>CM046880.1:191939910-193139910 GCA_025667525.1 Glebionis coronaria
TAAGGTAAACATTTATCATTGCATTTAGGTTTTTCTTTTATTACAATTGTAAACATGATCTCAATATATTCAAGTTTTTTAAAAAAATCAATCTGTTTTGATTAAAGTTATCAAAACAGATTAAAACATTCTCATTCTTCTACAATATCGCTCCATCAATTTTACTTCAATCTGAATCCAGCTCCAACCTATGCACGCTCCAATATAAATTCAAAATGTTCTCATCATATTCACCATCTTGATTTTTTCTTCGATGTTTCATATCATTTTAATAATGATTAAACTTTTTTTTGTTTGTTTAAATCAGTTTTGTTTATGCAGATTTAATGATCAGGGATGGGGATGCAGATGGTGACAATACAGATTTAAAGATCAGGTATAATTTATTTTCCATTAATCTTATAATTATATGTTTTACAATTCTGTGCCATGTTACTTTAAGGGGGTGTTCAATCTATAATTAGTATTGACTGTTATTAAATTAATACATTTGATTAATGTGAGTATCTACCAATTTTTTTTCTTAGCATAGCAAAACCCGAAAAGGTATTCGGGGAAAATATTTTGTAGAAATTGGTGTTTTGTTTAGGTTTGATTTGATCGAGGTGATTAGAATCGGTCGTTTATAGTCGTAACGGGTTTTAATTTTTGGGTTTTAGTGGAATTTTAAGCCAATGGTACCATGAAAGGGTTTATTAAGTGATATGATTCTTATTGGAAGATTTATTACACAGGAGTAGATTATAATACTGGAATTAGGTTTCTTTTCTATACGAGATATAGATAAAAGATCGATCTTTAGGATACATTACAAGAATTATGTTTACTTTCATGTTCAAGATATAGGTTTTTATGTAATTTGATCATTGTTGTTACAGAAATTGATGTCTGATTTTCAGTGGACTCTTAAGTTGATGATGCTATAAAAATGTTTAGTTAGTTGAATGGTATTTTAGGAAGACTATGTATACAATATCTGGAGAGGATAGCAGAACTAAGTTTCCTTTCATGTTTGAGATGTAGGTTATATGGATCAGTAGGATACATTAAACCTTTTAGTCAAATGGTTGCTGATGTAGGTTATATGGATTAGTTGGATATATTAAACCTTTTAGCCAAATAATGATCTTGAATCTTTTGATACAAATTATGGGTAATTATTGGTACTGCTACAATTTATATTGATTAAATCTTCTTTTTTAGTCAAATGGTTGCTGATGTACTGAAGACTATCAAGTAAGATACGTTGTTTGGTGACATGCTTACCATCTTATTTTTTTCCAAAATGTCTTTAAAAAGCGAGACCAAATACGAAAATAGGTTGGATACTGCAAAGTCTATTCCATTTCTTAAAACATCTATAGGAGAATGTCGTCTCAATATGGGTAAGGGCAGCATGGGTCGGCGCGCAGGGCCCCAATAGTTTAAAGGGCACCATTTGTCCCAAAAGCCCAATTTATATATATGTGAAAAAGGTCTCTTTTAGAGTCCAGTAATATATCTCTATGTAAGTTTAGTCTATATACAAAACCATACAATCAAAAGAGAAAAAAAATCTCATACTGTACTTGTTTATGGGATTATACGGTAAACACATTATTTACACTTCAACTTTGTTATTTTTAATGTTTAGTTGAGATCATCAATTTATTAGGGTTTTATTTTTAATGCTCTAATATATGGTATGAAGCATTTAATGCTTAATTAACTTAGTGAGTCTATCGTACAGTTGCGAACATAAATTTTTGTTGAAACTTTTACCAAACAAAAATTATTTTTGTTAAAAGATACTCTTTTTTAGTTATGGCAGCGAGCACCCAAAATCTCCGAGACTGCCACGCCTGTGCAAGTCACTAAAAGTTGGAGTTAGAAAAATATCACATAAGACACCACACTTTAGATACCAGTTAATGGATAACACATATTGGTACCAATTGGTTTACTATAATTTTTGGCCGAGGCATTTAACGCTTAGGATGTGATAAGTAGTAACTCATTGTCCTTCATTTTGTTTATTTTCAGGTTATTAATTAATCTACCTTGGCTAAGATGAAATGCTTCTACACTATGCTACACTATATGATGCATGATTTTGGATTTTTACAATGCAATGCAAGGAAAGTAATTCTATTTATATATTTTTGTATTTTCTTGAAATGGTTTGATGGAAATAACTCATAAAGAAATCTATGACTTTGATTAGGGCTTTTGGTACCATGAATGCTTATCATCCTCAAGTTTCACTTTTCCCATACCAAGCTTAAAAATGAGATCATTGTTATTCATAAGTGAAAGTGCATCGACTTATTCATACAAATTAATTGTGTTACCATTATACCCCTACTTATTTTGCCTCTATGTAATTTTAATTGATCAAATTTCTTTTGAGCGAATTTGTCTTCATTTGGCGTGAAATATAAGAAACGTAAAATCTGACAATCAGGAAGCACAATTTTAATCCTAAGTAACCATCATATCCATTACTTGAAAAACCGCACACAGTTGATATAAGTCCGACCCAAAATAATAAGTCATTCGCCTTTAGTGTAAGAAACTTATGTCATGCATTAATAAGTAGCTACTCACTCGCTAAGAAAAGAAACATAAAACTCACGCAATAATTTATACTCGCGGCCTTTTTGAGACCATGGATATTCAATCCCGCAACCCGTCAATGTAATATTGGATTGGAGCAGCTATTAAATTCCCGTAACCCTTGTGAGAGTAATATTGGAATTTAATAGCTACTATAATTAACACCACACTGCCCCTCTTGGGAGTCTTGTATAATTATTTTTTTCTTTTTCTTTTTTTTCTAGACACTCATTTTTTGTTATAAGCTGCTCTTATTTTTCTTGATTCCTCACAAAGAATAGAAAAATAATTAAAAGAAAAACACCCGCTAAGTATTAAGCATGACATATGATAGTTGTAAAATTACCCCCTTTAGGAAAAGGAAGGCAAAATAGGGCAAGTAGTGAATACGACGATTTAGGAAAACCGTGTATTAATGACCCTAAAATGAGTTCGTTCTCAAGGAGGCTAGTGTGTTATGTGTGTAATGAATTGGATTAGATTTGTGATTATATTGTGGAGAAAGAAAAATAGAAATGAGATTAGAAGAGAAAGACAGTTACGAAGACGGATTAAACTAAGTCGAAAAAGGTATACACGTAAAATCGTAAAAGGTACCAAAATTAAAATTTTACCCTAAAAATTTCTAAAAATTACCAAAAATCCACAATAATATTCAAAGAGTTTACAAAAAATCCAAACTTGCCAAAACCTTTTGATTAAATAGATAATGACTTTTTAATGCTAATTAAAGCCCTAAAAATCCAAATTAATTATTAAAAAGTCCTAAACAAGATTTTAAAGTTTGTAAACCTCAAAAATACCCTAATTAAGCTAAAAAGTATTTTTCAAAATTTTAGAATCACTAAAAACTATTTTTAAACAATTAAAAACTACTAAAATCAATTAGAACTTAAATTAATTCTAGAAAATAATTAAAAGACTCTAAAAATATTTGGAAAATTGAAAAATTCCTAATTAAGTGTCTAGAACCTAGGAAAAATATAAAAACTTAGAAAATCAGACTTTTAATTTTTAATAATAAAATAATATTAAAATAATATTAAAAATCCAAAAATCATAAAAAAATTCTAAAAACTTGCAAACTAGCTTAATTTAACCTAAATAACTTAGAAATGAAAGTGAAATTACCTAAATACCCCTAATGGGCCTAGAAAATGGGCTAAACCCAAAACAGAACCTTATTGGGCCAAATTTAGGCCCAATAACAAAAAGTGTTCAAAATAAGCCCAAAAAGCACTGGTTGACTGAAAATTTGATTTTAAACAACTTTTTCGAAAGGCCCAAAAGCTGAAAGTGTGAAATAAGCTAGCTTATACCAAACCGCTTATTCTTAATTGGCTTTTTGGCCCATTAAGCTATAAGCCAATGCCATAAGCTAAAATTTGACACACAAGCTTCTTTTGACCTAAATAAGGCTTCTACAAAAAGAAATTTGAAATAAGCCCAAGGAATAAGCCTGAAAATGCAATAAGCAATCTACAGAAAACGACAAAATAGTCGCTTTTGAGTTCTAGGCCACCCCAAGTGCTGATTCAAGTTTCTGTAGCTTCTAAATGACTTAATTAAGCAAAATCAACAAAGAGTTTTCAAATAAGCTGACTCAATAAGCTGGAAAAAGCAAATAAGCACTTATGTAAAAGTCAAATAAGTTGGTTTTCTTGTAAAAAGTCAAAGTCAAAGTCCAATAAGCTCCAGTCTACTTAAATGGGTCAAATAATGAAGACCTATCACAAAAAATAAGTTGTTGCAAGTCTGGATAAGCTAGAATAACTTATTGATAAGCTGAGTTCAAAATTACACTAGCAGGGGCTAGTTTTGGGTGTTGAGGAGTGGAAACTTTTTCCACTGCTTGACTTGTTTGACCTTTTGTCTTTAGTGACTTTTTTGGAGATTCAGATTACACAAAGGCACCCAAATGATCTTTGGATCATAAGGAGTCAAGAACAATCAAAATTTCACAATCACAAACACCCAATTGATACAGTTTAATCAATCAATCACCAAATATGATACAGACATGAACACTTAAGCGGTTGAGCACTTATAAGCAGTTTTAGCACAAATCAGCCAGCCAAATTCAACCAAATGCATGCACAAGCTATTATAAACAACAATAAGCAAGTCTAAACAGGTTTCATGCATTGATTCAAAGAATTAAGCAAGATTCAAGCCAATGAATGTAACTGATGAACACTAACACATGCAGTTTTCTACTTTGCTGATGTATTTGACAAATAAGCCAGATTCAACACTCAATATCTATCAAATAAGTTATAATAATGATGTTCTAACAACTTTCAACCCTAAGCATGCACAAATACTAGATTTCACCAAAATCTTAGGTCAAAAACAGTTAAATTCACCAAGTTATAGCAGATTGTGTGATTTGAAGTTTCAAACCCAAAAACTTACAGCAAAACACTCTCAACGAGGCATATATCAGATACCAAGCATAAACAATACAATCCAACAACATAATATCAAGTTACAAGCACAAACAGATAGACCCAAACACCCCTTAATCTTTTCAAAATCAAATTTTTAAAGGAAAAGTGAGATTTAAGGCCACCCAAACATCAATTAACACAATAACAAGCAAGATTAACAGATTCAAGCAGATTTAAGCCACAAAATTCACAAGAACAAAGGCAACACTCAAATATCACAAAAAATCCAAAGTATTATCAGATTTTGGGATTAAGGGTATGTACCTCATGGATGTACATCCACACCCACGGATTTTGAGCTTATGTGCTAGCAAGAACAAGCACAAGCTTCCACAATAAAGCCTGCTAAGAATCAACAAAGTTAGAAGCACAAGTATAAAAATCAGAAACTTGAAAAATCTTGATTAATGCAACCTTGTTACCCCTCACTTGATTATCCCCAAGTTATAAGCCTCACCACACCTTAATAAACACAATTAGGATGATATGATCAGCCCTATAACCCAAGAATTCCAAGATAGAAACAAGAACTTAGCAAAATATCAAGAAAATGAGAAAATGTGCAAACTTTTGCACACTCCTCTTTTGAAAACAGGGTTTTAACTTCAAAGTCAGTAAACTAAGAACATAAACAAGCAGAAATAAGATGGCACTTAGTCTTTATTCAAAACACTTGACTCAAATTCATAAAGCTGAAAAGGGATTTACAAGTGCTTGAACAAAGGAAAAACCAAAAGCAAACGTCTAAGTGAGACCTTATGGCTTTATATATAGCCTTACATGTGAACTAAGAACAGCTGAAAACTCTAAACCCTAATGCTTGAAGTCGCAAAATTGCCCTTGTAGATTTTGAAAACCTTGGAGTCTTGTGAAGAATTCTTGGCTGTTTGTGGTGATAGCTGGCAAGCAAATGTGATCAAAGGGCTTGAATTATGCTTAGAAAGTAAGCACAATTGTGGGACGTTGGATTGTTGGCCCTACTGTTTGTCTTCTTCCTCACTTTGTAGCAGGGGAGGTCCGATGTGGACACGTGAGTGATGTGTCAAGTAATATTAAGGTTGGGATGTGATTAGGGAATCATTAATCACTAATCTGGAGAAGATGGGGTTTTAATTGTAACACAATTAGGAATACCCAATTATGTTATTGAGATAAATAGTGCTATGTTTAATCCAGATTAGGGGTGATTAATTTTTAAAAATGTGTTAAGGCTCCAAGGTTTGGTTAATAAATTAATCAGGATGAGTGGGATCTGATGTGGAGGCAGGGAGTGGTGTGATTGGTGGAAAAGATTGAGTGGGCTACGTGGAAGCCTTGGGTTGGTTAAGGTAACTACGATGTCTGGCCAATTTAAGTCCCTTGTCTTTGTTATTCTTTCCACTTTGTGTAAAACAGGCCAAAACTCAAATCCCTTTGTATTTAAACTTTCACTTTTCACACTTTTACCCCAAATACTTTTCCAAAGTATTTTCAGGGGTATTTCTTGCCATTTTTGAATTCTTCAAGGGCTGATTTGGCATTTTGATGATGGATAATGGTCTTGACTTGTATGTTGAGCATTTTGGAGGACTTAAATTGCCAAGTCATGTTTGATGAGGGACCATTTTTTGCCAAATGTTGAAAGTCAAGGGTCCTTTTTGTAATTCTGGGATTTTCAAAGAACCAAACTTGTAATTTCTTGTACTTTGAAGGACTTCATGATGTGTTTGACTTTTTTGTGGAGGATATTGGTTGACAATTTAGCTTTGTTGAGGGGCTAAACTTGCCAATTCTTCAAAGTGGAGGGCCCTTTTTGTAATTTTGACAAACTTTAGGGACCAAACTTGTAATTATGAGGATACAAGGGTATAAAGTGTCAATTCTTCCGTATTGGAGGACCCTTCTTCATAATTCTTCAAATCTTCAAGGTTTGATCTTGGGAAAGTCTTCATTAGGGCTTGGTTCATTGTATGGCTTCGTTTACCGTGTTCGTTTTTGCATGATTCTTGTGATCTTTTGTCATTTTCTCAATATCCGTACCTAAAATACACAAGCAACAAACACAAGCATATATATGGGTATTTTGATGATATTTAATGCATTTTAAGCCCTATTTGGAAGATGAGACTATGTATAAAAGCAGTTTTATCACTCCCCCATACTAAACCATTACCGTGCCCTCACGCAATGCTAGAATAAAGTATCGTAGCATCTCCAAAATTCATTTTTATTCACTTTATTGAACGATAAACTAGCTACACTACTACTATTGCTACTACTGCTTGCGTTTTAGACATAATGTATGATTTTCATCGCAAAATAGGACGTTTAGGTTCATAGAATAAGAACACATGAATGCTTCGTTATAAATAATTTCATCGTCCTCGATTTTCACCCCAATTCCATGCCAAGCGTGCAACGAGATCATTGTCATTATAAGTTAGTAATGCTAACACTACTCATATGCCCTAATCACGTACTTATCCTCCCATTATTCCTAAGTTGTATCTCTTATATTTTATATTGTCTTGAATGTTTCACGAGGATACATTGTTTGACTTATGCGATAATAGAGATTTAGGTCTGAAAATAGAGTCCTAACGGTGTAACCAAGACTATCAAATCAATAACCCCTCCCAATAGACAACGATGTCAAAAAATTAAGTTGACAAGAAGAATCGATAAACACGGTTTTATAACGGTTTTGAACATGAGACTTATTACCAAGACTTTTATACGCCCCCTAACGGAAGGGCCTTATTATCTTTGGTTTACCTCCATCTTTTATTCAACTTCGCCATGAAGCTTTTATTATGACTTCGGTCTTGCCTTGCCTTTTATTATCCACCTCATCGGTAGTTTTATTAGCCAAAGACGTATATCCTCACGCTAAGGCGAATTTTGGATCTTTAAAGCTTCGAAGATTAAGGCTTGATTCACTTTCAATTTTGCATAGATTTTTCGGCCTTGTGGGGCTTCAAATTGTTTGCTTGATTTAGGTGAGCACTTGAAATCTTATTATTGGGTGAAGCTTTTGATTATTCGGGTGCCAATACTTCAAAACCGTGACACTGGTGATACCTTAATGTTTTCCCAATTTAATTACACGGAAGCTACTAGAAAAGACTAGAAACCCAACAATCCCAACTAAACCGCTAAGTCAATATTTATTAAGCAAAAAATATTTACATGCGAAGGGAGAATAAGCAAACAACGAGAACACATGAGTTTTTGAAAGAATACGAGTACTCTACGTTTAGCATAGTAACTTATAATTAACCCTATCATTTCTCGTCCTCATTTAAGAGACTTAGCCTAATGTGTAGTTAAGGAACCAAAGCTAAGTGCTCAACACGCACGGTCGAGTCAAAAATTACTCTTATTATCGCCATCGGAAAGCCTACATTCGTGTCTTCAAACACTTATAAAACATGAGAAAAATTTTAAAATTTTGCCATTTTTAGCCTTATTTTGCAACAAAACTATAATATAAACTTTGGAAAGCGTGAAGGTTTGGCAAGGCAAGTATCTATTCACCCCCCATACTAAAGTTAAACATTTTCCTCAATGTTTCGAGTCTAGGGGTGCAAACACCCCCATACTAGAGACGTAGTCGAATGCCTAATCTAGCATGGAAAGGGTGTAACCAATAAATTAATAGCCGTTTATGAAGTGTGATAAAAACCTATGGTTAGAACATCAAAAGGATATATCATGAATATTGAGAAAGTCTTCAAAGCAAACGATCGAGTGCTCCCATAAACGAACACGAGAGGCTCCAATCGTGAAGATCATGATCATCTAAAGTCCACAATTCACAAAAAACCACGGAACAAAGGTTGGAAGGGCATAAATCCCCACACGTTAACTACATTAGAAAACGATAATATGTACATAGGATAAGCATGGGACTCCCCCACGAGGCTCCTCGTTTTTGATTACCAAGTCATGAGCTCGATTCGATCCCCTCAATACTAATTATCATTGGGGAAGGTGACTTGGTCGAGGTAGTTCAAGGATGGAACTTCCCCGCCAAAGTAGTGCTTCAACCTATGTCCATTCACCTTGAAGTTAGGACCATCATCTTGAGCTAGCTCGATGGTCCCATACGGAAACACTTGAGTCACGGTGAATGGACCGGACCAACGGGATTTTAACTTACCGGAAAAGATTTTCAAGCGGGAATTAAAAAGCAAAACTTGATCCCCAATGTTAAAAACCCGGTTTTTAATTTTAGAATCATGCAACTTTTTTGTTTTTTCTTTATAAATCAATGAATTTTCATAAGCAATGTCTCTCAATTCATCCAGTTCATTCAATTGCATTTTCTGGTGTTTTCCCGCGGTCTCCATATATTCATTACAATGCTTTAGGGCCCAATAAGCCTTGTGTTCTAATTCGATAGGCAAATGACAATTCTTTCCATACACAAGCTTATAGGGAGTGCACCCAATGGGCGTCTTATGAGCGGTCCTAAAGGCCCATAAAGCATCGTCCAACTTATCCGACCACAATTGTCGGTTTTCTCCAACGGATCTCTCCAAGATCCTCTTCAAAGCTCGGTTTGAAACCTCGACTTGCCCACTCGTTTGTGGGTGATAAGCCGTAGAAAGCTGATGTGTAACCCCATATTTCCTTAGAACCCTTTCAAATTGATCGTTACAAAAATGGGTTCCACGATCGCTTATGATTGCACGAGGGGTTCCAAACCGAGAAAACAAGCTTTTCAAAAACTTGACTACCACACGAGCATCATTGGTGGGCAAGGCTTTGGCCTCCACCCACTTAGATAGGTAGTCAACCGCAACGAGAATGTACTTATTACCACGAGATGATGGGAACGGCCCCATAAAGTCTATACCCCATACGTCAAAGATCTCACACACTTGGATGATATTTTGTGGCATTTCATCTTTTTGTGAGGCTTTTCCTTGTCGTTGGCATGCATCACACGACTTCACAAGATCTTGTGCATCTCGGTAAATAGTAGGCCAAAAGAAGCCGGCATCAAACACCTTCTTAGCCATGAGATTAGCACCGTGGTGACCACCCGTGGTTCCCTCATGGCAAGCTCTAAGGATGTTAGAAGCTTCGGTGCCAAATACACAACGTCGGATGATTTGATCCGCACAAGTTCGAAACAAGTAAGGGTCGTTCCAAAAGTAGACCTTGATGTCACGAAAGAATTTTCGTTTTTCTTGAGTCGTCATACCCTTGATGATGAAGTTACCCGCATGGTAATTTGCAAAATCCGCAAACCATTGGGTGGAAGAATCAAGCTTAGAATTCACTACACCAAGTGTCTCGAGCGGAAATGTTTCGGTGATTTCCTTGGGCTCGTAAACACTTTGGTGAGGATCTTCCAAACGAGAAAGATAATCGACCGCTAGATTCTCGGCTCCTTTTTTGTCAACGATTTTGTGATCAAATTCTTGAAGGAGGAGAATCTAACGAAGTAATCTAGGCTTAGCATCTTGCTTTGCCATGAGATACTTGATAGCCGAATGATCCGTATACACTATGCATTTCGTCAAGACGAGATAAGGTCGAAATTTCTCAAATGCATACACCACGGCAAGGAACTCATTTTCCGTTGTTGTGTATTTTAGTTGAGCCTCGGTCATCGTCTTGCTAGCATAGTGAATAGGCAAGAAGTGCTTATCATGACGTTGCCCCAAAACGGCCCCAATAGCGTAATCACTAGCATCACACATGAGCTCAAAGGGGACGTTCCAATTGGGAGCAACAAGAATGGGAGCTTCGGTAAGTTTCCTCTTAAGGATTTCAAAGGCTCGTACACAATCTTTTTCAAAGACAAAACGTGCCTCTTTTTCAAGAAGATGCGTAATGGGTCGAGAAATGTTTAAAAAATCCTTGATGAATCGACGATAAAAGCCCGCGTGGCCTAGGAAACTCCTAACTCCCTTAACAGTTTTGGGATGAGGTAATTTGGCGATGACTTCTACCTTAGCTTGATCTACCTCAATCCCCGCTTTCGAGACCTTGTGCCCTAAGACGATTCCACTCTTAACCATAAAATGACATTTTTCCCAATTGAGCACAAGGATGGTTTCCTCACAACGTTTCAACATTCTCTCTAGGTTCGACAAACACGAAGTGAACGAATTACCTAACACGGAAAAGTCATCCATGAAGACTTCCATCGTCTTCTCGATCATGTCATGAAAAATAGCCATCATGCACCTTTGAAAGGTTCCCGGTGCATTATAGAGTCCGAATGGCATTCTACGATAGGCAAACGTTCCATATGGACACGTAAACGTAGTTTCTTCTTGATCACGAGGATCGATGGGAATTTGGAAGTAACCGGAAAAACCATCTAAAAAGCAATAGAAATCGTTTCCCGCAAGACGCTCCAACATTTGGTCCATGAAGGGCAAGGGAAAATGGTCTTTTCGAGTGGCTTCATTCAACTTACGATAGCCAATGCACACTCTCCATCCGGTCACGAGTCTAGTGGGAATCAACTAGTTGGCATCGTTTGGCACAACGGTCATCCCTCCCTTTTTAGGGACACAATGAATAGGACTCACCCAAGGACTATCGGAAATAGGGTAAATCATTCCCGCGTCAAGGAGTTTAAGGACCTCCTTTTTGATGACGTCATGAATTTTGGGGTTCACCCTCCTTTGACTTTGGATTGCGGGCTTGTAATCCTCCTCCATTAAGATTTTGTGGGTACAAAACTTGGGATCGATTCCCTTAATGTCAGATAACTTCCACGCAATTGCCCCTTTGTGATCCTTTAGAACATCGACAAGTGCGGTTTTTTCATCATTCGAAAGTTCTTCGCAATAATAACCGGCAACTTGTAGTCCTCCTCCAAATAGACATATTCGAGGTGAGGAGGTAAATCTTTCAACTCGAGGATAGGTGGTTCCTCAAGTGAAGATCTGGGCTCGATACTCATAACCTCCTCGGGTGGAGGAAATGGGAAATCGTTAAGAAAATCCTTGATAATCGAGAAGTCCTCATCGTTGTCGAGGTCTTCATTACAAGTACGTGGAACATCGAATTCTTCCAACGTAAAATCACCACCTTCAAATGGAGTGAAGGTTGGTGTCGAATTATCAAGAATTGGATCTAACATAGTGGGATTGCCACTAGTTTCTTCATCACCAAAACCTAGAACTTCTTGTGAAAATTCCTTGCAAACCACGTCAATCATATCAACGAGGTTTATGCTTGCAACGGAATAAATATGTGAAATTTGAGAGTTTTGAGTTGCGTTTATAACAAGTTCCTCGTCGTTGAAACGTAAGGTGATCTTTCTAGCATGAACATCGATCAAAGCCATAGACGTATCTAAAACGAACGACCTAAAATGAGAGGAACTTGAGGATCCGTGGGGATATCAACAACGATAAAGTCTACGGGATAGTAGAACTTCCCCACTTTCACAAAAACGTCTTCCGCCAAACCACATGCGGGAATCATGGAATGGTCGGCCAACTCGATAGACATTAGTGAAGGAGTAAGATTAGGAAGATTGAGCGACTTGAAGATTGCAAGTGGCATCAAGTTAATGCTAGCACCAAGATCGGCCAAGGCATAGCATTCCTCCATATCTTGCATTGCACAAGGGATCAAAAATTTACCGGGATCACCGACTTTTTGAGGTATGCGATTAAGATAAACCGATGAACAACTATACAATTGGTGCAATTTCTCCTTGTTGTTCAACATACTCTTAAAGTTAGCGGCAAATTGAGGCATCATGACCAAAGCATCGGCGAAACTCACATTAAGGTGAAAATCACGAAACATTTTCATAAAAAGCTCAAATTGATAATTGTCGCGCTCTTGACGTTTCTCCTTCCTAAGTCTCGATGGATAGGACAAAGGTGGTGTGGGTTGAGGCATAGTAGGCATAGCCTTTGGAATCTCGGGTTCCAATGATGGTAATGGGTCAACCGTAGGTGTGGCATGAGCGGTACTTCGTGGGATTGGGACATTCTACTTTTGGACCACCACCTCGGGTTCTTCCTCAATTGCTTCCTCCGTAGGAGCAATTGGTTGAGGAGTCGGTTCCTTAAGTGTCTTACCACTACGTGTGGTAATTGTGACAATCCGTCAATTTATGATTGATATTTTATTCTCAAATATTATTCTCAAATATTATTTTAATGATACAATATGAACTCAATTATTTTTGGGAAGAAATTTGGATTTACGTCTTGGAGTAGCATTGACTACGTCTAAACCGGAGGATTCAACGTTACATGCTTACGTTTACATACACCGTCCTTGGTGACAGTCCGACATTTCAGAAAAATAAATTTGTCCGTGAATATTATTTTGGAGTTTTAAATTTGTGTTAGTTCATAAACTCACAAATTTACGAGTAGAGATTAGGACTTACGATTTTATTTTAACGTCCTTTACGACTAAACCGGAAACCTTAGGATTACGTATTTACGTTTTTGAACTCCGTTTTTGATGAAACAATTTTTATTAGATTCGTTTTGTGACGTTGATTCATAATTTATAAAAACATTTTTCGTAAAACGACCCGAGGGTACGCAAATCGAGGAAACTAGAATCGAGGAATACCCGTAAATAAATGGGGATGAGACAAGTGGGACACTTGTCCCACCCCCAAAACCGGCCAACATTTAGCTTCAACACATCTTATGATGTGTCAACACTTCAACAAACTTACAACACATGTGTAAGCTAAGCTTACAAAGTATGCTTCCACTACCTCAAAACAACCTTCACAAAACCATTTCCTCACTTCTCATCATGCAAACAACTACAACTTCCTCTCTCTCTCACTATAATTTCGTGTACCACCACCACTAAACACCCTAATTTGATCAAATTTAACCATAGAATCATATGTTATTCATACATATGATGAAGCCCTTTTGAAGCTCTATTGATTGGTGGTGATTTTAACATCCAAGGAGGAGATTTCATGAAGATCAAGGGGTGATTTCTTAAGGAGTCTACAAATATTTGGTGATCCTAGAAGTGGTGTTGATATCTTCATAAGGTTGGTTACCCAAAACCAAGTCTTGTTCATCATCAATCCCATCTTTTCATCAACTTGGTGGTATAAAGATTGTCCTCCTCATCTTCTTGTTATTTTGATTATGTAATCATGTATTTTATTTCCTATTTTATATGTTTATGATGATTATATGATGATAATAATGTTATGTGGGGATTTGTTGTTGATAAACATGATTAAAAAGGTGAAAAACTATAAAGAACAAGGCTAAAATCTTGCTTAAAAGTGATGGCTGTATAAAACAGTAAAGAAACAGGTCATGGACTGATAAAATGATGAAGTAGAATCCATTTACAGTAAGCTATATGTCTTGTACACATGTGAGAGTTGGCCATGCAATGGAATCAAAATAATGAGTGAGATATGATCAAAACAAGTTAGGTGGTCTAATCTGAATAAGCAGTTTTGTAGGGACTATTAAGGCAAGATGAACTCAAAACGGCAGTAGCTATAACTAAGTTAAATGTAGCACATAATATGAAAAACTTGTCACCCAAAAATGAGCTTCTAATTCGTTATAGAACTCTAGATATGGTAAAAATGGTGAACATGAAGATAAAAATAAGATTTTTGGAATTAATGTTTATTATTATTATATAAGCACTCACATTTTAATGTATAAAATGTAAAAATAAAAACCCACTAACTTATAAAACTTATTTATATAAATATATAAAAGGTTAATTAAATGGATAAATTATATAAATGGTGGTGAAATAATATTTATAAGTAATAAAAACTATAAACTTGATTTTTACGACCTTTTCGGCTATCGCCGTAAAATTAACGTTTTTCGCCAAATAAAACTTAGACGACCAAACCCGTCTAATGTAAAGTTTATAAAAGTCATATACTGATGTATAAGTATCTAATACAAGTAAAAACCGATAAAACCTGAACTATAAGAAATACGGACATTTACGAGCTAATTAAGCGTATTGGACTAATAATTGGACTAAATAAGATAAAAACTTGTAAAAAGAACTTATTGGGCTTAACCCATTTGGGCCCAACATGGAAAGTATACATACTGATAAAATAAGTATAACAAGGATTAAAACAAGCTAAAGAACTTATAATAAGCTTATAGGATTTAAAACGTGTAAATAAGTAAAACTAGTAAACTAGTATAAAAGTAATCGACATATAACACTAAAATGAGTAAACGGGAATATGTAAACCCACTTGATCATCATATATATATAATCATCATATGTATACATAATTGTTATTTTTATAAAGTCATTGGACATGAGTCTAAGACGAGTATTATTTGTCTAGGTTTCCGTGATTGAAGCACGTACCGTACATCCGAATTGCCGACAACCCGCCTTCCCACATCAACGTGAGTTCATAGCCTCGCACTCTTTTAAGTGTTTTTATGAAATGTTTTATAAACCCGCGAGGGAGATAACATGTTAGTTTTTATAAAATAGGACACCATTTGTCCCGATTGTTTGATTATTGATTTTGGACCCGAATGATTGAATGACCCGATTGCATGACCCGATAAATGATTAAAGGACCCGATAGATGAAATTAAATGGATTATTAAAGTTAGGTTATGTCACTAAAAGTCCCATTAGCATGAATTGTGAACTACCGGGATTTGGTAGACGCTTGTGCATATAATAGTACTATTTGGGGACGATCACCCCAGTTCGCGCCTTGACGGTTGATCCCCGTCGTGCCACATTGATTGGTAAGCGAATTTATGTATGAGAAGATTTCCATAGCGTGACCTTTGTGACGACACGCTACTTTAGATGGGCAAAATTGGTATCGGGTTAGCTACCCGTTGTTGGTTTAGTAAGGTAACAATGTCATGCGGCTTATAATAATCCAAAACTAACGAAATACTACTAGACGCTTCGAATTACGATGTATTGCCTGACTAGCAATACAGGGTCATACTATTGATATTATGTTCGTGTTTTGGTTTTTCATAACCATATTCATATAACGGTTTTTATTTTCATACAACGTTAAAGACGTATTCTATGATATTTTTGCGACATTGGCTCGTATAATGATTTTGAAGGCAAATGCCTATATTATGATTTTCGATAAGGATTTGTATAAAACGACTTTGGCTATTTTATGGCCTATTAAAATGATTTGTACAAAATGACTTTCAATAATAATTTTATATTGATATATTATATTGATGAAATTTATTAAACTCTATGAATTCACTCGGTGTTATCGCTGACCGTTTCTTTTAACATGTTTTGTCTCAGGTACTTGAAGGTAATTCTCGGGAAGACGACAAGAATTCATGGCCCGCACTTAAACAATATTTTCCATTCAAAATGCTTTGTAAAACCTTGTATCAAATATAATGACTTGGGACCGATGTAACTTTGATATTTATGAATGGAAATGATTTATTATTAAACGACGCGATTTTTATGCGTTGTCTATGATGTGAGTATTGTGCTATCCCGTAACACCAACTAGTCTTCCGCAGTATTGAGTTGTATAAATTTGGGGGTGTTACAGTTTGGTACCAGAGCTCTCGTTATAGAGAACGAAAGATTTTTAAAACCAAAGGTTTTGAATAAAACATTTCAAAATCTTTTAACTATAAACATTTTTCTAAAAATGTCTAAAAATCTTTTGACTATAACGGTGCCGAAGAATTCCCGAGTTACCGACAAGGCCAAGACTGAGAAGTGTTATTTTAATATATATATATAACTTGGATTATATATATATATATATATGATGTAATTTTATTACATGATTGTTTGATGATTATTTTGATTTTTATACGAGGTATTTATACGACGTCGATTGTCACAAGTAACCCTAAATCCCCTAGTAAATTAATCGAAGCTATTCTCGTAGGAATTCTAGCTATCCTAGATCTAAACCAAGTTGTGGATCTTTATGATCCCAACAAATGGTTGATATTCGTAGAAATGTAGATATTAGTTGATTAAGATATTGAGAAAGAATTGGCGAGATTAAATCTGATATCGATGCCATGACGATCTTTCCTTATAGAGTAGAGTTTGACAAAACATTACCACCTAGAAAGATGTCATATGATTCGTTGTCATCCATTTCTTAAATTGAAATCGAAAGGGTGAATGTTGCATTTGAGGCTGTTATTGGAACCATTACCCAAAAGCCTTATGCCACTAATACCTTTCCGAGAAGTCTAGTTGAATGTATGAGTCATCTCATACTAGTGACTCATTTGATAATTGTTGTTGTAAGAGATATAGGATTGGAAATTAAGTGTTGATCATATCGAGCTTTTATTGCCTATTAAGGCCTAAGAATAAGATTGAAAGTATTGGAATATAAGGTAGGATATCGAATTGAGTATAAAAGTGGTTGAAATTTGAATAAAGTAAAATTTAACCTATATGGAATATGAGACTGTTAAGAGGAAATTGTTAAGTTCTTTGATTGAATTATAAGGTTTTAATTGATTGTTGATTCGTGTTAAGGGTTGTTCCTAGGCCATTGTCCACTAACGAGGATGCCCAGTGTCCAATAAATAAATTGAAGAAATCTTCTTCTGAATTGAGACCGATGGATCTTCTGGGACATGTGTAACACCTAATGACTCTTGTGGATTAGTATTCATTGTGGTATCTTTTAAAAATCCCTAACTTAACTGAGATATCAGTTGGTAGGATGAGTTCTGAGAATTGTATGACATAGTGACACATAATGTGTTAAGGTACAATTTGACTTGTTTGTGATTAATGAAAAAGACTACCTTTGGTTGCTAAATTCTACATGTATCGATGTTATCTATCTTTTCTTGCTTCATCCTAATGTTCGCATTAGTGATGCAACCATTGAACAAGTACTCATCTTGAATTGAGTTACGTTGTGAATTATTCTTTTTGAGTGCCATCATGGTCATGAACCTCATGATTAATTGGCTAAGCTCATTTCTTATCATATCGAAGTTAATTCTTGGTGGACAACTCTTCATCACTCTTTTGCAGATCACACATTGTTTTTATAAAGTTAAAACGGTATCCTTTGAGAAAATTTAATTTTCATCACAATAAGGATTATTCAAAGTGAGATTTATAAGTGATTAATATCAAAATGAAGTTGTTTATGAGACGCTTTGGAAACTTAATTATTTCCATAACAAAGAAAATCTTTGTAAATTTATTTTTGGATTCTTATTTAAGAATCAAGCATGAAAATGTTTTTATTATAAACATGGATGATAAAATTTTGACGAACTGAGAATTGCATCGTAAATCTTGAAATTGTATATAGTTGCGCGCCTACATACAATTTGGAATGGACCATGCAAGGCTGATTAGTAGTCCCCATAAAACTAATGAATAAACACTACATTTCTTTGAAGATTGTGAAAGATTAAATTTTATGAGATCTGCAAGAAGTGAAAAATAGGGACATAATGTTAGAGACATCTACATATGTGCCCGTGCCATCTATTCTTCTGAGTTGAATTTACTCATCTGTGGAAATTGTCTTATTTGACAATTGACAATTCTTTTTTGTCCAATTATCCCGTAGTGAGATTCTTAGGAAAAGTATTTGATTACCGAGTGTTGATACCCGACTGGATGTATTGACGTTCTTATCATTTCTTATGATCTGATTTCATTTGAATGACCTGGGTAACGATCCGAGGAGCTTTCGAATGCGTACTCAAATTATGAAAACATGGGATATATTCATATTCGTTAAATGTTTTCGTCTGTACTTGATTTGAAATTCTCTCGTGTAGATTATGCGTTGACCTTACTCTTTTAAGGTTAGTTATGTCTCCAGATATCCTTGAATTATGAAGGATTATGAGTTATTATTAGTCTTTTGAGAACCTCACATCTTATCGACGGCAATAAAACTGAAAAGTTGGTAATGCCAGTAGAATGGATTGATTGATTATGACATGACGACATTGTCTTAATTGATGGGAACCCGAATAGAATTCCCCTAAATGATAAGATGTTGATTATCAAAAGAGATCTAAATAATCCTTGATGGATGTCCATATCCTGTATTTTGACTTAAAATTTTTACCATGAATGGTTGTGAATTAGTCATAGATATTATAATCTAGAAAGAACTTAAACTAAAATTATTAAAAGATGTTTTTATTATCTGAAACTTTAGGAGGTATTTATTGGTGACTTACCTAGACTTTCGCCATTAAGGCAAGTCGAAATTGGTATTGATTATATTCCCGGTGCTGCACCTGTGGCTTGTGCACTGTACGTCAACACCATCTAAATTAAAGGAATTACCGTACAACTGGGAGAGTTGTCGGAGAAAGATTTTATTCTACCAAGCCTGTCATCATGAAGAGCTATGGTGTTATCATTCCTTATATTTATATATTACTGTGAACTGAGTAAATTGACAATCGAAAACAATATCCATAACTCGAAATGGAAGATTTGTTCGATCATTTACAAGGTTCTAGCGTATGTTTTAAAGATTTGATTCACGGCATGGTTATCATCAACTTCGCATCTACGAAAAGGATTATGTATTCCAATCACTACATCCGGTACTTGTAAGGAACATTATGAGTTTCACGTGGTGACGTTTGGATTGACAATGCACATGTAGTATTCATAAGTATGATGAATCACGTGTGTAGGCGGTAATTTGATAAATTCATGCTCGTGATCATTAAGGACCATTTGTTTGTATGTAAGAATAAGAATGAGTTAATAATTATTTATAGATTGCCCTGAATTGGCTAAACCATTGAAACTTGTACCTTGAATATATAACATGTGATTTAAGACTTAATATTTTACATGATTTAACCGTGTGATTAATAAATAATGGAATATAAATTGACTCTTCAAAATTTAGAAGTCATTTAAGACTTTGAGCTATACTAAAAAGAAAGTGCAAATATATTTTGACAAATGTTTTAACAAAGGATTTTAAGGAATTATTCCCTTATACACAAACCATTTAACTAAACTTCTGTTTAGGGGTAAATGTTTGTGTATACCTCAAGATAACTTAAGAAGGATTGAGTAAATCCATTTATACCATAACCTGAAAACTTAAAACGACACTTTTTGCTTTTCAACTAAGAAAATTTTGATCAAAGTGTAACCAAAGATTTTTCGAACATTTACGAATCTTATTAAATATTTTCAGTAAATCAACAAAAATCTTGTTAACTAAATTCAAATTTATTTTGAACATTTTTATAATTGGTCGAACTAAGAAATTTAAAACTTTTACGTTTACGCTTCATAAAATTTAACTAATAATTATTTAATTAATTATAATAATTATCGACGCATTAGACGACGGATTGAGAGAAACTAATAAAAATGATAGATGAGACGAAACTAAAACATAGAAGATATGAAGAAAGAATTTTGAATAAATACGGTTATGATAATTATTCCATCTAGGAAAGTGAACGTAATTACTGACACATTATGTATAAAAGATAAAAGAACCAATTAGGATATGTTCCTTAATAATGAAGGTGCAAAATAAATTGCCGAACGATATAAAAATAAACAATGTTTGTAAAAAGGATAATATAGATAATAAAAAGTGGTTCGCGGCTAATGTGAACCATTAGAATTTAGAAGCCGATGGCGTTAAATGTATTAAAGACCACATGTGATTGTCTTAATATGGAGATTGTGAGATACAGTTATATTGGAAATTTGTAAGTATAAGTATTATATATATGTCATTTATGACTAGAAGTATCTTTGTCTGAAGAAGTTGTACTAATGGCAATTATGAAGGTAGACATCGCCTCATACATTAGTAAACGTCTAGCTATTGCAAAGGTCATCATCTGAATTTGATTCGATTTGGATCATCGTCGACAGACTGACCAAATCTGCTAATATCATTCCCGTTAATGATAAATGCAAAAGAGTTATGTAAACATAGTGTGCCTGTATCGAACATCTTTATCAAGATCCTCGCTTCGCATCGAATTTCTAGAGATTTGCTCAGAAATCATTGAGAACGAACCTTGATGAGAGTACTATGTACCACCCCAATCGAAGGGACGAGGTAAAGTAACGATTCAAAGTAATATAAGTGCTATTTTATGTTTGAATGATTGACCTTTGGTAATAGACCGTATAATCGTTTTCCTTTGGGAGGATTATCATTGATAATTATCGTATTAGGATCGAGATCGAATCTTGTTAAGATTTAGAAATTAGAGCATCTGTAAGCAGGAGTTGAGATGAAGACTTCCGACATACATCCATTGTGAGTTGGACATGTCTTTTAGGTTTAAGGTTTCCTATGATGGCGAACCTAACCTTACAGAATACCCGACCCGCGAGATCTGAAATGATTGTTGAAATTAGGATCTGATTATTGACTGCCGGTAGTAGGCAAGAGGATATGTGAATATGAAAAGTAGATCTTGAAGTACGAAATGGGTAGCGAAGTTATGCCACAATTTTTAACCTTGGAAAAATGAATTCATGATCTGAAAAATCATGGGATATAAGTCCCCGTTGTATGGGACCATTGAGATGATGTAAAAGTTGGGATTGAAAGGCATATAAGATGGATCTACCCTAGGACTTCAAGGACTGCGTGAATTTTGTTTCGTAAATCGAACTTGATGGAATATTTATGAAGCGAGAATCTGATTATTCTTAGTAGAGCTTAGATCGGCGAAATGTTGCATTCATCAAAAACTCGTGAACATCATGGATAGAGAAAGTAAGTCAACATTAAGCCTGATCTTATTCCCGTAGTTATGTTTGATGAAACTCGCGTATTATAATGGATTACACTTGTGAGAAAAGGCCGAGTTTGGAGGAAATACCCACATGGCTTTAACTCTATAAGAAGCGAGTAGTAAGGTAAGATGATATTTGAGGACAAAGATCCTGTTTAGGGGTAAATGCTGTGACAATCCGTCAATTTATGATTGATATTTTATTCTCAAATATTATTTGAAAATATTATTTTAATGATACAATATGAACTCACTTATTTTTGGGAAGAAATTTGGATTTACGTCTTGGAGTAGCATTGACTACGTCTAAACCGGAGGATTCAACGTTACATGCTTACGTTTACATACACCGTCCTTGGTGACAGTCCGACATTTCAGAAAAATAAATTTGTCCGTGAATATTATTTTGGAGTTTTAAATTTGTGTTAGTTCATAAACTCACAAATTTACGAGAAGAGATTAGGACTTACGATTTTATTTTAACGTCCTTTACGACTAAACCGGAAACCTTAGGATTACGTATTTACGTTTTTGAACTCCGTTTTTGATGAAACAATTTTTATTAGATTCGTTTTGTGACGTTGATTCATAATTTATAAAAACATTTTTCGTAAAACGACCCGAGGGCACGCAAATCGAGGAAACTAGAATCGAGGAATACCCGTAAATAAATGGGGATGAGACAAGTGGGACACTTGTCCCACCCCCAAAACCGGCCAACATTTAGCTTCAACACATCTTATGATGTGTCAACACTTCAACAAACTTACAACACATGTGTAAGCTAAGCTTACAAAGTATGCTTCCACTACCTCAAAACAACCTTCACAAAACCATTTCCTCACTTCTCATCATGCAAACAACTACAACTTCCTCTCTCTCTCACTATAATTTCGTGTACCACCACCACTAAACACCCTAATTTGATCAAATTTAACCATAGAATCATATGTTATTCATACATATGATGAAGCCCTTTTGAAGCTCTATTGATTGGTGGTGATTTTAACATCCAAGGAGGAGATTTCATGAGGATCAAGGGCTGATTTCTTAAGGAGTCTACAAATATTTGGTGATCCTAGAAGTGGTGTTGATATCTTCATAAGATTGGTTACCCAAAACCAAGTCTTGTTCATCATCAATCCCATCTTTTCATCAACTTGGTGGTATAAAGATTGTCCTCCTCATCTTCTTGTTATTTTGATTATGTAATCATGTATTTTATTTCCTATTGTATATGTTTATGATGATTATATGATGATAAAAATGTTATGTGGGGATTTTTTGTTGATAAACATGATTAAAAAGGTGAAAAACTATAAAGAACAAGGCTAAAATCTTGCTTAAAAGTGATGGCTGTATAAAACAGTAAAGAAACAAGTCATGGACTGATAAAATGATTAAGTAGAATCCATTTACAGTAAGCTATATGTCTTGTACACATGTGAGAGTTGGCCATGCAATGGAATCAAAATAATGAGTGAGATATGATCAAAACAAGTTAGGTGGTCTAATCTGAATAAGCAGGTAGGGACTGTTAAGGCAAGATGAACTCAAAATGGGCAGTAGCTATAACTAAGTTAAATGTAGCAAATAATATGAAGAACTTGTCACCCAAAAATGAGCTTCTAATTCATTATAGAACTCTAGATATGGTAAAAATAGTGAACATAAAGATAAAAATCAGATTTTTGGAATTAATGTTTATTATTATTATATAAGCACTCACATTTTAATGTATAAAATGTAAAAATAAAAACCCACTAACTTATAAAACTTATTTATATAAATATATAAAAGGTTAACTAAATGGATAAATTATATAAATGGTGGTGAAATAATATTTATAAGTAATAAAAACTATAAACTTGATTTTTACGACCTTTTCGGCTATCGCCGTAAAATTAACGTTTTTCGCCAAATAAAACATAGACGACCAAACCCGTCTAATGTAAAGTTTATAAAAGTCATATACTGATGTATAAGTATCTAATACAAGTAAAAACCGATAAAACCCGAACTATAAGAAATACGGACATTTACGAGCTAATTAAGCGTATTGGACTAATAATTGGACTAAATAAGATAAAAACTTGTAAAAAGAACTTATTGGGCTTAAACCATTTGGGCCCAACATGGAAAGTATACATACTGATTAAATAAGTATAACAAGGATTAAAACAAGCTAAAGAACTTATAATAAGCTTATAGGATATAAAACGTGTAAATAAGTAAAACTAGTAAACTAGTATAAAAGTTATCGACATATAACACTAAAATGAGTAAACGGGAATATGTAAACCCACTTGATCATCATATATATATAATCATCATATGTATACATAATTGTTATTTTTATAAAGTCATTGGACATGAGTCTAAGACGAGTATTATTTGTCTAGGTTTCCGTGATTGAAGCACGTACCGTACATCCGAATTGCCGACAACCCGCCTTCCCACATCAACGTGAGTTCATAGCCTCGCACTCTTTTAAGTGTTTTTATGAAATGTTTTATAAACCCGCGAGGGAGATAACATGTTAGTTTTTATAAAATAGGACACCATTTGTCCTGATTGTTTGATTATTGATTTTGGACCCGAATGATTGAATGACCCGATTGTATGACCCGATAAATGATTAAAGGACCCGATAGATGAAATTAAATGGATTATTAAAGTTAGGTTATGTCACTAAAAGTCCCATTAGCATGAATTGTGAACTACCGGGATTTGGTAGACGCTTGTGCATATAATAGTACTATTTGGGGACGATCACCCCAGTTCGCGCCTTGACGGTTGATCCCCGTCGTGCCACATTGATTGGTAAGCGAATTTATGTATGAGAAGATTTCCATAGCGTGACCTTTGTGACGACACGCTACTTTAGATGGGCAAAATTGGTATCGAGTTAGCTACCCGTTGTTGGTTTAGTAAGGTAACAATGTCATGCGGCTTATAATAATCCAAAACTAACGAAATACTACTAGACGCTTCGAATTACGATGTATTGCCTGACTAGCAATACAGGGTCATACTATTGATATTATGTTCGTGTTTTGGTTTTTCATAACCATATTCATATAACGGTTTTTATTTTCATACAACGTTATAAGACGTATTGTATGATATTTTTGCGACATTGGCTCGTATAATGATTTTGAAGGCAAATGCCTATATTATGATTTTCGATAAGGATTTGTATAAAACGACTTTGGCTATTTTATGGCCTATTAAAATGATTTGTACAAAATGACTTTCAATAATAATTTTATACTGATATATTATATTGATGAAATTTATTAAACTCTATGAATTCACTCGGCGTTATCGCTGACCTTTTCTTTTAACATGTTTTGTCTCAGGTACTTGAAGGTAATTCTCGGGAAGACGACAAGAATTCATGGCCCGCACTTAAACAATATTTTCCATTCAAAATGCTTTGTAAAACCTTGTATCAAATATAATGACTTGGGACCGATGTAACTTTGATATTTATGAATGGAAATGATTTATTATTAAACGACGTGATTTTTATGCGTTGTCAATGATGTGAGTATTGTGCTATCCCGTAACACCAACTAGTCTTCCGCAGTATTGAGTTGTATAAATTTGGGGGTGTTACAGTAATCACTTTCATCTCACCCTTAGGGTTGGATACGGTGTTGCTAGGAAGACTACTCGAAGACGGTTTACACATTATTGCCTCAAACATAGACGAGATTTTATCTTCAAACACGGATAGCCTCTTCTCGGCTTTAATCATTTCTTGTTTAATCTCATGTTGCCCTTGTTCCATTTTTTGTTGGTTTTGTTGCAACCTAGTGACATTTCCTTCCATCTTGTTGGTGTGGATTTTAAGTTCATTAGCTAACTCATTTTTCAACTCTTTCTTCAAGTCGTTCTTAAACTCGGATCTTAGGCTAATGATTTCTCTTTGAATATTGTCAAACCTAGCATCATTCCCACTAGCTTATTCAACAAACTCACTTGGAAGATCTTTCAATATTTGCAATCCTTTGTTGTTGTTTTGAAAAACATTTTGATTCTTGTTTGAAACTTGATTATTAGCCCTTGATTCCCATAGTTTCCCTTGTTGTAATTGTTTTTGAAACCAACTTGATTGTTGCGATAGTTGTTGTTAGCATTTTGATTTGAACCAAAACCCGGTGGAGTCATTTGATTAGAGCGGGAAACTTGACCGTTTTGGTTGTAATTTCCCGTGGCCGCGAAGGCACTCGAAGTGTTACCACCGTTGGTAATGCACTCGGAGAAATCATGACCTCCACCACAATACATGCAAGAAACCTCAACCGCTTTAGCCGTAGCGGGAGCACTTTGTTCACCAACTTTAAACTCAATCAAAAGTCCTTTTAGCTTATCAAAAATCTTGTTTTCCAAGTTCGCCTCAATTTGGCAAGCATCGATGGTAGTAGACAAAGAAGGTGAAGCCGAAGACGAAGCCTTACGAACACTAGACGTGCTACGAGGACTATACACCTTAGATCTATATTCAATTATCACAAAAGCTTCCTCAACTGTTTTACACAAAAAATTACCACCTGCGGCGGCATTCAAATAATCCCTTTCATGATCATTAAGTCCATTGTAAAACGTGTCAATTGGATGCAAGTCGGAAAAACCGCGATGAGGACATTCATGTAACATTTCCTTAAACATATTCCAAGCCGTTGAAAAACTTTCATTAAACTCTTGTGAAAACTTTGAAATCTCGTTTTTCAAGTGCGTAGTCTTAGAGGGCGGAAAAAATTGGTTCACAAACTTAGACACGAGATCCTTCCACGTCAATATAGAATTTGGTGGCTCTTTCTCTAACCAAATTTTAGCGGGCCCCGCCAAGGAATACGGAAAAAGCATCCTCTTAATCGAGTCATTCGAGACATCCTTAAACTTGCAAGTGGCGGTAAGACGATTGAATTGGCGGATATGGTTGTGTGGATTGTCCTTCTCATCACCACGGAATTTGTTGTTTTGGATCATCGACAACAAACCCGTTTTCACCTCAAAATTCTCCGCAAGGATAGCGGGAATCACAATAGCCTCTCCATAACCCTCGGTGGGTGCTTGAAGTAACTCCATCATAGTTCGATTCGCCATGGTTGGTGCTTCTCTTACAATGGGTTCGTCAATAGGAGACTCCTCACTAGAAAGATTTGGAGTGGGAGTTTTGTTCTTTCGTTTACGTGCACGTCTTGCTTGATTACGAGTTAGCATAAACGTCACGTACAACGAGGGAACGAGCAAAGAAGATTCTTTTTGGTGTTTTGTATTTTTCAATTTTTTTGTGGTTTTTGATTGTATTAACCTTTTTGGATTTTGGTGAATGTATTAAGTAGACACAAATCTACAAATCTCCTCCTTAATCAAATCTCTTGATTAAAGAAGCCTCAAGGAATGAAAAAGATCACGTGAAGTGAACGCCTTCGATGACTTTAGAACGTTGGTGGAACACCAAAACGTTCAAGAGGGTTTAATCAATGGAAACCAAGAAAATATATATGATACTTAGTAATACTTTGGGCGGCAAAACCCTCGATTAGCTCTCAAAATCAAATACTCACAAGCAAGCGGGGAAACAAGGCGGCGCGAAGCACTTAAGAGCCTTTTTCCTTAGGATATATTTTATAATATCCGCCTTATACCCACCTTATAGTTTGTATTTTTCAAGATTGAGCTTCACGAAAGTATTTATCTATTTTTGCCTTTTTCTTTGGTTTGAGATTCGAATACAATGATTGGGTAATGAAGTCAAGGTTGTTATTTCTCACGTATTTGGAGTACTTGTGAATTTATTGTTCTACGTATACACTATAGTAATAGTATTCACACAAAAAACCGAAAACCATAATACGTATTAGTAGAGTGCTACTAATACAAATACTATTTATGGTTAGTATATAAAAACAACAATGCCAAATCAAAACACAACACGCCTCCCCGGCAGCGGCGCTAAAATGATAGTTGTAAAATTACCCCTTTAGGAAAAGGAAGGCAAAATAGGGCAAGTAGTGAATACGACGATTTAGGAAAACCGTGTATTAATGACCATAAAATGAGTTCGTTCTCAAGGAGGCTAGTGTGTTATGTGTGTAATGAATTGGATTAGATTTGTGATTATATTGTGGAGAAAGAAAAATAGAAATGAGATTAGAAGAGAAAGACGGTTACGAAGACGGATTAAACTAAGTCGGAAAAGGTATACACGTAAAATCGTAAAAAGTACCAAAATTAAAATTTTACCCTAAAAATTCCTAAAAATTACCAAAAATCCACAATAATATTCAAAGAGTTTACAAAAAATCCAAACTTCCCAAAACCTTTTGATTAATTAGATAATGAATTTTTAATGCTAATTAAAGCCCTAAAAATCAAAATAATTATAAAGTCCCAAACAAGATTTTAAAGTTTGTAAACCTCAAAAATACCCTAATTAAGCTAAAAAGTAATTTTCAAAATATTAAAATCACTAAAAACTATTTTTAAACAATTAAAAACTACTAAAATCAATTAAAACTTAAATTAATTCTAGAAAATAATTAAAAGACTCTAAAAATATTTGGAAAATTGAAAAATTCCTAATTAAGTGTCTAGAACCTAGGAAAAATATAAAAACTTAGAAAATTAGACTTTTAATTTTTAATAATAAAATAATATTAAAAATCCAAAAATCATAAAAAATTCTAAAAACTTGCAAACTAGCTTAATTTAACCTAAATAACTCAAAAATGAAAGTGAAATTACCTAAATACCCCTAATGGGCCTAGAAAATGGGCTAAACCCAAAACAGAACCTTATTGGGCCAAATTTAGGCCCAATAACAAAAAGTGTTCAAAATAAGCCCAAAAAGCACTGATTGACTCAAAATTTGATTTTAAACAACTTTTTCCAAAGGCCCAAAAGCTGAAAGTGTGAAATAAGCTAGCTTATACCAAACAGCTTATTCTTAATGGGCTTTTTGGCCGATTAAGCTATAAGCCAATGCCATAAGCTAAAATTTGACACACAAGCTTCTTTTGACCTAAATAAGGCTTCTGCAAAAAGAAATTTGAAATAAGCCCAAGGAATAAGCCTGAAAATGCAATAAGCAATCTACAGAAAACGACAAAATAGTCGTTTTTGAGTTCTAGGCCACCCCAAGTGCTGATTCAAGTTTCTATAGCTTCTAAATGACTTAATTAAGCAAAATCAACAAAGAGTTTTCAAATAAGCTGACTCAATAAGCTGGAAAAAGCAAATAAGCACTTATGTAAAAGTCAAATAAGTTGGTTTTCTAGTAAAAAGTCAAAGTCAAAGTACAATAAGCTCCAGTCTACTTAAATGGGTCAAATAATGAAGACCTATCACAAAAAATAAGTTGTTGCAAGTCTGGATAAGCTAGAATAGCTTATTGATAAGCTGAGTTCAAAATTACACTAGCAGGGGCTAGTTTTGGGTGTTGAGCAGTGGAAACTTTTTCCACTGCTTGACTTGTTTGACCTTTTGTCTTTAGTGACTTTTTTGGAGATTCAGATTACACAAAGGAACCCAAATGATCTTTGGATCAAAAGGAGTCAAGAAAAATGAAAAATATCACAATCACAAACACCCAATTGATACAGTTTAATCAATCAATCACCGGATATGATACAGACATGAACACTTAAGCAGTTGAGCACTTATAAGCAGTTTTAGCACAAATCAGCCAGCCAAATTCAACCAAATGCATGCACAAGCTATTATAAACTCCAATAAGCAAGTCTAAACAGGTTTCATGCAATGATTCAAAGAATTAAGTAAGATTCAAGGCAATGAATGTTACTGATGAACACTAACACATGTAGTTTTCTACTTTGCTGATGTATTTGACAAATAAGCAAGATTCAACACTCAATATCTATCAAATAAGTTATAATAATGATGTTCTAACAAGTTTCAACCCTGAGCATGCACAAATACTAGATTTCACCAAAATCTTAGGTCAAAAACAGTTAAATTCACCAAGTTATAGCAGATTGTGTGATTTGAAGTTTCAAACCTAAAAACTTGCAGCAAAACACTCTCAACAAGGCATATATCAGATACGAAGCATAAACAACACAATCCAACAACACAATATCAAGTTACAAGCACAAACAGATAGACCCAAACACCCCTTAATCTTTTCAAAATCAAATTTTTCAAAGGAAAAGTGAGATTAAAGGCCACCCAAGCATCAATTAACACAATAACAAGCAAGACTAACAGATTCAAGCAAATTTAAGCCACAAAATTAACAAGAACAAAGGCAACACTCAAATATCACAAAAAATCCAAAGTATTATCAGATTTTGGGATTAAGGGTGTGTACCTCATGGATGTACATCCACACCTACGGATTTTGAGCTTATGTGCTAGCAAGAACAAGCACAAGCTTCCACAATAAAGCCTGCTAAGAATCAACAAAGTTAGAAGCACAAGTATAAAAATCAGAAACTTGAAAAATCTTGATTAATGCAACCTTGTTACCCCTCACTTGATTATCCCCAAGTTATAAGCCTCACCACACCTTAATCAACACAATTAGGATGCTACGATCAGCCCTATAACCCAAGAATTCCAAGATAGAAACAAGAACTTAGCAAAATATCAAGAAAATGAGAAAATGTGCAAACTTTTGCACACTCCTCTTTTGAAAACAGGTTTTTAACTTCAAAATCAGTAAACTAAGAACATAAACAAGCAGAAATAAGATGGCACTTGGTCTTTCTTCAAAACACTTAACTCAAATTCATAAAACTGAAAAGGGATTTACAAGTGCTTGAACAAAGGAAAAACCAAAAGCAAACGTCTAAGTGAGACCTTATGGCTTTATATATAGCCTTACATGTGAACTAAGAACAGCTGAAAACTCTAAACCATAATGCTTGAAGTCCCAAAATTGCCCTTGTAGATTTTGAAAACCTTGGAGTCTTGTGAAGAATTCTTGGCTGTTTGTAGTGATAGCTGGCAAGCAAATGTGATCAAAGGGCTTGAATTATGCTTAGAAAGTAAGCACAATTGTGGGACGTTGGATTGTTGGCCCTACTGTTTGTCTTCTTCCTCACTTGTAGCATGGGAGGTCCCATGTGGACACGTGAGTGATGTGGCAAGTAATATTAAGGTTGGGATGTGATTAGGGAATCATTAATCACTAATCTAGAGAAGATGGAGTTTTAATTGTAACACAATTAGGAATACCCAATTATGTTCTTGAGATAAATAGTGCTATGTTTAATCCAGATTAGGGGTCGTTAATTTTTAAAAATGTGTTAAGGCGCCAAGGTTTGGTTAATAAATTAATCAGGATGAGTGAGATCTGATGTGGAGGCAGGGAGTGGTGTGATTGGTGGAAAAGATTGAGTGGGCTACGTGGCAGCCTTGGGTTGGTTAAGGTAACTATGATGTCTGGCCAATTTAAGTCCCTTGTCTTTTTTATTATTTCCACTTTGTGTAAAACAGGCCAAAACTCAAATCCCTTTGTATTTAAACTTTCATTTTTCACACTTTTGCCCCAAATACTTTTCCAAAGTATTTTCAGGGGTATTTCTTGCCATTTTTGAATTCTTCAAGGATTGATTTGGCATTTTGATGATGGATAATGGTCTTGACTTGTATGTTGAGCATTTTGGAGGACTGAAATTGCCATGTCATGTTTGATGAGGGACCATTTTTGCCAAATGTTGAAAGTCAAGGGTCCTTTTTGTAATTTTGGGATTTTCAAAGGACCAAACTTGTAATTTCTTGTACTTTGAAGGACTTCATGATGTGTTTGACTTTGTGGAGGATATTGGTTGACAATTTAGCTTTGTTGAGGGGCTAAACTTGCCAATTCTTCAAAGTGGAGGGCCCTTTTTGTAATTTTGACAAACTTTAGGGACCAAACTTGTAATTATGAGGATACAAGGGTATAAAGTGTCAATTCTTCCATATTGGAGGACCCTTCTTCATAATTCTTCAAATCTTCAAGGGTTGATCTTGGGAAAGTCTTCATTAGGGCTTGGTTCATTGTGCGGCTTCGTTTCCCGTGTTCGTTTTTGCATGATTCTTGTGATCTTTTGTCATTTTCTCAATATCCGTACCTAAAATACACAAGCAACAAACACAAGCATATATATGGGTATTTTGATGATATTTAATGCATTTTAAGCCCTATTTGGAAGATGAAACTATGTATAAAAGCAGTCTCATCAACATAAGTCTAGTACATAAAACATTCTAACTTAGAATCTTAAAACGTACTTATACCAACCACGAATGATTTGTCAAAAATGCATAAGAGACTACAAACCGATTAAAACTGTTCTCGATTAATTATTAACAATATATACATGCGTTGACAAGAAAATAAAGCTTACGAAAGGGGATATAATAGCCACAAGTAATTAATATGAGGTTTATATAGCCCTTTACAATTACTTCAAACTCTATCATTTCTCGTTCTCCACAATTTAAAATCTCAAATAATGAGACTCGTAGATACTTAGCCTAATAAACCAAATGAAAAGTTTACATGGTTAAGGATACTAGCTAGAGTAAGTTTGGATAAGCAAACTCGGGTTGAGTCAAAATACTCATGGCGGGCCTAATATGTCAAAAACTTTTAAACTTGTCAAACCATATCCTTTATTATATATTTTTCTTTTTCATATATTTTTGATAAAATGTAAAAGAAGAAATTTATACAATGCAAATGTGTTATGAAATTGAAAAATGATATATGCAAAAATTATGAATGCATATTTTTGGTGGCCAAAGTAGATCAAAAATTTGAAAAATGTTGAAAAATTAATTTTCCCAATTATCATGAAAGCAAGGCAATGGTCTAGGTAAGGTCACTTCGATAGAAGACCCCCTACACTTAAGATAAACATTGTATTCAATGTTTAAGAGTATTGGAGTGAACTCCCCTACACTTAGGACATTGCGTACTTTGTTTAACTCGAGCTAAGGAAAGGTCTACTAAAGTGAATTCATTTTAGACATTATTAAGAGTCAATTTTGAATCACAAAAGTATCAAAGTGAACCCGATACGAGGGCCTCCTCCATAAGCTCCATGCATGAAATGAGAGAGAGCAACCCTATAAAGACCAAAAGACAAAAGATAGGCACCCCCTACACTTCATCCCAACCTACCACATTCTATTCTAGATGATCTAAGCTAGTTATTCAAGCTTGATTTAAGGAATCTCTAGCTTGACTCTTCCCACAATGAATTAATTCATAGGAAAAATAGGGGTCTCTTGGACCATTTCAACGGAAATGTCCTCCCCAAAATAATGCTTCACGCGATGACCATTCACTTTAAAATTTGGGCCAGTTGGTTGAGATAACTAGATGGTCCCATATGGAAACACTTGATCTATAGTCAATGGACCGGTCCATCGTGACTTAAACTTGCCCGCAAAAAGTTTCAACCGTGAGTTATAGAGTAAAATCGACTCTCCAACTTTGAACTCACGGTTCTTAATCTTGGCATCACGAATTTGCTTAGTCTTTTCCTTGTATAGCAATGAATTCTCATAAGCATCGGTTCTAAGCTCATCCATCTTATTGAGTTGGTCCTTCCTATGTGAACCAGCTTGGTTAAGATCAAAGTTATCCCATTTTAAAGCCCATGAAGCTTTGTGTTCCAACTCAAAAGGGAGGTGGCATGCTTTTCCATATACAAGACGATAAGGTGTGCAACCTATAGGTGTCTTAAATGCGGTTCGAAAAGCCTACAATGCATCATCAAGTTTATCCGACCAGGAAGCTCGATGCTCTCCCACCGTACGTTCAAAAATTCTTTTCAAGCCACGATTTGTGACCTCGGTTTGCCCATTGGTTTGTGGGTGATATACGGTAGAAAGTTTACGGTTAACACCATATTTCTTCATGACTCTTGTAAAGTGATCATTACAAAAATGAGTCCCGCGATCACTAATAATGGCACGAGGTACACCAACTCTAGCAAATAATTGCTTCAAAAATTTTACTACAACTCGAGCATCATTAGTAGGCAAGGCTTTAGCCTCAACCCACTTTGAAACATAATCCACCGCTACGAGTATGTACTTATTTCCCTTGGAAGATGGAAAAGATCCCATAAAATCTATGCCCCACGCATAAAATATCTCACATTGTTGTATGAAATTTTGTGGCATCTCATCACGTTGATTAATTTTTCCTTATCTTTGGCATACATCACAATATTTCACCATCTCTTGGTCATCCTTGTAGATTGAAGGCTAATAGTAACCCGAATCAAAGACTTTCTTAGCCGTGTAGTTAGGCCCAAAATGGCCCCCTGTGGGTCTGAAAGTCCCTAATCAATGCAAGAAACCCTAATCTTAACTTAATCAACACAAGGTATTACTTTTCAAACGTAATCTTATTATTGTATAATAAAGAATTACAAGTGTTATGGATAAAACCGTTTGATGACAATGTGTTGTGCACACTTTGAACAACAATAAACCTTAACTTATGAATACAGTCGTAGCTGTTTGATTCACTAAGTTATACGCACTAATGTTCTTAATATCTCAAAGTGTTAAACATTAATGCATGGATACACATCCTATTTATAGTGTTACGAGTTTGACTTAAACAGTACTTGATGTCGACTACACAAGCTTTTACAAGTTCCCACATCAGTCACATGATGTCCTTCTATTCTTGGTAGTCTTCCATTATGCTTTAAGGAACAGTTGTCAAAAACAGTTTCCTTATTCTTCATATTCTCGAACACACAAATGGCATGACCAAAGTGTGTTGAGAGTTATCAGGGTATTGCCACCCCTGTTAACTCTCAACCCCTCAGAGTCCCTAATACATCTTAGCTGTTATCCATCACAGCCAAGGAGTATGTCTTCAGGTAATCTTCGACTTCCCTGACAATGTCTCTGACATGGACTCCTCTGAGGTTGCTCACAGAGACTTGGATCTCTGTGAGTCTTGCGAAACTTGCCTGCCTCCTAGGCACAGGCAAGGGACTATCTATCAGCCTAATTATGTTTAAATCAATGATCAGGGAATCTAACAAGTTTAGATTCCCAACAATCTCCCCCTATTTAAACATAAATAATGCTAGATCTAACTAAGTTAAGGTAAGTGAGTTTAACAGCTTCTTCTTACACATAACAGATCTAAACAAACATACCTCATGATTTTATTAAGACTTAAAGAAAATTACAAGTTCAATACATAAGTTAAATAAAAGATGAAGGTAAAAAGGGCTGACACTATCTTCAATAGTCATCATTTTTTATTCTTTCTTCAGCTTCGGCCACATCTAATCTGTTATCAATTTCATCCTGCAAAGTCTTTGCAAACTTCTTGGAATACTCTGAGTTGATCTTGAGACACTTCTTGTGACAGAGTAGCTGAATAGTTGAAGCCAGGCACAAATCATCTTCCCTCTGAAAAGCATACTGGCAAGCCTTGTTCATAAATGCCATTCCTCTTTCAGGCACTAAGTATGTCTGACCATCAATAGGGCCAACAATACCATTTGGAAGGATCAAATCCTTGTGCATACCATCCACACGAACATCTTCAGTAACAAAAGTTTCATCAACAATTTGTGAAATTCTTCTTTTTTTGTTGCCTGTCTTTGGGGGTTCTTGTTCGAAAAGCTGTGGTGGGGGATCAATCTTGAGTTTGGCAGCGGTTTCCTTGATCCAGTTAAACTTTGCCTTAAGAGTTTTAAGCAGAAGGAAATTTGCCTGTCCAGACTTTTTGGCAGCTAAGGCTTCGAGTTCAAACCATTCTGATAACCCAAGTGTCTTTAACTTGAAGTTGTCAAACACATCCATATTCCTCTGTTGGTTTTCCCTCCATAAGATCATCTGTGGGATGTTTGTGGATTTGTGAATGGTGTATTTAAACTTGGTTATCTTGCCAGCAGCATACCTGTTGTTCACGCAGGCATCATAGTCAGCTTTGACTTTCTTTAAGGCCTCAGCGCGTTTTAGTTCCATTTCCCTCAACCTTTGTTTTTGTTTTTCCCTTTCAGGTGGTGTCATCTTCCTCAGAGTAGCTTCATTTAGTCTTTTGATTCTTGATATTGAGGCTTTGCTGAGCAAAATCATCCCCCCTTGGAATTAAGTCGAAGTTAGTCTGGGTAGGATGATCAAACATGAGGAATTCGGCTGTTGGATCATATGTTGGTGTTTGGAAGACTGTTGTTGCAGATGTAGCAGAGTTTGGAGTGTCAACAGCTTCCTTGAGAGGAGAAGTCTTGTCATCTACTTTAGGAGGAGAGGCTGACAACTGGTCATCCTCATCTTCTTCATCCTCTTCATCAAACATTCCCTCAGGGAATTCATCTTCAGGCATGGGCTCAAACTCAGAGACATAATCTTCTACTGAGAGCATTTCTTCATCAGCATTGAGCACAAGTTCTTCTTCATTTGGATTGTCCTGAGTTATTGTTTCAGCCTCCTTTTCATGTACCTGAGATTCTTTGACTGGCTGTACAATTTCAGCCTGCAAGTTTGTTGTAATTAGTAACAAGGAAAAATATAAGGGGAATGGTCGCCATTTCGCTGTCCCAGAGAGGCTGAGGGTGATTACTCAGCCACTCCAAAGGATAAATCCTTGGGATTCTTTTAAGTGTGAATGAAGTGTTGTTAATGATCGCCATTCGCTGCCCCTAGGAAAGCTGAGTGTGATTATTCAGCCCCCCCAAAAGGTAAAACCTTTGGGACTCTTTTAAGAGTGAAACATATGTTGTTGTAGGTCGCCTGTTACGCTGCCCCGAGGAAAGCTGAGGGTGATGATTCAGCTCCCCCTGAAAGGATAAATCCTTTGGGACTCTTTTAAGGAGGGAACCAAGAGGCTGTGTGAAGTACAGCTGATCAAGGTTGAGACATTAATGTATTCAGGTTGTTGTTAGCCTGAATACTGTCTAGAGGGTTCAGGGTCATCGGGGTGCTTTATAAACACAAATGAATCATTCCCTGGTGCAAAGACAGGGTGTACAAAAGTCTTAAAGTATTCTAAGTGTAAAGACAGACTTCTATAGGTCGAGGATTACCCTAACTTCACCACTCTCTCCTACAGACAAATGAGAGTGGTTGCTTGTGAACCTCTAAAAATGTACACTGATTACCTGTGAGATATCAGCTTGGTTTGGCTGGTTTCCTGTTGTCTCTGCTGACCTAGAGACACTAGACGCCTGTTGTTTGTCAGCCAAAGATTCTGAATCCACAAGAGTATCTGGACCAGAGGCGGTGTCAATCTTCTTTTCCTTGGCCTTACTAACAGCTTTGGAGTGGGAAGAAGAGGGGATTTTCTTCTTCTTTGGTTGTTGGCCAGATGAAGCCTTGGACTTAGTAGTGTGCTGCCTAGAGGTCAAAGACATAGACTTGCCAGCGACACTAGAAGTATTCACCTTCTCAGAGGAAGGGAGCAAGGGCTTCTCAGCGTTAGTTACCTGGTTGGCCACGTTCAGCATGTGGGCGGTGACAGGGGTATCCTCAGCTCCTATCTCCTTGTAGATGGCGCCTGTGATGCGATAGGGCTTAAGAGCTGTCAAGGCCTTGTTGTGGTAATTCTCTCCCAGCAAACTCTCAAAGATCAGGGACAGGTAGCGCACATAACAGATGTTCTTTTCCCTGACCTGATTCCTTCCCTTCAGTTGTTCTACCAGGTTTGAGAATAGGATGCTTCCAAAGTCGACATCAGCTCCCCAGATTAATCCATACGCAATAGCCTGATGATTGGACGACATCTGATCCTGTGATCCCTGCATTCCACCCAGGGATTTCACAATGTGGGTGAAGAGGACACGCCACATAGGAGTGAAATACTTAATCTTCAGAGGGGCTTTGGCAAGGACTTCAGCTAGTGTAAGGGCAGGATTAACATCATGGCAAGGGTTTAGTGTGGCCAGGGCTTCCTTGACAGCCTTTTTGTCAATAGTCTTCAAGCATTCATCTCCATGTTTTAGTCCAGCCACACTAGAAAAGTCTTTAAGGGAAAAGGCAAAAGGATGTTCATTGCATGAGAGGCTAAATGTAATGGTGTATTCTACTACTTCAGCAGAATACCAGAATTCCCTAAGGTATTCTTGGTAAAAAGTGGATGGAGATTTGGTGAAGGCTTCATTTAGGTCACAATTCTGCATGAAATTTACCAGATCTGAATAGGTGCTGTTTGGTGCCTTAATCCATCCAATAGCGTTGTTGGAGGCGATGATGCTCTCGTTGATCTCGAAGTTCACATTGGAGGCTTTTGGTACGAGAAACGCCATTGATTTAAGGTTGAAGGAGAATGAAAATGGCGGATGGTTGAGAGAGATAAGAGTTTAGAGAGAGAAGTTGATTTTAGAATGGTGGTGGGTGAGAAGAGAAGGAAGACAATATATATTCAAACTTAAGTGAACAGTTATTCAACCGTATTAAATGCAAGGGCGAAAATGACTGCTCAAGTGGGTCCCCTTGACCTTTCAAAAAGTTTGTCTCCTCGTTATCCGAAAAATAAATGATTAAATATGTGAGAATGTTTTTTGCATTTACTTGGAAAGTAACTACCTAGTTTCATGTGAAAAACATTTAATAAAACATTTAACATAGAATCAATCATTTAATGAACACATTTAATATCAAGCCACAGGCTTTGAGATATTGAGCATCCCTAGCTCAGCAACTAGCCTGTTGAACGAAGGTTCAGCCAAAGGCTTTGTAAAGATATCAGCTAGTTGCAGCTCTGTGGGAACAAAATGCAGCTCAATATCTCCCTTCATTATATGATCCCTGATAAAATGATACCTGATATCAATGTGTTTGGTACGAGAGTGAAGAACAGGGTTGTTGGATATGGCAATGGCGCTGGTGTTGTCACAAAAGATTGACACTTTGTCATACAAGATTTCATAGTCAGCCAATTGACTTTTCATCCAGAGCACCTGAGCACAACAGCTGGCTGCAGCGACATATTCTGCTTCAGCTGAAGACATAGCCACAGAGTTTGGCTTCTTAGCACTCCATCCAACCAATTTTCCTCCTAGGATTTGACAGCTGCCTGAAGTACTTTTCCTGTCAATACAGCATCCAGCATAATCTGAATCTGAATAGGCCTTGAGATCAAAGCCTGATTCCTTTGGATACCATAGACCTAGGGATGGTGTTCCTTTGAGATACCTGAAAATTCTCTTAACAGCCACTAGATGGGATTCTTTTGGGTTAGCTTGGTACCTTGCACAGAGACATGTGGAGAATTGGATATCTGGACGACTGGCTGTTAGATACATCAGTGACACAATCATGCCTCTATACAAAGTCTCATTGACAGAGACCCCTGACACATCAGGGCCCAAGTTGTTGGGTGGAAGCATGGGGCATTTCACTGATGCACAATCAGCTAAGTCATATTTTTTAAGTAAATCCATAACATACTTTTCTTGACAAATAGAAATTCCCTTAGGACATTGTTTAATTTGAAAGCCCAAAAAGTAAGTTAATTCACCCATCATACTCATCTCATATTTCTTGGTCATTAATTTAGCAAAACGTTTACTAAGATTGACATTAGTTGACCCAAAGATGATATCATCCACATAAATCTGCACAATGATGAAATCACTCTTGTCCTTGAAGGTAAAGAGTGTTTTATCAATAGAACCCCTGATAAATTTATTTTCAGATAAGAAATTTGAAAGAGTTTCATACCATGCTCTTGGAGCTTGTTTCAGACCATACATTGCCTTGTGAAGTCTGTACACATGGTTGGGAAACTCGCTGTTCTCAAATCCTTCAGGTTGTGCAACATAGACTTCCTCAGCCAAATCACCATTGAGGAAGGCACTCTTTACATCCATCTGATAGACAGTGATGTTCATATAGGCAGCATAAGCAAGAAAGATTCTGATGGCCTCAAGTCTAGCAACATGTGCAAAAGTTTCATCATAATCAATTCCTTCAGTCTGAGAGAATCCCTGTGCTACCAGTCTTGCCTTGTTCCTGATGATGTTCCCAATTTCATCCATCTTATTTCTATAGATCCATCTAGTGCCTGTGATATTCTTTCCAGGTGGAGCTGGCACTAGTGTCCATACTTTGTTCCTTTTGAACTGATTGATTTCTTCTTGCATAGCAGCTACCCATCCTTCTTCTACCAGAGCCTCAGCAACTCTTTTAGGTTCAATTTGAGAAAGAAATTCAGCAAATAGACATTCATTGGCTGAGGCTGACTCTGAGTCTTGGATTCGCTGTCTGGTTGTGACCCCTGCATTTGGTTCCCCAATAATGTTGACAAGAAGAATGTGTTGATCTCTTGACCACTTATTTTGAGGAGCTGGGGATTCAAGAACAGGGGTACTTGAGGGCACAGCTGGTTCAATTTGAGTCTCATCCTGCTGACTAGGAGGGCTTTCTTCAAAGACTACTTCAGTGTCAGAGTCTTCTTCAGCCATATCAAGGGAAGCTATTTCATTATCAGCAGGAGAATCTTCAGAGATTTGAAGAATTGGTGAGCCATTAATATCATGAGAAGGACCATCAGAGATTTGAGGTTCTTCTTCATCAAGTTCCTGAGAGGTAGGAACTTCTATGTTGTGAGTAGACAGAGGGTCAAAAGCAGGAACATAAGGAGTGAGAGTATTGGAGTGGTGATGACTGGTAGGTCTGGGTTCTGTGAACTCATCACTTGGGAAAGAAATATTTTCATTAAAATCTACTTCATCACCCTCTGTTCCTGTCCTCTGTATGACTTCATCATCTTCATTAAATCTGACATGGAAAGTTTCTTCTACTTCTTGTCTTCTGATGTTGAATACTCTGAAGGCTTTGGCTGTTGGAGAGTATCCCAAAAAGAAACCATCATCAGCTTTTTCATCAAACTTTCCAAGTTTATCCCTGTAGTTATAAATAAACACAGGGCATCCAAACACATGAAAATAGCTGACGTCTGGAGATCTTTTTCTGAAAACTTCATAGGAGGTTTTGCCATGTCTTTTGACAATGATTGATCTGTTTTGAGTGTAGCAGGCAGTGTGTACAGCTTCTCCCCAAAATTGCTTTGGTAAGGCTGCACCATTTAACATAGTTCTTGCTGCTTCAATCAGAGTCCTGTTTCTTCTTTCAGCCACACCATTTTGTTCAGGAGTGCCAGCTGAAGAGAAGTTCTGAGAAATCCCTTTTTCATCACAAAATGATTCAAGTTGATGATTCTTGAATTCTGTACCATTATCACTTCTTAGAGCTTTGACTCTAAAATCATTCATATTTTCAACCTGTCTAATGAAGGACATGATGGCATCAGCTGCATCACTTTTCCTTCTGAGGAAGAACACCCATGTATATCTTGAAAATTCATCAACTATGACCAAGGTGTATTTGTTGTGATTAATGGTTTGAGGTTTGACAGGCCCAAACAAGTCCATGTGAAGGAGATGTAAGCACTTGTCAATAGAGAATGATTGCCTAGTCTTGAATGAAGACCTGTGATGTTTTCCTTTGACACAGGCAGAACAAGTTTTGTCTTTGGAAAACATTACTGAAGGTAGATCAGCAACCAAGTTTTGAGTGGCTATCTTATTGATGTTCTTGAAGTTGAGATGAGACAGTCTTTTGTGCCACAGCCAGTTGACACTTTCAGAGGCTTTGGCAAGAAAACAATTTGAACTGTCTTCTGAGCACACAGCCATGTTGATGACATAAACATCTCTCCTTCTAGGTGCAACCAGCACAACATCATTATTTTTGTTGAATATGGTTCCCTGAGTCTTAGTAAACAAAACCTTATAGTCAGCATCACATAATTGGCTGATGCTAATAAGATTGTGTTTAAGACCATTCACATATGCAACCCTGGTAAATGTGATCCCATTGCAATTCACTGAGCCATATCCTTCTGTGTCACCTGAAGAGTTATCTCCAAACACCACTTTGGGACCTGGCTCCTTTGAGTATTTGTGCAGGTATTGTTGAATCCCTGTCATGTGTCTAGAACAGCCACTATCTAGATACCATACTGATTCCTTGAGATATTTTTGCACAGATACATAGAAACAGATTAGTTCCTATGGTGAACCCACTTTCCAGTGGGTTCCCTGAATTGCTTGTTAGCAACTCTCGTGTTCCTGAAAAACTTTTGGCGTTGGGATGGACAGTTCATTGTTTCATGGTTATAACTCCCACAGATATCACACCCAGGGAAGTCACCACACTCGTCTGAGTGATGGTCTGTGAACCCACAGAATTTACAGGGAGGATAAGATTTGTAATTTCCCTGTTGTCTTTTGGAACTCTGTGGTCTGTCCCTAGAGGGTGTCTGAGCTCTTTTAGCTTCCATGTGTCTGTCATGATCTAAGGTCGAATGGTGAGAATTTTTACAAACATTGCAATAAGGTTTGATTAACCTTTCCCCTTTGGGTTCGCCTAGGACTGACTTAGGTTCATGAGAAGTAGAGCATTCAGCGGAAGGCTTAATGTGTTGTTTCAAGAGTTCTACTTCTTTCATAATAGACAACAGGCGATCTTCAGTGGTGGGGTCAACCTTATTCACAGCTTTAGTAGTAACAGGTTTAAAAGCTATTTGTTTACCAGTTTGTTTAGCAGGCACACGAAAAACTTTGGCTGGAGGATTCTCAATGTCTGTCCTAAGTTCGTCCTTAGCAGATCTAGAAGAACTGCTAGGTTCAACTCCAGAGAGTTTGGGCAAAGGTGGTAGCTCAGCCACATCTTCAGAGACAGGGTCATTAGTCAAAGAGGTATCTGACATATGAATAGTCTCTGTAGATTTAAAGACAATGTCTTTGGGTTTGGTGAGAATCCTCAGCTTTTTATTCTTAGCAGTTATATCCCTGTTTAAGTCAGCAGGCACTTCATCCCTAAGCAATTCATCAATAGTAAACCTAGCACACAGCCATTTTTCAATAATCTTGTTCAATTCAGTGACTTGATCATTTAAAGCTATGTTTTTCAAGGTTAATCTAGCTACTTCATTTTGCAGGGATATTTTCTCTAAGTTAACCCGCCTGAGAGTTTCACATTCAGCCTTAGCATTAATCATTTCAGTTTTAACAGAGTGAAACTTATCAAGTAGGTTCTTCCTTTGTTCCTCAACAAAGTGCAAATCAACAATGGTGTAATCAAGGACATGCTTACGTTCATCACTATCAGACATAGATAGAAGCCTGTGTACCTTTTTCATTGTGATGTCAACCCATTGTCCTGATCTTGCATCACCTTTTCCAACAGCTGGTTCATCCTCAGCTATCGCCATAAAAGCCCTGACTCTTGTGGTGTCTTCTTCATCTGAAGTCAATGGTTCATCATTCCAATCATAAGTTTCAGCAACCAACCCTTTCTCTGTCTTTTTCTCACCACCTTTCTTTTTGGACATGGCTTCAATCTTCAAGTTCATTTGTTCTAACTCAGCTTTAAGTGCCTTGTACTTATTTTTGTAATCTTTCTTCTCAGTGTCTGAAGAATTGGATTGAGATGAGTTGTTATGTTGTTTGAACTTGTAGGGTTTGGATGAAGATGATGGATAAGAGGGTGAGGATGTCTTGGTGGAAGGACACTCTTTTTGAAAATGTCCAAGCTTTCCACAGGCAAAACATGTTTCTTTTGACATGTCAGTTGGTTTGCTAGCTGATCCTACTCTTCCAGATCTTTTGTAGTATCTTCTTTGGTTGGCTAGCAGTGCTCTTTCATGGAATTCTGCAATGAGGTCTGACAAGAACTCTTGGCTGCTACGGGTATCTTCTTCAATATCAGAATCGCTGTCAAGAGGATGTGTTGCAGAGATCAAAGCTTTGGAAGATGCTCCTTGGACTACAAATCTTTCAGTCTCTGATTTGTAGATAGTGTCGATCAGCCCTTCTTCATAATTGTACTTACCATAGAGCTGAGCAAGGGTATCATTTTTGATTGAGTTGTTAGCTCTCTGAGTCTGATTCATGCTCAGCCACTTTCTTGGAAGGCTGTTGACAAAAGTAGCATTGATCTCAGCTTGACCAATAGTGACATCATTCATAGCGAGGTCATTTAGAAGAATCTTCAGCCTAGTATAGGTTTGCTGAACCTTTTCACCTTCAAGTGACTTAAAGGCATTAAACTGAAGTATGAGTGCCTGAATCTTTGTCTCTCTTGTTTCAGAGGGTCCTTCATGGCCAAGAATGAGGTCTGTCCACATTTGTTTAGCTGTGGGACACTGAATGACAGACTTCATGATATGCTTGGGAAGACATGAAATTATGATGCTTTTGAGACGTTTATCTTGGTTTGCTAATTTCCTATCAGCTGCGGTCCATTGTTTGACAGGTTTGGGAAGAGGGTTTTCTTCAGTAGATGTAAGCGCCATGGGAATATATGGACCATTTTCTAAAATTTCTAAGAGAAAAGGTTCAAGTCCATCAAGGTATACAAGAAATTGACTCTTCCAACTGGCAAAGTCTTCTTCATCAAAGACTGGTACACTGGTTACGTGTGATCCACCTCTTGAGTCAAGAAGTTGAGGTAGATCATCGTCATTTGCTGGAGGGTTAAGTCTTGGTGAAGATGGGTTTGCGGAAGGTGATTGTGGGCTAGAAGTTTCCGGCATGGTGGATCTTGATTATAAAACTGAGAACGATGTTTCTTGAAGGTTTTAATATCAAACACCGCTCTGATACCAATTGAAAGTCCCTAATCAATGCAAGAAACCCTAATCTTAACTTAATCAACACAAGGTATTACTTTTCAAACGTAATCTTATTATTGTATAATAAAGAATTACAAGTGTTATGGATAACACCGTTTGATGACAATGTGTTGTGCACACTTTGAACAACAATAAACCTTAACTGATGAATACAGTCGTAGCTGTTTGATTCACTAAGTTATACGCACTAATGTTCTTAATATCTCAAAGTGTTAAACATTAATGCATGGATACACATCCTATTTATAGTGTTACGAGTTTGACTTAAACAGTACTTGATGTCGACTACACAAGCTTTTACAAGTTCCCACATCAGTCACATGATGTCCTTCTATTCTTGGTAGTCTTCCATTATGCTTTAAGGAACAGTTGTCAAAAACAGTTTCCTTATTCTTCATATTCTCGAACACACAAATGGCATGACCAAAGTGTGCTGAGAGTTATCAGGGTATTGCCACCCCTGTTAACTCTCAACCCCTCAGAGTCCCTAATACATCTTGGCTGTTATCCATCACAGCCAAGGAGTATGTCTTCAGGTAATATTCGACTTCCCTGACAATGTCTCTGACATGGACTCCTCTGAGGTTGCTCACAGAGACTTTGATCTCTGTGAGTCTTGCGAAACTTGCCTGCCTCCTAGGCACAGGCAAGGGACTATCTATCAGCCTAATTATGTTTAAATCAATGATCAGGGAATCTAACAAGTTTAGATTCCCAACAGGGTCCTTTATGGCAATCCTCTAAGATCTTAAGCTTCGGGCCCATCTATACATCGTCTTATGATTTGATCCGCACATTGCCTATAGAGGTAAGGGTCATCCCAAAATTAGTATTTAGCTTCTTTTAGAAACTTTTTATTTTGTTGGGAAGTAAGACCCTCAATTAACACATCTCCCACAAGATAATTAGCAATATCCACAAACCAAGTGGTGGCATCCTCTTGTGAAGAGACAGGCATGAGTTCCTCAAGTGGAAAGGATTCATTTATTTCCTTATGAGGCAAGTTGTCACACCCCACCATGGCGGAATATGGGCGCGACGTATGGATATCATCACAATATAGCGTGTCTATAGAGATAACTATATGAAATTAAAAATTTCATAAAATGGTAACTCAAAAGTCATGACAATATCTCATCAAATGCAGGAGTCTAGGTAAGTAGGTAACACTCCTACCTCTTACCCAAGACAAACAAATAACATAACCAAACAAATATATGTGTGCCACAGTATCACTTATTAAATGAACAAATAAAAACTAAGAAGGAAACGGGGATATCCTTCTATATGCATTCCTACGCTCTCCAAATCCTAGCCACTTAAGTTCTCACGCCTACTGATGAGATGGCATTTATACATGATCTCATCGTTCTTTTCGGGCTTTAAATGCATAAAAATGTCATAAAATACCATATATATGCTTGTGTTTGTTTACTTGTGTGTTTTAGGTATGGATATCGTGAAAAAGACAAAAGATCACAAGATACAAGGAAAAACGGACACGAGAAACGAAGCCGTACAAAGAACCGGGCCCTAATCATGGAATTTTCATCAAATACCCTTGAAGACTTGAAGACAAAACAAGATTGATCATCATTTATTGAAGAAATGACACTTAAAACCCTTGTATATTAATAATTACAAGTTTGGTCCCTTAAGTTTGTCAAAATTGCAAAAAGGTCCTTCAACTTTGAAGAAATGGCAAAATTAGTCCCTCAACAATTTAAAATTGCCAAGAATGGTCCCTCATGAAGATTAAGAAGCAGTGAAGACCTTTGAAGATCAAATGAAGTCCAAAACAGCCCTTGAATTATTCAAACATGTCAAAAATACACCTTTGAAACCTTTTGGAAAACTTTTGTGCCAAAATTGTCAAAGTGGGAAACTTAAATACAAAGGAAATCGTTTTTTCTAGGGCTGAAACATTGAATGCCAAAAAAACCAAAGACCAAGGACCAAAAGCGTCACAATGGAAAGATTTAAACACAAACTGGCGGTTAACACTAAGTTTCCCCCTTTTTAGGATCAAAATGGGTACTGTTCACATTTCTTACCACCCAGATTTTACTTTCATTAAACATGGGTAAAAACTCAATTAAACCCTCACACGAGTAATTCCCACATGCCAAAACCTATCCCACTCCTAAAAACCTGCATCCCACGTCTGTGGTCCAAACCCCCAATTCCCTCTCCTCCAATAAGATCATTTCTTTGGCTCCAAGGAAATGACGTGTCCCAAATTGAACGTACAAGATTGATGGCTTCCTCCCAAAGCAAAATGAATGGACAAGATCAATTTGACAGCTCAAAACCACCAAATTCGTCTAGAAACTTTAAGGGTAGATTAGAGATTTCTCATGTATTAGGGTTTACATATTTCTGTTCTAGTATGTTCTATAGGTGCTATATAAGGAGCTCACAACATGTGTGAAGCCCTTGTTCCAGTTTTCCTTTAAAAAATCTTGTAATTCCTTTTGATGAAATAAAAAGTTGGTATTTGTTTTTAAAAAAAAAAAAAAAAAAAAAAAAAAAAAAAAAAAAAAAAAAAAAATTTTTTTTTTTTTTTTTTTTTTTTTTTAAAACAAATACCAACTTTTTATTTCATCAAAAGGAATTACAAGATTTTTTAAAGGAAAACTGGAACAAGGGCTTCACACATGTTGTGAGCTCCTTATATAGCACCTATAGAACATACTAGAACAGAAATATGTAAACCCTAATACATGAGAAATCTCTAATCTACCCTTAAAGTTTCTAGACGAATTTGGTGGTTTTGAGCTGTCAAATTGATCTTGTCCATTCATTTTGCTTTGGGAGGAAGCCATCAATCTTGTACGTTCAATTTGGGACACGTCATTTCCTTGGAGCCAAAGAAATGATCTTATTGGAGGAGAGGGAATTGGGGGTTTGGACCACAGACGTGGGATGCAGGTTTTTAGGAGTGGGATAGGTTTTGGCATGTGGGAATTACTCGTGTGAGGGTTTAATTGAGTTTTTACCCATGTTTAATGAAAGTAAAATCTGGGTGGTAAGAAATGTGAACAGTACCCATTTTGATCCTAAAAAGGGGAAAACTTAGTGTTAACCGCCAGTTTGTGTTTAAATCTTTCCATTGTGACGCTTTTGGTCCTTGGTCTTTGGTTTTTTTGGCATTCAATGTTTCAGCCCTAGAAAAAACGATTTCCTTTGTATTTAAGTTTCCCACTTTGACAATTTTGGCACAAAAGTTTTCCAAAAGGTTTCAAAGGTGTATTTTTGACATGTTTGAATAATTCAAGGGCTGTTTTGGACTTCATTTGATCTTCAAAGGTCTTCACTGCTTCTTAATCTTCATGAGGGACCATTCTTGGCAATTTTAAATTGTTGAGGGACTAATTTTGCCATTTCTTCAAAGTTGAAGGACCTTTTTGCAATTTTGACAAACTTAAGGGACCAAACTTGTAATTATTAATATACAAGGGTTTTAAGTGTCATTTCTTCAATAAATGATGATCAATCTTGTTTTGTCTTCAAGTCTTCAAGGGTATTTGATGAAAATTCCATGATTAGGGCCCGGTTCTTTGTACGGCTTCGTTTCTCGTGTCCGTTTTTCCTTGTATCTTGTGATCTTTTGTCTTTTTCACGATATCCATACCTAAAACACACAAGTAAACAAACACAAGCATATATATGGTATTTTATGACATTTTTATGCATTTAAAGCCCGAAAAGAACGATGAGATCATGTATAAATGCCATCTCATCACTCCCCCATACTAAGCCATTGCCGTGCCCTCACGCAATGCTAGAATAAAGTATCTAAGCATCACCAAAGTTCAATTTTATTAACTTTTATTCAAAAGTAAAAGACTTGCAACATACTACGAGATTGTGTAAAGACATAATGTATGATTTTCATCACCAAAAGGTGACTTTTAGGGTCTAAGAATAGAAACAAGTTAATGTCCCTTAGAGTAAATTTTGTCATCCTTGATTGTCATATATTCCATGCTAAGTGCAAAAACAAGATCATTGTTGGTACAAGTCACAATGCTAACACTACTCATACGTTCAAATTGTGTAATACTTTTTCTCCCCGCAATCCTAGTTATTATAGAAGGAAATGGGTTACTAGCATTTTTTATCTAATTGTCATGGATCACAAGTGATTCATATTGACTTATTTGAGTAGTTATTAGTCCGAAAGCAAAGTAGCACGATTTGATCAATAGTTAGCCGAAGGACAAAATCTTTTAAAACGGCTTCTCGTGTATCTCCTTAAGTTCATATCTTGGCATAACTCGTTTCACGATTTGAGACCTTTCTCGGACCGATATTTGGCATGTACTTCATACTTCAAATCTTGGGAAGACGTTCTCGAAATTATGGTCTTCTCTTCATATATTTGGAATTTCTTCACTTGACGTTTTTGAGAGATTCTTCATATAGGACCACGACTTCATCATTTTTCTTCAATCTTTACTTTGGATTTTGATATACAACGATCCGCCTCCTTTTCGGACTTGGATATATTCATCCTCATACCTTGTTAGGGTCTTTTTGGATAGACTTTCTCCATTCTTTAGGGGAGTAATTGCTTCTCGTCGTGTGTCTTGATCCTTCATATTGATTTTGGAATAATGATACTTCACATCATCTTTGGATCTTTAGCAAAAATAGAGCTCCTCATGCCTTGTTAGGGCCTTTTTGGATGATCGCCAATCTTCGCGTCCCGTTTCAATAAGTTATGCCTTGGCTATGAACTCTATTCAACCCCGAGCAACTTTTAAACGATCTTGCGCTAGAGGCTAAGTAACCTTTCAAATCGTACGACCTTACTTATTGCAATTATGATTTACTCCTAATGCATTGATCTTATGGGAAGAAAAAGCCACAATTAAAAACATATGAGTTTTTGAAAGAACACTTTCATGTTCTACGTTTAGCATGATCACTTGTCTAACTCTATCATTTCTCGTTCTTCACTATTTAAAGACCTCTAATTAAAGAGACTCGTGAATACTTAGCCGTGCAAGTCAAAATTAAGCCAAATTTGGATTAGCTTTCATTAAGACTATATCAAATCAAAGTTTTGGGTTTTCAAGCCACCTATAGGATCTTGCACTTTCTTGGACTTTTTCAAGTTTAGAGAATGCGTTTTAAAGTTCCCTTGATAAGTGACTTTCTAGAATCAATTATAGGAACTTGCGAAAAGTTCTTGTTCTTAACCCGAATGAATTAAGACTTTCGCGTTTTAAAGCTCCCTATATAAAAGTCTAGCAAAACTTGAATTGAGCGGGTTAAGGAATGTAAATGGCTCCAAATGCCCATCAAGTCAAAAATTAACTCTTATTCTACCCATCGGAAAATATACATTCGTGTCTTAAAAACACTTATGAAAACTAAGAAAAATTTTAAAATTTGGCCATTTTTAGCCTTATTAGCAAAACAAAACATTGAAAGTTGGAAAACGTGAGGGCGTAGCAAAGCAAGTACCTATTCATCCCCCCATACTAAAAGTAAACATTGTCCTCAATGTTTCGAGTCTAAAGGTGGAGCACCCCCATACTAGAGACGAAGAATCGAATGCTTAGGATCTAGCATGGAAAGGGTGATCAACAATATATCTAAAGCCGTTTATTAATTATGCTAAAAGATAATTGTTAGAACAATAAAGGATATGTCATGGAATCGTGAAAAACTTCTTCAAACGAACGATGGAGGCTCACGTAAACGAACACGAGAGTCTTCAATCGTAGATGATGATGATGATCTAGATAACACAATCACAAACAACCACGAGACAACGAGTTGGAAGGGTACAAGTCCCCTTATTAGTGAACAATAAGCATAAAGATAAGCATGGGATCTCCCCCACGAGGCACCTCGTTTTTGATTACCGAGTCATGAGCTCGACTCGAATCCCCATAAATGTGAACATTTAGGGATATCATGGTGTGGTCAATTTTTGATGGGGCTTACATGATAAACAAGGCCCAAAAAGCAACCGGTAAAAAGGACTAAGTCCTTAGATGATGCAAAATACCGGGGTCGAAGATGGCGTTCTCGTTTCCATTGGAAAAACAAATCAAAGCCACTCCAACATGCGCCATAAACTCAAAGAGTTTGAAGAAAATAGATAAGAAGTAGAAGGGTGAGACAATTGGTAAGACAAACGTTTGAGCTACTCGAGGTAGACTCGCACCAAGCAAATAGATATAGTTTCCATTTATTGCATCGGTGGAAGACCGAGATTTCCCTTTACATGAAATTCCGGGATCGAATATCTCGTCCTCGGTGGACAAGGATGAGGGAACATTAGGGGCTTCCCCCATACTAGGACCACACAAAACATCGTCAAAAGGAGTAGACGAGTTTGTAGTACTCAAAACACGCGGTGATGACGGAGTTAGATTTGTAGAAAAATCAATTAAATCACATTTAAGATCTTTTTCTTTGTTATCTTTTAAACTCTCCTTATGAAAACCCTTTTTAATTATGTCGAAAATATTCGGTGTTTCTAAGACGATGTTAGTCACACTAAAAATTCTCACATTTTGAAACCGTTTAGGTTTTGGTGGTGGCAAGTTCTCAAAACGTTTATCGACGAAGAAAACTTCCCCATCGGGGTCCATATATTCATCATCCGAAAGATCTTCCGTAGAAACCGGCAACTTATCAACATTTTTCAAGAATGAAGGTGAAGGATTTTTCGATTCAAGTATTGATGGTTTCTTTTTTGTAGGCTTAGCACTCATAACCTCCACCGGCGGAGGAAATGGTAAATTGTTTTTGGAGACATTCCCTAAAACTCTTGGTGAAAATTCTTTGCAAACGACATTGGTCGAGTCACCATGGTTTAAAGTTGCAATAGAATATACATGAGAAAGATTGGAGTTTTGTGTTGCATTGATGACAAGTTCTTCTTCATTGAAACGAAGGGTGATTTTTCGAGCATGAACATCGATAAGTGCTCGTGATGTATCCAAAAATGAACGACCCAAAATGAGAGGAACTTTTCGATCGATGGGAATGTCTACAACGATAAAGTCAACGGGATAGTAAAACTTTCCGACTTTAACGAAAACGTCCTCGGCTACTCCACATGCCATGATCGTAGAATGATCGGCCATCTCGATGGACATGTTCGAAGGAGTAAGAGCCGGAAGCGAAAGCGATTTGAAAATCTCGAGAGGCATCAAATTAATACTAGCGCCAAGATCGGCCAAGGCGTAGCATTCCTTCATATCTTGTATAGCACACGGAATCAAAAATTTACCGGGATCACAGACTTTTTGTGGTATGCGGCTTAGAAAAACCGATGAACAACTAGACGATTGTTGTAACTTCTCTTTGTTGTTAAGCATACTTTTGAAGTTTGCGGCGAATCGAGGCATCATGATTAAAGCATCGGCAAAACTTATGTTAAAGTGCAAATCACGAAACATTTTCATAAATAGCTCAAATTGATAATTGTTCCTTTCTTGTGCTTTCTCTTTGTTTCGTCTCGAAGGGTAAGGTAAGGGTGGTGTGGGTTGGTCATTAGGCAACGGCCTTGGAAACTCGGGTTCCATAAGTGGTATTGGTTCAACCGTAGGTGTGGTTTGAGCGGTACTTCGTGGGATTGTAATGTGCTCCTTTTCGACCACCACCTCGGGTTCTTTCTCGATTTCCTTCTCCGTAGAAGTACTTGGACGAGAGATTGGTTCTTTGAAAGTTTTACCACTTCGTGTAGTAACAACCTTCAATTCTCCCCTCGGGTTGTTAATGGTATCACTAGGAAGACCACCCGAAGAAGAGGGCTTACACATGATAGCTTCAAACATTTTACCCATTCGGTCCTCAAATTTTGATTGCCTAGCATCCGCTTTCAATAATTCTTGCTTAATCTCATGTTGTCCTAATTCCATCTTTTGTTGGTTTTGTTGAAGACGTTGGACATTTCCTTCCATTTTGTTAGCATGAGTTTTAAGTTCATTAGCAAGTTCATTTTTAAGCTCGTTTTTCAACTCGGATCTTAAGCTAATCATCTCACGTTGCATATTATCAAATTTAGCATCATTTGCTTTTGCATAATCTAAAAATTCTCCTTGCAAATTTTTTGTGTGAGTATTTTGAAAACCTTGTGTAGTGTTTTGAAAATCACGGTTTTGGTTTTGATTAGAGATTTGTCCATTCCCACTTTGATAATTCCCTTTGTTGTAATTGCGTGTGTTGCCTTGGTAATTACCTTGGTTGTTGTTTCGATAATTGTTAACATTTTGATTTGGTGGAGCTTGATTTTGGCGGGAACCTTGGCCGTTTTGGTTGTAAGTTCCCGTTGCTACATAAGCACTCGAAGTGTTACCATCCGCGGTAATGCACTCGGATAAATCATGAGCTCCTCCACATGATAAACAACTCTTAGTAACCGCTTTAACCGAAGCGGAATTGGAAGCTTCTTGAGCCTTCCAATGGGACATTAGATTAGCAAATCTATCAAAAAACCGATTTTCCTCATTAGCTTCATCATGTAAGGCGTTAATGCTACGAGACGATTGTGATGATGATGACGATCCCATATTGGCAACACTCGGTGTGTTACGAGGGCTATAAACCTTAGATCGATTTTCAATGATTTGTAAAGCCTCATTTGTCGTCTTGCACAAAAAATTACCACCCGCGGCGGCATTCAAATAATCTCGTTCATGATCATTAAGCCCATTATAAAAAGTATCTATTTGATGCAATTCCGAAAAATCATGGTGAGGACATTCATGTAACATCTCCTTAAATCGTTCCCATGCCATTGAAAAGCTTTCATTGTTACGTTGCACAAATCGTGAAATCTCATTTTTTAAGTGTGTTGTTTTCGATGGTGGAAAAAACTTGTTCACAAACTTAGAAACGAGATCGGCCCATGTCAAAATCGAATTTGGCGGTTCTTTCTCGAGCCAAATTTTTGCGGGTCCATCCAACGAATATGGAAACAACATCATCTTAATGGCGTCATGCGGAACATCTTTGAATTTGCTAGTGGCGGTGAGACGGTTGAAATTCCTAATGTGGTAATGCGGGTTGTCTTTCTCGTGACCTCGAAATTTGTTTGCTTGTAGCATCGACATTAAACCCGTCTTAATCTCGAAATTCTCCGCAAGGATGGCGGGAATAACAATGGCCTCTCCAAAACCCTCGGTGGGTGCTTGTAGCAACTCCATCATAGTACGATTAGCCATTACGACTTCTTGTTTTTCTAAATTTTGTAATTCCTTTTATTTGAAATAAAAAGTTGTGTTTTTGTTTTTATACAATATAATTCCTTTTTTATTTACTTAAAGTTGGTATCTATTTGAGAAGGGAAACTGAGTTCCATTGTTTTGGTTTAAGTGATCTTGTGTTTCAAAGTTTTTCAAAGTTTTGGAAAACTGAGAAATTTTTGGTATAAATCTGCTCAAAAGGATTTAGTGTTTTAATTCATGATATTGGTGATTTAGGAGTAATAGAAAACGTGTTTTAAAGGTTTAAAAGCTTTTGGAAAGTTTTTAGAAGAAAAGAAAAGAAAACAGAAACATATATATGCTTGTGTTATTATACTGTTTTCTTTGATTTTTGTTTTAAGCAGGGAAGAAGAAGGTTGATTCAGTTCTGCTCCAACCCGAGTTGGATTGGAGGAGGGTTATACACCCTCTAGGTCCTTGGATGTAAGGACCTAAGGTAAAATCATCTTTTACCTTTGAAAATTTCAGAAAAATAGCATAGTATATGATCTTGTATGATTCTGTGCTAAATGGTGTTTTAAGTGTTTGATTTGTATGCTTATGTGTTCACATGCATGTTTGATAGTTTGAGAATCAATTTGGTAGCCTGTGTAAGCATTTTGGTGTGTTAAAAGTTGGATTTTAGAAGTTAACAGGGTGTTTGGATAAGTGGATAAGCAGGACACAATCTTTGATTAGAGGTTTTTAAACGTGTTAGCTAAATTGTTTAAGGTTGAGTTAGGTTTTTATCAGTTGGTAGATAGATTTGGAACAAGTTTAAGCTAGGTTTGGTGTGTTTTAAAGAAAAAGAGCAAGTAAAATATGCATAAGTCTATATCTGCTTGTTTTTCTCATATTTTGGTTGCTTGATTTCTTGAAATCTGTGAGTAATTGTATGATTTAAGGTTAGATTTTGATTAAACATCTGTTTGAGAGTGTGTGTGCTCAATTTTGGTCTTTGGAGTTCATTAGATTGCATTTGATAGCTCATAAAGTCCACTGGTTTAGCTAATCTGTTACAGAAACTGCATAGGCCTAGGGTGCTTTGGATTTGATTTATGTGCTTGCTAAGTGTGTTTGATTACTGCTTGCTTTGACTTCTTGTGTTCCAAAGAACACAAGAGTGCCTATTTGCTCCAAAAATAAGCATCAAATAAGCCACAAGCCAACTCCTTTGGTTTCTTTGTAATCTGTCAAGAAAAAGCAAATACACAAAGCTGTTAAGCTTGTGTTCAAAAACAAAGTCTACCCAAAGCATCACCTGAAAGAGACACTAAAACACGTCAACATAAAGTTGGTGAGAGTCATAGGTTTAGACTCCAACGCTAAATCAGTTACAAGATGCGAATAACAACCATCAACACAATAACATATGGACAATGCGCTACAATTATGTATTAATAACTAGCATTCATGTTCAATCAATCATCACAATACCAAGGCATCACGCCTTACCAACAACCACAATTTCCAAGGCATCACGCCTCACCAAACACCATAATTTCCAAGGCATCACGCCTTACCAATAACCATAATTTCTAAGGCATCACGCCTTACCAATAAACATAATTTCCAAGGCATCACGCCTTACCAATAACCATGATACCATAGGCGCCCATACACCTATGTACCTTTCCGATCCAAATCATACACAAACAAGAATCACATAGCAGTTAATCACATACTGTACACACAAGTCCGTCTCAAACCTTAAGAACATTCACAGCATCAATTTATAAATAACTCAACACAGTGTCTCTTCCATCCCATATGGAAGTCAAAAGCGATAATTAACATGGGACTATCAAACTCACCTGATTGCTTCTCCAAAAGTCCTCGCACTAGCAACAAGCTAACAAACCAAAAACACGTAATCAAAATATGAACCAATCACTAAGATGGCTCATCAACCTATGATGTACATCTAGACTACTACCATATAAGTACCTCATTGATAAGCTCTAATCACCCCATTACCCTTCCTTAACAAGTCCTTAACTTGGTTAAGTTTAATAACTATCCCGTTCATATTTTACACAAAACAGTCCCAGTTTTTAGGTCTCAAAACTTTAAGTCAAACGTCTACTTAAACATATCCATGGTTTCTGTAAAAGGAATATTCATACTTTTACATATGTTAGATAAAATCTCCCACTTACCCTAACCTTAAAGCTACTGTTAAGGCCCCGATATATGTATATATATTGCTACCTATCCAGAATTCACTGATTTTAAACGTATGAAAAGTTTGTTACAATTAGGGGGTCTTACCCTAAACCACAACCTTATCCCAAGTGCAGATACTTACTATAATATATAAACCATCTCTCATGTTCGTGAGAAGATCCCAATGCAGCCCTAAGTACCCTAAACAACCAAAAACTTAAAAAGAAAACAGGCTGACTTCAAAACTGTTTTGACCTCCGACTGTTGTAACCTGTTTTTGACCCACTTCCCGACCTCCAATTTAGTTCTAGTTTCTTGCATTGGAAAGCCACTTAAATTAGCTTTCCAGGGATATGTGGATTGCAAAATAAGAGTTTGTAGAACTCCCTATATTATCAAAAATGACCCAACATTCTGCCCAGTTTTTAAAAACGGGTTTAATTAATTTAACCTAATTAATTACCCATAACCCCATTAATTACAAACCTTAAACCATATAATCATTATAATATAATTAAAATACAGATTCTTATTTAAATCCTAACCTAAATCCATCATAAGATGATTGAGAAAGAATTAAAACACTTTAATTAAAAAGAGTATTAAAGATTTTACCTTAGAATTTTTGAAAGAAAAAAAATTAATGAAGAACCCTAAAACCACCATTGATGCCGACTTTAAGGTGATCTCCAGGGGTTTTATGAAGTGTTTTGGTTAATAAAAAGTATTTATATAGTTTCCTACCAATTCCTTGGCCCATTATAAAAGCCTGGTTCTCTTTTTCCTTTTTTTCCCTTTTCTTTTCTTTTGATTCGTCCCAAACCGCCTCATATATATATATATTTTTATTTTTTTTCTTTTTATTGTTAGTTAATATCTTATTAATATTACCTTAATTTACCTTAATTTATTTCAGCTCCTAAAGCCTCCAAAACCTCAAAACTGTAAAACTAGTCAAATTTACGCGTTTTACCGTAAAAGACGTAAAATATACACTTTTATAAAAAATCTCAAATTTTGAAATAAACTTTATAACTAAGTCCCAAATGACTTAAAACCATGCCGAAAAATATTCATATGACTAATTACCTCATCCGAGACCTCTAAATGCTAAATCGTAAATCGTAAAAATACGATTTTCTATAATACATATACGTATACGTAAAACCACTAAATAACACCATCTCATTTCATAGTCACTACCATGTGAACTCATGAACATGAAATCATCACACATCGTTTAACTCACAAGGTACCCAGTACCGGAAACGATATCCAAACCACAATTTATACACTCCAATTAGCACATCAACACGTAAAGACACGAAACTAGCACAAAATAAAACTAAGTGACGAACCTCAAAACCAGGGTTGTCACAACACTCCCTCCTAATAGAAATCTCGTCCCGAGATTTACTCCTTAGGATCAAACACACAAACAACACATCACACGAGGATACTTGTTCTAAATGAACTCCTCTCATTCCCACGTGAACTTTAGTTCAAGTTTCAAAATACCACATATACAAACCAAAAATAATTAAACTCTTTGCCAAACTCTTGCCCTCACAGTCAATTAATCTCACAAATGACTCTTTGATAAAACAAAGACTCTTTTTAATACAAGTCCCGAATAACCGTACATGCAAAACGCATTCTCAACCAACCTTTACCAAATCTCAATACATGAAATGTATCATGTATACAACTCATTTCCCCCAGCTAATTCTATGCTCATAAGCTAATGGTCTGATCTTTCCAAAGATCATAAATGGACCTACAAAACTCTACATCAACTCCTCCATTTTACCAAAACATACCACCCGCTACTATAGGTGAAACTCCCTACATAACTTTGTCACTAACTCTAGTGGTTTCCCCCTTTTCTACATCATTACCGCATTGGTAGCCTCTTTTATCAATTCTAGTCCACCATAGGGACAACTCACCCTATCCTTTCATATAGTGCCTCAAATGGCATTTATCGACTTCTAGTATGATAACTATCATTATAGGAAAAACTCAGCCATCTCTAATGAGTTTCCTAACTCCCTCTTATCAATCACTCATGCCCTCAGTGTAACTCATAAGGTTGTATAAATATCTCACTTGCCTATCCTTTTCCCAGTTCGTTGGATATACTCATATCCAATCATGTTCATCAACTCCCTTCAGTCCGTACCCCAAACTACTTAAAGATTCCAATCTCCTTACAAAGTGACATATGGTGGTCTTTCACATATCCATTAGTTCTTCCAATCCAAATCAACTTATGATCTATACACATCATCAAAAGGACGGTTAACTCAGTTAGACCAAGCCCTTCGTCCCTATGGCACATCACACCTATAACTCCTCATCCATTCGATTATCGATACCAAGCCTCCCAAATAATCAGTATAGGTCAGTGCCATTTCCCTTTCCATAATCCTTCATAGGGCATTCCATACATATTAGGCTAACTTTTACCCAACACCATCTATTCCAAAACATCTGTACGCAATCCTTCCAACTTCTCAACTATGTGACTTCTCATTCCTCTTGAAATATGAGATGAATTAGTCAGTCTATCGACTATCACCCAACTCTCGTCGTACTTATTCCTCCACCCCATTATGTATCCCTTTCACCAACTTCGTCCTTACATCGCCCCTTTCTAAGCTACTCTTATCTATGTAGGAAGTATAGTCTAAGTCCCTTTTCTCCATATGATTGTCCAAGCCACGCAACATATATGTTGTCGCGTTCTCTGCTTTAGACAACTCAACTCGTGCAACCTACATCCTTCATCCAAACCACCCTAATACGTCATCCATATAGTTTAAGTTCGTCTCATCTTCACTTCATTCTTCTTATTCCATGTCTCATCAACCATGCTTGTCCTTCCCAGATGGTACATGGCCTTGCAATTTTCTTTCGTCACCTAACTAAGTCTATCCAGTTCTTCCAAATCTTCAGTTCCTGCAACGTATAAGTGGTCGCCTTTCTTTGTCGTCCTCGTACGTGTCCAAATCCTTGCTCCACGTATCGTCATGCTTCGTGAATTCATTCAGTCCTTCCGATAATGCCAAGATCGGCTCATTATCCAATCCACTTCTTCAGCCTCCAAGTGCTTCCTCATCCTTCTTCACTTCGCCCCTTGCTAGTTCCATGATATGCAATCATCTCTAACTACTCATCATGGTAAACTTAATACTAAAACTCACCCTTAAAAATCTCACGTATAATTCCACTCCAAAACCAACACATACTTCGCCTCACTCTCCTTCTTAGACTTTGAGTAGATCAAGATGTCGTCGATACTCCCGATGACAACTCATTTATATACGTTCATGCACACTTGCTTCATTGACACCATGAAAATCGCTAGTGCTTTGGCGAAGCCAAATACATAACCGTAAACCTAAAGCGTTCATACAACATCCTTAGTAGTTTCAACTATGTCCTCCTTGCACCCTCTCTTAGCGGCAATACGAAGAAATTCCCACCTCGTTCTACTTGCAAAATTCTACACGCATCTTAAAAGACCGACACTTACTCTCATCGGACCACTCAACCTCTTTCCACATCCAATCTACTACTAAGCAACTCAACCTTTATCTGGCATTCCTTGCAATTTCTAACAGCTCTTGTTTTTAAATCACTCCATCAACGATTTGCCTTGGAAAGGCACTAACTACAACTCCTCTCACCTCCCCTACTTGCTCTATTTATGGTTCTACCTCATAGTAATAGGCAAACCTACTACATTTCGGGAAATTTTCAGAAAACATACATGCCTTACGAACAATATCCCCTTCCAACACTCTCTATGGCACGTTACTTGTGCCAATATCCATACATTACACAAACCTCTATTCATCTCCCTTGGCACTCCTAATAGATCTCATGACCACATTAGATCGTCTACGAACCTCTTTCCTCCCAACTAAGGGTATTCCGACCGTTATCTCATGGTCACCTACTTAAGCGTGTAGGCGCGACCAAGTCCTTCATATGACTACCACAACGCTTCCGAACAATACGAAACCAAAACTACATCCTGAATCCATCAGATACGATCAACGAACCAAACCCACGGATAACTAACGACATTTCACGTGCACCAGTTAAAACAAGTCAAAAACCACGAGACTCAAAAGAAAACTCAAACCCAAATGTGTATCAATTCAAAATGACCCATGACAACGAAAAATAATCCAAGAACCACCCAATGTCAACCAAACATATTACGCCCCGCGACATATTATTTAAACCGTGCAAAAGGTCGACTTTTCCAAAAGAATATATATCTTTTTTTTATTATTATTACCTCCCACATCTATGTGACTCAAACAATCTACAAACAACCCTCTTGACGAACTCAAAATCAACTCAAAAACTAGGTATCCCGTGCATCCCAAATCATAAAAATAAACTACTATTCAAACTCAACCTTTAACCCGACACTTGTACAATAATTTCGGCCAAGATACTGACCTCCCATGACTATACATTCTGAATATTTGAAAAGTACGTTCCGAGTTCATAATTTTTGGCTTTTGAATCACCCAAAAAGCTTTAAAAACGAACAAGTTATGACCAAAACAATTTTATACTAGTTGTTTTAAAAACTAAAGAATAAACTTAGTGATTAATGCAATCCTTTTAAATGAAAGATATAATTGTATGTGTAACCTTCATAAACTCAATTTAACCTCGTATTAATAATTATAAATGACGTGAATCGGTTAAACCCAATTATATAAACTATGTAAGTAGAAAGAAATTTTACTTCGCTCTATTTTAAAGAAAGTCTTTTAGAATTTGAAATAAATAAGTGTTGATTAAAAAGAAGTCTTATGTTTCACCTTGTTTCAAACACGACTCCAACACCTTACCCTTATTTTACCGAATACAACCAACCATCTAACTCAATATATACCGACCAAAAGAAATGCAAGACCCAACACAAAAGATTTCATTATCTCAAAAGAAATCCCAAGTTATTTCAATAGACTTGAAACCAAAAACACCATTTTAAAACGTACACGTGAAATACGAAACTCAAAGAATACGCTACAAGACACACTTCAACAGATTCAAAACGTCGTTGAGACTCCATCAAACTCGAGCACTAATAAATTATTTAAACACGAGAGAGCACTAGGTACGTTCAAGTTATAATAACTACTGAACGACCGTAAATCATAACATAACATCTACTAGTATATATACATCCGCATATGTATACCTATTGAATCCCCCAAACATACTCGTTATCATACACGTCAAGTCAATCAATCGCTTTATACGCTCGTTTTTTTTCCATACGAGTAATCACCTTCTCACCATCTCACCATGCCACAACAAGGCACAAAATCCATAACCAAAACCAAACCATATCGTGTGACCTCATAATCACACAACACGACTATAACTCAAAACATATAACACACTAATAAAAATAGCCATATTGTAGGCAGCTGTTACATAAACCCATATATTATGAATATACTCAAAATCCACATCTCATCATATACAAGCATGTACTAACCCTCTTTCATGCAATCATACTTGAGAACCCATTGAAGTTGTGGTACTTGTATAACTATGTTGGACACCATACTTATACAATTACCCTTCCCCCAATGCACTCCCTCCTATGATGACACTTATAAGAATCAATACAACATATAACACATAATCCATCTACTCACATAAGCTCATAACCACATAAACAATAAAGTCCAAAACTCCATCTATTAAAATAACATAGTAATACTCTTGGAATACAAAAATCCATAGTCTAGCTAAAACAGCATAGACTAAATCCAAAACGAAAACATCATCAGTTATAAGTCATGTCGCCCGTAAGAGTGGAAATTGCTTAAAACCCTTCCTATCCACCTACTCCTAGTAACTCGAACCACCACACGATTCTCAAGGAACATGACTTAAACATCAAAAAAATAACATACCTCAGGTATGTAAAATAACTCGATAAAAGATAGAAACTACCTTGTACTAAATTATGTACTATAATGTACAATTTAAGCAAAATACAACAGTGACTAGCGTGGACGATTATGGTTCAACCCGCACTAGTCACAAACCCGAAAAGAAAATAACATATGACTAAGTATGAACATACTACGGTTCAATTCATACTAGTCAAAACATCGCAATAAATAACATCCAAACACATCAATTATTATAAAATGCACACATACGCCTATGACGCCTATATGCAGGGACCCTTAAGCTATAGACTAGGCTACGCGACTAGGCAACCTAATTCTCTATAACCATTGGCTCTGATACCATTCTGTCACACCCCATCATGGCGGAATATAGGGCGCGACGTATGGATATCATCACAACATGGCATGTCTATAGAGATAACTATATGAAATAAAAAATGTCATAAAATGGTAATACAAAAGTCATGACAATATCTCATCAAATGCAGGAGTCTAGGTAAGTAGGTAACAGTCTTACCTCTTACCCAAGACAAACAAATAACATAACCAAACAAATATATGTGTGCCACGGTATCACTTATTAAATGAACAAATAAAAACTAAGAAGGAAACAGGGATATCCTTCTATATGCATTCCTACGCTCTCCAAATCCTAGCCACTTAAGTTCTCACGCCTACCCAAAGCATCACCTGAAAGAGACACTAAAACACGTCAACATAAAGTTGGTGAGAGTCATAGGTTTAGACTCCAACGCTAAATCAGTTACAAGCTGCGAATAACAACCATCAACACAATAACATATGGACAATGCGCTGCAATTATGTATTAATAACTAGCATTCATGTTCAATCAATCATCACAATACCAAGGCATCACACCTTACCAACAACCTCAATTTCCAAGGCATCACGCCTCACCAAACACCATAATTTCCAAGGCATCACGCCTTACCAATAACCATAATTTCCAAGGCATCACGCCTTACCAATAACCATAATTTCTAAGACATCACGCCTTACCAATAACCATGATACCATAGGCGCCCATACACCTATGTACCTTTCCGATCCAAATCATACACAAACAAGAATCACATAGCAGTTAATCACATACTGTACACACAAGTCCATCTCAAACCTTAAAAACATTCACAGCATCAATTTATAAATAACTCAACACAGTGTCTCTTCCATCCCATCTGGAAGTCAAAAGCAATAATAAACATGGGACTATGAAACTCACCTGATTGCTTCTCCAAAAGTCCTCGTACTAGCAACAAGCTTACAAACCAAAAACACGCAATCAAAATATGAACCAGTCACTAAGATGGCTCATCAACCTATGATGGACATCTAGCCTACTCCCATATAAATACCTTATTGATAAGCTCTAATCACCCCATTACCCTTCCTTAACAAGTCCTTAACTTGGTTAAGTTTAATAACTATCCCGTTCATATTTTATACAAAACAGTCCCAGTTTTTAGGTCTTAAAACTTTAAGTCAAACGTCTACTTAAACAAACCCATGGTTTCTGTAAAAGGAATATTCATACTTTTACATATGTTAGCTAAAATCTCCCACTTCCCCTAACCTTAAAGCTACTGTTAAGGCCCCGATATATGTATATATATTGCTACCTATCCATAATTCACTGATTTTAAACGTATGAAAAGTTTGTTAAAATTAGGGGGTCTTACCCTAAACCACAACCTTAGCCCAAGTGCAGATACTTACTATAATATATAAACCATCTCTCATGTTCGTGAGAAGATCCCAATGCAACCTTAAGTACCCCAAACAACCCAAAACTTAAAAAGAAAACAGGCTGACTTCAAAACTGTTTTGACCTCCGACTGTTGTAACCTGTTTTTGACCCACTTCCCGACCTCCAATTTAGTTATAGTTTCTTGCATTTGAAATTCACTTCAATTAGCTTTCCAGGGATATGTGGATCGCAAAATAAGAGTTTGTAGAACTCCCTATATGATTAAAAAATGACCCAACATTCTACCTAGTTTTTAAAAACGGGTTTAATTAATTTAACCTAATTAATTACCCATAACCCCATTAATTACAAACCTTAAACCATATAATCGTTATAATATCATTAAAATACAGATTCTTATTTAAATCCTAACCTAAATCCATCATAAGATGATTGAGAAAGAATTAAAACACTTTAATTAAAAAGAGTATTAAAGATTTTACCTTAGAATTTTTGAAAGAAGAAAAATTAATGAAGAACCCTAAAACCACTATTGATGCCGACTTGAAGGTGATCTCCAGGGGTTTTATGAAGTGTTTTGGTTAATAAAAAGTATTTATATAGTTTCCTACCAAGTCCTTGGCCCATTATAAAAGCCCGGTTCCCTTTTTCTTTTTTTTCCCTTTTCTTTTCTTTTGATTCGTCCCAAACCGCCTCATATATATATTTTTTTTATTTTTTTTCTTTTTATTGTTAATTAATATCTTATTAATATTACCTTAATTTACCTTAATTTATTTCAGCTCCTAAAGCCTCCAAAACCTCAAAACCGTAAAACTAGTCAAATTTACGCGTTTTACCGTAAAAGACGTAAAATATACACTTTTATAAAAAATCTCAAATTTTGAAATAAACTTTATAACTAAGTCCCAAATGACTTAAAACCATCCCGAAAAATATTCATATGACTAATTACCTCATCCGAGACCTCTAAATGCTAAATCGTAAATCGTAAAAATACGATTTTCTATAATACATATACGTATACGTAAATCCACTAAATAACACCATCTCATTTCATAGTCACTACCATGTGAACTCATGAACATGAAATCATTACACATCGTTTCACTCACAAGGTACCCAGTACCGGAAACGATATCCAAACCACAATCTATACACTCCAATTAGCACATCAATACGTAAAGACACGTAACTAGCACAAAATAAAACTAAGTGACGAACCTCAAAACCAGGGTTGTCACACAAGTCTCCTTGAAAAGTATGCTCAAGTCTACTCAAATGATCCACGACTTAATTCTCGACTCCCTTTTTATCACGAATCTCAATAGAAAATTCTTGGAGCAACAAAACCCATATCAACAATCTAGGCTTAGCATCTTGCTTTGTCATAAGGTATTACAGAGCAGAACGGTCCCTATACACTATGGTCTTTGAAAGAACAAGATAGGGGAGAAATTTTTCAAAAGCATACACAATGGTTAATAATTCTTTTTTCGTGGTAGTGTAATGCAATTGAGCACCCGTCATTGTCTTACTAGCATAGTGTATAGGTTGGAAGTATTTGTTTATCCTTTATATCAACACGGCCCCCACCGCATAATCACTACCATCACACATGAGCTCAAAAGGCAAATCCCAATTTGGTGAAACCAAAACTCGAGCCTTGGTCAATTTTTCCTTAAGGATATCAAAAGATTCTAAACACTCTTGTCTGAATATGAAACGAGCCTCTTTTTCTAAGTGGTGGGTAATGGGTCTAGCTATCTTAGAAAAGTCTTGTATAAAATGTCTATAGAAACCTGCATGTCCCAAAAATCTCCTAACTCCTTTCACAGTTGTTAGTGGAGGAAGTTTGGCGATAACATCGACTTTAGCACGATCTACTTCTAGTCCTTTCTTAGAAATCTTATGTCCCAATACTATCCCTTCTTTAATCATGAAATGACATTACTCCCAATTTAGAACAAGGCGGGTTTCTTCACACCTTTTATGTAACACCTCATTTTGGTAAATGGAATGTCACGCGTGATTATGGCGTGTCATCAAAGCATGCAAGGTAAATGTGTAAAAACATTAATTCACCATGAAAGGAAATACCGGAAACAAACATCTGTAGTCCAAGTATAAGCCCATCACACATAAACATAAGTATTGAAATGGAAAAGGACTAAACAATGTCCAAAGAAATAAGTAGCACAATGTATGGAAAATGCATAAAGTACTGAAGGCTAGATAGCTTCCAATCAATAGCACCTACTATTATAGTCTACAAGCGCCCTTGAGTACCTGCCGTTTAAGAACATGAAAGGAAAACGGCTGAGCATAACGCCCAATGAACGGATATACAAGTATAGAATGAAGTGAAATAAGCATAAAGACTAATAGCAGAGGAAATGTATAAGTCCTAGATAACCTAGAACATGTTCATAAAACTGGTTTTATAGTTTGAAAAGACTTGTGTTTTTATGTAAAATCTGTATTAATTAGCCAATAGCCTATATAGGTCATGAGGTTCCACCGTGCATGAATACTTGGAGGGGAGACCTCGTCATGCAATTAGAGGGGTTGCCTCTAATTAAATAGTCTGGGTATGAGGGATCAACTCCTTGTGAAGGATGCAAGGCACACATCACATTCACCATGAGATTCCTGTAAAACATGTAACTAGGATGCACCCATACACCCCACATGATAATAAATATAGGCCAAAACTGAAAAGGGACGCCACGAGCAATCACTCCACCGTGGGGAGGTCATAACACTGGTGCCTCTAGTGTTATGGTTATGGTACCTCCATATCTAGGTGACATTGGTCATGCATGTATATGGCTTAGGCATTTAATCTAACATAAGTAATCAAACATATAAAACAATACTGGGAAAATAGTTGGCTGTAAACGGGGAATCCTAATAAGGAAAGAATTTCCATACTGAAGGGGAAAGCCGTACCTTGTGTCAAGTGAACGAGGAAAGACGAAAGGATGAAATTCCTACTCCGACCTTACTAATGCTACATATATAGGAAAGAGGAAAGGATGAAAGTCCCACTCCGACCTCACTAATGCTACATAAATAGAGGACATGTATAAGTATTCTGATTACTGAGTACGTAACTGATTATAACATGTCTTAGCTTGTTTTATATGTTCTTGTCTTGTTTTACATGTTTTACATGTTTTAAATGTTATACTGCGTTAATCATCTATTGCATGTATTATGATTAAGTATTATCTGGTATTCTTGTATTATTATACTTGTTGTGCAATAATAAGTAACTTTCTAAAAATAGCAGGTTTCCTAAAATAGAAATTTTCCAGAAATAGAAAGTTTCCAAAAATAGATCAGTTTCTAAAAATAGAAAGTTTCCAAAAATAGCATGTTTTCTGAAATAGAAAGTTTCCATATTTAGAAATAAGCTGGATTAATAAGCTAATAATATAAGCTTGAGTTTGTTGGTTAAATATCATAAGTCATGTAATTAATAGTATAGTTTATTAATAATATCATGTTAATTAAATAAACTATAGGTTATAAGATTTAAATAAATATTAGCATGATTTAATTAAAATAAGACATATAAAATACATAGGTAAACATGTATTACTAATTTATTAATTATAACCTAAGTCATGATTTATTAATTAATTATAGTCCATGTTTTAATAATTAACTAATACTATAGTGTAAATTAAATGGTAATAATACTTAGGTTAAAACATGTATTCTTTATTAAATAATAATAACCTAAGTCCATGATCAAATTAAATTAATATAGTCATGTTTTAATTAATTTAATTTTCTTGAAAAAATAACATAACTTGTAAAATTATATAACTTTTAAAATTAACCCCGTGACCGAACCCGTGTTTTAATTTAGACCGAACATGAACCGGACCGAACCGTGAACCGAACATCGGACCGAACGGCCCGACAGCGGCTAAACCGGACTAGCCGGTAGCCACTGTCGTTGCCTGGCTAGCCACTGCTGGACCAAAATAGCCATCAGCTGCTAGCCGGTGGTTCCCCCTGTTCTTCGTTGTGTTCCCCTTGATAGACAAAAGCAGCCACCGGCTTGAGTCGGTGGTGCTGTTGTGCAACGTCGAGACCCATACAGGCCACAAGGCCACCCCAACGTGAGTCGGGGTCCTTGTTTCCTTGTTTTTGAACCAACACTACCATGCCGAGACTTGATGTATCGACTGTTGGTGCACAACGAGCCAAGCCGAGAGCTTTAAGCTCTCTGTTAGTGTGTTTCGGCCGAACAAAACCCCCACCAAACCCCTTTTATGATTTCTTTATTAATTAACATGTAATCTTATTTGTTTTTAAGATTATTTAACATGTGTTCATGATTCCTATGGGAATGTAACACACGACTTATAAGAACAAGAAATAAAGATGAAGATTAAACCAAAAAAGAAAGATTAGATTAGATGAAGGGAAAAGAGAAAACCAAGGTTGTGAATTCCTAGTGAGAGAAACACATACGTTTCTCTCTCTACAAAACAAATGAAATGGAAAACACACACACAAATGAGGCTTAGGAGGCCTTTTATACTAAGTACTAAGTGTTTAGGAGGCCTTCCTCATTTGTGTGTTCGGGACTAATTCCCGTTACATAAACATTAATAACTAAGAACTCTTGACACCGTTGAATAGTATTTTTCACAGGCTTCGCAACGGTATATTATATGACCATCACTTTAAATACGGCTAACAATCTCCCCCTAAGGGGTGGTCATGTAATATGTGACTTTACTTCGTTGGTGTTGCAGACTTTGAAGCTTGTTGCCTTGAGAGTTCTTTCATAGTTCCTTTCATGACTTGTGATCTTGGATCTTTGATCTTTGCCTTGACTTGATCTTGAAGCTTAGCCAGCTTGTGTTCTTGTGTCTTTCTCTACATACTCATGTTTTGTGTTGACTTGAAAGCTTGTAAACAATCTCCCTTGATCATCAGAGTAGCGGAAGTCTTTGTCTTTAAATGTTCTTGAGCTTTTTCAATAATCCTGAATATGTGGCCTTGAATTGGGACTCTTAAGATAACGCCACCGTTTGCATTCCACCGGTTTCCCGTCATACAGTACGAATACTGTACCTGTGATCAGGTAAGTTCAAAGAACTCCCTTGACAGGATTTCCAGCTGTGGTAGCCGTTCTCAATACTTGAATATATCGAAAGATAATTCAAAGTTAGGAGTGAATCATGCAGTTCTATCCTGCTGATTAAGTCGTCAATTCACTTTCTTGGAACAAGTCTGAATCAATTAAGAATCAAACCATCGTTGCTTTCCAGTTGACACAAGTTTGATTCATATAGAATCGCACAAGTTACCTACCGCAGTGCTGTTTGATGATGACACTGGAAGGATTTCCATTCGTCACTGTAAATACTGAAAAGTATTACTCTGAATGTTCTGGCAAGATCATAAAGATATTGCGTCGAGACCTGGAACGAGTTTGAATCAATTAAGAATCAAACCACTAAGATTTTTGAACAACAATTGATCTATGGAATAAGTGTCCTAATGAGATTTTTGATGAATCTCGTTGGCTCTAGACTCTATAAGTGCACGTTTATTTGGTGATCGGAGGCTGGAGCAGACTGCCACCTATTCAATATCTACTATCTCGGAGTGAGAAAGTTGATATAAATGAGTTGAACTCCGTGACAATAAAACAAACTTCTTTTGAGAGAAGCTTGAGTAGGCTGGGAAGGGTTGTGCATTGCATCACTGGGTCCATGATGCTTTGTCTTCAGTATCAGAAATCATCAAAGTGATTCTGATAATAGATGTATTGACCCGGTTTCTGCCTAAGTTGTATGGAGGGATTCTCTCTTTATACCCTTTATCCTTACATTTCTTTTTCATTCTTCAACCCCTTCAATGCTTACCAAGACGTCATAACTAGCACCTTGTTGTGATTGTTCCAGTGCTAGCTTAAGTCATTAGTCGGCATTATTCCCGTACACTCAACTACTCCATCTTTCCTAAGGACTTCTAAGTTCTAATGGATTGTCCCTGGGAAGATCCCTCCGGTTCTGGTTGGATCATAGGACGAATACCTAACCACCTTTTGACACCAATATCGTCGTGATTAATTGTGTTGAAGGGTATAGATATCGTAACCAGAAAAATCAATTGAAAATGCAGTCAAGGTGTTGATGAAATCAATGTTTACACCTTAAAAGTTTTCTATATCACCAAAAACGCTCCCCCTACATATGTGCATCATAAAAGGAGAGATTTTTGCACATATTAGGAAGAGAAAGCACTTATATCAAAGATCTTATTCAAGATAACACATTTTAATCACTATTCTCCCCCTCAAAAATTGCATGAGATTGAAATTTTTGTGAAACTAGTGATGAAACATGGAGAGAATAATGTGTCATGAAACTTTGGAACAAATGTTTATGAAATCATTATACTCCCCCTTGAAAAGAGATTCTATTTAAATATGGGAGTATATGAGCACATTGTTTTGAAATACTTTGAAAAATTGTGCTCAAAAGTCCGAGAAAAATTGTGTTCAAAAGCTTAAAATTTGAATGTTTTGATATAAGCTCATGACCGAGAAAAATGAATTTCTCGTTGTTGAGGATAAGTCGAAGACTTTCCTTTATTTAGGGACCGGGTTATAGTCTGACATGTGACTATAAGCCATTATGAGAAGAAAAATAGAAAAGACATGTTTTGAAAACATTTGAACTCTCATTCGAACTTTATGTACGTACCCGTGTTGTTATTGAACAACATTTCTAAGCACGTCCATATTATCGATGCTGAGAGACATGTCGGAGAAGAATATTTTTGGTATTTTTTGAAAGGTTTTCTCATTTTTTATTTTGTTTTTATAGGTTTTATATTTTTGTATTTTGATTTTCTGATAGATATATACAAGGTTACTACGAATGTGCAAGACGTTCAAGTTCATCAGGAGTGAAACTACGCATACCAAGTCGACGAACCAAGAATTCAAATCTGTCTTGAGAAAGAGCTTTGGTGAAGACGTCGGCTAGTTGGTAGTCTGTCTTGACAAAATACAGTTCGATCGTTCCTTTTTCCACATGCTCCTTTATGAAATGGAATCGGACAGCTATGTGCTTGGTCTTGGAGTGTTGGACCGGGTTGCAGGATATGGCTATGTCTGATTGTGAATCACAATAAATAGGGACTTTGTTAAAGTAAAAGCCATAATCCGTGAGTTGTGTTCTCATCCAAGGGACTTGAGCACTACAAACGGATAGAGACACATATTCTGCTTCCGCGGTTGACAACACTGTATAGTCTTGTTTCCTTGATGACCAGCTCACTAGCTTCTCGCCTAAGAATTGTGCTCCACCGGAAGTGCTTTTGAATGTATCATGACACCCTGCATGATCGGCATCTGAAAAACCAGTGAGATTAAAACCAGAATCCTTCGTATACCAGAGACCCATGTTAATGGTTCCCCGGAGATAACGAAAGATCCTTTTAACCTCCTTGAGGTGCTTCTCGGTTGGCTTAGCCTGGTACCGAGCACATAAACAAGTAGCATGCACAATGTCCGGTCTGCTTGAGGTTAAGTACATAAGGGACCCGATCATACTTTGGTATTTTGTAGCATCTACAAATGTCCCTTTCTTATCCAAATCAAGCTTGTGTTTAGTGTCCGTTGGAGTACCAATAGGATCACAGTTTTCCATGCCAAATTTCGTTAGAATCTCAAGCACATACTTGGACTGATTTATGAAAATACCACGGGGGGATTGGTGAACTTGGAGACCAAGAAAGAACGTCATTTCCCCAATCATGGACATTTCGAATCGACTTTTCATAAGGTCGGCAAATAATATGGAATATTTTGGGTAAGTAGAACCAAATATAATATCATCTACATAGACCTGAGCCACCAAGATGTCGTTGCCGTAGTGCTTGATAAACAACGTTGGATCAATGGTTCCTTTGCTGAAGTGATTTTGTAGAAGAAATGATGATAATTCGTCGTACCATGCCCTCGGTGCTTGTTTCAAACCATAAATTGCCTTTTTCAACTTGTAGACATGGCTTGGATGTTCAGTATTGATGAAACCTTCAGGTTGACATACATACACATCTTCTTTTAACGGCCCATGCAAGAAAGCCGTCTTCACGTCCATTTGATACACTGTGAATGATTTTTGTGCAGCGTATGCCAAGAAAATCCTAATAGCTTCCATCCGAGCAACCGGGGCAAAGGATTCTGCGAAGTCAGTTCCCTCCTTTTGTTTATAACCGCTCACAACTAACCGAGTTTTGTTCCTAATGACCGTTTGCTCCTCATCCATCTTATTTTTGAATAACCATTTCAGAGTGAGGGGATCGATATTGTCTGGTCGAGGTACTAACTCCCATACATCAAGCCAGATGAATTGATTGAGTTCTTCTTGCATAGACTCAATCCATGATGCATCGGTCATTGCTTCTTTCACACTTGTTGGTTCCATTGTGCTGACTGATAGTGCATAGATACACATATCACCATCGGTACGCAGCTGATTTCGTGTTGAGACCGGTCGTGAGAGATTGCCAATCACTTGAACCAAAGGATGATTCTTAGTCCATTTGTGTTCATGTGGAAGTGTATGAGAAACTTGATGCGAGCTCGACGGATCCACATATGGTGTTGAAGGCTGAGTAGTACTTGTGGAAGCCGCAAATGGATTAACAAACTCATGTTCGTTGAGCATCGCATTGTTTGCATTTTCAGCAACTATTTCATTCTGAAGCTGAACATGATTAGGAATTTGATGAGAATGCTGTTGTGTTGTGTCAGCAGTCGGAGAAGTGGTTGGAATATTTGGAGGCAACATGGTTGAGGTTGACGTAGATGGTGTAGGAGTAGATGCCGCTGGTGTAGATGCAGTCGGAGGTTCTTGAACTACCGCAGCAGGTGCAGCCGGGGCATTTTGAGGAACACCAAATGACGAAGGACCCTCCATATATTCATCATAGATTGGCCCAAATAAAACTTCCAAGTCACGTTCTGATGGTTGTAACGATGATATTGCTGACGGTGCAAATTGAAGCGCGAGTCCTGAACTTACGTGTCCAGAAGTCTGACCTTGAAGCTCGGGATGAGAACATCTATGCTGAGAGGCCATACCCGAGAGTTCATCAAAGGTAACGTTCATAGTCTCCATTACCTTTCTTGTCCTTCGATTATAAACCCTTTAAGCACAAGCAGTTGAAGAATAACCAATGAAAAAGCCAATATCACCTTTAGGTTCAAGTTTACCGATATCTTCACGATCATTCTTCGGATAACATAATGCACCGAAGACATGTAAAAATGAAATATCCGGTTTTATTCCATTAATGATCTCAAAAGGTGTTTTGTTGAAACGGATGTGAATAATGGAGCGGTTTTGAGTATAACATGTAGTTGCTATAGCGTCGGCCCAAAGAAATAACGGTGCACTAGAGGAGAGAAGCATCGTTCGAGCAGCTTCAACTAACGTACGATTCCTCCGTTCCACAACTCCATTCTGCTCTGGAGTTCTTACAGCCGAAGTTTGATGAGAAATCCCAACTTCGTCAAAATAAGCTTTCAATTTCTGATTGGTGAATTCTGTACCGTTATCCGTTCTCACAATAATGACAGGGGCTTGCAGTAGTACTGATGTTTTCTTCAAGAAGTTAATAATTACATCAGGGGTTTCATCTTTTTGAAGCAAGAAAATGAACCCATGTGTAACGAGAATAGTCATCCACAATGACAAGGACATACCGCTTTCCATTAATACTTTTGATTCTCATTGGGCCACACAAATCCATATGTAGGAGATGTAACCTATTCGTTGAGTTGGGAACAGGTTTGGGTTTGTGAGGCTTCTTCTTACCTTTACCTTGCTCACATGAAGGACAAAGATGGTCTTTTGTATATTTGAACTTTGGAAGACCGGTAACGAGATCATCTTTCGCGAGTTGGGTGATGGCATCGAAATTGAGATGAGATAACCTTTGATGCCATAACCACGACTTTGTTGATGTGGCTCGGGCCATGAGACAAATTGGAGAAGCAGCAGACATTTGAAAAAGATCAATGGTGTAAAGGTTGGTGGTACGAGTTCCTTTCAACATATCAATTCCTTCAAGATCTCTTACAAAACATGTATGACTTCTGAAAGCGACCTCCAAGTCTGAATCACAAAATTGCCCAACCGAGAACAAGTTATGTCCCAAGCCATCAACAAAAGAGACTCTGGTGATGATTATATTTCCCCAATGAAGATCACCATAGCCTAGAATTGCCGTAACATGATCATTTCCAAATCGAACAGTTCCCATGAAACGCCATACAAAGTTCTTGAGAAGGCTTCGATTCCTAGTCATATGTTTGGAACAGCCCGAGTCCACGCACCAGAGACAAATTTCAACAGCCTGCCAATGATAAGAGAAACAAATATTTTGGCAACCGATGAAATAGGTTCCTGTACGGTTAGAAGATAATTAAGCCGTATCACATACCGACGTTTCACTTTCAGTATGAGATCTACTAGTGTCGATAATTTTGCCACTACAGTCAAAATTTCTACCAGTAGGCAACCATTTAGAGGTGAGTCTAGGGCTACTAGGCTTAGCAAGAGTTTCTGTGGACCCTACATGTGTACTTTTTGGAACATACACCTTAGCCTTAGGAGTGCGTTGTTGTTCACTGACTGACAGCTTGTCAATTAGAGTGTAACCACCATAATTCAAACCATTCATAGTCAAACCACAAGCATCACGACTAAAAGTAAAGAAACATTTATTACATTTAGCACAAATAACTTCAGATTTTTCATTCCGAATAGCAAGCTTAAAGTCATTACATTCAGATGAATTAGTTTTCTGATTATGATTAAAAAGCGGTAAATTCCTAGGGTGTTCTTCTACTTACACATTATTGATCTTGGGGCGACTACTTCTAGAGGCAAAAGGGACCCTATCATTCCTTGTATTGCTCGTAGGCTGTGGCCTTCTGCTCTTAGTGTAGTTGTTTATTCCTATAGAAGAAGACACGTGTCTATTAGAATTAGCACTTTTTAAATCAATAACTTGTGGTTGAGTTATAGTGATCGGTTTTGTCCTAACGCTTGTTTACGTTGTTTGCTAGGCACAGAGGGAGAACTAACACGAAACATTCCTGGGGCAATCACAGCAGTTTTCGTTCCAGCAACCTTGGGAAAAGGTGTCACAGCAATACGAGTGGGTCCCGAGGTTGCTGGTTTTTGGATCATCGTAGCCACAATCGAGCTAGGTTCAAAAGTCTTATCTTTTAACAAGGCCTTTAACTTACAGTTCTCACAGATTTTATCAATAAGTTTCTGATAGACAGACTTACTGTGTTCAACAGCCCGCTTATATGAAACAACAACAGATTCTAAATCTGCAATCTTAGCCTTAAGTTTCTGAACATTACCACCACTAGAACTCTCTAACCCTGACGAGGCCAAATTCGTTTCCGAAACCCCTCCTAACTGAGTCTGCAACCGTGCGATAGTTTGTTGCATTTCATTGTGAGCTTTTTCATATGAAATCTTGTCATATTTGCATTCATCACATTTTTTGACAAATTTATTCCAATGATCGGTGAATTCTTTATCCTTTTTAATGACATAAGATTCCATTTTCTCTTTCATAAGATCCAGCTCAGTTTGGAGGTTTTCATTATGCGACATAGAGGTACCTAACTCAACAGGGCTACTATCAATACAATCACGAGCTTTAGAGAGGCGTTCAAGATCGTTTTCCAAAACTTTAATTTTATCAAGAGATTCATCAGCTTCCTTCGTCAATGATTTAAAGTCTTCAACAAAGTTGGCTAATTCTTTTAGAAAAGCGTTTTCCAAATTTCCTAACCGAGCATCAACTTGATTAATAATCGGATTAATATCGTTTTGAAGAATTTTTTGAACCTCAATCTGAACAAGTGATGTAAAATTACCTCCAGTTATTTTTGAATTAACAACACGTTTAAGGATGACAAAGTTATCTTTAAGCTCGTTTAGAAATCGGCGAGTGATACTCGGTTTAGGAGGGTCATCAGACAATTCCTCACTTGGTAGCAAAAGCATTTCAGTACTCGTTTTAGACCGAAAAAAAAATAGTTGGAGGATTAACTTTCGGATAATAAACGGGTATCACTTCTTTATCAAGCTTTTTCATTCTTAAACGAGTCTCTACAGCAAGTTCAGTAGTTTCCTCGGAATCATGCACACTAGGAGGATCATGCTCATCAGACAATAGCACACTACCATTATATAAAGTTTCATTAGTGGCCTGAACTTGCTTAATGTATCCTGGATTAGGGGGAAGAGGACAACCTAAAGCCATTTTGTAGCGAGTGTAATTTATCTCATTCACTTTTGGTGCGAGCATATTTATCGTCTGCATAGTTTGGCCGCGTTTTACTAAAAGGTTGTCTAATTCTCTAATCCTATCCTACGCTTTGCAAAAATCCTCAAGAAGCCCGTCTTCTCGAATTTTGAAATCATGTTTTAGCTTTTTTCTTTCTTCTTTTAAATAAAAAACAATAGATTTTTCAGTTGAAAGCTGTTTATTAAGAGAAGTGATTTCATCATTCAATTCGATTATCTTTTTAGCACTACTTAAGTGTAAGGCATTTAATTCTTAGTGGTGCATTTTTCTTGATAAACCGATGTAGCATGAGCTTGTTCAAGTTCCTTGATTTTAGCATGATGAATCTCAAAACTTTTCTCCTGATCCTTATATCCCGCAAGCTCTGTGGTCAATTTGGCATTAGTTTCTCTAAACTTATTATTAACCACTGTAGCATGATCTACATCCTTAGCAAGCTTATCAAATAGAGATTTATAATACGCATGTGTCTCATCAGGAAGTGTTGTAGGCTGAGCAACTTGATCCACACTAAGGTCCACACTAGGCTCATTCGAAATAATATTACTATTATTCGTTTGATCCTCGTGTGTCTCAATGTAGGGCTCAAGCATCTCAGTATACTCTTCCTCCTGATTAGACATATTATATATATCATTATCATCAAGACTTGGATGTACCTCAGAGGGACCGTCTGAATCATAGACGGGAGCTCTGTCATCATGCATTCCTGAGGTTGATGCTTGCTGTAAGTTTTCCATCAAGATGTAGTTGGTATTCACCTCTTCTTCCTCGTCATATTCTGCAGCAGAAGCCATAAGATCAAATTCCTCAGCTTGAAGTGGAATCCCTGCCTCTTCCTTTTGTGATATGAGAAGCTGAGTCTGAAGATAAGCAGCATCCCTCTTCTTTTTGGCTGTGCAATCTCTAGCATAATGACCAAATCCCCTGTAGTTGTAGCACTGAACCTGACGATTGTTGTTTCCATTTCCCGTACCAGTATTCTCAGCCCTTGCAGCCACAATGTTTCCCATCTGGTTACCAACCGCTGGCACAACTATTAACCCATTCTGAATACCCGCATTCGGAACACCCGGATTTTGACCACGGTTTTGCCCATACTGATTTCCTACATTGCCAACGGTCTGCCCAACATTCTTACCATATTGTTGAAACTGAGTCCCCGTGTTTCCAGCAACTACCAATTGGCGATCTTGGTTCGCATTCATGAAAGGTTGAGCAATCTGCCTATTTCTAGTGTTCGAGGAGATTCTCTGATTGTTGTTGGTGGGGTTAATGGTGAATTTGAATGCCTTTGCAAGAAGGGCAAGACCAGTATTAATAGCATGAGTAGGATCGGTAATGTCATCAAAACTGGCAATGGGTTGTTGTAAGTAATTCACAGCAGCAGGGTGTTGATATCCATATGCGGTGAGTTGTTGTTGTTGTTGTTGTGGCAGGAAGTTACTTGATGAGGGTTGATGGTAGGGTACCATGGGATATGACATAGATGATGGAGAGTTTGCCATAAAAGCCAATGGATCTTGTGTCTTGGCACGTCTTTCTGCCCTAACTTCGTTAGCTTCATCATGATTCATCTTCAAATAGTCATAAACTTGAGTGTAGTCCACGACATGAAGATCCTTGGTTTGATTGACAAGAGTGACATATCGTGACCATTCAGAAGGAAGATTATCAAGAAATTTGATGTTGGCAGCAATTTGTGCAGGTTCATGTTTGTTTCTTCTAAGATGGTTCATGAGGGTTGAAAACCGATGATAATAAGGTTCAATTTGTTCCCCTTCAGTAGACGTAAATTTCTCCCATTCACGAAGCAACTTAGTTTCCTTTTCTTGTAAACCGATTTCACTGCCCTTCATCATTTTCTGAATCCTAAGCCACATCTCGTGTGCGGTTTCACAACTATCGACAGCAGCATAAACATCTTCAGGAAGTCCCATAAGAATGACTTGAATTGCTTGATCATCAGCGTCGAGTTGTTTGGATTCAGCTTCAGTTAATTCTTCATCCGTTTGCTCATGACTAGAGTCAGCCACTGGGTTATCATTCGTAGGATATCCAGGCACAATAATTGTTCTTCTAACATACGGACCCTTTTGAATCGAGTTGACAATCAACTTTCCCAGAGGTTTACATTTTGCATAACGAAGGAGACGACTAGCCCATGTAGTGTAGTTCTCCTTGGTAAGCATTGGTGGACGATTCTCAGTACCCGCAGCATAAATATCTTGTTGAGACGTCATCGTAGAAGTCGTGTGAACAACAGGATCTCAATTCGTAGAAAGCGTGTGGTGATGTTGAAATTCCGAAACTTCCGTTTTTTTTTTCTCAGTCCGACAATAAATTCCTCAGTCCGACAAAACAGTAAGCTAAAAAAATTGTGTATCGCCAAATTTTGAAATTGAGTTCGACATAGCAAAAAACTAGTAGGGAAATAATTTGATTTTACTTGACCTAAAAATTTTAACTCTTTTTTTTTTTTGATCTTCGTGTAAACTATGTTCTGAGACTAGTCTAGATGGTGGCTATGATTAAAAATTACTCAAACAAAATTTCCATCGGAATGCCCATCGGAATATTCTATCGGAATGTGCTTCTATCGGAATGTCCTACTATCGGAATCCTAGATCGCAATGATGACCTGTCAGAATGCTTAGATCGGAATGTTCAGATCGGAATCTTCAGATCGAATAACTTCAGATCAGAATATGTTCAGATTAGAATAACTTCAGATCGGAATATGTTCAGATCGGAATGTGGCTAAAATCAATTTGGCATAGTAACGACTCAAAGTTCCTTAAAAACCGTCGGAATCCCAGATCGCAAAGAACGATCGGAATGTCCAGATCGGAATAAGGTATCGAAATCTTTAGATCGCAAAGTAGAACCTACAGGTTATTGCGATCTGGCCTCACTCCCTTTGTACTTTCCGATGGTGAAACTTGCAAGAATTTCGGAAAGATGAAAAAACAAGAAATTTCTCAACTTTTGATCCAAAATACTTGTTTTTAAGCCAAAACCAAGATGCCCAAATCACTACTACACGATTTAAAGAAGGTATACGACTTAGAAACACAAACAAACACGAAATTTTTTTTGATGTTTTGGCGAAAAACAATCAAAATCACACGAAATGCTTAAATACGAATCCCTTGGCGAATGATACCACTTGTGGGAATGTAACACACGACTTATAAGAACAAGAAATAAAGATGAAGATTAAACCAAAAAAGAAAGATTAGATTAGATGAAGGGAAAAGAGAAAACCAAGGTTGTGAATTCCTAGTGAGAGAAACACATACGTTTCTCTCTCTACAAAACAAATGAAATGGAAAACACACACACAAATGAGGCTTAGGAGGCCTTTTATACTAAGTACTAAGTGTTTAGGAGGCCTTCCTCATTTGTGTGTTCGAGACTAATTCTCGTTACATAAACATTAATAACTAAGAACTCTCGACACCGTTGAATAGTATTTTTCACAAGCTTCGCAACGGTATATTATATGACCATCACTTTAAATACGGCTAACAATTCCAATAAAAAGAATAAAAGAAAAGGGTTTAAGAGGTTACCGAATGCGTGAAATTTAGTTGACAAACACGAACACGATCTATATAATTTAGATGATCAAGATCAAGCAAACACCCTTGTGGTGTCTCTTGTAGCCGGCGGCAAAGGGAAGCAAGGAGGCAAGCTAGGGTTTTTATTTTTTTAAGAAAACTATGTGAATGAATAAACCTGTGTTTTCCTTTTGTTAAGTTAATCAAAAATCAAATGGGATGGGCCCTCTTCCTTTCTTGTGTCCGCGGCTACATAAGCTCATGGGGGTTTCCTGGGCATTGTTCCTGTTTAATAATCTACGTGTTCGTTTACTAATGTGTTCGTGTTAGTTCGTGGTTAATTATTCGTGTTATAACTAATACTTGTACGTAATCAATATTTATCGTGAAATAATAAATATACGTTGTTCACATGTTCGTGTTTTAATGTTCTTGATTACATGTTCGTGATTATAATTATTATGATTAATAATTATCGTGTATTAATACGTACTTAAATAATTATCGTGCACTAACATGTACGTAATTTCTGAATTTAAAATTCATGACACGTGTTCATGCCATAAAAGGAAAGTTTTAACTTGTTTGTATGTTTATTTAGTGTACTGTTCATGGAATTTAGATACGGGTTTTACAACTGTTCCCCCCAAAAAAGAATAATTCGTCCCCGGATTATAGATAACGTAAACTGAAAGAGGAACATACCCGAATTTAATAACTTATATTTTAATTCTTCGTTTCTCTTCGAATTGAAATCGGGCCTTAAGTGTGACTCAGTTGTTCTTGGTTAAAGAAAGAAAATTTGATTATCTATTTTAAACTAAAAATTAAAACTTAAAAAGTATAAACTAAATGACAAAATTTAAAAGAAATTAAGTAAATTTAATAACTTGATAAAAAGTAAAACAATTCGGAATGCAAGAACTAAGGTTAATTCGGAAAACAAAATTTAAAGATAATTCGGAATCCCTACATAAGACCTAATTCGGAATCCCACTCCTACACACAATTCGGAATCTAACTCCTAGACCTAATTCGGAATCTGAGTTGTATGGAAATTCAGAATATGCATGTTAATGGTAATTCGGAATATGCTAAGATAGAACCTAATTCGGAATGTGGGGTGATGACCTTATTCGGAATAAACTCTGAATGCATCTAATTCGGAGTTTAATTTGAAGATAGTTCGGAATTAGGGTTTATTAATTCGGGAAAATAAAAATAAGCAAAAACCAAATAAGCAAATGACCAAAAATTAAGCTAAACAAATATTTAAAATAAGCTAACAAGACACAAATTAAAAACTATAAAAACACCAAATAAGCAAAATTAATAAAATCAACTATTAAAAGATTAATCCACCAAATCCACTTAATTAAAAATAAGCTAATAACAAAATAAACAAAAAACACAATAAGCACTAACCATCAGTCGCATCAAAACAATAAGAACAATGAAATAATCACATCAAATGAACAAGCAACAAGATCAAACTAACTACATGATTTAATGATAGTTGAATTTTACTACTCTTTAGGAAAAGAGAGCAAATAGGGCAAGTAATGAATACAACGATTTAGGAAAACCGTGTGTAAATGACCCTAAAGTGAGTTCGTTCTCAAGGAGGCTAGTGTGTTATGTGTGTAATGAATTGGATTAGATTTGTGATTATATTGTTGAGAAAGAAAAATAGAACTGAGATTAGAAGAGAATGACGGTTACGAAGATGGATTAAACTAAGTCGAAAAAGGTGTACACGTAAAACCGTAAAAAGTGCTAAAATTAAAATTTACCCTAAAAATTCCTAAAAATTACCAAAAATCCCTAATAATATTCTAAGAGTTTACAAAAAATCCAAACTTGCTAAAACCTTTTAATTAATTAGATAATGACTTCTTAATGCTAATTAAAGCCATAAAAATCAAAATTAATTATTAAAAAGTCCCAAACAAGATTTTAAAGCTTTTTAAACCTCAAAAATACCCTAATTAAGCTAAAGAGTATTTTTCAAAATTTTAAAATCACTAAAAACTATTTTTAAACAATTAAAAACTACTAAAATTAATTAAAAATTAAATTAATTCTAGAAAATAATTAAAAGACTCTAAAAATATTTGGAAAGTTGCAAAAATCCTAATTAAGTGTTTAGAACCTAGCAAAAATATAAAAACTTAGAAAATCAGACTTTTAATTTTTAATAATAAAATAATATTAAAATAATATTAAAAATCCAAAAATCATAAATAATTCTAAAAACTTGCAAACTAGCTTCATTTAACCTAATCAACTCAGAAATGAAAGTGAAATTACCTAAATACCCCTATTGGGCCTAGAAAATAGGCTAAACACAAAACAGTAGCTTGTTGGGCCAAATTTGGGCCCAATAACAAAAAGTGTTCAAAATAAGCCCAAAAAGCACAGGTTGACTCAAAATTTGATTTTAAACAACTTTTTCTAAAGGCCCAGAAGCTGAAAGTGTGAAATAAGCTAGCTTATAACAAGCAGCTTATTCTTAATGGGTTTTTTGGCCCATTAAGCTATAAGCCAATGCCATAAGCTAAAATTTGACACACAAGCTTCTTTTAACCTAAATAAGACTTCTGCAAAAGAAATTTGAAATAAGCCCAAGGAATAAGCCTGAAAATGCAATAAGCAATCTATAGAAAACCACAAAATAGTCGTTTTTGAGTTATATGCCACCCCAAGTGCTGATTCAAGTTTCTATAGCTTCTAAATGACTTAATTAAGCAAAATCAACAAAGAGTTTTCAAATAAGCTGACTCAATAAGCTGGAAAAAGCAAATAAGCACTTATGTAAAAGTCAAATAAGTTGGTTTTCTAGCAAAAAGTCAAAGTCAAAGTCCAATACGCTCCAGTCTACTCAAATGGGTCAAATAATGAAGACCTATCACAAAAAATAAGTTGTTGCAAGTATGGATAAGATAGAATAGCTTATTGATAAGCTGAGTTCAAAATTACACTAGCAGGGGCTAGTTTTGGGTGTTGAGCAGTGGGAACTTTTCCCACTGCTTGACTTGTTTGACTTTTTGTCTTTAGTGACTTTTTTGGAGATTCAGATTACACAAAGGCAACCAAATGATCTTTGGATCAAAAGGAGTTAAGAACAATCAAAATAACACAATCACAAACACCCAATTGATACAGCTTAATCAATCAATCACCAGATATTGCATAGACATGAACACTTAAGCAGTTGAGCACTTATAAGTAGTTTTAGCACAAATCAGCCAGCCAAATTCAACCAAATGCATACACAAGCTATTATAAACTCCAATAAGCAAGTCTAAACAGGTTTTATGCAATGATTCAAAGAATTAAGCAAGATTCAAGCCAATGAATGTTACTGATGAACACTAACACATGCAGTTTTCTACTTTGCTGATGTATTTGACAAATAAGCCAGATTCAACACTCAATATCAATCAAATAAGTTATAATAATGATGTTCTAACAACTTTAAACCCTAAGCATGCACAAATACTAGATTTCACCAAAATCTTAGGTCAAAAACAGTTAAATTCACCAAGTTATAGCAGATTGTGTGATTTGAAGTTTCAAACCCAAAAACTTGCAGCAAAACACTCTCAACAAGGCATATATCAGATACCAAGTATAAACAACACAATCCAACAACACAATATCAAGTTACAAGCACAAACAGATAGACCCAAACACCCCTTAATCTTTTCAAAATCAAATTTTTCGAAGGAAACGTGAGATTTAAGGCCACCCAAGCATCAATTAACACAATAACAAGCAAGATTAACAGATTCAAGCAGATTTAAGCCACAAAATTCACAAGAATAAAGGCAACACTCAAATATCACAAAAATCCAAAGTATTATCAGATTTTTGGATTAAGGGTGTGTACCTCATGGATGTACATCCACACCCACGGATTTTGAGCTTATGTACTAGCAAGAACAAGCACAAGCTTCCACAATAAAGCCTGCTAAGAATCAACACAGTTAGAAGCACAAGTATAAAAATCAGAAACTTGAAAAATCTTAATTAATGCAACCTTGTTACCCCACACTTGATTATCCCCAAGTTATAAGCCTCACCACACCTTAATCAACTCAATTAGGATGCTATGATCAGCCCTATAACCCAAGAATTCCAAAATAGAAACAAGAACTTAGCAAAATATCAAGAAAATGAAAAAATGTGCAAACTTTTGCACACTCCTCTTTTGAAAACAGGTTTTTAACTTCAAAATCAGTAAACTAAGAACATATACAAGCAGAAATAAGATGGCACTTGGTCTTTCTTCAAAACACTTAACTCAAATTCATTAAACTGAAAAGGGATTTACAAGTGCTTGAACAAAGGAAAAACCAAAAGCAGGAATAAATGTAATGAGCTAGACCCTTTATATAGAGGGTGTACATGGTCCTAGAAAGCTGAAAATGTGAAAACCCTAAGCATTGGACTTCCAGAAATACCCTTGTGGAAATTTGAAATCTTGAGCTCATGTGACTTATCTTGGACGTTTGTGGAGTGTATAGCTGTTGGAATTGCATCTAATGGCTCTTGTGAAGCTTAGAAAGTATGCAAGTCTGTGGGACGTTGGATTCTCTTTACTGTTTTGTCTTCTTCTCCAAGAGGTGGGACAAGGGTTTTTCATGTGACATGGGTGATGATGTGGCATAGGGTTTAAGGATTTGGATGTGTTTATGTTGACCTTAATCATAAATCTGGACACTTTGGTGGCTTAATTTTAAGCAGTTTAGAAAAACCCAATTTGGATTATGAATGCCAAGAACATGGGTTTGATCTGTTTTAGTTTTTAAACCAAGTGTTAGGCGCCAATTAAAACAAATCAGTTAAGATTAGTTAATAAATGGGGTGAGTGGGATCTGATGTGGAGGAAGGGTGAAAGGTGATTGGTGGAAGTGGTGAGTGGGGTGAGGTGGCAGATTCTGGTTGGTTAAGGTAAGTATCTTGTCTGGCCAAGAATAACCCTCCTTCTCTTCTTATCTTGTCTTTTCAATCAAACTTGCTATCAACGCCCATTTCCTTCTTTAACAACTTTTCATTTTAACACTTTTGCCCCAAAATGTTTTACAAAGTGAATTCAGGGGTAATTCTTGCCATTTTGTGATTTTTGAAGGGCTGATTTGGCATTTTGATGATGGATAATGGTCTTGACTTGTATGTTGAGCATTTTGGAGGACTGAAATTTCCAAGTCTTGTTTGATGAGGGACCATTTTTGCCAAATGTTGAAAGTTAAGGGTCCTTTTTGTAATTTTGGGATTTTCAAAGGACCAAACTTGTAATTTCTTGTACTTTGAAGGCCTTCATGATATATTTGACTTTGTGGAGGATATTGGTTGACAATTTAGCTTTGTTGAGGGGCTAAACTTGCCAAATCTTCAAAGTGGAGGACCCTTTTTGTAATTTTGACAAATTTTAGGGACCAAACTTGTAATTATAAGGATACAAGGGTATAAAGTGTCAATTCTTCCATATTGGAGGACCCTTCTTCATAATTCTTCAAATCTTCAAGGGTTGATCTTGGGAAAGTCTTCATTAGGGCTTGGTTCATTGTGCGGCTTCGTTTCCCGTGTTCGTTTTTGAATGATTCTTGTGATCTTTTGTCATTTTCTCAATATCTGTACCTAAAATACACAAGCAACAAACACAAGCATATATATGGGTATTTTGATGATATTTAATGCATTTTAAGCCCTATTTGGAAGATGAGACTATGTATAAAAGCAGTCTCGTCACTCCCCCATACTAAACCATTGCCGTGCCCTCACGCAATGCTAGCATAAAGTATCGTAGCATCTCCAAAATTCATTTTTATTCACTTTATTGAATGATAAACTAGCTACACTACTACTATTGCTACTGCTACTTGCGTTTTAGACATAATGTATGATTTTCATCGCAAAATGGGACGTTTAGGTTCATAGAATAAGAACACGTGAATGCTTTGTTAGAAATAATTTCATCGTCCTCGATTTTCACCCCAATTCCATGCCAAGCGTGCAACGAGATCATTGTCATTATAAGTTAGTAATGATAACACTACTCATATGCCCTAATCACGTACTTATCCTCCTATTATTCCTAAGTTGTATCTCTTACATTTTATATTGTCTTGAATGTTTCACGAGGATACATTGTTTGACTTATGCGATAATAGAGATTTAGGTCTATATAATAGAGTCCTAACGGTGTAACCAAGACCATCAAATCAATAACCCCTCCCAATAGACAACGATGTCAAAAAATGAAGTCAACAAGAAGGATCGATAAACACGGTTTTATAACGGTTTTGAACATGAGACTTATTACCAAGACTTTTATACGCCCCCTAACGGAAGGGCCTTATTATCTTTGGTTTACCTCCATCTTTTATTCAACTTCGCCATGAAGCTTTTATTATGACTTTGGTCTTGCCTTGCCTTTTATTATCCACCTCATCGGTATTTTTATTAGCCAAAGACGTATATCCTCACGCTAAGGCGAATTTTGGATCTTTAAAGCTTCGAAGATTAAGGCTTGGCTCACTTTCAATTTTGCATAGATTTTTCGGCCTTGTGGGGCTTCAAATTGTTTGCTTGATTTAGGTGAGCACTTGAAATCTTATTATTGGGTGAAGCTTTTGATTATTCGGGTGACAATACTTCAAAACCGTGACGCTGGCGATACCTTAATGTCTTTCCAATTTAATTACACGGAAGCTACTAGAAAAGACTTGGAACCCAACAATCCTAACTAAATCGCTAAGTCAATATTTATTAAGCAAAAAATATTTACATGCGAAGGGAGAATAAGAAAACAACGAGAACACATGAGTTTTTGAAAGAATACGAGTACTCTACGTTTAGCATAGTAACTTATAATTAACCCTATCATTTCTCGTCCTCATTTAAGAGACTTAGCCTAATGTGTAGTTAAGGAATCAAAGCTAAGTGCTCAACACGCACGGTCGAGTCAAAAATTACTCTTATTCTCGCCATCGGAAAACCTACATTCGTGTCTTCAAACACTTATAAAACATGAGAAAAGTTTTAAAATTTTGCCATTTTTAGCCTTATTTTGCAACAAAACGATAAACAAAAAGATAAACTTTGGAAAGCGTGAGGGTTTGTCAAGGCAAGTATCTATTCACCCCCCCCCCATACTAAAGTTAAACATTGTCCTCAATGTTTCGAGTCTAGGGGTGCAAACACCCCCATACTAGAGACGTAGTCGAATGCCTAATCTAGCATGGAAAGGGTGTAACCAATAAATTAATAGCCGTTTATGAAGTGTGCTAATAACCTAAGGTTAGAACATCAAAAGGATATATCATGGATATTGAGAAAGTCTTCAAAGCAAACGATCGAGTGCTCCCATAAACGAACACGAGAGGCTCCAATCGTGAAGATCATGATCATCTAAAGTCCACAATTCACAAACAACCATGGAACAAAGGTTGGAAGGGCACAAATCCCCACACGTTAACTACATTAGAAAGCCATAATATATATAGGATAAGCATGGGACTCTGATAGTTGTAAATTCACACTTGTTTAGGAAAACAAGGTAAAAGCGGTAAGTATTAAGCGTACGTTTAGGAAAACGTAAACACTTATGACCCTTAATGGGGATCGTTCTCTCGAGGAGGCACGTGTGTTGTGTAATGAAAGATGATTTATGTTTTTGATTATTAACAAGAAGAAAAAGAAGAGAAAATGACGAAGACGAAAATATAGAAAAATAAGGCAAAAACACTACTAGAAAGTTACGACGTAGAAACGTAAAAAGCACAAAATTTAAAATTTAAATCTAAAAATTCCTAAAAATTATTAAATTCCACAATAAAATTCTAAGAGTTTACAAAAAAATCCAAACTTGCCAAAACCTTTTAATTAATTTAATAATGACTTTTTAATGCTAATAAAAGCCCTAAAAATCACTTTTAAATATTAAAAAGCCCTAAACAAGATTTAATAGTTTGTAAACCTTAAAAATGACCTAATTAAGCTAAAAACTATTTTTAACAATTTTAAAACCAATTTAAACTATTTTTAAACTCCTAAAAACTATTAAAATCTATTAAATCTTAAATTAATTCTAAAAATTAATTGAAAAACCTAAAAATTAATTGGAAAGTGACGAAGTTCCTAATTTAATGTCTAGAATCTAGGAAAAATGAAAAAAAAATTAAAAATAACACTTTGAATTTTTATGAATAAAATAATAATAAAATAATCCAAAAAATTAAAAGTTCTCAAATAAATTCTAAAAAATTCTCAAAAATCCTAAATATTCTAACTAAGAAGAAAATGCAAATTAAAGCTCCTAAAACCTTTTTTATAATTTTATAAAAATAATTAAAGTTTATAAAAAACCTTAAAATAATGTAAAATTAAAAATTAAAGTTTATAAGACCAAAACTAGATGTAAACCTCAAGATATTTATTTAAAAACTAAAAATTATTTTTCCCTAATTAAAAACTACTTTTAACTATTTTTTAATGATTTTATAAAATACGGCTAATAAATAAATTATAAAAAATAAATAAAGAAAAGGAAAAATTAAACTAATAGCCAGGAAAATCTTAATAACTATTACTAGCCTAGGAAAAATGAAAAGAAGCTAAAAAGCTAAACCAATAAGCTCAAATGAGCTTATTTGGTCACGGCTTATTTACCAAAAGTCAAAACCAAGTGGGGTCAAATATCTATTGAAATGAAACCTTAACGTAAAAGGTTCATCTAGATCAACGGTAAGCACGTTACTCCTCCTTTGAGAGGTCGCGTGTTCGAGTCCGTTGCGGGTGAACTTTTTATAAAATTTTCCTTTTTTTTATTTTTTCTTTTCCAATCCAAACTGTGACCTTTGTTTAGCTTACAAATCAAGTCCAATTCACCTTTTCAGCTAGATTTAACAAGATTATGATTCAAATTCGTATGCAGTTCACTTGTTTGAAGAACACAAGTCTTTTGTGTTCTTTCTTTTCTTTCTTCACAGGTGGAAAGAGCCCAAGAGGAGCTTGGACTTGGGTTTCTTGGTGATGATTGTTGGACAGGGGGGCACCCTTGTGCTCTTTGGAGCACAAGGAGTCAAGAACAAGTAGAAACAAGCACTTAGCACACCAAACAAAGTCCACACAAGCCTTTTCTAGCAATATAAGGTTGCTGTGATCCTATGAGAGGTCTGGTGGTCTGATTAAGCTTATTACTTGCACAAAGTTCAACTTCAAATGTCCAAATTAAGCACACAATCTCACAAAAAGTTACACAATACACTTGCAATCCTACAATACTCTAAATCCTAAAAGTATGCAAGATTCAAGCTTACAATACCATGAAAATCAAGCACAAAATGACATATGCAGATTTTTATATGCTTTTTCACTTTTAGAACACTCAACTTGCTTCAATTCCTACCCACACTTATCTAAAACCAATGTAAAACTCAACACAAACCTTTTCAATAACTCTAACACGTTTTAATTACCAAAATCTTTCAAAATCTACCCACAGAACTTAAATCCAAACACCCCTTTAAATTTTGTTTTCCAACTTTTTCAAATCAAAACCCTTTTAAACTCAAACAAACTGATTTCAAAAGCTTATAATATGTATAACATAACATAAAAACACAATACAAACCAGATTTCACACACTTAGCATGCAATCAAACCAATCTCATACAAAATCAACCAAACTGAAAGTAAAAAGGGAAAAGTGATTTCTTACCAAAGAACCCTACATCCAGGGTTCTTTGTGGTTGCAATACCACCTCCCAATACACCCGGGTGTATGCAGAAACAATAATCAACAACAATCTTCAACCTGAAAAATCAAAAAAAGAAAAGCAAATACAAAGAAAATGCACTTTTCTGATTTTATGAAAATTCAACCTTGAAACCCAATAGCCTTTGAAACTAAACAGGTTTTAAACAAATCCAAACTCACAAATCAAAACTCCTTTTCCACTTTCACTTCAAAGGGTTTTGTTTTCTGAAATTTGAATCAAATTTAAAACTTTTGAAAACTTGAAAACTCACACAAGTCTTTCACAAGAAAATGGAACTCAGTTTATCTTCACAATTTATAACAACTTCAAATAACATAAAAAGGAATTATATTGTCTTAACACAAACACCAAACTTTTATTTATCTAAAAGGAATTACAAAAACTTTTTGAAGAAAAACTGGAACAACTAATAGAGTCACAGGTCGACTCTATTTATACTAGTCTAGGATGATTCTAGAACTACTAAACAATGTGAAACCCTAGCTAACTGAAATCTCCAAAGTACCCTTGAGTCTTGGTCTTCAAAATCGGTCAAAAGTTGATACATGTGATGCCAGTGATGTTTGAACGAATCCTGGACGTTAAAAACTCCTTGGGGACAAAGGAGTTGATCTCCCACGTTGATTTGGTCGGGACATAGGGTTTGGGGGAAAGGGACATGAGCAGGGGAGTGCTTGGGTGAGGACCACAGGCCACGTGGCCTTGTTTTGAAAGGTGGGATTAAGTGAGGGGAAGCTTAATTAGTGATCTGCACTTAATTGGGGTAAACCCCTTTGGTTTGGGTGAGATTGAAACTGGGTGTGTTCTAGGGTTTATCAGGATTAAGGGGCGTTTTTGATTTGTTTTGGGGATAAACAGGTTTTAAATTCCTGTTTTGGTGGGAAATAAATGGGTTAAGTAGGTTTTGACTTTAGTTGACTGAGATTAAGTTAATAAATCCGGGTATGGATGTGGGTAGGGTCGGGTTTATGGGTTGGTGGGTGGGTTTTATGACGTGTCATGAGCTGAGTGGGTGGGAAAGTTTGTTTGTTTGGCAGGTTAGGTCCCCAAGTTTTTACTTTCTTTGCACTTTGTAATAAATCCCATCAGTGCTCATTTTGCACTTATCAACTTTTGGGCACTTGTCAAATTTGGCACAACTTCTTCAAAAACTTTTAACAAGGGCTCTTTTTGTATTTCCTTCATTTTCCAAGGGCTGATCTTGTATAATCTTCAAACATTAAGGACCATACTTGTACATTTGATATGTGGAGGGTCAAATGTGACAAGTTCTTCAAAGATGAGGGACTAAATTTGCCAATCTTCAATTCTTCAAGGGTCATTTTGCAAAATTCCATATTTGAGCTTGGTTCATTGTGCGACTTCGTTTCCCGTGTTCGTTTTTGAATGATTCTTGTGATCTTTTGCCAATTCCTCAATATCCGTACCTAAAAATACACAAGTAACAAACACGAGCATATATTTGGCATATTTTATGATATTTTATGCAATTAAAGGCCGTTTTGGACGATGAGACCATGTATAAAAGCAGTCTCATCACTCCCCCATACTAAACCATTGCCGTGCCCTCACGCAATGCTAGAATAAAGTATCAAAGCATCTCCAAAATTCAATTTTATTCACTTTTATTTAAATGATAAACTAGCTACATAACACAATTACTACTACTTGCGTTTTAGACATAATGTATGATTCTCATCGCAAAATGGGACGTTTAGGTTCATAGAATAAATACACGTGAATGCTTCGTTAGAAATAATTTCGTCGTCCTCGATTTTCACCTTAATTCCATGCCAAGCGTGCAACGAGATCATTGTCATTATAAGTTAGTAATGCTAACACTACTCATATGCCCTAATCACGTACTTATTCTCCCATTATTCCTAAGTTGTATCTCTTATATTTTATTTTGTCTTAATGATCACGAGGATACATCATTGACTTATGCGATAATAGAGATTTAGGTCTAAAAATAGAGTCCTAACGGTGTAACTAAGACCATCAAATCAATAACCCCTCCCAATAGACAACGATGTCAAAAAATTAAGTTGACAAGAAGAATCGATAAACACGGTTTTATAACGGTTTTGAACATGAGACTTATTACCAAGAATTTTATACGCCCCCTAACGGAAGGACCTTATTATCTTTGGTTTACCTCCATCTTTTATTCAACTTCGCCATGAAGCTTTTATTATGACTTCGGTCTTGCCTTTCCTTTTATTATCCGCCATCATCGGTGGTTTTATTAGCCAAAGACGTATATCCTCACGCTAAAGCGAATTTTGGATCTTTAAAACTTCGAAGATTAAGGCTTGATTCACTTTCAATTTTGCATAGATTTTAGGCCTTGTGGGGCTTCAAATTGTTTGCTAGATTTAGGTGAGCACTTGAAATCTTATTATTGGGTGAAGCTTTCGATTATTCGGGTGCCAATACTTCAAAACCGTGACGCTGGCGATACCTTAATGTCTTCCCAATTTAATTACACGGAAGCTACTAGAAAAGACTAGAAACCCAACAATCAAAACTAAACCGCTAAATCAATATTTATTAAGCAAAAAATATTTACATGCGAAGGGAGAATAAGCAAACAACGAGAACACATGAGTTTTTGAAAGAATACGAGTACTCTACGTTTAGCATAGTAACTTATAATTAACTCTATCATTTCTCGTCCTCATTTAAGAGACTTAGCCTAATGTGTAGTTAAGGAATCAAAGCTAAGTGCTCCACACGCACGGTCGAGTCAAAAATTACTCTTATTCTCGCCATCGGAAAATCTACATTCGTGTCTTAAACACTTATAAAATATGAGAAAAATTTTAAAATTTGGCCATTTTTAGCCTTATTTTGCAACAAAACGATAACAAAACGATAAACTTTGGAAAGCGTGAAGGTTTGGCAAGGCAAGTATCTATTCACCCCCCCATACTAAAGTTAAACATTGTCCTCAATGTTTCGAGTCTAGGGGTGCAAACACCCCCATACTAGAGACGTAGTCGAATGCCTAATCTAGCATGGAAAGGGTATAACCAATAAATTAATAGCCATTTATGAAGTGTGCTAAAAATCTAAGGTTAGAACGTAAAAGGATATATCATATGGATATTGGGAAAGGCCTCCAAAGCAAACGATCGAGTGCTCCCATGAAACGAACACGAGAGGCTCCAATCGTGAAGATGATGATCTAAAAACCACAATGCACAAACAACCACGGAACAAAGGTTGGAAGGGCACAAATCCCCTCACATTAAACTAATTAGAAAGCAATAATATGTACATGGATAAGCATGGGTCTCCCCCACGAGGCACCTTGTTTTTGATAACCGAGTCAAAAGCTCGACTCGAATCCCTATAAATGTGATCATTTAGGGATAATCATGGTATGGTCAATTTTTGGTGGGGCTTACATGATAAACAAGGCCCAAAAGTACGTGGAGTACTTTTAAAAATCAGATACACGTATACCGGGGTCAAAGATAGCGTCCTCGTTTTCGGATGAAAGACGAGACAACACAACTCCAACACAAATCCCAATGGGATAGAAGAAAATAGGAGAGAAGAAATAGAAGGGTGGGACAATGGGTAAGTCAAAACATTGAGCTACTCGAGGTAGACTCGCACCAATCAAATGAAAAGATTTTCCATTTATTGCATCGGTGGAAGACCGAGATTTCCCTATATAAGCAATTCCAGGATCAAATATCTCGTCCTCGGTGGAGAAAGGGAAGGGAACATAAGGGGCTTCCCCCACACTAAGTCCACACAAAGCATCGTCAAAAGGAGAAGACGAGCTTGTAGTACTCAATAAACGCGGTGATGACGGAGTTAGAATTGTAGAAAAATCTTTTAAATTAAATTCAAAATCTTTTCCTTTTTCATCTTTAACACTCTCCTTGTGAAAACCCGATTTAATTATGTCAAAAACATTTGGTGTATCTAAAACAATGTTAGTCACACTAAAAATTCTCACATTTTGAAATCTTTTTGGCTTAGGTGGTGGCAAGTTTTCAAATCTTTTGTCAACAAAGAAAACCTCCCCATCGGGATCAACGTATTCATCATCCGAAGAATCACTCGAGATTAGAATCATAGGCTTAACACTCTTAACCTCCACCGGCGGAGGGGACGGAACTTCATTTTTATCAACAACTCCTAAAACTCTATTGGAAATCTTTTGACAAATGTTTTTGATGGGATTGAAATTGTACAAAGATGTGATCAAATAAACATGAGAAAGAGTGGAGTTTTGGGTTGCATTAATGACGAGTTCTTCCTCATTGAAACGAAGAGTGATTTTTCTTGCATGCACATCGATAAGTGCTCTCGAGGTATCCAAAAAAGATCGACCTAAAATTAATGGAACTTTAGGATCGATGGGAATATCAACAACAATGAAGTCTACAGGGTAGTAGAACTTTCCAACTTTCACAAAGACGTCCTCGGCAACTCCACAAGCTAGAATCGTAGAATGATCGGCCATTTCGATTGACATTCTTGAAGGAGTGAGATTTGGAAGATTGAGCGATTTAAAAATCTCAAGAGGCATCAAATTAATACTAGCACCAAGATCGGCCAAGGCGTAGAATTCTTCCATGTCTTGGATAGCACATGGGATTAAAAACTTTCCAGGATCACCGACTTTTTGAGGTATGCGGCTTAGAAAAACCGAAGAACAACTAGACGATTTCTGCAATTTCTCTTTGTTATTCAACATACTTTTGAAGTTCGCGGCAAATCGAGGCATCATGACTAAGGCGTCGGCAAAACTTATATTAAAATGCAAGTCACGAAACATTTTCATAAAGAGTTCAAATTGATAATTATTTCGTTCTTGTGCCTTTTCCTTGTCTCGTCTTGATGGGTAGGGTAAAGGTGGTGTGGGTTGGGGCAAATTAGGCATAGGCATCGGCCTTGGAATCTCGGGTTCCATTATGGGTATTGGGTCGACCGTAGGTGTGGTTTGAGCGGTACTTCGTGGGCTTGAGATGTGCTCCTTTTCAACCACAACCTCGGGTTCTTTCTCTTTTTCCTTCTCTATAGAAGTACTTGGACGAGAAATGGGTTCTTTGAAAGTTTTACCACTACGAGTAGTAATAACCTTCAATTCTCCTTTCGGGTTCACGATGGTATCACTAGGAAGACCACCCGAAGAAGAGGGCTTACACATGATAGCTTCAAACATTTTAGCCATTCGGTCTTCAAACTTAGATTGCCTAGCATCCGCTTTTAACAACTCTTGCTTAATCTCATGTTGTCCTTGCTCCATTTTTTGTTGATTTTGTTGGAGTCGTGTGACATTTCCTTCCATTTAGCATGAGTTTTAAGTTCATTAGCAAGTTCGTTTTTTAGCTCGTTTTTCAATTCGGACCTTAAGCTAATCATCTCACGTTGCATGTTATCAAACTTAGCATCATTAGCCTTAGCATAATCTAAAAATTCTCCTTGAAAATTTTTAGTGTGAGCATTTTGAAAACCTTGAGTAGGAGTTTGAAAATCACGGTTTTGGTTCTGGTTTGAAATTTGCCCATTTCCACTTTGGTAATTACCCTTGTTATAATTCCTTTGATTTCCTTGGTAATTTCCACCTTGATTGTTGTTTCGATAGTTATTAGCATTTTGATTTTGTGGAGCTTGATTTTGGCGGGAACCTTGACCGATTTGGTTATAAGTTCCCGTGGCTACATAAGCATTCGAAGTGTTACCATCCGCGGTAATGCACTCGGAAATATCATGAGCTCCACCACATGAAATACAACTCTTAGCAACCGCTTTAACCGAAGCGGAATTTGAAGCTTCTTGAGCTTTCCAATGAGACATAAGAGTCGAAAACCTATCGAAAAACTGATTCTACTCATTTGCTTCATCTTGCAAGGCATTAATGGTACGAGATGATGACGAGCCCAAATTGGCAACACTCGGTGTGTTACGAGGGCTATAGACCTTAGACCTATTTTCTATGATTTTCAAAGCCTCATTGGTCGTTTTGCACAAAAAATTACCACCCGCGGCGGCATTTAAATAATCTCGTTCATGTTCATTAAGCCCATTATAAAAAGTGTCAATTTGATGCAATTCGGAAAAATCATGGTGTGGACATTCATGTAACATTTCTTTAAACCTTTCCCAAGCCATTGAAAAACTTTCATTTGGTCTTTGTGTAAAACGTGAAATCTCGTTTTTCAAATGTGTTGTCTTAGATGGTGGAAAAAATCGATTCACAAATTTAGACACGAGATCGGCCCATGTCAAAATCGAATTCGGCGGTTCTTTCTCAAGCCATATCTTGGCGGGTCCATCTAACGAGTAAGGAAACAACATCATCTTAATGGCATCGTGTGGTACATCCTTAAATTTGCTTGTCGCGGTGAGACGATTAAATTGCCTAATGTGATAATGTGGGTTGTCTTTTTCGTGACCGCGAAACTTGTTTGCTTGAAGCATAGACATTAAACCCGTCTTGATCTCAAAGTTCTCCGCAAGGATGGCGGGAATCACAATGGACTCTCCAAAACCCTCGGTGGGTGCTTGAAGCAACTCCATCATAGTACGATTAGCCATGATAGCTTCTTGTTCTACAATAGGTTCCTAACTTGGAGACTCCTCACTAGAATGAGTTTTAGTAGGAGTTTTGTTCTTGCGTCTACGTGCACGTTTTGCTTGATTACGAGTGAGCATAAACGTCACGTACAACGTGGAGACGAGCAAAGAAGATTCTTTTTGGTATTTTGTGTTTTCTAATTTTTTGGTTTTTGATGGTATTAACCTTTTTTGGAAATTGGTGAATGTATTAAGTAGACAATGAGTCCACAAATCTCCTCACTAATCAAATCTCTTGATTAAAAAGGCCTCAAGGAATGAAAACGATCACGTGGAGTGAACGCCTTCGATGACTTTAGAAGATGGTGGAACACCAAATCGTTCAAGAGGGTTTAATCAAATGGAAACCAAGAAAATATATATGATATGTAATAATACTTTGGGCGGCAAAACCCTCGATTCACTCTCAAAATCAAATACGCACAAGCAAGCGGAGGAAACGAGGCGGCGCGAAGCACTTAAGAGCCTTTTTCCTTTAGGTCGTGAAATACAACCGCCTTATACCCACCTTATAGTTTGTATTATCAAGATTAAGCTTCACGAAAGTATTTATCTATTTTTGCCTTTTTTCTTTGGTTTGAGATTCGAATACAATGATCGAGTGATGAAATCCCGAATCAAGGTTGTGATTGCTCACGTATTTGGAGTACTTGTGTATTTATTGTTCTACGTATACAATATAGTAATAATATTCACACAAAAACCGAAAAACGATAATACGTATTAATAGAGTGCTATTAATACAAATACTATTATGGCTAATATAGAAAACAACAATGTTCAATCAAAACACAACACGCCTCCCCGGCAGCGGCGCCAAAATGATAGTTGTAAATTCACACTTGTTTAGGAAAACAAGGTAAAAGCGGTAAGTATTAAGCGTACGTTTAGGAAAACGTAAACACTTATGACCCTTAATGGGGATCGTTCTCTCGAGGAGGAACGTGTGTTGTGTAATGAAAGATGATTTATGTTTTTGATTATTAACAAGAAGAAAAAGAAGAGAAAATGACGAAGACGAAAATATAGAAAAATAAGGGAAAAACACTACTAGAAAGTTACGACGTAGAAACGTAAAAAGCACAAAATTTAAAATTTTAATCTAAAAATTCCTAAAAATTATTAAAAATCCACAAAAATATTCTAAGAGTTTACAAAAAAATCCAAACTTGCCAAAACCTTTTAATTAATTTAATAATGACTTTTTAATGCTAATAAAAGCCCTAAAAATCACTTTTAAATATTAAAAAGCCCTAAACAAGATTTAATAGTTTGTAAACCTTAAAAATGACCTAATTAAGCTAAAAACTATTTTTAACAATTTTAAAACCAATTTAAACTATTTTTAAACTCCTAAAAACTATTAAAATCTATTAAATCTTAAATTAATTCTAAAAATTAATTGAAAAACCTAAAAATTAATTGGAAAGTCAAAAAGTTCCTAATTTAATGTCTAGAATCTAGGAAAAATGAAAAAAAATTAAAAATAAAACTTTGAATTTTTATGAATAAAATAATAATAAAATAATCCAAAAAATTAAAAGTTCTCAAATAAATTCTAAAAAATTCTCAAAAATCCTAAATATTCTAACTAAGAAGAAAATGCAAATTAAAGCTCCTAAAACCTTTTTTATAATTTTATAAAAATAATTAAAGTTTATAAAAAACCTTAAAATAATATAAAATTAAAAATTAAAGTTTATAAGACCAAAACTAGATGTAAACCTCAAGATATTTATTTAAAAACTAAAAATTATTTTTCCCTAATTAAAAACTACTTTTAACTATTTTTTAATGATTTTATAAAATACGGCTAATAAATAAATTATAAAAAATAAATAAAGAAAAGGAAAAATTAAACTAATAGCCAGGAAAATCCTAATAACTATTACTAGCCTAGGAAAAATGAAAAGAAGCTAAAAAGCTAAACCAATAAGCTCAAATGAGCTTATTTGGTCACGGCTTATTTACCAAAAGTCAAAACCAAGTGGGGTCAAATATCTATTGAAATGAAACCTTAACGTAAAAGGTTCATCTAGATCAACGGTAAGCACGTTACTCCTCCTTTGAGAGGTCGCGTGTTCGAGTCCGTTGCGGGTGAACTTTTTATAAAATTTTCCTTTTTTTTATTTTTTCTTTTCCAATCCAAACTGTGACCTTTGTTTAGCTTACAAATCAAGTCCAATTCACCTTTTCAGCTAGATTTAACAAGATTATGATTCAAATTGGTATGCAGTTCACTTGTTTGAAGAACACAAGTCTTTTGTGTTCTTTCTTTTCTTTCTTCACAGGTGGAAAGAGCCCAAGAGGAGCTTGGACTTGGGTTTCTTGGTGATGATTGTTGGACAGGGGGGCACCCTTGTGCTCTTTGGAGCACAAGGAGTCAAGAACAAGTAGAAACAAGCACTTAGCACACCAAACAAAGTCCACACAAGCCTTTTCTAGCAATATAAGGTTGCTGTGATCCTATGAGAGGTCTGGTGGTCTGATTAAGCTTATTACTTGCACAAAGTTCAACTTCAAATGTCCAAATTAAGCACACAATCTCACAAAAAGTTACACAATACACTTGCAATCCTACAATACTCTAAATCCTAACAGTATGTAAGATTCAAGCTTACAATACCATGAAAATCAAGCACAAAATGACATATGCAGATTTTTATATGCTTTTTCATTTTTAGAACACTCAACTTGCTTCAATTCCTACCCACACTTATCTAAAACCAATGTAAAACTCAACACAAACCTTTTCAATAACTCTAACACGTTTTAATTACCAAAATCTTTCAAAATCTACCCACAGAACTTAAATCCAAACACCCCTTTAAATTCTGTTTTCCAACTTTTTCAAATCAAAACCCTTTTAAACTCAAACAAACTGATTTCAAAAGCTTATAATATGTATAACATAACATAAAAACACAATACAAACCAGATTTCACACACTTAGCATGCAATCAAACCAATCTCATACAAAATCAACCAAACTGAAAGTAAAAAATGAAAAGTGATTTCTTACCAAAGAACCCTACATCCAGGGTTCTTTGTGGTTGCAATACCACCTCCCAATACACCCGGGTGTATGCAGAAACAATAATCAACAACAATCTTCAACCTGAAAAATCAAAAAAAGAAAAGCAAATACAAAAAAATGCACTTTTCTGATTTTCTGAAAATTCAACCTTGAAACCCAATAGCCTTTGAAACTAAACAGGTTTTAAACAAATCCAAACTCACAAATCAAAACTCCTTTTCCACTTTCACATCAAAGGGTTTTGCTTTCTGAAATTTGAATCAAATTTAAAACTTTTGAAAACTTGAAAACTCACACAAGTCTTTCACAAGAAAATGGAACTCAGTTTATCTTCACAATTTATAACAACTTCAAATAACATAAAAAGTAATTATATTGTCTTAACACAAACACCAAACTTTTATTTATCTAAAAGGAATTACAAAAACTTTTTGAAGAAAAACTGGAACAACTGATAGAGTCACAAGTCGACTCTATTTATACTAGTCTAGGATGATTCTAGAACTACTAAACAATGTGAAACCCTAGCTAACTGAAATATCCAAAGTGGCCTTGAGTCTTGGTCTTCAAAATCGGTCAAAAGTTGATACATGTGATGCCAGTGATGTTTGAACGAATCCTGGACGTTAAAAACTCCTTGGGGACAAAGGAGTTGATCTCCCACGTTGATTTGGTCGGGACATAGGGTTTGGGGGAAAGGGACATGAGCAGGGGAGTGCTTGGGTGAGGACCACAGGCCACGTGGCCTTGTTTTGAAAGGTGGGATTAAGTGAGGGGAAGCTTAATTAGTGATCTGCACTTAATTGGGGTAAACCCCTTTGGTTTGGGTGAGATTGAAACTGGGTGTGTTCTAGGGTTTATCAGGATTAAGGGGCGTTTTTGATTTGTTTTGGGGATAAACAGGTTTTAAATTCCTGTTTTGGTGGGAAATAAATGGGTTAAGTAGGTTTTGACTTTAGTTGACTGAGATTAAGTTAATAAATCCGGGTATGGATGTGGGTAGGGTCGGGTTTATGGGTTGGTGGGTGGGTTTTATGACGTGTCATGAGCTGAGTGGGTGGGAAAGTTTGTTTGTTTGGCAGGTTAGGTCCCCAAGTTTTTCCTTTCTTTGCACTTTGTAATAAATCCCATCAGTGCTCATTTTGCACTTATCAACTTTTGGGCACTTGTCAAATTTGGCACAACTTCTTCAAAAACTTTTAACAAGGGCTCCTTTTGTATTTCCTTCATTTTCCAAGGGCTGATCTTGTATAATCTTCAAACATTAAGGACCATACTTATACATTTGATATGTGGAGGGTCAAATGTGACAAGTTCTTCAAAGATGAGGGACTAAATTTGCCAATCTTCAATTCTTCAAGGGTCATTTTGCAAAATTCCATATTTGAGCTTGGTTCATTGTGCGACTTCGTTTCTCGTGTTCGTTTTTGAATGATTCTTGTGATCTTTTGCCAATTCCTCAATATCCGTACCTAAAAATACACAAGTAACAAACACGAGCATATATTTGGCATATTTTATGATATTTTATGCAATTAAAGGCCGTTTTGGACGATGAGACCATGTATAAAAGCAGTCTCATCAGACTCCCCCACGAGGCTCCTCGTTTTTGATTACCGAGTCATGAGCTCGACTCGATCCCCTCAATACTAATTATCATTGGGGAAGGTGACTTGGTCGAGGTAGTTCAAGCATGGAACTTCCCCGCCAAAGTAGTGCTTCAACCTATGTCCATTCACCTTGAAGTTAGGACCATTATCTTGAGCTAGCTCGATGGTCCCATACGGAAACACTTGAGTCACGGTGAATGGACCGGACCAACGGGATTTCAACTTACCGGAAAAAAAATTTCAAGCGAAAATTAAAAAGCAAAACTTGATCCCCAATGTTAAAAACCCGTTTTTTAATTTTAGAATCATGCAACTTTTTAGTTTTTTCTTGGTAAATCAATGAATTTTCATAAGCAATGTCCCTCAATTCATCTAATTCATTCAATTGCATTTTCCGGTGTTTTCTCGCGGTCTCCATATCGTCATTGCAATGCTTTAGGGCAAAATAAGCCTTGTGTTCTAACTCGATAGGTAAATGACAATTCTTTCCATACACAAGCTTATAGGGAGTGCACCCAATGGGCGTCTTATAATTGTCGGTTTTCCCCAACGGATCTCTCCAAGATCCTCTTGAAAGCTCGGTTTGAAACCTCGACTTGCCCACTTATTTGTGGGTGATAAGCCGTAGAAAGCCGATGCGTAACCCCATATTTCCTTAAGACCCTTTCGAATTGGTCGTTACAAAAATGGGTTCCACGATCGCTTATGATAGCACGAGGGGTTCCAAACCCAGAAAACAAGTTTTTCAAGAACTTGACTACCACACGAGCATCATTGGTGGGCAAGGCTTTGGCCTCCACCCACTTAGATAGGTAGTCAACCGCAACGAGAATGTACTTATTACCACGAGATGATGGGAACGACCCCATAAAGTCTATACCCCAAACGTCAAAGATCTCACACACTTGGATGATATTTTGTGGCATTTCATCTTTTTGTGAGGCTTTTCCTTGTCGTTGGCATGAATCACAAGACTTCACAAGATCTTGTGCATCTCGGTAAATAGTAGGCCAAAAGAAGCCGGCATCAAACACCTTATTAGCTGTGAGATTAGCACCGTGGTGACCACCCGTGGGTCCCTCATGGCAAGCTCTAAGGATGTTAGAAGCTTTGGTGCCAAATACACAACGTCGGATGATTTGATCCACACAAGTTCGAAACAAGTAAGGGTCGTTCCAAAAGTAGAACTTGACGTCACGAAAGAATTTTTGTTTTTCTTGAGTCGTCATACCCTTGATGATGAAGTTACCCGCATGGTAATTTGCAAAATCCGCAAACCATGGGGTGGATGAATCAAGCTTAGAATTCACTACACCAAGTGTCTCGAGCGAAAATGTTTCGGTGATTTCCTTGGGCTCGTAAACACTTTGGTGAGGATCTTCCAAACGAGAAAGATGATCGGCCTCTAGATTCTCGGCTCCTTTTTTGTCAACGATTTTGTGATCAAATTCTTGAAGGAGGAGAATCCAACGAAGTAATCTAGGCTTAGTATCTTGCTTTGCCATGAGATACTTGATAGCCGAATGATCCGTATACACTATGCATTTAGCTAAGACGAGATAAGGTCGGAACTTCTCAAATGCATACACCACGGCAAGGAACTCCTTTTCCGTTGTAGTGTATTTTAGTTGAGCTCGGTCATCGTCTTGCTAGCATAGTGAATAGGCAAGAAATGCTTATCATGACGTTGCCCCAAAACGACCCCAATAGCGTAATCACTAGCATCACACATGAGCTCAAAGGGGAGATTCCAATTGGGAGCTTCGGTAAGTTTCCTCTTAAGAATTTCTGTTGTCCCTAATATATGTGATGTTATACACGAATTTAAAGAAAGAAAGGAAGAAATGAGAAGAATTCTAGAGAGAGAAAGTAGTGAGAGAAAGTAGAGAGAAAATGGTTGGTGAAACTTGTGGAGTATTAGATTAGAAGAAAATGAAATGACCAACACCCTTCCTAACATGCTAGGAAGGGTTTATATAGCCTTTGCTTACATGTAGCTTAATGGGCTATATGATCATGGGTCGGGCTTTCCTTTTGGGCTTTGGTTACTTATTAATGAACCTTAGCTTAAAGTTAAGCCCGTAATTACACGACTAATATACTACCTATTACAACGTTTTAAAATACGATACATAATAAACATATGACCGAGCATTCTTGTTTGGCTCAATATTTTGAGGCTAACAATCTCCCCCAATGAGAGGTCATAAACCTTGGTCATTTAGGAAATTTGTAGAGATTACTAATCTCGCCATAAATGAGTCTTGAACGTGTAATCGTAGCCTTGTTTCTTCATGTTGTGATCTTTGAGCCTTTGTCGTTGTCTTTCGACTTTGTCTTTAAGCTTGAGATCTTCAAATCATCCTTGACTTGTCTTTACCATCTTGCGATCTTGTGTCTTCATCCACATGCTCACACTATTAATTGTTGAATATGTCTTTAGGCATGAGTATGTGGTTTTGAATCTTTGACTTAGCTGAGTACACCGTGACGCCACCTTCTCGAGACAAAACATAGACACGGACTGAATGGCTTTGACATTCGTCCTAAATCGGTGGCGTTTTACCTCCGGTCGGTGAAGACCGTTATACGATATTAAATATTGTACCTGTGATCAGGTAGATTCAATTAAGAATCTCCTTGACAGGGTTTCGCGGCTGTACTAGCCGTTCTCTTTACTCGACCGTCTCAAAGCAAGACTGTGAACATAAAGAGTGAATCAATTGGATAGATATCCGCTTGATTAAAGTCGTCAATTCAAATTCCTGGAACAAGTTTGATTCTTAACGAATCTTACCATCGTTGCTTTCCAGTTGACACAAGTTTGATTCATAAGAATCTCACAAGTCACCTACCGTAGCGCTGTTTGAGGTTGACGCTAGAAGGATTTCCATTCGTCACTGTGAATATTAATGAATATCACTCTGAATGTTCTGGCAAGACCATAAAGATATTGCGTAGAAACCTGAAACGAGTTTGAATCAATTCAGAATCAAACCACTGTTGCTTTTTAGTTTTACATATGTTCAATTCATAAAGAATCTTGCATATGACCTACCGCAGTGCTGTTTGATGTTAACACTGGAAGGATTTCCACTCATCATTGTGAATACTAAGTAGTATCACTCTGAGTGTTCTAGCAATATCGCAAGGATATAGCGTAGGACTCTCTTGATCTTCATCCGTGTGTCCTAACGAGATTTGATTGATCTCTTGGCTCTAGACTCTATTTGTGCACTTTTAGTGGTCGGAGGCTGGAGCAGATGCCACCTATCTAATATCAACTATCTCGGAGTGAGAAAGTCAATAGAAGTCGTGTTGATCTCCGTGACAATTAAAACAAACTTCTTTTAAGAGAAGCCTGAGTAGCTAGGAAAGGGTTGTGCTTCACATCACTGGGTCCATGATGAGTTTGTCTTCATGATGAGTTGACCCGGTTTCTGCCTAAGTTGTATGGAGGGCTTCTTTCTTTAGACCCTTTATCCTTACATTTCTTTTTCATTCTTCAACCCCTTCAATGCTTACCAAGACATCATTACTAGAACCTTGTTGTGATTGTTCCAGTGCTAGCATCAGTACTTAGTCGGCATTCAGCTACGTTCACATTCTACTCCATCTTTCCTAAGGAATTCTAATAATCTATTGGATTGTCCCTGGGAAGATCCCTCCGGTTCTGGTTGGATCATAGGACTTAAACCTAACCACCCTTTTGACACCAATAACGTCGTGAATTAAAGATGTTGTGGGTATTTGATCGTAACCATGAAAACCACTTTAAATTCTAACAAAGTGTTTGAAAAACATTTAACACTTTGCTAGTTTTGACGTTTCAGAAATGCTCCCCCTTCACATGTGCATCGATAATCGAAAGTTTTTCGCACATGTAGGTAAGAGTTAAAGTGCTTGAGTCTTATATTAGATCACATTTTAATCACATTTTCTCCCCCTATCTCTAATATATAAAATCTTTTGATATTAGAGATACCAAATTTGATTAAAATATATTTTGAAAACTAGTCTTGAAATCTCCGGGAGAAAGATGTGTTAATCTTTTGCATGAAGTTTAAAATGCTCCCCCTCAAAAATTGATCCAATTGAATTGTCATTGTGAGGATATGATCCACATTTCGCTTTTTGAGGATGGGAGTTGTTGAACACACAATTTTTTGAAAGATTTTGAATATCATTGAAAAATTCTTGAAAAAGTTGTGTTCAACGCTTTTTGAAAAATCCTATTTCTTTTTGTCGAAGAGGTTTTTCTGAAGCATAAACTTGAGTTCCTAGACTTTGAATGTCTTGGCAAATCCACTCAAGTGTAAGAAGATTTAACTTCTTTTGCTAAGGGTAAGAGCACGAAATCGTACACTCCCCCGTGAATATAGTTCCGGGTTGCAATCTGAAAGTAATTACAAGCCATTGTGTTGAGCTCAAAACGTTGAATGTTTTGTGACAAGCTCAACCCGTGATAGATTGCTCTACCCGTTGTTTGGAAATATTTGTCCAAAATAGACAATTTCCTTTATTAAAAGAAGAAATGACATGTTTTGAAAAATATTTACAACTTTCATTCGAGCTTTATGTACACACCCGTGTCGTTATTGAGCGACATTTCTAGGCACGTCCATATTATCGATACTGAAAGACATGTCGAGAAGAATATTTTTGGATTTTGAAAGATTTTTTAATTTTGTGTTTTGCTTTTATGTGTTTTATATTTTTGTATTTTGCTTTTTCAAAGATATTTACAAGTTGATGTTTGATAGATAAATCAAGCAGGCACCTTTGCCAGAATCTCCAGGTCTGCTGGAGTCAAACATCTCATACCAATTTGCCTAACGAGGTACTCAAACCTATCTTTCGACAGAGCTTTCGTAAACAAGTCGGCTAATTGGTAATCCGTTCCAACAAAGTATAATTCAACGATACCTCTTTCAACTTGTTCCTTTATGAAGTGGTATCGGACATCGATGTGCTTCGTGCGGGAATGCTGTACTGGATTGCAGGAGATGGCTATGGCCGACTTTGAGTCACAGTACATAGGTACTTTATCAAAGTGGAAGCCATAATGCGTGAGTTGTGTTCTCATCCATAGAACTTGCGCACAACACGCAGATAGAGACACATACTCCGCTTCGGCTGATGAAAGTGACGTGCAATCCTGCTTCTTGGAAGACCATCCCACAAGCTTATCTTGACCTAGAAATTGTGCACCACCAGAAGTACTTTTTCGTGTATCAAGACACCCTGCATGATCAGAATCTGAATATGCCGTTAGAAAGAAACCGGTTTCCCTCGGATACCAGAGTCCCAAATGAATGGTATTCTTGAGGTACCGGAAGATCCGTTTAACCTCCTTGAGGTGCTTTTCAGTGGGTCGTGATTGATAACGTGCACAATAACATGTAGCATGATGAATATCAGGTCTGCTTGCTGTCAAGTACATGAGGGAACCAATCATGGAACGATATCTCGTTTGATCGATGGCATTTCCCTCCAAGTCAGCATCTAGCGATGTGGTTGATAATGGTGTCCCAACGGGGTCACATGATGTCATACCATGCTTTTTGATTATCTCTTGACAATACTTAGCTTGGTTTATAAAGATACCACTTGGGGATTGGTGAACTTGAATTCCTAGAAAGAATTTTAGTTCGCCCATCATTGACATTTCAAATTTGTTGTGCATTACTTTTTCAAACCATTTTGAAAGTTTTGGGTTTGTAGACCCGAAAATAAGGTCATCAACATAAATTTGCACAAGCAAAATGTCATCCTCATATTTATAAGTGAACAGAGTTAGATCAATGGAACCTTTTGAGAAACCTTTGGAGACCAGAAATTTCGAGAGCTCGTCGTACCACGCCCTTGGAGCTTGCTTGAGTCCATAAAGTGCTTTGTGGAGACGATACACCTTGTCAGGATAATGAGGATCGACGAATCCTTCCGGCTGCGTGACATAGACTTCTTCCTTCAAAGGACCGTTAAGAAACGCCGTCTTTACGTCCATTTGATATACAACGAATCCCTTATGTGCAGCATAAGCAAGAAAAATCCTGACCGCTTCCATTCGAGCTACTGGTGCAAATGATTCTTCGAAATCAATACCCTCTTTCTGTCCATACCCCTTAGCCACTAGCCTAGCTTTGTTCTTGATGATCGTATTCTCTTCATCCATCTTGTTTTTCTAGATCCAACGAAGATTTAATGGAGTCACGTCGTGTGGTCTGTCAACAAGTTCCCAGACTTTAAGTCTTTCAAATTGTTGAAGTTCATCCGTCATCGATTCAATCCAAGCATGATCAGCCATGGCCTCTTTGATGTTTTTCGGTTCAGTTGTACTCACGGCGAGTGCGAACATACAAACATCGCGATCGGTTGCTAGTTGTCGTCTTGTACGAACAGGCTGTGAAGGGTTTCCAATTACGTGAACCAAAGGATGATCTCGGGTCCAATGATGTGTTGAAGGATGTCGTTGATAGAACGTATGCATATTTGACGGATCAACATGGCCAGTAGAAGACTCTCCAGTTTCGTGTACCGGTGTACCGAATGGGTTGATAAATTCGTCTTCGTCAGATAATGCATCGTCTGCTTGATGTGTGTTCTCTGGAGCAATGACAGTAGTTGTGGATGTTGTAGGATCGATTGTTAATGTGATATTCTGAGGAAGTAAATCTGCAACAACCCGTGTTGAAGTTGATGAAGTTGTATCCTTTTGTTGATGATGATAGATATCATCATTTTTATCATGAGTGACAGCGGAAGACTTCGATGCAACTTGTTTCTCCCCCGTGAAATATTCATCATACATTGGTCCATATAACATTTCCAACTCTTCAAGTGTCGTGTCCACTTTCATATCTGCTCTAGGAACATGTTCAGGAACCAGCTTTGAACTTGACGGTTCATTGCTGTGGTCTTGAGTTCCGAGTTTCGTGCGGTTGTGAACGGAAGTCGTTTGTCGTTGTGGATCGGGACTTAAACTGTTTTGTTCAAGTGCCATTTCTTGCAATTCATCAAATCTGATATGAATAGTCTCGACTATCAATTTTGTTCTCTTGTTGTACACTCTGTATCCCTTTGACTGAGTTGCATATCCCACTAAAATGCATGCATCACCTTTCTCTTTCATCTTGTCCAGATTTTCACCATCTCGAATAATGTAACACGTACATCCAAAAACGTGAAGGTGTTTGAGTGAAGGTTTGCGATCATTAATTATGTGATATGGTGTCTTTTCGTGTCTTGGGATAACTAAGGAGCGGTTTTGTGTGTAGCATGCGGTTGACACGGCTTCGGCCCAAAAGTATAGTGGAAGTTTGAAGCGGATAACAATGTTCGAGCAGCCTCAACTAAAGTACGGTTTCGTCTTTCAACAACGCCGTTTTGTTTGGGTGTTCGAGCAATAGATGTTTCATGTTCAATTCCTTCAGCTTCAAAATAGTTTCTCAGTTTTGAATTCAAAAATTCAGTACCTCTGTTAGTACGAACCACTTTAACTTGAGCTTGAAGACCACGTTGTATCACTTTAAGGAAGCTGATGAGAACATCGGGTGTTTCATCCTTGGACCTCAAGAAGTGAGTCCATGTGTACCTTGAGTAGTCATCGACAATTACCATAACGTATTTCTTCCCATTGATACTTTGAACACGCATGGGACCACACAAATCTATATGAAGAAGATCTAACCGTCCTTTAGAGCTAGGTGTAGTCTTTGTCTTGAAACTACTCCGTTTAGCTTTACAAAGCTCACAAGAGGAACAAAGATGATCTTTGATGAATTTCAAGTTAGGAAGGCCTCGCACAATATCTTTCTTAGAAAGCAAGTTGATGGTATCGAAGTTAAGATGAGATAAACGTTGATGCCATAACCAAGCTTGAGTCGTTGAAGCTTTAGCCATGAAACAGATTGGAGTTGAAGATGTGGAGTCTTGTAGTGAAATAGTGTAGAGATCAGTACCCCGTGTTCCGGTAAGTAAGTTATTCCCATCATAATCACGAACAAAACATGTCTTCTTTCTAAAAGCAACCTCCAAATCCGCATCACAGAATTGACCAACCGAGAAAAGATTATGATTGAGCCCTTCGACGTAGTAAACCCTTTTGATAGTGATATTCCCCTGAACTAAGTCTCCATATCCTAGGATCGGTGCAAATTGATCATTTCCGAATCAGACCGTACCCAGGAACTTCTCTACGAAGTTAATTAGAAGCTTGAGATTCCCCGTCATGTGCTTCGTGCATCCGGAGTCCATTATGAAGAGAATTACTTCGATCACCTGTAGAAGAATTAGAACACGATGGAGCATTTGCTAAATTGGATTCCATGTTATTTGTGATTTCCGATTCATTAGTTTCCCTAGTTTCATCACTTAGAGGCACACTAACGCTCGTAGTCACATTTTCTGTCCTAACCTTAGGCATCCATTTATATCCTGGAGGACATTGATTAGCAAACCACCATTTCCAAGGCTTGCTAGCAGACTCATATAATTCCCTAATTCTGCTTCTAGGGTTCTTAGTGGTGGAGTCTGATGCAATACTTTTCTTAGGGGGGGTTCCACCAGAATGGTTCACTTTGCGTTTGGGTTTTCTAGCACTAATAGGCATCACAGTTTGCTTCTTAGTTCTAGTTTCTACGCCTTTGACATTATTCGAAACACACATAGCATGATTAGCATTAGCACACTTTCCACATTTCACACAAACAAACTTAACTTTCATATCATTCAAATCGTCATTACACGCGATTACAGACGTTTTATTCTTAGAAACATTGAAAATCCTACGGTGGTCTTCTACTTGCTTCATCTTCCCTTGACTTTTGTTTTGCCAGACCTTTTCATTCATGCGAGTGCTCTTAAGCTGGGGCCGGCTAACACTAGCAGTGGGGACTACTCCTGTAGTAAAAGACACACGTCTATTAGTGTTTCTAGAAGTCTGAGGTGATTGGCTTTCTTTGTTTTGTGTGGGTTTAGTGGTCAATCTATACATCCCTGGTTTAACCACATTTGTGTTCTTAATGCTTTGTGATCGAATATTTGTTTTGAGAGTGTTTTGTGGTAACCTATCCTTCCCATCTGTCTTGGGGGCAAACGCAGGTTTTGCAAATGCAGAATTAGAGAAAACATATGGTTTTCCCAAGACAGAGGGTCTAGTCACTTTTTGAGCATTGGGTTGTCTTACGACAGGTTTCTTAACACTAGGTTCCACAATCTTCCCACCCATCTTAGCAATGAGTTTCTGTAACTCTGCTATCGCTCTGTTCCTGTCTTGTAACTGAGCTTTCAACCCTTTTTTTTCCAAATTCTGTTCGTTCATTTCTTGAAACGTTTGGGAAAGTTTTTCTTGCAATTTATTCTCATGTGGAAAACTACCAACGTCTTTTTGCAAAGCAAGTTCAAGAGAATGACAATTTTTTTGAAGGAAATCAGTTTTGTGTTGAAGTAACTCAAAAGCCTTTTTATCAACATTTTCTTTATGTTTCGAAAGCTCAAGTTCAAGACGCTCACACTCTTTGATTTTATCAAGATATTTGCATGCAAGATCAGAATATTCATCGATATCAGCACAAGATTGAAGAGTAACACACAAAATATCTTTGGAGAGACATTCTTCTAAGAGTAGATCATATTCGTTTGAAAATTCTAATTTGTCATTTTGAAGGTCATCAATTGCTTTTTCAAGAGACTCAATATATTTCAAATCATCAAACATTTCAGACTGAATTAAATTTTCAAACTCAAGAACATGTTCTTTTATTATCTTCGTGTTTGGTATTAAAAGTTCTTTCACAAGCACAGTTATGTCGTGAGGAATCTCGGTTTTCCACTTATCCTTTTGACGTTTCTCCCAATCGCTTTCAACAATTGATTGAACATTATTAACGTGGTGTTTAAGAAAACCAAGTATTTTTCTACTTTTGCTTTTAGAAGCATCTAGAGGCAAATAGTTAATATATTTAAAAACATTAGTTTTCCTCTTAGTGGCAAAAGCTTTTTTCCATTGAATTCTTTTTTGTTTGCTTTCTAAAAATAATTCCTCACGAGACTTCTATTTTTGTGGAGTGAAAAGACCATAAAGACTGTTTTCATAAGCATAGTTATATGGTTTCACAAAATCTTTATTGACCGGTGATCTACTCTCCTCATCCCCAAGGGACGTCTCTTCACTATCGAGGTTAGCTACAGGGCAATCATGATTGGTCCATTCGGACTCGTCAAGGTACAGGGCAATCATGATTGGTCCATTCGGACTCGTCAAGGTATAAATGAGGGTTTGCAGCTTGAGCTTGTTTGAGGTACTTGGGGGTGGCAAAGCTAGGTTGACCCTTGAAAAACGACCGAGGTGCTATCATTCTTACGGTTTGAATAGAGTCATGTGTATTATAAACAACTTTTTTCAAAAAATCGACTTGTTCTTCGAGATCCTTTACTTTTTCAGTATCTTTACTTTGTCTATTTTTGAAATCTTGTTTTAATGTTTCAACCTCTTGTTTCTTCTCGTCAAGAATTTTAGCAGAATCGGTGGTGTTCATAGAAAGCCTCTGTTCAAGTTCATTAACTTTTGTTGTGGAAAGATACGTTTTTTGACGTTCATCACTTAATAAAACATTAAATTGACGTTTTTCTTTAGTTAACAAAGCAAGAGCTTCATTGTATTTATTTTCAAAATCGTCCTTTTTAACGTTGATGACACGACATTTTTACCCCTCAAGCTCGTTGGTCTTTTGAAGAAGCTCGGCCCTATAACTATCAATAGTCTCACTAGATTTTATAAGAGCGGCTTTGCATTCTTCAAAGTTTTGAGTGAGTGCTGCGTTTGCCTTCTTTAATTGCTTTTGATTTTTTCTATTTTCATTGACATCTTTTTGTAAACTAGCAATTAAATTAGCAAGCGCCACACGCTCCTCGTCATCATACTCATTTGCATGTTGATCATCCTCAAACTCATTATTGCACATGTCTGATGAATCGGGTGTGGTATTGCTATCAACCGTTTCCATCATACACGTGTCAGTAATTGTTGTTGGTAGATCACTATGCTCATGTGTATCACCAAACACATTATATTCAGCATCATCTTGTACCTTGTCAATTAGCTCGGTATCAAAGATAGGACCATTGTCATCTTCAGTGACGTTAAGGACCTCATGAATCTTTGCCATGTATGAATAATGTGCCTCGAGTTCTTGGTCGGAGAGTTCATCATCTGTGTCGTCAAGCATTTCTCCTTCCTCAGCTGATAACTTGATTCCAGCTTCCATTTTCTTGCACAACAGCATCTTTTCCTTATGTTAACCATAATCTTTAACCCTCTTTGGCTGCCTGCATTCCTTGGCCAAATGCCCAAAACCTCTGCAGTTAAAACACTGAATCCCACTTTGTTGCACAACTTGAGTACCAACAGTTTCCCTATTTCCAACAACAGTAGCCACCCTCTGCTTATCATACTTAGGTTGTCGATCATACTTTGGAGGACTCTCAACACGTCTTCGTGTGTCATACCTTGGGGGACTCTGTGCATGGGTGTTCCTCGAGTTTGAAGATGTTCGAAGGTTGTTGTTGGTGGGTTTGTAGATTTTCTTATATTGCTTCATAACGAAAGCCATTTGTTGCTTGAATTCCCTGTCCCTTTGAGCTACTTCTTCATCACTGTCTTCTTCGGATGATTGCTCAGGTATGGGTGATGGTGCTCTTGCAACTTCTTTGCCACGGGATCGTGTTGGAACATGTGACTTGGAGACAATGGATGATCGTGGTGATGATGATTGAGTAGAGTAGGTCTTTGAAGTACGGGAGTGATAATCTGGGTAATGTTGAGTGGTAGACACCAAAGCAAGTGGATTGGAAATCTTGCAACTCGTTCAGCTCGAAGTTCATTTGCCTCATTTTGAAATTGTTTCAAGATGTCGAAGAGCTTGTGATATGAAACTTCGTCTAATTTTTGTTGTTGTTTGACCAAGGTGACAAACCGTGTCCACTCTGGTTGAAGTTGCTGTAGAAATTGGACATTGACTTGCATGGTGGAAACTTGCAAGTTGTTTCGAGTCATATCATTCATCATTTTGTAGAATCGGGAGTAATAAGAATCAATGGATTCCCCATCCTTTGATGTAAACTTGCCAAAGTTCCAAAACATCTTGGTTTTCACATCTTGTTTGTTAAGTGATTCACCTTGTTGCAATCTTTCAATGGCCGTCCACATTTCTTGAGCAGTAGGACATGCGTCAACCGTAGAGTAAATTTCATCTCCAATGCCACTGAGAATTAAGTAGATTGCTTCCTTCTCTGCATCAAACCACGCACGATTCTCTGGGGTGAGGTCGGTCCTCTTCTCATCACGTTCATATGCGGGTTGTGCATCACTCGTGTCCGTGGCTGGTACTGCAGGAACTTGAATCCTTGAGAGTTTATAGGGTCCTTCCAAAATACATTGCCTTAAAGCATCACCGTTAGGTTTTGTGTCAAGGTAACGTATAAAACGGGATTGCCATTGATCATATCGACCCGACACAAGCATTGGTGGTCTTTCTTTGTTACCTGCCACCATTATGTTGTTGTTCGTCACACGATATTCGGCAGTAGAATCCATCTCAATATTCTCTAAAATGATGAATCGAATGTGGATCTTAAGTAGTTGTGTTGTGATTGATTGGTTGTTGAAATTCCGAAAATTGCAATTTTTTCTCAGCCCGACAATAAATTCCTCAGTCCGACAAAACGGTAGACCTAAAAAATTTGTAATCACCAAATTTTGAAATTGAGCTAGAAATGTCCTAAAACTAGTATGGAAAAAATTTGATTTTACTTGACCTAAAACTTTTTAACTCTTTTTTTTTTTTTTTTTTAATCTTCGTGTAAACTACGTTCCGAAACTAGTCTAGATGGTGGCTAAATCTAAAAAATACTCAAACAAAATTTAGCTAAACATGTCATCGGAATGTGCCATCGGAATGCCCATCGGAATGTTGCATGGATCGGAATGTCCTTTAGATCGCAATGTGCACCTGTCGGAATCCTTCAGATCGGAATGTTCAGATCGCAAAGTGTACCTATCGAAATCCCAGATCGGAATATTCTGATCGCAATAATCTGTCGCAATAACACCTATCGCAATGTGGCTGTCGCAATGTAGGCAGAGTAACGTTTCAAGATTGCCTTAAATTCCGTCGCAATCCAGATCGCAATAACGATCGGAATGACCAGATCGGAATAAGGGGGCTATCGCAATACTGATCGCAAAGTAAAACCCTAGGGTTATTGCGATCGAAATCGTACTCTCCTTTTCCGAAATTCAAGCTGTCGCAATAAGGGACTTTTTTCCAACTTTTTAGGCAACGATTTTAGCAACTTTTAGGCAAAAAATTTAGCAACTTTTAGGTAACAAGATCGTGTTTTTAACCAAACCAAAACAACCAAATCTCTACAACAAGATTAAAGAAGGTATACGGTTAAGAAACACAATCAAAAACAAGAAAAATCTTGAATTCGAGGAAGAAATATGGATCAAATCAAACGGATCATATGAAAACACAACAACCAATCACAAAACTACCCCATGGCGATTGATACCAATTGTTGTCCCTAAAATGTGATGATGTACTACACGAATTAAAAGAAAGAAAGGAAGATATGAGAAGAATTCTAGAGAGAGAAAGTAGTGAGAGAAAGTAGAGAGAAAATGGTTGGTGAAACTTGTGGAATATTAGATTAGAGAGAAAATGAAATGACCAACACCCTTCCTAACATGCTAGGAAGGGTTTATATAGCCTTTGCTTAAATGTAGCTTAATGGGCTATATGATCATGGGTCGGGCTTTCCTTTTGGGCTTTGGTTACTTATTAATGAACCTTAGCTTAAAGTTAAGCCCGTAATTACACGACTAATATACTACCTATTACAACGTTCTAAAATACGATACATAATAAACATATGACCGAGCATTCTTGTTTGGCTCAATATTTTGAGGCTAACAATTTCAAAGGCTCGTACACAATCTTCGTCAAAGACAAAACGTGCCTCTTTTTCAAGAAGATGTGTAATGGGTCGAGAGATCTTTGAAAAATCCTTGATGAATCGACGATAAAAGCCCGCGTGGCCTAGGAAACTCCTAACTCCCTTGACGGTTTTGGGATGAGGTAATTTGGCGATGACGTCTACCTTAGCTTGATCTACCTCAATCCCTGCTTTCGAGACCTTGTGCCCTAAGAAGATTCCACTCTTAACCATAAAATGACACTTTTCCCAATTGAGCACAAGGTTGGTTTCCTCACAACGTTTCAACATTCTCTCAAGGTTCGACAAACACGAAGTGAACGAATTACCAAACACGGAAAAGTCATCTATGAAGACTTCCATCGTCTTCTCGATCATGTCATGAAAAATAGCCATCATGCACCTTTGAAAGATTCCCGGTGCATTACAAAGTCCGAACGGCATTCTACGATAGGCAAACGTTCCATATGGACACGTAAACGTAGTTTTTTCTTAATCACGAGGATCGATGGGAATTTGGAAGTAACCGGAAAAACCATCTAAAAAGCAATAGAAATCGTTTCTCGCAAGACGCTCCAACATTTGGTCCATGAAGGGCAAGGGAAAATGGTCTTTTCGAGTGGCTTCATTCAACTTACGATAGTCAATGCACACTCTCCATCCGGTCAAGAGTCTAGTGGGAATCAACTCATTGGCATCGTTTGGCACAACGGTCATCCCTCCCTTTTTAGGGACACAATGAATAGGACTCACCCAAGGGCTATCGGAAATAGGGTAAATCATTCCCGCGTCAAGGAGTTTAAGGACCACCTTTTTGATGACGTCGTGAATTTTAGGGTTCACCCTCCTTTGACTTTGGATTGCGGGCTTGTAATCCTCCTCCATTAAGATTTTGTGGGTACAAAACTTGGGATCGATTCCCTTAATGTCGAATAACTTCCACACAATTTCCCCTTTGTGATCCTTTAGAACATCGATAAGTGCGGTTTTTTCATCATTCGAAAGTTCCTTCGCAATAATAACCGGCAACTTGTCGTCCTCCTCCAAATAGACATATTCGAGATGAGGAGGTAAATCTTTTAACTCAAGGATAGGTGGTTCCTCAAGTGAAGATTTGGGCTCGATACTCATAACCTCCTCGGGTGGAGGAAATGGAAAATCGTTAAGAAAATCCTTGATAATCGAGAAGTCCTCATCGTTGTCGAGGTCTTCATTACAAGTACGTGGAACATCGAATTCTTCCAACGTAAAACCACCACCTTCAAATGGAGTGAAGGTTGGTGTCGAATTATCAAGAATTGGATCTAACATAGTGGGATTGCCACTAGTTTCTTCATCACCAAAACCTAGAACTTCTTGTGAAAATTCCTCGCAAACCATGTCGATCATATCAACGAGGTTTATGGTTGCAACGGAATAAACAAGAGAAATTTGAGAGTTTTGAGTTGCGTTTATAACAAGTTCCTCGTCGTTAAAACGCAAGGTGATCTTTCTAGCATGAACATCGATCAAAGCCATAGACGTATCTAAAAAAGAACGACCTAAAATGAGAGGAACTTGAGGATCCGTGGGGATATCAACAACGATAAAGTCTACGAGATAGTAGAACTTCCCCACTTTCACAAAAACGTCTTCCGCCAAACCACATGTGGGAATCGTGGAATGGTCGGCCAACTCGATAGACATTAGTGAAGGAGTAAGATTAGGAAGATTGGGCGACTTGAAGATTGCAAGTGGCATCAAGTTAATGCTAGCACCAAGATCGGCCAAGGCGAAGCATTCCTCCATATCTTGGATTGCACAAGGGATCAAAAATTTACCGGGATCACCGACTTTTTGAGGTATGCGATTAAGATAAACCGACGAACAACTAGACAATTGGTGCAATTTCTCCTTGTTGTTCAACATACTCTTAAAGTTAGCGGCAAATCGAGGCATCATGACCATAGCATCGGCGAAACTCACATTAAGGTGATCACGAAACATTTTCATAAAAAGCTCAAATTGATAATTGTCGCGCTCTTGACGTTTCTTATTCCTAAGTCTCGATGGATAGGGCAAAGGTGGTGTGGGTTGAGGCATAGTAGGCATAGCCTTTGGAATCTCGGGTTCTATTGATGGTAATGGGTCAACCGTAGGTGTGACATGAGCGGTACTTCGTGGGATTGGGACATGCTCCTTTTGGACACCACCTCGGGTTCTTCCTCAATTGCTTCCTCCGTAGGAGAAATTGGTTGAGGAGTCGGTTCCTTAAGTGTCTTACCACTACGTGTGGTAATCACTTTCATCTCACCCTTAGGGTTGGATACGGTGTTGCTAGAAAGACTACTCGAAGACGGTTTACACATTATTGCCTCAAACATAGACGAGATTTTATCTTCAAACACGGATTGCCTCTTCTCGGCTTTAATCATTTCTTGTTTAATCTCGTGTTGCCCTTGTTCCATTTTTTTTTGGTTTTGTTGTAACCTAGTGACATTTTTCCTTCCATCTTGTTGGTGTGGATTTTAAGTTCATTTGCTAACTCATTTTTCAACTCTTTCTTCAAGTCGTTCTTAAACTCGGATCTTAGGCTAATGATTTCTCTTTGAATATTGTCAAACCTAGCATCATTCCCACTAGCGTATTCAACAAACTCACTTGGAAGATCTTTCGATGTTTGCAAACCCTTGTTGTTGTTTTGAAAATAATTTTTATTCTTGTTTGAAACTTGATTATTAGCCCCTTGATTCCCATAGTTTCCCTTGTTGTAATTGTTTTTGAAACCAACTTGATTGTTGCGATAGTTGTTGTTAGCATTTTGATTTGAACCAAAATCCGGTGGAGTTAATTGATTAGAGCGGGAAACTTGACCGTTTTGGTTGTAATTTGCCGTGGCCGCGATGGCACTCGAAGTGTTACCACCGTTGGTAATGCACTCGGAGAAATCATGACCTCCACCACAATACATGCAAGAAATCTCAACCGCTTTAGCCGTAGCGGGAGCACTTTGTTCACCAACTTTGAACTCAATCAAAAGTCCTTTTAGCTTATAAAAAATCTTGTTTTCCAAGTTCGCCTCAATTTGGCAAGCATCAATGGTATTAGACAAAGAAGGTAAAGCCGAAGACGAAGCCTTACGAACACTAGACGTGCTACGAGGACTATACACCTTAGATCTATTCTCAATTATCACCAAAGCTTCCTCAACCGTTTTAAACAAAAAATTACCACCCGCGGCGGCATTCAAATAATATCTTTCATGATCATTAAGTCCATTGTAAAACGTGTCAATTTGATGCAAGTCGGAAAAACCGTGATGAGGACATTCATGTAACATTTCCTTAAACCTATTCCAAGCCGTTGAAAAACTTTTATTAAATTCTTGTGAAAACATTGAAATCTCGTTTTTCAAGTGCGTAGTCTTAGAGGGCGGAAAAAATTGGTTCACAAACTTAGACACGAGATCCTTCCACGTCAATATAGAATTGGGTGGCTCTTTCTCTAACCAAATTTTAGCGGGCCCCGCTAAGGAATACGGAAAAAGCATCATCTTAATCGAGTCATTCGAGACATCCTTAAACTTGCAAGTGGCGGTAAGACGACTGAATTGGCGGATATGGTTGTGTGGATTGTCCTTCTCATCACCACGGAATTTGTTGTTTTGGATCATCGACAACAAACCCGTTTTCACCTCAAAATTCTCTGCAAGGATAGCGGGAATCACAATAGCCTCTCCATAACCCTCGGTGGGTGCTTGAAATAAGTCCATCATAGTTCGATTCGCCATGGTAGGTGCTTCTCTTACAATGGGTTCGTCAATAGGAGACTCCTCACTAGAAAGATTTGGAGTGGGAGTTTTGTTCTTTCGTTTACGTGCACGTCTTGCTTGATTACGAGTTAGCATAAACGTCACGTACAACGAGGGGACGAGCAAAGAAGATTCTTTTTGGTGTTTTGTATTTTTCAATTTTTTTTGTGGTTTTTGATTGTATTAACCTTTTTGGATTTTGGTGAATGTATTAAGTAGACACAAATCTACAAATCTCTTCCTTAATCAAATCTCTTGATTAAAGAAGCCTCAAGGAATGAAAACGATCACGTGAAGTGAACGCCTTCGATGACTTTAGAACGTTGGTGGAACACCAAAACGTTCAAGAGGGTTTAATCAATAGAAACCAAGAAAATATATATGATACTTAGTAATACTTTGGGCGGCAAAACCCTCGATTAGATCTCAAGAGCGAGGAAACGAGGCGGCGCGAAGCACTTAAGAGCCTTTTCCTTAGGATATATTTTATAATATCCGCCTTATACCCACCTTATAGTTTGTATTTTTCAAGATTGAGCTTCACGAAAGTATTTATCTATTTTTGCCTTTTTTTCCTTGGTTTGAGATTCGAATACAATGATTGGGTAATGACCTCCCAAGTCAAGGTTGTGATTTCTCACGTATTTGGAGTACTTGTGAATTTATTGTTCTACGTATACACTATAGTAATAGTATTCACACAAAAACCGAAAACAGATAATACGTATTAGTAGAGTGCTACTAATACAATTACTATTTATGGTTAGTATATTAAAACAACAATTCCAATCAAAACACAACACGCCTCCCCGGCAGCGGCGCCAAAATGATAGTTGAATTTTACTACTCTTTAGGAAAAGAGAGCAAGTAGGGCAAGTAATACAAAGATTTAGGAAAACCGTGTGTAAATGACCCTAAAGTGAGTTCGTTCTCAAGGAGGCTAGTGTGTTATGTGTGTAATAAATTGGATTAGATTTGTGATTATATTGTTGAAAAAGAAAAATAGAACTGATATTAGAAGAGAATGACGGTTACGAAGACTGATTAAACTAAGTCGAAAAAGGTGTACACGTAAAACCGTAAAAGTGCTAAAATTAAAATTTTACCCTAAAAATTCCTAAATATTACCAAAAATCCCTAATAATATTCTAAGAGTTTACAAAAAATCCAAACTTGCTAAAACCTTTTAATTAATTAGATAATGACTTCTTAATGCTAATTAAAGCCCTAAAAATCAAAATTAATTATTAAAAAGTCCCAAACAAGATTTTAAAGTTTGTAAACCTCAAAAATACCCTAATTAAGCTAAAGAGTATTTTTCAAAATTTGAAAATCACTAAAAACTATTTTTAAATAATTAAAAACTACTAAAATTAATTAAAATTTAAATTAATTCTAGAAAATAATTAAAAGACTCTAAAAATATTTGGAAAGTTGCAAAAATCCTAATTAAGTGTTTAGAACCTAGGAAAAATATAAAAACTTAGAAAATCAGACTTTTAATTTTTAATAAATAAAATAATATTAAAATAATATTAAAAATCCAAAAATCATAAAAAATTCTAAAAACTTGCAAACTAGCTTAATTTAACCTAAATAACTCAGAAATGAAAGTGAAATTACCTAAATACCCCTATTGGGCCTAGAAAATGGGCTAAACCCAAAACAGTAGCTTATTGGGCCAAATTTGGGCCCAATAACAAAAAGTGTTCAAATTAAGCCCAAAAAACACAGGTTGACTCAAAATTTGATTTTAAACAACTTTTTCCAAAGGCCCAAAAGCTGAAAGTGTGAAATAAGCTAGCTTATAACAAGCAGCTTATTCTTAATGGGTTTTTTGGCCCATTAAGCTATAAGCCAATGCCATAAGCTAAAATTTGACACACAAGCTTCTTTTAACCTAAATAAGACTTCTGCAAAAAGAAATTTTAAATAAGCCCAAGGAATAAGCCTGAAAATGCAATAAGCAATCTACAGAAAACGACAAAATAGTCGTTTTTGAGTTCTAGGACACCCCAAGTGCTGATTCAAGTTTCTATAGCTTCTAAATGACTTAATTAAGCAAAATCAACAAAGAGTTTTCAAATAAGCTGACTCAATAAGCTGGAAAAAGCAAATAAGCACTTATGTAAAAGTCAAATAAGTTGGTTTTCTAGCAAAAAGTCAAAGTCAAAGTCCAATAAGCTCCAGTCTACTCAAATGGGTCAAATAATGAAGACCTATCACAAAAAATAAGTTGTTGCAAGTCTGGATAAGCTAGAATAGCTTATTGATAAGCTGAGTTCAAAATTACACTAGCAGGGGCTAGTTTTGGGTGTTGAGCAGTGGGAACTTTTCCCACTGCTTGACTTGTTTGACTTTTTGTCTTTAGTGACTTTTTTGGAGATTCAGATTACACAAAGGCACCCAAATGATCTTTGGATCAAAAGGAGTCAAGAACAATCAAAATAACACAATCACAAACACCCAATTGATACAGTTTAATCAATCAATCACCAGATATTGCATAGACATGAACACATAAGGAGTTGAGCACTTATAAGCAGTTTTAGCACAAATCAGCCAGCCAAATTCAACCAAATGCATACACAAGCTATTATAAACTCCAATAAGCAAGTCTAAACAGGTTTTATGCAATGATTCAAAGAATTAAGCAAGATTCAAGCCAATGAATGTTACTGATGAACACTAACACATGCAGTTTTCTACTTTGCTGGTGTATTTGACAAATAAGCCAGATTCAACACTCAATATCAATCAAATAAGTTATAATAATGATGTTCTAACAACTTTCAACCCTAAGCATGCACAAATACAAGATTTCACCAAAATCTTAGGTCAAAAACAGTTAAATTCACCAAGTTATAGCAGATTGTGTGATTTGAAGTTTCAAACCCAAAAACATGCAGCAAAACACTCTCAACAAGGCATATATCAGATACCAAGCATAAACAACACAATCCAACAACACAATATCAAGTTACAAGCACAAACAGATAGACCCAAACACCCCTTAATCTTTTCAAAATCAAAATTTTCAAAGGAAAAGTGAGATTTAAGGCCACCCAAGCATCAATTAACACAATAACAAGCAAGATTAACAGATTCAAGCAGATTAAGCCACAAAATTCACAAGAACAAAGGCAACAATCAAATATCACAAAAATCCAAAGTATTATCAGATTTTGGGATTAAGGGTGTGTACCTCATGGATGTACATCCACACCCACGGATTTTGAGCTTATGTGCTAGCAAGAACAAGAACAAGCTTCCACAATAAAGCCTGCTAAGAATCAACAAAGTTAGAAGCACAAGTATAAAAATCAGAAACTTGAAAAATCTTGATTAATGCAACCTTGTTACCCCACACTTGATTATCCCCAAGTTATAAGCCTCACCACACCTTAATCAACTCAATTAGGATGCTATGATCAACCCTATAACCTAAGAATTCCAAGATAGAAACAAGAACTTAGCAAAATATCAAGAAAATGAGAAAATGTGCAAACTTTTGCACACTCCTCTTTTGAAAACAGGTTTTTAACTTCAAAATCAGTAAACTAAGAACATAAACAAGCAGAAATAAGATGGCACTTGGTCTTTCTTCAAAACACATAACTCAAATTCATTAAACTGAAAAGGGATTTACAAGTGCTTGAACAAAGGAAAAACCAAAAGCAGGAATAAATGTAATGAGCTAGACCTTTTATATAGAGGGTGTACATGGTCCTAGAAAGGTGAAAATGTGAAAACCCTAAGCATTGGACTTCAGAAATACCCTTGTGGAAATTTGAAATCTTGAGCTCATGTGACTTATCTTGGACGTTTGTGGAGTGTATAGTTGTTAGAATTGCATCCAATGGCTCTTGTGAAGCTTAGAATGTAAGCAAGTCTGTGGGATGTTGGATTCTCTTTACTGTTTTGTCTTCTTCTCCAAGAGGTGGGACAAGGGTTTTTCATGTGACATGGGTGATGATGTGGCATAGGGTTTAAGGATTTGGATGTGTTTATGTTGACCTTAATCATAAATCTGGACACTTTGGTGGCTTAATTTTAAGCAGTTTAGAAAAACCCAATTTGGATTATGAATGCCAAGAACATGGGTTTGATCTATTTTAGTTTTTAAACCAAGTGTTAGGCGCCAATTAAAACTAATCAGTTAAGATTAGTTAATAAATGGGGTGAGTGGGATCTGATGTGGAGGAAGGGTGAAAGGTGATTGGTGGAAGTGGTGAGTGGGGTGAGGTGGCAGATTCTGGTTGGTTAAGGTAAGTATCTTGTCTGGCCAAGAATAACCCTCCTTCTCTTCTTCTCTTGTCTTTTCAATCAAACTTGCTATCAACGCCCATTTCCTTCTTTAACAACTTTTCATTTTCACACTTTTGCCCCAAAATGTTTTACAAAGTGAATTCAAGGGTAATTCTTGCCATTTTGTGATTTTTGAAGGGCTGATTTGGCATTTTGATGATGGATAATGGTCTTGACTTGTATGTTGAGCATTTTGGAGGACTGAAATTGCCAAGTCTTGTTTGATGAGGGACCATTTTTGCCAAATGTTGAAAGTTAAGGGTCCTTTTTGTAATTTTGGGATTTTCAAAGGACCAAACTTGTAATTTCTTGTACTTTGAAGGCCTTCATGATATATTTGAATTTGTGGAGGATATTGGTTGACAATTTAGCTTTGTTGAGGGGCTAAACTTGCCAAATCTTCAAAGAGGGGGGCCCTTTTTGTAATTTTGACAAATTTTAGGGACCAAACTTGTAATTATAAGGATACAAGGGTATAAAGTGTCAATTCTTCCATATTGGAGGACCCTTCTTCATAATTCTTCAAATCTTCAAGGGTTGATCTTGGGAAAGTCTTCATTAGGGCTTGGTTCATTGTGCGGCTTTGTTTCCCGTGTTCGTTTTTGAATGATTCTTGTGATCTTTTGTCATTTTCTCAATATCCGTACCTAAAATACACAAGCAAAAAACACAAGCATATATATGGGTATTTTGATGATATTTAATGCATTTTAAGCCCTATTTGGAAGATGAGACTATGTATAAAAGCAGTCTCATCACTTAACCAAATCAAACGTGAGATTAAAAACAAGAATGGAAGAAAGAGATTAATGTAAAAAGCTTGAATTAAAGATTAAGATCCAACAAGACAAGATTAAAGATGAAAGATTAAAAATGAAATGCTTAAAAACTTGAAAGAAATCTAGAGAGAGAAAGTAAATTACACCTACTCCTACTCCTACTCTAATCTATCTAATATATCTAACTCATACAAATGATGGAAAATGAACTATTTATAGTGGAGGAGTAATGTGGTGTTGTTGCTTCCTTCTTTCTCTTTGTCTTCTCGTCTTTTTAATTAATTCGTCTTTCTCGACTTTGTCTCGGGATTTGTCGAATAATAAAATGAACTCGCCTTCTAATTTTCTTCATTTATTAGACTTGGTTCTTCGACTTCGTTAAACTTCCGTCTTTAGTCTTTTTCTTCTATAAATCTTCAGAATAGGCCTTTGACTTCCGTTCTTTTTTCACTTTTGATCTTTTGACTTTGTCTTTTGTCTTTTTCTTCGATAAAAGCCCGTAAAAGCCCGTGTTTTCTTCCTTTTTCATCTTTTGGTCATAAAACACAACAAAAACACAAACCACGCATAATTCCGCCTTTTACGACATTAAACACACGTTTTGGTCTTGTTTTCATTATATTTAAGTGGTAAAAGGATAAGTGTTTTCACACTTATTAAATCCCCTACACTTGACCATTGCAATGCCCTCATGCAATGCATTAGTTACAAAGCAACATTTACATTCTCCATCATAATTAACGCACCTTGACCTTTATTAAATACTACAACATTATGGAAAACAAAAAGATAGGAAATTACAAAATGTTTGAAGGAAGAAACTAGTAAAGAGACCTAAGACTTACATTAGGGATTTTGGTGTCATGAATATTAATCACCCTCAAGTTTCACGTTTCCCATACCAAACTTAAAAACGGGATCATTGTTATTATAAGTTAGTAAAGCGAACACTTACTCATGTGGCTCAATTATTCACTTAGACTCCCTTATTCCTAGGTGTATCTCTTATATTTTATTTTTGTCTTGAATGATCACGAGGATGCATTTTTTTGACTTATTTTGATAATTTATTAAGGTCGAAAATAAAGTAGGACGATTTAATCAATAGTTAGCTAAAGGAAAAAATCTTTTAAAACTTCATCTCGAAACCTCATAAAGTTCATATCTTGGCATAACTCGTTTCACGATTTGAGACCTTTCTCGGACCGATATTTGGTATTGACTTCATACTTCGAATCTTGAGAGACGTCCTTGAAATAATGGTCTTCTCTTCATAATAGGAATTTCTTAACTTGAAGTTTTTGAGAGATTATTCAAACTTAGACCATGACTTCTTCATATTTCTCCAATCTTTATTTGGGATTTTGATATACAACGATCCGCCTCCTTTTCGGACATGGATCTATTTATCCTCATACCTTGTTAGGGTCTTTTCGGATAGACTTCTCCATGATCTTTAAGGGAGTAATTGCTTTTCGTCATGTGTCTCGATCCTTCATATTGATTTTTGAATAGTGATTCTTCACATCACTTTGGATCTTTAGCAACAAAATGTAGCCCTCATGCCTTGTTAGGGCCTTTTTGGACTCGCCAATCTTCGCATCCCGCTTCAATAAGTTATGCCTTGGCTATGAACTCTAATTAATCCCGAGCAACTTTTAAACTATCTTGGGCTAGAAGCTAAGTAACTATTCAAATCGTACGACCTTACTTATTACAATTATATATTAACAAGCAATGGGAGAAAAAGCTCATAATTAACTCACATAAGTTCATGAAAGAATACAAAACTTATAATTGACTTTATCATCTCTCGTTCTCCACAATTTAAAATCTCAAGGAATGAGACTCGTGGATGCTTAGCCTAATAAACTAATTAAGGTCCATATGGTTAAGGATACTAGCTAGAGTAAACTTGGATAAGTAAAATCGGGTTGAGTCAAAATATTCACGACGGGCCTAATATATCAAAGACATCTAAACTTATTAAAACCATTTTATTAAATATTTACGAAGAAAGAAAAGAACAATAACAAAGGAAAATACTACTAGGCCAAAATAGATCAAAAATTTTGAAAAATGTCGAAAAATCAATTTTCTGGTTAAAATGAGGACAAATTCATGGAAAAGCCCACTTAACTTCGATAGAAGTACCCCTACATTTAATATAAACATTGTCCTCAAGGTTTAAGCATGTGGAAGTAAACTCCCCTACACTTAGGACATTGTGCACGTTGTTTACATCTTGTTAAGGAAGAGAACTAAAGTGATTCCTATTTCAACATATATATGATAAAATATTGAATCAAAAGAGTTTAGGATAGAACCGGGAAGACGGGTACACGGAATCACGAGTCGTCAATAGTCATCAAAAGTGGATCTTTGTAAGCTTTAATCCCTGTACATCATAAGAAAGAAAACAACAAACACATACTTGGGTCTCCCCCTACACTTATTATAAAAAACGGATAAAGAAGGATAGATTAACGGGTTGCCTCCCGAGAAGCGTTTGTTTTTGTTAACCGAGTCACGAGCCTGACTCGACCCCGAATTAAGCATTCGAAAGGAAACCTCTAATATTAATACCGGGATCAAAAATCTTGTCCTTGTTCCCAGAGGAAAATAATAAATGAGAGGCCCGGGGATAGGTCATGAAAGGTAAAAAGGTCCTCACAACATACGAGAAGTATATGAAGTTATCATCCACGGAAGGTGGGGTGGGTAAAGGAATAAAAATGTCATCCCCAATAGACATATGATGGTTAATAAGTGGCAAAGCCGTAAAGGTATCAATCATAGAATAATCAATGTCACCTCCTGGGTCAAAGCACTCATCCTCAGTAATGGTCTCTAAAGTATGGGATGAAAGGTTCTCGGGAGGGGGACTTGGGAGAAAATCTTCATGCATCAAAGTATCAAAAAGAATATCCCCCTCCGTGTCATCATCATCAATACCCGGAGGTATTGAGAGAGTGTCGATTTCCTCCATAAATGTTTCATTATTCTCAATCGAAGTAAGAGACGGAGGTAAAGACTCAGTAATAGGAGTAGAATTCAACGCTTCAATTTTAGAAATAAGAAGATGAACTTTCAATAATTTGTCACGAAGAATAACGTCTTCCACCTCATCTAAAAGACCAAGTTAATTGGTGAACTTCTCGTAAGTCGGAGAGAATAAATCAACATCGCCCTCATCTCCCGGAGGAAATGGGGAAAAATGAGAAATTTCAAAAGTGAATTTCTCATAACATGGAGAAAAATCATCATTAAGAGCGACCTCGTCCATAAGCTCCGTAAAAATAGAAGGGTCATCCTTATCCGATCCCGAAGAATAATCAAAATTATAGTCGGAATCACAAGATAACTCATCCTTATCTACAAACTCCTTAGGTGTGGGACCAATTAAGGATTCTTCATCTATGGACTCATTAAAAAGTTTTTCACACTTCTCAAAAATTGGTTTATCAAAATATGTCTCACTAAGAGAATTTGAAGAAAGCATAAAGTAATTTGAAAGAGTAGGTGAAGAAATGGGGTCATCAATAGGTAATGTATACTTAAGTATAATCTCGGGAATTTCCTCAAGAGGTGAGGAAGTAGGTGAGCTAAATGTAGTTGTGGGTGTCAACACCGGACGGGTAGTAAAAATCATGATAATCTCCGGGCCTTGTCTCTCCTTTATTGGCGGAGAGATGGAAGGATCCACAGTGGGAACATAACTAATAGTAGTGGTGTCAGCCTCAACGTCAATTCTCAAAGACGGCTCAATATTATCTTAAGCTATATAGGCGTCTAAAATGAGCATGAATTTTCTATCGGTTTCCTCTTGCCATTTTCTGGTCGATTCTTGCATCGCTTTCATTGTTATCTTATGTTACAGTCAATTTTTGTAGAACCAAGTCCATTTGAGGTTGTGAAATATTCCCTTGATTATAACTTTGAAAATTGCCTTCATTTTGAAAACTTTCATGATTTGAAAATCCTTGATTTTGAAATTCCCCATAAAACCCTTGATCATAATGTGGTGGGTTACTCGTTGTGGGAAAACTAGGGGAGCCAAAATAAGTATTAGTAGAATAGCACATACCTTCCTCATTAGTATAAACTTCCCCATAAGTTTTGTCACAATTAAAATAAGCATGAGGTCCGCCGCAAGTCGTACACTCCTCGGACATAATCTGATAACGCTCTTCTTGTAATATTTCCCAAATCTGATGATTATCCATGATAATAATAGCACGAGTCTCGTACACCTACAAAAGAAAAAGATAGAAAAGAAATAGAAGAAGAAATAAGGTTAACGTATAAAGCAAATTTTTTTGGTGCAAAACTTTTGAAAAAGAAATGTTTTTTTATATGTTTTTGGATTTTTAGAAATTTTTTTCTTTTTTTGAATTTTTGAAATTTTTTTGAAATTAAAGCAAGAAAAAAACGTTCAAAAGTGAACGGATCCCAAAATCCAACGCGTCTCTCACAAAAAAAACCGTTAATCTTCACGAAAAGAGCCGGCAGCGGCGCCATTTTAATAACTGATATTTTAATTCTTCGTTTCTCTTCGAATTGAAATCGGGTTTTAAGTGTGACTCGGTTGTTCTTGGTTAAAGAAAGAAACTTTAATTATCTATTTTAAACTAAAAATTAAAACTTAAAAGTATAAAATAAATGACAAAATTTAAAAGAAATTAAGTAAATTTAATAACTTGATAAAAAGTAAAACAATTCGGAATGCAAGAACTAAGGTTAATTCGGAAAACAAAATTTAAATATAATTCGGAATCCATGCTTAAGACCTAATTCGGAATCCCACTCCTACACATAATCCGGAATCCAACTCCTACACCTAATTCAGAATCTGAGTTGTATGGTAATTCGGAATATGCATGTTAATGGTAATTCTGAATATGCTAAGATAGAACCTAATTCGGAATGTGGGGTGATGACCTTATTCGGAATAAACTCTAAATGCACTAATTCGGAATTTAATTTTAAGATAATTCGGAATTAGGGTTTATTAGTTCAGGAAAATGAAAATAAGCAAAAACCAAATAAGCAAAATGACCAACAATTAAGCTAAAAAATATTTAAAATAAGCTAACAAGACACAAATTAAAAACTATAAAAACACCATATAAGCAAAATTAATAAAATCATCTTTTAAAAGATTAATCTACCAAATCCACTTAATTAAGAATAAGCTAAAAACAAAATAAACAATAAAAACAATAAGCACTAAACATCAATCGCATCAAAACAATAAGAACAATGAAATAATCACATCAATCCAACAAACAATAAGATCAAACTAACTACATGATTTAACCAAATCAAACATGAGATTAAAAACAAGAAAGGAAGAATGAGTTTAATGTAAAAAGCTTTAATTAAAGATTAAGATCCAACAAGACAAGATTAAAGATGAAAGATTAAATATGAAATGCTTAAAAACTTGAAAGAAAGCTAGAGAGAGAAAGTAAATTACACCTACTCCTACTCCTACTCTAATCTATCTAATTATCTAATTCATACAAATGATGGAAAATGAACTATTTATAGTGGAGGAGTAATGTGGTGTTGTTGCTTCCTTCTTTCTCTTTGTCTTCTCGTCTTTTTAATTAATTCGTCTTTCTCGACTTTGTCTCGGGATTTGTTGAATGATAAAATGAACTCGCCTTCTAATTTTCTTTATTTATTAGACTTGGTTCTTCGACTTCGTTAAAATTCTGTCTTTAGTCTTTTTCTTCGATGAATCTTCAGAATAGGCCTTTGACTTCCGTTCTTTTTGCACTTTTGATCTTTTGACTTCGTCTTTTGTCTTTTTCTTCGATAAAAGCCCGTGAAAGCCCGTGTTTTCTTCCTTTTTCATATTTTGGTCCTAAAACACAACGAAAACACAAACCACGCATAATTCCGCCTTTTACGACATTAAACACACGTTTTGTTCTTGTTTTTATTATATTTAAGTGATAAAAGAATAAGTATTTTCGCACTTATTAGAATTCAAAACTTGAAATGAGGGTAACAAACCTGGATAGACTCCTCTGTTTCCCAAGTGGCTTCTCGCTCGGTATGATCCCTCCAAAGGATTTTGGCAAATGGATCGTCTTCTTCCTCATGGCTCGTTCTTGTCTGTCAATAACTCGTTCGGGTTCCTCGATAAAGGTAAGATCTTCACGAATTTGTTCAAGTGGATACTGAACCATGTGAAGGGGATGATACTTGTATCCTCTGAGAAAGGATACATGGAAAACGTCATGAACGTGAGAAAGCTGCGGAGGTAACGCTAAACGATCCTATACTTCACCGACTCGCTCGATGATATCAAACGGTCCGATGAATCGAGGACTGAGTTTTCCTTTGATTGCAAAACGTCAAACACCACGCGTAGATGATACCTAAAGAAAGACATGATCTCCCACATTGAAATGCAAATCCCTACGATGCCTAATAAGTGTGAAAACACTTATCCTTTTACCACTTATTTCTAATAATAACAAGACCAAAACGTGTATTTAATGTCGTAAAAGGTGGAATTATGCGTGGTTTGTGTTTTTATTATGTTTTAGCACAAAAATATGAAAAAGGAAGAAAACACGGGCTTTCACTGGCTTTTATCGAAGAAAAAGACAAAAGACGAAGTAAAAAGATCAAAAGTGCAAGAAGAACGGAAGTCAAATGCCTATTCTAAATATTTATCGAAGAAAAAGTCTAAAGACGGATGTTTGGCGAAGTCGAAGAACCAAATCTAATTAATGAAGAAATTAGAAGAAGAGTTCATATTATCATTCGACTAATCCCGAGACAAAGTCGAGAAAGACGAGTCATTTAATAAGACGAGAAGACAAAAGGAAGAAAGAAGGAAGCATGCTACCAACTCCCTTCTCCTATAAATACCCTCCTAATGCTTCATTAGGAGGAGTTATATTTTAGTTAGTTAGTCATTTTATTTTTAGTTTTCATATCTTTAGAGAGAAGTAGGTGATTCTACTTTCTCTCTCTAGATTTCTTCCATTTTTCTTTCAAGTTTTAAGCTTTTTATTTAATCTTGTATTCGAATCCTTAATCTACAAGCTCAAGTTCAAGTTTTTCATCATCTATCTTATTCTACCTTTCTTGTTTTTGATTTTGATTCGGTTCAAGTAGGTAACTTGTTTCATCTTGGTGCTTATTTGATCAAAGTTTTCATCTTTTTGTTCTTATAAATGTTTTTAAACGATTTAAGGTTTTAGTTTATTGCTATTTTTACTTATTGTATGTTTAGCTTATTTTCTATTAAGTGATTTTAAAAGTTTAATTTTTTTAAAGTTTATTTTATAAATCTTGCTTATTTAGTGTTTTAAAACTTTTTCATTCGTGGCTTATTTAGTGCTTTTTATCATTTATTTGGTTAAGTCTTGGTAAGTGCTTATTAAAGAAAGTGCTTATTTGGTTTTTTCTTATTGTCATTTTACATTCCATCGTAACCGTTTTAAGGGTTTACTTGTTCCGATCGAGTAAGTGTGATCGCATAAGCCTAGGGTTTCTACTTGCGATCCATTATCGCGATCAAAGACTGTGATCACAACTGAGATCACATACTACGATAGGGGGCTGCGATCTCTTGTTGCGATCCAGACCACGATCGAAGGGTGCGATCAGTTGGTTAAGATCGGTTGTCACGATCCACGACTTCGATCAAAGTCACGATCGCAGGCCAAGATCCAATCTTGCGATCCCTTATTGCGATTGTGAGTGTGGTCCGAGTTGCGATCCATACTACGATCCAGGGTACGATCTAGGCTACGATCATCTGTTGTGATAGCTGGCTGCGATCCAATCTTGCGATCGTGAGTGCGATCTGAGTTGCGATCGCCATTGCGATCCTTTTGTTTATTTTTACTTAGTTGTTTTTCGAAGTGTAATTCATTCCCACCATTTTTGTTACTTTAATTTTATATAGTCTTGTCTCATTTTGTGTTTAAAATTACTTTTAATTAAGATTTTAATTACTTTAATTCTCTTATTATTTCACTTAAGTCTTCCGTCTTAGTTTTGTTATTTTGTCTTTTACTTTAAAGCTTTCGTGTTTGTTTTATTAAGTCTTAAATTTGTCTCATTTTAGTAGATATAGATAATCAAGCTCCCCCTTTTAGTGACCAAAACCGATAAATCCACCCTAAACCGTGATCAATTCGATTAGATTCCGAGAACGAACTTTTAACCTAGCAAAATCCCATATTAAAAATGGCGCCGCTGCCGGCTCTTTTCGTAAAAATTAACGGTTTTTTGTGAGAGACACGTTGGATTTCGGGATCCGTTCTCTTGGGAACGTTATTTTCAAGCATAAAATTTTCAAAAAATCCATAAAAACTAAAAGCACATAAAATAATAAAAAATATTGTGTTGTATTTTCTTTTTAGTGTATGCGTACTCGATCTTCGTCTTATCTTGAGCCCAAGAGTTGTAGAGACTTAGATATGGCCGGTGTGCATAATAATAATAATCCACCTTACCCCAATGTGAATAATAACAACCATGCCCCTCAACCCGACCTTCGTACGATGGAGGAGCTTTGCCAACCAACTATGAATGGACGTGGAGGACCGATTGCGTCGATGTAAATCACGGCTCCCGAATTTTCGTTGAAGCACCACATGATCCAACAAGTTCAAAATGCTTTTCCATTTCGCGGATTACCGGATGATGATGCCAACAAACACCTCGATAAATTCATAACTGTCACTCAAAGCATGAAATTGCCCGATGTTACCATGGAATTTCTCTGCCTCCCTTTTTCTACACACTTTATCCCACCATGCTGAAAAATGGTTTGATCGTCTTCCTAAAAACTCAATTCATACATGGGATGAGATGGCTCAAAAATTTCTGTCAAGATACTTTCCACCATCCATGGTAACTAGTCTTCATAATCAAATAAGTGGTTTCACTCAAGAACTTGATGAGTCGATTTTTGATGCTTGGGAAAGTTATAATGTCTTGATCGATCGTTGTTCGAACCATAATATGCTCCCCGTCACTTTAATTGATACTTTCTACAATGGTTTAACTTTTCGTGATCGTGATACGATTAATGCGGCCGCCGGTGGTACATTTATGAAGAGAAGACCTGAGGAGTGTAGAGAGCTTATAGAGAACATGACCACTCATCACAAAAATTGGGATTCATCCGCATCTTCAAGAAATAAGCCGAGAGTCAATGTTTCTTCAACTTCAACCAACCCCGAGATGTCCGAAATCACCCGCCAACTAGCCAAAATGAACAAAAATATCTTAACCATGGCTACGAATCAGTATCAATAAGTTAAAGCTGTAGCACTTTCTTGTGAGACTTGGTGGCGGTCCTCATTCATACACCGATTGTTCTTCTACACATGACAATCCGAAAAACATGTATGCGGCTAACGGTAACTTTTCCACGGGAGGCTATCAAGCACGTCCTCAAGGTGACCGCAATTTGCTGAGTTATCGTTCAAACAACTTCCTTTCACCACCCGGTTTTCCTCCTCAAAACCAAAACAACTTCAATCGCAACAATCAAAACCAACCTCGAGCTCCTACTCGATATCAAACCCAAAGAAGCCCATATCTACCTCAAGGAAATAATCAAGTTTACCAAACACCAATTTATCAACCACCCTCTTACCAAGCTCCCTGATAGGTGTGAAAACACCCATCCTTTTTACCACTTAATTACAATAATAACCGAGCCAAAACGTGTATTTTATGTCATTTATGTCGGAATTATGCGTGGTTTGTGTTTTTGTTGTGATTTAGGACGAAAAGTTAAAAAGTGGAGAAAATACGGCATTCACGAGCTTTAATCGAAGAAAAAGACGAAAGATGAAGTCGAAAGATCAAGAGTGGAAAAAGAACGGAAGTCCAAGACTAATTCTGAAGATTTATCGAAGAAAAAGTCAAAAGACGGAAGTTTACTTAAAGCCGAAGAACTCAAGTCTAATTTATTGAAGAATTACAAGACGAGTTCAAAGAAATCCCGAGCCAAAAGTCATTAAAGTCCAAGATTTGAGAAGATTAAAAGGCTTAAGGACTAATGGTGGAATTAAGAGAAAGAAGAAAGAGGGAGTAAGCTTCCTAAGCTCCTCCCTAATCTCCCTATAAATAGATTAGGTAGTTGTCATTTGATGTTGTTGGTGGCTTGACAACCCATCCTTCCCCCATTTTCATTTCTTGCTTTTTAATTTCTTGCACCTTAATCTTCATGTAATGCACCTTTAAATTCCTTTTAATTCCAAGTAAGTTTACATTTAATTATTGTTGAATCTTTACTTTTCTTGTTCAATCTCTCATCTACCTTTCTTGTTTGATTTGTTCTTAATCTTTGTGTCCATGTTCTTGAGATTTTTATGGTTTTGATCAAGTGGGTTTTGATTGATTTGGCTTTGTTTTTTAGTTTTGATGATTTGTTTCCATTAATTATTGTTAGTTGATGCTTATTGGTTGTTTTGGTTTATCAAATTCGTGTATTGTTTTTCATCCCCTGTTTCTTGTTCAAGTTACTGTTCTTGCCCAGTTATTCCGAATGAACTGCTCTCTTATTCTTCTATTCGGAATATTAGATTATTCCGGATAGAGCCTCCTATTCGGAATATCTGATTATTCCGGATAGAGACACCTATTCGGAATATTAGATTATTCCGAATAGAGCCTCCTATTCGGAATATCTAATTATTCCGAATAGAGCCTCCTATTCGGAATATCTGATTATTCCGAATAGAGCCTCCTCTTCGGAATGTTCAATTATTCCGAATAGCCCTTTTATTCCGGATAACATTATTTATTCCGAGTAGCATTTTATTCCGAATAAGCCTTTTATTCCGGATAGCTTAATTATTCCGAGTAGAGGTTTTATTCCGAATGAGTTATTCAGTTTTTAGTTTTAAACTTTATTTTTCCCGCCTTTTTCTTTATTTGCACTTTTACTTGCTTTCCTTTTATTTTATGTTTTAATTTGCGTCATTTACTTTATTTACCTTTTAATTTTATCGCAATTTACTTTTCGCCAAGTTTTTATCTTTCATTGTGTCTTTTTACCGTCTTTACTTTATTATTAATTGTTTCAAGTCTTTATTTTTAATTAGTTTTAGACAACGACCATTCTCTTTCCTTTTCACCAAGAACAACTGAGTCGCACAATTAGCCGGAGATCAATTCGAAGAGATTCCGAGAAACGAACTTTTCCAACTAGAAAAATCAAGTTATTAAAATGGCGCCGCTTCCGGCTCTTTTCGTGAGGATTAAAGGTTTTTTGTGAGAGACGCGTTGGCTTTTGGGACCCGTTCACTTGTGAACGCTATTTTTCGCGTCAAAAATTTTCAAAATTCCCAAAAACATTTGAAAAATCATAAAAAGTATTTCTTTTTCAAAGTTTTGCACCAAAAATATTCTTCTTGCTTATCTATCTTTCTTTATGGATTTTTATGTCCATTGTGTCGGGTGTGGGAGACGATTGTACGGGAACGACTCATGTCAATGGTGTACATGTGAGCGGTGCGGAAACGATATCAACAATACACAATTCATATGCGGATTTTGTCCTTTGTGCAACTCGACTAATTCGTCCTTTTTGAACCCACGTACTCTTTCCCCGTGCATCTATTGTGGAAGCGATTCTCATTGGCATGTTTCGTGCCCGGTTCGATACCCGTATGATCACGGGCAAGAACCAGGGTACAATTATGACAATGATAATAGCTATCCACAAGACGCACCCGATTTTTCTCCTTACCCATTTTGCAACAACTGTGGGGGTCCTCATGATACCTCTTATTGTGAACCAATGAATTATTATGAGCAAAATCCGTGTCCTCAGTTTTCTTCACCAATGGTTAATTATGAACCAAACCCGGTTTCTAATTCTTCTCAACCGATGAACTACTATGAGCCACAACCATGCTATAATTCAGGTTTTCAACATTTTGAGCCCCCACATCACACCCTCAATCATCAATCCTCTCAGCAAATTAATCTTGACCCACAACGCCCTACTTTGAATGCCGAAATACACTCCATGATTATGCAACTTCAAGAAGCCGTTGTTCTAAAAAAAGAAGCATGGGCGGAGGAAAAGTGACTGCAACAAGACCAGGTATCTAATCTTAGTGATTATACCCCTCCTCTTGTGCATCAATACTATTATGATGATGATGACGACGTGCTGTATGCACTTTCAACACATCTTCTGAAGTTGCTGCTCCTACTCTCGATGTTCCTACTGCGTCTAAGGATCTTGATTCGTTGAATGAGCTTAGTGATGTTGGTCTCGACAAAGTATTGGATGATGAGGTTTGTGACTTACCGGCTATGGAGCTTCAGGACGACATTGCTCTTACAGAAGAGGTCGATCCTACTGATGACGATTCTTCTCTCCGCTATGAGAATTTCACTTTTGAAATTTCTCAATCTCCACCGGGAGATGCGGGTGTTGACGATTTATTCTCTTCGGCCTACGAGAAGTTCACCCATGAACTTGATCTTGTGGATGAGGTAGAAGACGTGCTTCTTCGCGATATATTACGGAAAGTGCACCTTCTTATTGCTCAAATCGAAGAGTTGACTTCTCCTTCTCTTTCCGAGTCTTTACCTCCATCTATTCCTTCCGTTGAAGATAATGACCCATTGCTGGAAGAAATCGACATTCACTCCATGCCTCCAGGTATTGATGATAATGATACGGAGGGGGAATTAATTTTTAAAAATTACTGCAGGAAGGTATTGTCCCAAGTCCCCCTCCTGAGCACCTTTCATCCTCCCCTTTAGCCACTATTACGGAGGATGAGTGCTTTGACCCGGGAGGTGACATTGATTATGTTATGATTGATAACATTCCGGCTTTGCCGTTTGCTCAGCATCCATTGTCTTTGGGGGAGGACAATGTGCTTACTTTACCCACCCCACCTCCCGTGGATCTTGATTTCACATACTTTTCGTATGTTGAAAGGACCTTTCTCCCATTCAAGACTTATCCCCCCGCCTCTCCTTTGTTGATGTCCACCGGGAACGAGGACAAGGTCTTTGATCCCGGTATCACATTCGAGGCTTCCCCATGGACCATTTAATTCGGGGACGAGTCAGGCTCGTGACTCGGTTAATATAAACAAGCGCTTTTTGGGAGGCAACCCAATTGTCTATCTATCTTTACCATAAGTGTAGGGGGAGCCCCGTGGTGTTTCTTTCTTTCTTTCTTATCATGTGTAGGGATTAGCGCTTCAAAGACACACTCTTGACGACTTTTGACGAACCGTAATTCCGTGTTCCCTTCTTCCCGGTTCTATCCTAAACTCTTTTCGATTCACTATTTTATATTTCTCAATATTAAAATAGGAATCTCTTTAGTTGTCTTAATACTAGGTGTTTACTCAGGTTAAAAAGATTTGTTCGTTGTGTTGGTCTAATCGAATTGATCTAGGTTTTCTATGTGACTCAGTTTTATTTTGGTGAAACAAATATTTTTGGTTGGTTTTAAATTTAAATATGCAAAGACTTAAAAGTAAATGTCGTTAAAGTAAAGGGCAAGTAATTTAAATCTAAGTCTAATTAAAATAATGGTGCAGGTATTTAAAAGCGTGACAAAAAGTAAATTAATTAAATGACAAGAATTAAAAACTTAAACTAAAAATTAAACAAGTCAAAACATAAAAGTCAACCCAGATCGGAATATATTCCGATCAACCTTACCATCGGAATGAACATACCACCTATCGGAATGTTGAAGAAACCCAGATCGGAATATGTCACCTTTTCAGATCGGAATAACCTAACAACCTCAGATCGCAATGTAGTCCAGATCGAAATGTGTCCTATCGGAATGTACCTATCAGAATGTACCTATCGGAATGAGGCTAAGGAAAATTGGGCAGCACTTCTTCTAAGTAAGCCTCAAGAGCCGTCGGAAAGAGCGATCGCAATATGCGATCGCAATCCCCAGATCGGAATGAGGAATAGATACACCAATCGCAACCCCGGATCGGAATGCAAAACCCTTGTCCAAACTGTCACTATCGGAATGTGGTATAGGCAACCGTCGCAATGTGGAAAACCCTAGCTTTCCGATGGAGTACCAAATTCGTAAATAGCACAAGAACTAAAATAAGCTATTCTAATAAGCAGTTACCAAAAACTTGAATGAAATGAAATCACAACGAAACAATAAGCTAAAAAGTTAAAATCTTTCAAACTTTAAAAGACGAAACTTAAATGCAATCAAAACTTAAAAATCCAAACTTTAAAGAAAACTTTCAAAACACTAAAACGAAGTACCAAATAAGCACACAAGGTTGTCAATCTCGTGGCTTAATTCGTACGCGGAATTTAAAAAGGGACAAGACCTTAATCAAAATAAGCAAATGGATTAGGCAAAACCTTGCTTAATCCGAAATTCAAGCCGAAACAAAAGAGAGAAAGGTAGAATGAGATTGATAAAAAGAACTTGATTAAATGATAAAGAAAGGTAAAGACAAGAATTTAAAGAACACAAATTAAAAACTTACTTGGAATTAAAAGGTAATTAAAGGTGCAAAACATGTATTTAAATAACAAGTAAATAAAGGTACATAAATGAAAGTGGAAGAATGGTTTGTCAAGCCACCAACAAAGCTAAATGAAATGAAAATGAGAGTATTTATAGGTGATTAGGGGAGAGGTTAGAGGAAGCTTCCTCTCTCCTTCCTTTCTTGTTAATTGCACCATCAAGTCCTTCCTTCTCAATCTTTTTGTTAATCTTGGAATGTGATGACTTTTGGCTCGAGATTTCTTTGGACTCGTCTTTTAATTCTTCGATAAATAAGACTTGAGTTCCTCGGCTTTAAGTAAACTTCCGTCTTTTGACTTTTTCTTCGATAAATCTTCAGAATTGGTCTTGGACTTCCGTTCTTTATCCACTTTTGACTTCTTGACTCCATCTTTCATCTTTTTCTTCAATAAAAGCTGTGAATGCCCGTGAATCCCGTGTTTTCTCCACTTTTCACAATTTCGTCCTAAATTACAACAAAAACACAAACCACGCATAATTCCGACATAAAAGACATAAAATACACGTTTTGGTCCGGTTATTATTGTAATTAAGTGGTAGAAAAGATGGGTGTTTACACACCTATCAAATCCCCTACACTTGACCATTGCAATGTCCTCATGCAATGCATTAGTTACAAAGCACGTTTACATTTTTCATCATAATCAATCCGTGTTGGCCTTTATTAAAGAGATAGAAACTACGAACATTCAAAGTAGATAAATCAAAAAGCATACCTTGGGTTTTGAAAATGTCATGAATAATCATCATCCTCAACTTTTCACTTTCTCCAAACCAAGCTTAAAAACGAGATCATTGTTATTATAAGTTAGTAGACTAACACGAACTCATGTGGGCCAATTATTCACTTAGACTCCCTTATTCCTATGGGTATCTCTTATATTTTATTGTTGTCTTGAATGATCACGAAGATGCATTGTTTGACTTATTTCGATAATTATTTAGTCTGAAAATAAGGTGCACGATTTAATCAATAGTTAGCTAAAGGACCAAATCTTTTAAAACTGCTTCTCGGGATATCAAAAAGTTCATATCTTGGCATAACTTGGTTCGCGATTTGAGACCTTTCTCGGGCCGATATTTGGCAGTGACTTCATACTTCAAATCTTTGAGAGACGTTCATGAAATAATGGTCTTCTCTTCATAATTGGAATTTCTTCACTTGGAATTTTTGAGAGATTCTTCATATCTGGACCACGACTTCTTCATTTTTCTCCAATCTTTATTTTGGATTTTGATATACAACGATCCGCCTCCTTTATTGACTTGGATCTATTTATCCTCATACCTTGTTAGGGTCTTTTCGGATACACTTCTCCATGACTTTTTGGGAGTTTTTGCTTTTCGTCGTGTGTCTCGATCCTTTATATTGATTTTCGATAAATGATTCTTCACATCACTTTTGGATCTTTAGCAACAAAACATAGCCCTCATGCCTTGTTAGGGCCTTTTTGGACTCGCCAATCTTCGCACCCCGCTTCATAAGTTATGCCTTGGCTATGAACTCTCGTCATTACCGAGCAACTTTTAAACGATCTAGGGCTAGAAGCTAAGTAACTTTTCAAATCGTACAACCTTATTTATTAGCAGATAAATTTATAAGCAAGCGATGGGAGAATAGGCTCATAATTAACTCACATAAATTCACGAAATAATACCGACTTATAATTGGCTCTATCATCTCTCGTTCTCCACAGTTTAAAATCTCAAGTAATGAGACTCGTGGATACTTAGCCTATTAAATCAAAGTTTGGGTTTTCGAGTCGCCTATAGGATCATGCAAATTCTTAGACTCTTTCAAGTTTAGAAATCGCATCTTAAAGTTCCCTTGATAAACGACTCTCTAGGATCAATTATAGGAACTTGCGAAAAGTTCTTGTCCTTAACCCGTGAGAGTTAAGACTTTCGCGTTTTATAGCTCCCTATATAAAAGCCTAGCAAAACTTGACTTAAACACGTTAAGGATACTAGCTAGAGTAAACTCGGATTGAGTCTAAAGATTCACGACGTTTGAAAATTAAAACCACTTATTAAACATTTATTCTAATAAGGAAAGAAAATAGCTATACAAAGGGACAAACTAATAGGCCAAAATAGATCAAAAATTTTGAAAAATGTCGAAAAATTGATTTTCCGGTTAAAATGAGGACAAAAACAAGGAAAAGGCCACTTAACTTCGATAGAAGTCCCCCCTACACTTAAGATAAACATTGTCCTCAATGTTTAAGCATGTGGGAGTAAACTCCCCTACACTTAGGACATTGTGCACGTTGTTTAAATCTCGCTAAGGAAAAGACAACTAAAGAGATTCCTATTTTAATATTGAGAAAATATAAAATAGTGAATCGAAAAGAGTTTAGGATAAAACCGGGAAGAAGTAGAACACGGAATCACGGGTCGTCAAGAATCATCAGGAGTGGATCATTGAAGCTCGAATCCCTGATTAGGCAGTGAAGAGAGGAAATAGCAATCTAACGGGTCCCCCCTACACTTATGGTAAAGAAAGCGAAAAGATAGATGCATGGGTTGCCTCCCAAGAAGCGCTTGGTTTTTGTTAACCGAGTCGTGAGCCTGACTCGACCTTGATCATCAACGGAAGTAGCATGAAAGAAATCCACCAGGATCGAAGACATAGTTTTCATCCATCAATAAGCAAGAGCTTAAGGTGAACAAGGCAAGCCAAAAGAGAAGTGGCAGGGTTCCCTTAAGCAGTGGTGGAGCACAGTAGGAGCAATGATGAAGTGGTGCAAGCATGTCTTCCAAATTTCCAAAGATTTTTCCTTTTATTTCATCAGGTGGAGACTGAGATGGCTTAAAGACTTCAATACCGGGATCGAACACCTTTTCCTTCAGGGGAAAATAGCACTCCGGCTCAGCCGAGTGTGAAGAATATCCGCAAAGAAGCACAACCTCGTCCTCAGAAGTGGGACAAAGAGGTGTCAAATCATAAGTGCAACGGATTTCGGTGTCAACCGGTTTCTTCTCCTTGGACAAAATGCTCTTCAAATCCAAAGTAGGATCAAGACGATAATCTTCAAAGTCCAAAGGAGGTGCATCACTCTCATGAGGGAAGTATGTGTTAAGAAATTCAGAGAAATCTTCCTCGAATGAGTAATCGTCCAAAGTAGGATCGAGTGATGGCGGAGGATCTTCATCATGGGAAGAATCGCTCGAGAGAGTATCAGCCTCATCAAAATCATCGAAAGTGGGCAGCTCGGGATACTCAGAAGTACAATAAAAATCATCCGGATCTGAGCTAGAATCATCATCATCATAAGTATCGAAGACCGGTGGAGAATAAAAAATGGGAGAAGCGTCCAAAGTAGGGGGAGAATCATCCTCATCATCATGAAAAAGTGGATTGTCGATGCAAGAGTCGAATAGAGGATTTTCGTAGACGGTAAAGTCATCTAGCACATTAATCATATTCACTGATTCTCGGCCTCCAAAAGTTAAACTAGTAAGCTTCCCCATTTTGAAAACTTTTGCATCATCCCCGACTCGTAAGATTAACTCACCTTCGGCCACATCTACTAAAGCACGTCCGGTTCTCAAGAATGGCCGACCAAGTATTAGAGGAATACGAGGGTCCATTTCATAATCAACTACAACAAAATCGACCGGGAAAGTAAATGTGCCAACTTTAATGAACACGTCTTCGGCTATACCAACAGGGTAAGCGAGAGTGCGATTTGCAAGTTCAAGAGTCATCTTTGTTGGAGTGAGGTCGGGCAATGATAGTGTTTTCCAAACACTCAAAGGCATCAAATTAATACTAGCCCCGAGATCAGCAAGGGCAGTAAATTCTTCAGTTTTGTTGAACACGCAAGGCAACACAAAACGACCGGGATCTCCAAGTTTTTCCGGAAGTTCTTTAAGAATAACTGCAGAGCAGTTTTCATTTAAGCGTGTGTTGGCGAGTTCAATCAGCTTCTCCTTCTTGTTAAGCAATTCCTTAAATGCTTTAACAAATTTGGGCATGTGGACAAGTGCTTCAAGAAAGCTAATGTTGAAATTCATTTGAGAAATCATTTTGATATAGCTAGTCACTTGAGCGTCCTCCTTGTTTAGCATTTTGTTCTTGCCCAAACGAGAAGGATAAGGGATATTGGGTTTGGGTGGTGAAGGTGCAGGTGTAGGTAAAGGTTGAGATGTTGAAGGATCATTGGTGGGAACTTCATCACGTCGAGGCGGAGACGGTAATGGTGCACTAATACTAGGTGTAGGAGGAGTAGGGATATATGGTGGTGGAGGAGGTGTAGATGATGGGGGTGGGATTGGTGGTCCTACAATGGTGACTCCACTACGAGTAGTAATAGCACTCACATTGGCTCGCGGATTGGTGACGGTGTTTGAAGGTAGAGAACTTGAAGAAGAAGGTTGAGCGGCGGGCAAGAAAGTAGCGAGCATATTCTTCAAATCATTGGTTTGATTGCTGAAGGAGGATTGAATGTTATCTCTAAGCTCGGATCTAATCTCATTTCCTTGCTTTGTGATATCTCCTTTCAGATTGATAATTTGGCTCTGCAAATTCTTGATTTGCTCACCTTGAGTTCTCATGATGGCTTCAACATCGGAGTTAATGGGTGGGTGTTGTTGGGCGGGTGGGTTATAAGGATTAGAAGCTCTTGGTGGGATTTGGTCGCTCCTATTGTAGTTATTGGCGTGGTTTTGGTTTTGAGGAGAAAAACCGGGTGAAAGGTAATTGTTGGAACGGTAGCTCAGCAGATTTCTATCCCCTTGTTGTCTAGCCTGGTAATTTTCCGGTGAATAATTACCATAAGCTGCATACACATTTTCCGGATTTCCTTGTGTCGAAGGACAATCGGTGTATGAGTGAGGACCGCCACATGTTTCACAAGGACTGGCAACCGCTTTAACTTGTTGTTGTTGTTGGTTTGAAGCGAGAAGCGTAATACTTTTGCTCATTTCGGCCATCATGCGGGTGAGTTCGGTCATCTCAGGGTTTGCTGAGGTTGAGGAAACATTGACTCTTGGGTTGTTCCTAGAAGATGCAGAAGAATCCCAGTTCTTATGATGAGTAGTCATGTTTTCAATTAACTCTCTACACTCCTCTGGTCTCCTTTTCATGAATGTGCCACCGGCGGCTGCATTGATCGTATCACGATCGCGAAAAGTCAATCCGTTGTAGAAAGTATCAATCAATGTGACGGGAAGCATGTTGTGGTTTGGACAACGGTCGATCAAGACATTATATCTCTCCCAAGCGTCAAAAAGAGATTCATCGGGATCTTGCATGAAACCGCTGATCTGATTACGAAGGCTTGTGACCATGGATGGTGGAAAGTAGCGCGATAGAAAGCGTTGAGTCATGTCATCCCAAGTGTGAATAGAATTCTTCGGGAGACGATCAAACCATTTCTCGGCATGATGCGATAAAGTATGTGGAAAGAGTTGTAGGCGAAGTACATCCATTGTGGCCCCAGGCAACTTCATGCTTTGGGTGATTGTAATGAACTTGTCGAGGTGTTTGTTGGCATCATCATCAGGCAATCCTCTAAATGGGTTTGTTTGTACTTGCTGAATCATGTGGTGCTTCAACGAAAACTCAGGAGCGTTGATTTGCATCGGCGCAATCGGTCCTCCTCGTCCAAACATTGTTGGTTGACAAAGTTCCTCCATGGTCCGAAGATCGGGCTGTGGAAGAGCATTGTTGTTGTTATTATTATTATTGAGGTGCGGTAATTGATTATTGTTGTTAACACCTGCCATATCTAAATCTTCTTGAGGCTCGGGCTCTTGATAATTAGAAGATCTAGTACGCATACACCTGAAAATGCAAAAGAAAACAAAACCAAACACAAAGACAATATATATACACAATAAAGATAAAATCTTTTTGGATTTTTGAAATTTTTTTTTAATTTTTATGGTTTTTATGAATTGTTTTTAATTTTTTTTATGATTTATGAAATTTTTATGCAAGAAAAATAACGCTCACAAGTGAACGGATCCCAAAAAGCAACGTGTCTCTCACAAAAAACTGTTGATCTTTACGAAAAGAGCCGGCAGCGGCGCCATTTAATACTAGGTGTTTACTCAGGTTAAAAAGATTTGTTCGTTGTGTTGGTCTAATCGAATTGATCTAGGTTTTCTATGTGACTCAGTTTTATTTTGGTGAAACAAATATTTTTGGTTGGTTTTAAATTTAAATGTGCAAAGACTTAAAAGTAAATGTCGTTAAAGTAAAGGGCAAGTAATTTAAATCTAAGTCTAATTAAAATAATGGTGCAGGTATTTAAAAGCGTGACAAAAAGTAAATTAATTAAATGACAAGAATTAAAAACTTAAACTAAAAATTAAACAAGTCAAAACATAAAAGTCAACCCAGATCGGAATATATTCCGATCAACCTTACCATCGGAATGAACATACCACCTATCGGAATGTTGAAGAAACCCAGATCGGAATATGTCACCTTTTCAGATCGGAATAACCTAACAACCTCAGATCGCAATGTAGTCCAGATCGAAATGTGTCCTATCGGAATGTACCTATCGGAATGTACCTATCGGAATGAGGCTAAGGAAAATTGGGCAGCACTTCTTCTAAGTAAGCCTCAAGAGCCGTCGGAAAGAGCGATCGCAATATGCGATCGCAATCCCCAGATCGGAATGAGGAATAGATACACCAATCGCAACCCCGGATCGGAATGCAAAACCCTTGTCCAAACTGTCACTATCGGAATGTGGTATAGGCAACCGTCGCAATGTGGAAAACCCTAGCTTTCCGATGGAGTACCAAATTCGTAAATAGCACAAGAACTAAAATAAGCTATTCTAATAAGCAGTTACCAAAAACTTGAATGAAATGAAATCACAACGAAACAATAAGCTAAAAAGTTAAAATCTTTCAAACTTTAAAAGACGAAACTTAAATGCAATCAAAACTTAAAAATCCAAACTTTAAAGAAAACTTTCAAAACACTAAAACGAAGTACCAAATAAGCACACAAGGTTGTCAATCTCGTGGCTTAATTCGTACGCGGAATTTAAAAAGGGACAAGACCTTAATCAAAATAAGCAAATGGATTAGGCAAAACCTTGCTTAATCCGAAATTCAAGCCGAAACAAAAGAGAGAAAGGTAGAATGAGATTGATAAAAAGAACTTGATTAAATGATAAAGAAAGGTAAAGACAAGAATTTAAAGAACACAAATTAAAAACTTACTTGGAATTAAAAGGTAATTAAAGGTGCAAAACATGTATTTAAATAACAAGTAAATAAAGGTGCATAAATGAAAGTGGAAGAATGGTTTGTCAAGCCACCAACAAAGCTAAATGAAATGAAAATGAGAGTATTTATAGGTGATTAGGGGAGAGGTTAGAGGAAGCTTCCTCTCTCCTTCCTTTCTTGTTAATTGCACCATCAAGTCCTTCCTTCTCAATCTTTTTGTTAATCTTGGAATGTGATGACTTTTGGCTCGGGATTTCTTTGGACTCGTCTTTTAATTCTTCGATAAATAAGACTTGAGTTCCTCGGCTTTAAGTAAACTTCCGTCTTTTGACTTTTTCTTCGATAAATCTTCAGAATTGGTCTTGGACTTCCGTTCTTTATCCACTTTTGACTTCTTGACTCCATCTTTCATCTTTTTCTTCAATAAAAGCTGTGAATGCCCGTGAATTCCCGTGTTTTCTCCACTTTTCACAATTTCGTCCTAAATTACAACAAAAACACAAACCACGCATAATTCCGACATAAAAGACATAAAATATACGTTTTGGTCCGGTTATTATTGTAATTAAGTGGTAAAAAAGATGGGTGTTTACACACCTATCATGTCTCTTTCTTAGCGAGATTTAAACAAAGTGCACAATGTCCTAAGTGTAGGGGGAGTTTACTCCCACATGCTTAAACATTGAGGAAAATGTTTATATTAAGTGTAAGGGGGACTTCTATCGAAGTTAAGTGGCCTTTTCTTTGTATTTGTCCTCATTTTAACCGGAAAATTTGATTTTTCGACATTTTTTCAAAAATTTTAATCTATTTTTAAATAAAGTGGTTTTAATTTTCAAACGTTATGAATCTTTTGACTCAACCTGAGTTTACTTATCTTAGTTTACTCTAGCTAGTTTCCTTAACGTGTTTAAGTCAAGTTTTGCTAGGCTTTTATATAGGGAGCTATAAAACGCGAAAGTCTTAACTCTCACGGGTTAAGAACAAGAACTTTTCGCAAGTTCCTATAATTGATCCTAGAGAGTCGTTTATCAAAGGAACTTTAAAATTCGATTTCTAAACTTGAAAAAGTCTAAGAGTTTGCAAGATCCTATAGGGGACTCGAAAACCCAAAACTTTGATTTAATAGGCTAAGCATCCACGAGTCTCATTCCTTGAGATTTTAAACTGTGGAGAACGAGAGATGATAGAGTCGATTATAAGTTTTGTATTCTTCCGTGAATTTATGTGAGTTAATTATAAGCCTGTTCTCCCATCGCTTGTTAATAAATTTGTCTGCAATAAATAAGGTTGTACGATATGAAAGGTTACTTAGCTTCTAGCCCAAGATCGTTTAAAAATTGCTCGGTATGGATTAGAGTTCATAGCCAAGGCATAACTTATTGAAGTGAGATGCGAAGATTGGCGAGTCCAAAAAGGTCCTAACAAGGCATGAGGGCTACAATTTTGTTGCTAAAGATCCAAAGTGATGTGAAGAATCATTTATCAAAAATCAATATGAAGGATCGAGACACACGACGTAAAGCAAAAACTCCCCAAAAGTCATGGATAAGTCTATCCGAAAAGGCCCTGACAAGGTATGAGGATAAATAGATCCAAGTCCAAAAAGGAGGCGGATCGTTGTATATCAAAGTCCAAAATAAAGATTGGAGAAAAATGAAGAAGTCGTGGTCCAAGTATGAATCTCTCAAAACTTCAAGTGAAGAAACTCATATTATGAAGAGAAGACCATAATTTCATGAACGTCTCTCAAGGTTTGAAGGAAGAAGTCGCTGCCAAATATCGGTCAGAGAAAGGTCTCAAATCGCGAAACGAGTTATGCCAAGATATGAACTTTATGAGGTCCCGAGAAGCAGTTTTAAAAGATTTTGTCCTTTAGCTAACTATTGATTAAATCGTTCACTTTATTTTCGGCCTAATAAACTATCGAAATAAGTCAAAATGCATCCTTGTGATCATTCAAGACAACAATAAAATATAAGAGATACACCTAGGGATAAGGGAGTCAAAGTGAATAATTGGCCCACATGAGTTCGTGTTAGTTTGCTAACTTATAATAACAATGATCTCGTTTTTAAGCTTGGTTTGGAGAAAGTGAAAACTTGAGGATGATGATTATTCATGACATTTCCAAAACCAAAGGTATGTTTTTGATTTCTTTACTTTGAATGTTTATAGTTTTCTATCTCTTTAATAAAGGCCAATGTGGATTAATTTTGATGAAAAATGCAAACATGCTTTGTAACTAATGCATTGCATGAGGACATTACAATGGTTAAGTGTAGGGGATTTGATAGGTGTGAAAACACCCATCCTTTTTACCACTTAATTACAATAATAACCGAGCCAAAACGTGTATTTTATGTCATTTATGTCGGAATTATGCGTGGTTTGTGTTTTTGTTGTGATTTAGGACGAAAAGGTAAAAAGTGGAGAAAACACGGCATTCACGGGCTTTAATCGAAGAAAAAGACGAAAGATGAAGTCGAAAGATCAAGAGTGGAAAAAGAACGGAAGTCCAAGACCAATTCTGAAGATTTATCGAAGAAAAAGTCAAAAGACGGAAGTTTACTTAAATCCGAAGAACTCAAGTCTAATTTATTGAAGAATTACAAGACGAGTTCAAAGAAATCCCGAGCCAAAAGTCATTAAAGTCCAAGATTTGAGAAGATTAAAAGGCTTAAGGACTAATGGTGCAATTAAGAGAAATATGAAAGAGGGAGGAAGCTTCCTAAGCTCCTCCCTAATCTCCCTATAAATAGATTAGGTAGTTGTCATTTGATGTTGTTGGTGGCTTGACAACCCATCCTTCCCTCATTTTCATTTCCTGCTTTTTAATTTCTTGCACCTTAATCTTCATGTAATGCACCTTTAAATTCCTTTTAATTCCAAGTAAGTTTACATTTAATTATTGTTGAATCTTTACTTTTCTTGTTCAATCTCTCATCTACCTTTCTTGTTTGATTTGTTCTTAATCTTTGTGTCCATGTTCTTGAGTTTTTATGGTTTTGATCAAGTGGGTTTTGATTGATTTGGCTTTGTTTGTTAGTTTTGATGATTTGTTTCGATTAATTATTGTTAGTTGATGCTTATTGGTTGTTTTGGTTTAATCTCTTGGTTTGTTTTGATTAGATTTGATCAAATTCGTGTATTGTTTTTCATCCCCTGTTTCTTGTTCAAGTTACTGTTCTTGCCCAGTTATTCCGGATGAACTGCTCTCTTATTCTTCTATTCGGAATATTAGATTATTCCAGATAGAGCCTCCTATTCGGAATATCTGATTATTCCGGATAGAGACACCTATTCGGAATATTAGATTATTCCGAATAGAGCCTCCTATTCGGAATATCTAATTATTCCGAATAGAGCCTCCTATTCGGAATATCTGATTATTCCGAATAGAGCCTCCTATTCGGAATGTTCAAGTATTCCGAATTGCCCTTTTATTCCGGATAACATTATTTATTCCGAGTAACATTTTATTCCGAATAAGCCTTTTATTCCGGATAGCTTAATTATTCCGAGTAGAGGTTTTATTCCGAATGAGTTTTTTAGTTTTTAGTTTTAAACTTTATTTTTCCCTCCTTTTCCTTTATTTGCACTTTTACTTGCTTTCCTTTTATTTTAAGTTTTAATTTGCGTCATTTACTTTATTTACCTTTTAATTTTCTCGCAATTTACTTTTCGCAAGTTTTTATCTTTCATTGTTTCTTTTTACCGTCTTTACTTTATTCTTAATTGTTTCAAGTCTTTATTTTTAATTAGTTTTAGACAACGACCATTCTCTTTCCTTTTCACCAAGAACAACTGAGTCGCACAATTAACCGGAGATCAATTCGAAGAGATTCTGAGAAACGAACTTTTCCAACTAGAAAAATCAAGTTATTACTCCCCCTCCCAACCAACCCACGATATTTAATCACTAGGTTGAAACTTACATGAGAATAATGACGCGCTGGAGAAGAATCTTCAGAGCCAATTTATTAACTTGAAGGGTGACATGGCTAAACAAGGGAATGATCTTCGAGTCGAGCTTAGGAACGACATGCAAAACTCTTTAAGCAGTCAAACGAATGAATTAAGGTATATGATGGCTAGTTTCTTCCAAAGTAATCAACCCTCTGCTTCGGGTTCTCTTTCGAGTAACACCATTGCTAATCCAAGAGGGGAGATGAAAGCAATCACCACCCGAAGTGGAAAAGGTTATAAGGAACCCGATATTCCTAAACCTACTCCAGTGATTGTGACAACGGATAACGAGCAACCTTCACCAATTCCTCCACCTTCTACTTCCACCCCTCCTCCACCCAAGGATGTGAGTGAGCAATCCATTCCAAAGCCTTCATCTCAACCCGACATACCTTATCCTTCAAGCTTGAGGAAAGAGAAGTTGAAGAACAAGGATGATATTCAAGTTTCTAACTTTCTTAAAATGTTTAAACAATTGAATTTCAACATCTCCTTTGCCGAGGCGCTTGTTCACATGCCTAAATATGCTAAAATGTTCAAAGATCTTCTCAGTGATAAGGAAAAACTTCTTGATATTGCTCAACCCCAACTAAATGAGAATTGATCCGGGGTTCCTTTATGTAAATTACCAACCAAACTTGGTGATCCGAGTCGCTTTCTAATTCCTTGCAACTTTCATGGGGTAGAGAATTGTATGGCCCTAGCCGATCTAGGTGCTAGTATCAACTTAATGCCATTAAGCGTTTGGAAACATTTATCTCTACCCGAGCTAGTCCCCACACGAATGACATTGGAGTTAGCTAACCGTACGGTTGCTTATCTGGTGGGGATAGCCGAGGATGTGTTTGTTGGAGTCGAAAAATTCACTTTCCCTGCCGATTTCGTTGTTGTCGACTATGAAATGGATCCTCGTGTTCCCTTAATTGTTGGACGACCCTTCTTGAGAACCGGGCGTACATTGACTGATGTATCCGCGGGTGAACTTATCATGAGGGTCGGGGATAGTAAAATCGTCTTTAATATGGGTAAACTTTCTAAGCAACCTTATGAACACGAGAACGTTAATTTCATTGACACAATTGATGAGGCTTGTGAAGAACATTTCAAAGACGCTTGTAAAAGTGGTCACTCTCCTTTACCTCATGTTGAGACCGTAGCTTCTATTGCTCCATCATTGAATCCATTTGGAGAAAGTGACTTTCTTTTGAAAGAATTTGAAGCAAATTTAGGGGATGTGGACTTAAAATATGACGATTCTCCCTCCGATTGGGAAGAAGACATTCGTACCATTGAGAAACTTCTCAATGAGGACCATATTTCTCCACCTTCTCCTAAGGAAGTTACAAACGATGATCCGAATTTGACTAAGCCTTCCATCGACAATCCTCCGGATTTAGAGCTTAAGGATTTACCGTCTCATCTTGAATATGTTTTCCTAGAAGACAATAAGAAGTTACCCGTAATCATTGCAAAGGACTTAAAAGAGGATGAAAAATCTCGACTTATCGATGTAATCAAAAATCATAGGAAAGCAATTGCTTGGAAAATTATCCGCGGAATTGATCCTAACTTTTGTACTCATAAAATTCTCATGGAAGATGACTTTAAACCCGCAATCCAAAGCCAAAGAAGGGTTAATCCAAAAATTCAAGACGTTATAAAGAAAGAAGTTATCAAACTTCTAGATGCCGGAATGATTTACCCTATTTCGGATTCGCCATGGGTTAGTCCCGTCCATTGTGTGCCTAAGAAAGGCGGAATAACCGTTGTTCCCAATGAAAACAACAAGTTGATTCCTACTCGACTTGTCACGGGTTGGAGAGTTCGCATAGACTATCGCAAGCTCAATGATGCCACTCGTAAGGATCATTTTCCTCTTCCTTTCATGGATCAAATGCTCGAGCGTTTAGCGGGTAATGACTACTATTGCTTTTTAGATGGTTTCTCCGGATATTTTCAAATTCCTATCGATCCAAAAGACCAAGAGAAAACGACATTCACTTGTCCTTATGGAACATTTGCTTATAAAAGAATGCCTTTCGGCTTATGCAATGCTCCTGGGACTTTCCAATGGTGTATGATGGCTATATTCCATGACTTGGTTGAAGAAACTATTGAAGTCTTTATGGATGATTTCTCGGTCTATGGTGATTCTATCTCTTCTTGCCTTGCCAATTTAGAACGTATGCTTAAACGGTGTGAATACACTCGTCTCGTTCTCAATTGGGAAAAAATTCATTTCATGGTAAAAGAAGGTATTGTTCTAGGTCATAAGATTTCCAAAGCCGGTATCGAAGTCGACCGTGCTAAAATTGACGTCATTGCTAAGTTTCCTCCACCTACCACCGTCAAAGGAGTTAGAAGTTTTTTAGGTCATGCGGGATTTTATCGACGTTTCATCCAAGATTTCTCTAAGATAGCTCGACCAATGACTCACCTCTTAGAAAAGGGTGCTCCTTTCATCTTTTCTCAAGAATGTCTCGACTCTTTCGAACTTCTTAAAGGTAAATTAACTAAGGCACCGGTCTTAGTCTCCCTAAATTGGGAGTTACCTTTCGAGCTCCGGTGCGATGCTAGTGATTTCGCGGTTGGAGCGATTTTAGGTCACGAGTGAACAAACACTTCTAACCAATCCATTATGCTAGCAAGACAATGACGGGGGCTCAATTGCATTATACCAGTACCGAAAAAGATCTTTTAGCCGTAGTGTATGCTTTTGAGAAATTCCGCCCCTATCTCGTGCTTTCCACCACCATCGTTTACACTGATCACTTCACCTTGAAATACTTGTTGACCAAGCAAGATGCTAAACCGAGACTCCTTCGTTGGGTTTTGCTCCTACAAGATTTTAAAATCAAAATTCGTGATAAAAAGGGAGCGAAAAACCTAGCTGCGGATCATCTTAGTTGACTCGAGGATCCTTATCAAGGGGAACTTCCAACTCAAGAGATTAATGAATCTTTTCCCCTTGAGGCCTTAATGTCTATTAACTCCAATCTTGACGATACCCCATGGTTTGCGGACACTGAAAACTATTTAGCGGGTGGTGTTCTTATGGAAGGGTTAACGTCCCAACAAAAGAAAAAATTCTTTATGGATATTAAACACTGTTATTGGGACGACCCTTCCTTTTCAAGAAATGTGCGGATCTTGTTATTCGTAGGTGTGTCGATGGGCTGGCAACTTTACTAATCTTGGAAGCTTGCCATAAAGGACCCACCGGTGGTCACTTTGGTCCTAACTATACCGCGAAGAAAGTTTTTGACTCTGGATTCTATTGGACCACCATTTATCATGACGCCCATGAAATGGTTAAGCATTGTGATGCCTGCCAAAGACAAGGCAAGATCACACATAAAGATGAGATGCCTCAAAATTTCCTCCAAGAATGTGAAATCTTTGACGTATGGGGCATCGACTTTATGGGCCCATTTCCATAATCTAAAGGGAACAAGTACATCCTCGTAGCTGTTGACTACGTATCTAAATGGGTTAAAGCAAAGGTTTTACCTACGAACGATGCGAGGGTGGTTGTGAACTTTTTGAAACAATTATTTGCTCGATTCGGTGTTCCTCATGCTATCATTAGTGATCGCAGGACTCATTTTTTCAATGATCAATTTGCTCGAGTCGTGGCTAAGTATGGTGTCAATCACCATCTTTCCACCGCGTATCATCCACAAACCAATGGACAAGCCGAGATCCCTAACCCTGGACTTAAGCGAATCTTAGAGCGTACTGTGGGAGAGCATCGTACCTCATGGGCCGATAAGTTAGATGATGGTTTGTGGGCTTTCTGTACCGTATATAAGACACCTATTGGTTGCACTCCATATCGTCTTGTGTACGGAAAAGCATGACACCTCCCCATTGAGTTGGAGCATAACGCTTATTGGGCCTTAAAATGGGCTCATTTTGATATCGACAAAGTTGGTGATCTTAGGAAAATCCAACTCAATGAGCTAAATGAACTTAGAAATGAGGCTTATGAGAATTCTTTGATCTACAAGGAGAAAACCAAGCTCATTCATGATTCCAAGATTAAGAACCGAGAGTTTCACATAGGTGATCAAGTTTTACTCTTTAACTCTAGGTTGAAAATCTTTTCGAGCAAGCTTAAGAGCCGTTGTCTGGTCTATTCACCGTCGCCAAAATCTTCCCTTATGGCACCATTGAGTTAGCATAACCAAATGGGCCAAATTTTAAAGTGAATGGCCAGCGTGTTATGTTGTACTTTGGTGAGGACATCTCTCATGAGATGATTCCATCCCTCACCACGTTTCCCTTGAATTAGTTCTGGGTCGAGTCAGGCTTGTGACTCGGTTAACAAAAACAAGTGCTTCTCGGGAGGCAACCCGATGATCTATCCTTTTACCGGTTTTCATAATAAGTGTAGGGGGAACTACATAGGTGCTTGTTGCCTTGTTTTTTATGATGTGCAGGGATTAAAGCTTTCAAAGATCACTTTTGATGATATTTGACGACCCGTGATCCCGTGTACCCGTCTTCCCGGTTCTATCCTAAACTCTTGTGATTCAATATTTCATATCCTATATGTTGATTTTGAAATCACTTTAGTTGTCCTTTCCTTAGCAAGACTTAAACAAAGTGCACAATGTCCTAAGTGTAGGGGAGTTTACTCCCACATGCTTAAACATTGAGGACAATGATTATATCAAGTGTAGGGGGACTTCTATCGAAGTTAAGTGGGCTTTTCCATTAATATGTCCTCATTTTAACCGGAAAATCTAAATTTTCGACATTTTTTCAAAAATTTTGATCTATTATGGCCTAGTAATATTTTTCATTTATTCTCTTTTATGTTCTTTCCTTTTGTTATTGCATCGTATGTATATATTTCATTTCAAAAATAAGTCAATAGAAAAATAAATTAATGAAATAGTTATAATGAGTTTAGATATCTTTGATATATTAGCTCCGTCATGAATCTTTTGACTCAAATTCGAGTTTACTTATCAAAGTTTACTCTAGCTAGTATCCTTAACGTGTTTAAATCAAGTTTTTCTTGGCTTTTATATAGGGAACTTTAAAACGCGAAAGTCTTAACTCTTACGGGTTAAGAACAAGAGCTTTTCGCAAGTTCCTATAATTGATCCTAGAAAGTCGTTTATCAAGGGAACTTTAAAATGAGAATTCTAAACTTGAGAAAGTCTAAAAAGTTGTAAGATCCTATATATGACTTGAAAACCCAAAACTTTGATTTAATAGGCTAAGCATCCACGAGTCTCATTCCTTGAGGTTTTAAATTGTAGAGAACGAGAGATGATAGAGTCAATTATAAGTTTGGTATTCTTTCATGAAATTATGTGAGTTGATTATGAGATTTTTCTCCCATCGCTTGTTAATAATTATAATTGCAATAAGTAAGGTCATACGATTTGAAAAGTTACTTAGCTTCTAGCACAAGATCATTTAAAAGTTGCTCGGTATTAATTAGAGTTCATAGCCAAGACATAACTTATTGAAGCGTGATGCGAAGATTGGCGAGTCCGAAAAGGCCCTAACAAGGCATGAGGGCTACATTTTATTGCTAAAGATCCAAAGTGATGTGAAGAATCATTTATCAAAAATCAATATGAAGGATCAAGACACACGACGAAAAGCAAATACTCCCCTAAAGATCATGGAGCAGTCTATCCGAAAAGACCCTAGCAAGGTATGAGGATTGTTGGAAATACGTTTTACGTATAAAGAAAGTCTCGGTCACTCCAACAATAGGGTTATAGGCTCGTAGTATTGTTTAAGTAATATTTATGTTAAGCCCAACCCATGAGCATGTTCATGGGCCGGAGGCCCAAGTGCATTTAAGGACTTGGGTATATAAACCACTTTCCACCATGGAAAGAGGTGTTGGTTGTTTAGTTTACTTTTTATATTAATAAAGTTTCTTTGTTTCTCTCTCTACTATCTCTCTCTAGAATAAAAACAACCCTCTTGATTAGGTATAAGATTATCATTGTTCTACAATTGGTATCAAGAGCATGGGATGATTTAAGGTATGTTGATTCGTGTTGTTTAGTGTTTGTTTGGGTTAGTGGTTGTTTTAGGATAATCCATCTCAAATCTTGAAATTTTTTGTGATTTTATGGTTTAAAGTGGTAAACAAAACATTCGGTTTGATTATCTTGGTTGAGAATCACAAAAACTTTTCGTGTTTTTGGGTAACTTTTGGCTATTATTCAGTTACTGTACATCAAGACGTACCAGAAATTTCGGAAAAGGGTTTATTATTCCGAAAATTTTCTTTCGGAAAAGGGTTTATAAGTCCGAAATTAGTTTTTCGGAAAAGGGTTATTTATTCCGAAGATTTATCTGAAAAGATCAAGTATTCCGAAAATTGGTTAATTCTCTGAAAAGATCCAATATTACGAAGATTTCTCTGAAAATATCAAGTATTCCGAAAATTGGTTAATTCTCTGAAAATATCCATTTATTCTCTGAAAAAATCAATTATTCCGAAAATTGGTTTTTTTTCTAAAAACCCATTTATTCCGAAGATATTTCTGAAAAGATCCAATATTCCGAAGATTTCTCTGAAAAGATCAAGTATTCCGAAAATTAGTTAATTCTCTGAAAAGATCCATTATTCCGAATATTTCTCTAAAAAGGTCAAGTATTCCGAAATTGGTTAAATCTCTGAAAACCCAATTATTCTGAAAACCCTATTATTCCGAACATCCATCATTTATCTGAAGATCTAGGTTATTCCGAAGATAAGGATATTCCAAAGATAGGGGATTATTCCGAAGAATAGTGACTGGTTTTATTTAGAATATTTTTCTAGGATTCTTAGTGGATTTCTGTACTGATACATCAACACACGATATAAATCGACAACAACATTTTTTCACATCCTTACTTTATTGAACGATCAAAAGATAATCTTTTTCAATCAAGTGTTCAAAAAATGAATCCTCATTCATTCATGCCTACAATGACATCACTTACTGATATTTCAATCATCTCAGGTACCGACACTCGCCCACCGTTGCTCATCAAAGACTTATTTGATGCATGGCAAGGTCTCATGAAAACTTACATCATGGGAAAACCCAATGGTCGACTTATGCTTCAATCCATTGAAAAAGGTCCACTCGATTGGGGAGAAGTTACTGTCAACAATGTGACGCGACCAAGGTTGTATCATGAGTTACCAGATGCTAACAAACTCATTGCCGATGCAGATGAAAGGGCTGTTCAGACAATACTGTTGATCCCAAACTTAGATCGTTTTAGCTTGTGTAAACGAGATTAGATCAAGTTATACACGTAGAGAAACTTTGTTTATGTATAAAGTAATTTAAGTGTTATGCGGAATTAACACTTAAATAAGAACACAAAAAGGATGTAAACAAACTTTCACTTGATTGGTAACAACAAACTTGCTTACAATGAAAGTGTTTAACGTATGAAAACTTATATATAAAACATAACCTAAAGGTCTTCTTTTATAGACATAAGAAGCCTTGTACAAGAGTCTACGTATCAACTATTCTAGGTAAAGATAATTATAGAAAATACAATGTTGATCCTATCTTTACTAGAAACAAACTAGAAACAAATTACGCGTAGACCATATCTTTCTATCAGTGCTTGTCTTCAACCTATCAACGCTTGACTTCTTCCTGTCAACGCTTGATCTGTCAGCATTTGTTTTCTTCTTATCAACGCTTGTTTTCCTCTTGTCAGCGCTAAAGTGGACTGGCTACATTTTATTCCCAACAATCCTCCCCTAAACTTGATATCTACTCTAGTAATCAAGTTTTTGAATAAAAACTAAGAACTAAGAGGAATCTTACAAATCTTATCATATTGGTAATAAACATGCCCAATCAAATCTTTGGCCACTTCACTTGAATAGTCAATCTCCAGCTGTGTTGTCTTCATCTTTTCCAAAACTTCTTTGGACATGGGATACTGACCATCTACAAGAAGATACTCAACAAACTTTGTAGAGCTCAAGTAGTACACACCAGCAGCTGAATACAAACGCCATTGAAGACCACTGACATCATCCTCAAGATCCTTCCAAACAGTAGGATCTTCTTCTCTTGGTCCACACATTCTCTTGAATGTTGACCAAAGTTTTATTCTATTGACTGAAGTAGGAGCTTCAGTCTCATACTTGGCTTCCAACAACCTCCAAAGGTCTACCAAGTCTTCTCCATCCACACTTGCAAAGAGAGACACAAGAGTAGTAAAAGTGTGTACCTCGTTCCCATACCTGCCAATCTTCCAAAACCCACTTGCATCTTCTTCATAGCTTATAATAGGGTTTCTGGAATCAAGAGGTAACACTTGTACCATATCTGAAGATTCCATGGGTGAGAGCTTGATTCTCCTTCTTATAACAGCTTTACTGGGATTCAATTTATCCATATCTTTAGGGAACTCAAGTGGAACTCCCTTCTTCAAAGGCTTGTACTCCAACTCTTCAAAGGATAATCTCAACAATTTCTTATAGGTCCATCCTGTTCCATGACATCTGAGTAGCATGTAGTAAATCTCCCTTCTATCCCTTTTCAGCAGTGAGAGAACATTGCTAGCTTTATGTTTCAGAATTACCTTGTAGTCTTGTTGAACTCTTAGAAGAATTTCCAAACCCCAAATTTGGTCTGAAATAGTCAAATCTGGATTCTCCATACACCTATTCTCCCAAGCATGGTACATCTGAACAACTTCTGGCATATCAAAATCTACTTGTAATTTCAACTCTCTAAGCTTCTCTCTTGCCAAATTATCACCATATTCAAGTCTTTCTGGTTGTTCTATTACCATCACACTTGAATATGAACTTTGCTTCATCACTTCCTTCTTGTTCCTCTGAAGTGACAACAAATGGTGATTCACCAACCTTATTTCTTTCTTGTTCCATAAGTTGTGCAGCCAACCCTGAATCAAACTCTATTTGTGCTGCATTCTTAGGAACTTCTACTTCTACCATGATTCCTTTACCCTTATCTAATGGATCAATGATGGGTAAGGATGATGGCAATACATGTGACGACACTTCTTTGATGATAGCTGATGATTGGAATACATCAACCATATTTGCAGGTCTGTCAACGCTCAAATTCCTTGTGTCAGCGCCCAAATTACTCTTGTCAGCGCTTGGTGTGTCAGCGTTCAAATTTTGCTTGTCAACGCCCAACTTACTTGTCTCAGCGTCTCTTGTAAATTGCTCCAACATAGCTGTAAAAGACAAGTTTAAATTTGTAGGAGTTACTAGAGATCTATCAAAACCTGGTTGCTTTTTCAATTCAGTTAGGGCCTCAGCAATACCCAAAGATTCTCCATCATGTGAACCTTTATCACTCACATTAATCTGCTCATCCTCCCCTTTGGAAGATTCCTCCATCCCATGCCTAGTGCTAGGATTCTCCAAAATGACAATCCTCTCCCTCAATTGCTTGAGTTCAAGGCCTTGTGTACTGACAATTTGTACCAAGTCTGCATTTTGCTTTTGCAAGCTAATACAGACAACCGTCAATTCCATTAATGTGTATGGTTCCAATCTGCCCTCCTCTAAAATGGGTATTTGACCTCCTAAGTTAGATTCATGGGGCATGGGTGACGTCTTAAAGATGTTAGGACTGTCTTGGTCTTTATCTAAGCCAGAACCAATAGTCTCAGCCTCATCCATAGCACCAACCCCACTTGTGGTAGTGGTTCTCTATGCTACATGGCTAGGACCACTAGAGGAGAACACTCCAGTAGTCCTTTGGCGTTTTTGCAACCTATATTGCGTTGGGGTAGAAGATGATGTGGATTGGGTGGATGTGGGAAGGTTAAGGGGTGTTTGGGTCTGTGAAGGAAAGGTGTCAACGTCTGGATTACTTGTGTCAACGCCAACATTTAATGTGTCAGCGTTGAAGGGTTCTTGGTCAATTTCTATGTGTTGAGGTGAATGCAAAGGTTCTGGTATTGGGTCAAGTTGTGGTTGTGGGTCTGGTTGGGGTTGTGCTGCTGCAATAACAGCAAGCATAGCTGGGGTGAGGGGTAATTCACGGTGAGGGGGTGAACTCATCTTGGTAAAAATAGCTTTCTTTTGCATAGGGATCTCATAAAAGTCATCATGATCCCTTGTGCAGTAATTTTGCACATCAAAAACCATTTGCAAATATCTGGGATAAGCCAAAGTCATCTTATTCCCTTTGTTTTTACACATGCCATCAAAAATCATTTTAGAATAATTAAACTTTTGCCGATTTGCAATGCACACAATTGCTCTAGTAATTGATCTATTAATTTCATTGTGTGTAGTACACTTGGGACTCAAACATTGCAAGATGACATGTATGAGGTACTTCCATGTTGGGGGAAACTCTTGTTTATGATATTTGTTTAAAGTGCCCTCATCAGGGAAAGGATACCCCAAATCCCGAAGTCCTTGTTCTATTTCATTAATGGGGAGGGTGGTTATACCATCTACATCATCAAGATGCAAAGCCTGGCGAACCAAGGCTTCAGTAACCACCGATGTACGCCCATGAACAATAGCTTATAATGTAGTCACATTATTAATTGTTGAGGAACTAACAGGTTTCCAAAACTGCTTAATATGAGTGACAAAGATGAGAGGAGCATGAGAAAGAGCATACCTAATAGGAGATGCATTCAAATACGCCACCATCTGAGTGTATTGTGGAAACAGAGTATCATCAGCGTCCAAATAAGCAATCATATTGTGTTGACTCCTGAATCCCAATACCAAGTCACTTGGTTTAAACTTTGGTGCCATTGTTGAAGAAAGTTGTTTGTGAATGATTTAGAAAGATGAATTATAGGAGAAATTTGTTAGACAAGAATATGAGGTACCCTGTTTAAAAATAGGAGCCAAATATATAGGAGAGATAGGCACATGTGATTGTCAAAAATTAGGCAACTATTTTCAAAATATAATGATGAAAATATTGAAAAGAAAATAAGTTATCCTTGTGCATTAATTAAAAGTTATCTGCTCCCAAAATTACGGCCCCAAAATTCGTCAAAAAGTAACAACTGGGTAGGTCCCAATGAGTGTCAACAGTCAAAAATAACCCATCAACGCCCAACGGCTATATTCTTGTCAACGTTTGCCAAAGCCATGTCAGCTTCTAAATTGGTCATAACAACGCTTGGAAAAATACTTGTCAGCGTCCAAAAATAAAAGTAATAAAAATGAAAAAGGACCTTAACAAAGTAATTTGTCCTAGTGAAGATAACCTATAAATTGATAATTATTATAGGGCGGCAAGCACTGTCCAGTTATGCACACTTTCTTATGCAAGATAGACATAACAGTCCTCTAGTGTCCCTTGCTAACCAAAATTCTTAACAACTAAGTTATCTCATAAAATTACTTGTAACTCCCAGGTAAACCCATAATAAAATCATTCCCAAGTCTCCCAACAGACCACATCCAATTCTAGGCCAAAAATGTCTTGGCAGCATGCATAGTATATCAACTTTGCATGCTACAGTGCCTCATGATTTAGTAAACTAACTCATACTCATCTGTGGACACAATCTAGAATTGTGATAAGAGTATTATAAGAATACTCAAAAGTCCTAAAAGGTTCCTAAAACCTCCCCTTAAACTGTGATATATATGTTGCCCAAAAAAAATATGCATGAACATAAAAATTTATGTCAAGATAGGAATATAAATATTCCAACCATCATCCATAAATAAAAACATGCTCAAATGATTCTCCAAGTATCCATAAGCAACTCTGTATCCAATGGTACAATGCTAACACCACCTGCACACTTAGATCAAAAACCACAAAACTAAAATTGTTGCTGACAACGTCACGATAACACTTGTCAGCGTTAAGATAACCTTTGTTAGCGTTAGACAAATATAGTGGAAAATCTAACTTTTCAAAAAGACCAATAACAATGCATTATCCTGTAGATACTTTTATATTAAGACCCCAAAACACATATTATGTGAGACTGATCATTCCAATACTTGTTACCAAGTATTGAAACTTCCAGCATCAAAAGGTTTAGTTAATAAATCAGACACATTTTCTTCTGTGTCAACCCTATCTGGTTGTATTAAACCCTTTTCAAAACAATCCCTTATAAAATGATGTCTAATTTCTATGTGTTTTGTTTTAGAATGATGTACAGGATTTTTGATAATGCATAAAGTGTTGTTATTGTCAACAAAAATCTTGGTATGCATGAAATTATACCCATAATCCAACAGCTGGTTCTGAATCCATAAGACTTGTCCACAACAAGCAGCTGCAGCTACATACTCTGCTTCAGTTGTAGAATTGGCCACCACTGTTTGTTTCTTGCATTGCCAAGATATCAACCTACTCCCAAGAAAATGACATCCACCAGTTGTGGATTATCTATCAAACTTATCACCACCATAGTCACTGTCTGAATATGAAATAAGCTCCAATGGTAAATCTTTTGGATACCACAAGCCAAGATCTGGATAACATCTAAGGTACCTAAAGATTCTCTTGACAACATAAAGGTGACATTCTTTAGGAGTCACTTGATGGCGTGCACATGCACACACAGCAAACATAATGTCAGGTCTTGATCTATAGTGCCTGACATCTACTTCTTTTCCATCTCCAACTTTTCCCCAAGGGTGTTCTCTATCCATAGGAGTAGTAGCCCTCTTTTCATGTGGAGAAAAGCCAAACTTCTTCAAGATCTCTGCTACCTACTTATCCTGAGAGATGAAGATACCATCTTCTTTCTGCTGAACTTGTAACCTTAGAAAGAAGTTCATCTCCCCCATTGCACTCATCTTGAATTTGTCTGTCATAAGCTTGGAAAAGTCTTCACCCATCTTTGGATTGGTGGAGCCAAAGATGATATCATCCACATAAACCTGAACAAGTAAGACATCCTTACCAGCCTTCTTTGTAAATAATGTCTGGTCTATGGTGCCCCTTTTGATTCCATTTTCCACCAAATAAGTGGACAATGTGCCATACCATGCTCTTGGGGCTTGATGAAGTCCGTACATAGCTTTTTTAACTCTATGCACCTTGTCTGGATTCTCTGGATCTTCAAAACTAGGAGGCTGCATAACATATACCTCCTCAACAATTGTGCCATAGAGTAAAGCACTCTTCACATCCATTTGATAGACAGTGAAGCCCATGCAGGAAGCATAGGCTAGAAATATCCTTATAGCTTCAATCCTTGCAACTGGTGCAAAGACCTCCTCATAGTCTATCCCTTCCTCTTGTGTATATCCCTGAGCCACTAAACGTGCCTTGTTTTTGACCACAATACCTCTTTCATCTCTCTTGTTTCTAAGAACCCATCTTGTCCCAATAGGTCTGACATATCTGGGATAATCAACCAGCTCCCAAACATCCTGAATAGCAAATTGGTGAATCTCATCCTGCGTTGCTTCCAACCAACTTGGTTCTTTGAGAGCATCAAAGATCTTCTTGGGTTCCTGTTGCGACAGAAAATAGGCAAACAAACATGCTTGAACAAGAGGGGTATCAACCTTCTTGTGTATATTGGCAATAAATCCTCCAAGACTCTGATGAGATCTTCTAGTCTGAACAGGAGATATCACATCTCCAATAATTTGAGAAGTGGGGTGATTCTTCATAGTGGAAGTAATAACTCCTCCCTCAAAAAGTCTGTTGTCTTTAATCTCATCATCCAAGTTACCAATATCTTCTTCAGACTCTCTTCCATCAATATTTGTATGAACCTCTTCATTACTACTTAAAGATTCACCTTGTTCAAAATTGGAAGAGAAAATATGCTCAAAAGAGTTGTCAACGCCTGAACCAAGGTTGTCAGCGTTTGATCCATCCACGCCTGAAATGGTGTTGTCAATGTTTGAGCCATCAACGCCTGAATTTGTCCCGTCAGTGCCAGATTTTCCTTTGTCAGCGCCTGAAGGACCATGCATGTTGTTAACTGGTGATACTTGGGGACCACCATTTTCCTTTCCAGCAGCAGCAAAAGCAAAAGCATCTGTCCATATGGGAATAGTGACATACTCAACTATAGGAGATGACTTGTCTGCTTGTGATCCAACCTTTTCATTAACCTGTGTACCTGAAACATCAACAACTGGTTCTTCCACAACATTTGAAGTTACCTTCACAATGTCTGGATTAGTAACAGGCATATAAATCAAAGTCCTAGAGGTTCCAAGTCAAACAACCAATTTGGACCACTTTCAGGATCACTAGGTTTACTCTCTAAAAACCTAACATGTACTTTTTCAAGTATACGTTTTTCCTTCTTAAGGTAAACCCTATATCCCTTACTCTGCACTGAATAACCCATGAAATAGCCTCATCACCTTTAGCACTAAATTTACCTAAGGCATCACTAGTATCTAGTACAACTACATGACAACCAAAAGGTTTAAGAAAACCAATATTAGGCTTCCTTCCCCAAAGTAACTCATAAGGTGTTTTGTTATGTATCTTGTTGACCAATGCTCTATTCTAAACATAACAAGCTGTATTCACAGCCTCAGCCCAAAAAGCTATGGGAAAATGAGCATCAGCCAACATAGTCCTGGCTGCTTCAATTAGGGTTCTACTCTTTCTCTCAGCAACCCCATTTTGTTGTGGGGTTCTAGCAATACTAAACTGCCTAGTAATCCCTTTCTTGGCTAAAAAATCATCCAACAGTTTATTTCTAAACTCACCACCATTATCACTTTTAAGCATTTTAACTTCATTACCAGTTTTCGTCTCAATCTGAGTAATAAAGCTAATTAAAGTATCAGCAGTGTCACTTTTCATGGCTAAAAAGAAAGTCCAAGTAAACCTAGACAAGTCATCTGTGATGATAAAGCAGTATGATTTACCATTCAAGCTTTCTATATTAGTTGGACCAAATAGGTCCATATGCAGCAAGTGAAGTGGTTTAGAACTAGAGTGCACCTGTTTAGACTTAAATGAGACCTTGTGTTGTTTGCCTTTAAGGCATGCAACACAAGAGTGGTCATTGTGGAAAGCCTTTTCAGGCAAACCATCAACCAAGCCAGGTCTTACAAGTCTGTTTATATTTTTAAAGTTAATGTTCCCTAGTCTCATATTCCATAGATTACTCCCATCAACTGAAGCTTTAGCATAAAAACATGACATATTATTATTCATCCAAATACCATTAAGATTCACATTATAAATGTCTTTATGCCTAGGGGTTCTATAGTCAATAAATTTATCATCTGGTATTTTAAAATCCTTGCTCAACACCAAGCATTCAGTATCAGTGAAAAGAACCTTATTTTTGTTATCACAAACTTGTGATACACTAAAAAGATTATAATCAAGTTCTTTTACCAGAAACACGTTTTCAAAACGCAAGTTCTTGGTGAGAATAGTTCCTTTGCCTGTGATAGTTCCATATCCGCCTCCAAAGTAAACTTTATCACCATCCTTAATGGGAGTGAAGTTAGTAAGATAATCTTCCTTCCCAGTCATGTGCCTAGAGCATCCACTATCCCAATAGCCATAATCATTCACCTATTTTTGAATGCCCTGCACATAAAGAAAACAAATTAGTTTTCTTTGGGAACCTAAGCCTGAGCAGACTTGGATTCATCTGGTTGTTCAACAAGAACAGACTTAGTTCTCATAACAACCCCTTGTTCATCCCTTTTTGGATGAAATACCCAGTTAACCCCAATTGGTTTTATGATGACCTTTGAAATATAATTAAATCTATTGCAGGTCATAGAAATCCTATTAGAATTAGGGGTTTGATCTTGCTTAGGTCTCCATGTCAAGCTAGAAGAAGCTTTAGACCCCTTTCCCTGTGGTTGCAAATATTTAGGTCTGGCAACGTTTCTGTCAGTGTTTGATTTGGTCTTGTCAACGCTGAATTTACCCTTATCAGCGTTGAACCTAGGGTTTGCTATAGGAACCCATTGCCTATTGGACCATGTATTGGTCTTCTGAAAAGGTCTTTGTCCATGACTGTTAGACCCTTTAGTGAAGAATGGGGTTGGTCTAACAACTTGTGGACTTTGCTCCACAAAAGTTTTGGGTCTGACAGTGTTTGACCTTTTGTCAGCGTTGACCTTAGAAGCATTGACACACTTATATGCTAAATTTGAAAAGCTACCACAAGTGTAACAGGCTTTTCTAGACACAACTCTAGGTCTAGAAGAAAAGAAACCTGTTCCATTATCACTAACTTGGCTTTTTGGTGACCTAGTATTCATATACAATTCTGCATACTTAATGCTAGGTTTCTTAACAGTGTTTGAGCCAAGGTCAACAGTCTTGCCAGTGATTGGGTTTGTTACTTTGATAGGGGTCGACTCATTTGGACTATCACAAAGCATGCCACCCTTGACAAACAAGGTAGGGTTGGCTTTCTTCCATTCATTCAAGTCAGTCAACTTTTGCCTATATTCCTCAACTGGGGTAAGGACTCTTGGTGGAGGAATAAATTCCTCTTCTTGGAGATCTGGTAAACCAGTCCAAGATAAGTCCTTTCTTTGGACCCCATAGAAGTCCCCAGCTGGTGGTGGAACACCAGAGTAGTCTTTCATCCCAATCCCAGTCATGTCCCTAGGATCCCTCTGTTTATTAACACATTCTCCTAGGGTTTGTGAGGCCTTATCAAATCTCTGAATTTTAAGGTCTACATTATCCTTATTCTTGATAGCCTCATCTAACTTAGCCTGTAATTCAGCATTGACCCTTTCCATGATGTTTCTAATATCATTACTAGCATTTAAATCATGTTTTAAGATATTTATTTTATCTTTTAGGTCAAGCTCCATTTTCTTATACTCAGAGACTGTCTTTTCAGTTTGAGTGCGAGCAATTTGATAGTTAGACAACTTGCATCTCTCAGTACTCACATCACTTAACAATCTTAAAACCTCTTTGTTAAGTCTTTTAGTATTTAAACGACAACCCTTACTACAAAAAGCGTCATCATATACCTCATTGTCTGATGAAGATGAGGAGTGTGTCATGAGAGCATATTGAACATGCTCTTCTTCTTCTATCTCAGCAACCAAAGCTTTATCCTCTTCCTCATCCTTAGCCAAATAGCTCCAATCCCATCCAATGCCATCAATTTCTTGCACTGCCACCATGGCCTTAGGATCCTGAGCCTTAACAATTTGACTTGAGGGTTTTCCAACATCAGATCTTCTTAGAGATCTGCATTCTCTCATAAAGTGCCCCATAAGATGACAATTGTAACACTCAACCTTGGATTTATCAAATCCAGCAGTGTCATTTGCATTAAAGGTCATCTTCTTCTTGAACCTTCTATTCCATCTGTTTGGTCTTATACTTGCAAGAGCCATGTTCCACTTTATATCCATCTCCTCCAAGTGCTCATCACTTATTTACTCAAGGTCCTCATATGTAATCACTGAACCATTGGGCAATGAAGAAATGTATGCACACACAGTATCCAGATCCAAACCAGCAGGCTTAACTCTTGGTGAGTCAATTTTGTATGTGTCAGCGTCTGAATGTGAGGCGTTGACAGGATATGATCCAGCGTTGACACATGTTGATCCAGTAACTGGGTGCATGTATAAATCCTTCTTATCAAATTGACCTTCACTATGTGAGAAGAAGACCATGTTACTATTGGTAGACTTACTTCCATGCTCCAAAAGAGTTTCATTTTCCAACAGCCTCAGTTTGTTGTAGATATCATCAAAAGTAGAACTTTTGTGAGTGTTATTGGCAATTATAGATCTTGCCTCAATCTTCGATGCATCACCAAGGCTTTTAAGAAAAGTGAGAATAATGTCAACATCACCAATTACTGTCCCCATGAAGGACAACTTGCTTGTAATGTCAAGCAGTCTGCTTCTCACACTGCTAAGCTTCTCATTAGGTTGAGCCTTAAAAACAGCATACTCATGCAAGAGTTGCTTCTTCTTTTCTTCCTTAGTATCATCATTACCACCATAGGCAACTTCAAGGGCTGCCCAAAGGTCTTTTGCAGACTCATAACCTCTGTATTTGTGCTGATTTTCTTGTCCCAAAGAAAGTTTCAGAATGCTGAGGGTTTTCATATCAACCCTTTTCTTTGCTATGTCATCAACAGACACAGCTCTACCATCGTCAGGTTTTTCTTTCTTATCTTCTTTAGAGCATCCTTGAACAGCTGATCTTGTAGCAATGGCATCTGCAATCTTTTGAGCTTTATTGAATGTGTTTCCATATTCAATAATCTCCCAGAGAGTGTAATCATGGATTTGCAGATATTGCTCAAAGTTGAACTTCCACAGCTCAAAATTGTTTGCATCTAACATGGGAATCTTGATGTTGTGGTTTGAGGAGGAGGAGGTTACTTCTGGAGTGGACATGATGTTTTTAGGGTTTTGTGAAAATTAGGGTTTTGGTGATTTTAGGGTTCTTGTGTTCTTCTAGATCAAAGTTTCTCAACAAGCTCTGATACCACTTGTTGATCCCAAACTTAGATCGTTTTAGCTTGTGTAAATGATATTAGATCAAGTTATACACGTAGAGAAACTTTGTTTATGTATAAAGTAATTTAAGTGTTATGTGGAATTAACACTTAAACAAGAACACACAAAGGATGTAAACAAACTTTCACTTGATTGATAATAACAAACTTGCTTACAATGAAAGTGTTTAACGTATGAAAACTTATATATAAAACATAACCTAAAGGTCTTCTTTTATAGACATAAGAAGCCTTGTACAAGAGTCTACGTATCAACTGTTCTAGGTAAAGATAATTATAGAAAATACAATGTTGATCCTATCTTTATTAGAAACAAACTAGAAACAAAATACGCGTCGACCATATCTTTCTATCAGTGCTTCTCTTCAACCTATCAACGCTTGACTTCTTCCTGTCAACGCTTGATCTGTCAGCGTTTGTTTTCTTCTTATCAACGCTTGTTTTCCTCTTGTCATCGCTAAAGTGGACTGGCTACATTTTATTCCCAACAAATACTTCAAGCTCTTCCACCCGATATCTATAGAATGGTAAGTGAACACACAATGGCAAAGGATCTTTGGGATCGATTAGCTGTTTTATTACAAGGGACCTCTCTAACTAAGCAAGAACGAGAGTGTCAATTGTATGACTTGTTTGATAGGTTTACATACATTCCAAGGGAGACTCTTCATGATTACTACTGGCGTTTCACTACTTTGATGAATGATATGAACGTGTATAACCTAATGATTGCTCAGTTTCAACTAAACACATAGTTCTTGAACACGTTAACCCAAGAATGGAGTCAATATTTCACCGATGTTAAGATGATTAGAGATTTGAACAAGTCAAATTTAGATCAACTCTATGCTTTCTTGCAACAACACGAGAAGTACGTGATCCAAAAACGCATCTCTCAGGGATCCTATCAAGAACCATTGGCATTAATGGCAAACCATCCAACATTGTCATATCACAACTCTCCGTTTGCTTTGGGACACCAATCTTCTTATCAACCATTGTATCAAACACCAAGCTTCCCACAGTATTCGATCTTGCCACAATCGCCTACATCTTATCACCAACAATACAAGCAACCAACAACATCATCACAAGGAAACTCACATCAGTATTCACCTTATCAACCTCCAACCAACCCTGATATTACCTATCAACAACTTGAGGCTCCCCAACCCCATTTCTCAAAACATGTTAGTGTTCCCTCAAATCAACTTGTAGCTCAATCAGCACCATCATTCTATTTTGATGATGAGATCCATGTCCCTGAGTTTAGACAAAGGGATAGTCCTACTGATATACTTGCTCAAATGTCTGCTTATCTCACTCAAACATTGAACAAACAAGGTTACAGAGGACCAGCTCCAACAAACAATCAGTTAAGGAACTCTTCTAACTCTCGACAACAAGCTACTATTTAAGATGGCAGAGTAATGGTGCAACCACTTCAGGGGAAACCAAGCTCATCTACTGCTGATGCATGTTCATCTAATACTGCTGCTACAAGGGGTAATAACAATGGAAAAATGAAGATGATTATATGTTATAACTGCAAAGGGGAAGGGCATATGGCTCGAGAGTGTAAGCAACCAAAGAGGAAAAGGGATAGCACATGGTTTCAAGAGAAGATCTACTTGGTGAATGCTCAAGCTCAAGGACGTGAGCTAGATGAAGAAGAGTTATCATTTCTCGCAGATCCGGGAGTCGCGGACACTGACGGTCTCACAGCAGCCATCACAAACAATGCCACATATCAATGTGATGATCTGGATGCATATGACTCTGACTGTGATGATTTCAATACCGGCAAGGCAGCTCTCATGGCAAATCTTTCACTTTATGAAGCTGATACAATCTCTGAGGTACCAAATACTGCCACGAATACTAGTATTGTACCTTATCAAGTTGAGCAAGTGTCAGAGTATCCGGAACAGCCTCTGGTGGTTAGTAACTCAAACGAGGAGACAAACAATGATAGCAATATCAATGCAAGTCCCCAGACTTTGAGTGAACCACAACCGGGAGCTATTACGACTACAAATTCGTTTGCTCAACCTGATTTGGTTATGTTGTCGGCATCTATGCTTTGCCAAATGAATAATGCGGTCCTTGAAACCCTCAGTGTTATACAGACTTTATCTGTCGAGCTTGCTTTGCATAAGGAAAAGGTTAAAACCTTGGAATTAACTCCAGTGTCCACTACCTTAACCAATCCTGAATTTGATAGGTTTAGGAAAGTCCAAATGGATAATCTACTAGAAATTGAGAGTTTAAGAGCAAATCTTTCGAAAGAACTTAAAGAAAAAGAGTCAGTTGTTAATAATTTTCAAAAACTACAAACGGATTTCGAAATTCTCGAGTCTAAAAGGGTTGAAACGAAAATTAAGGCGTCTGAGAAAGATAGAAAGACTGAAATTTTGCTTTTAAAACAATACTCTGCTTCACATTTAGTACACTTTTTTCATTCTTCTTTTCAAGAGTTCAATCTATCGCGTCTATTAGACCTACCACCAAACCCGGGGTATGCAAAGCAAGCATTTAACCACAACCCACGACTTTATGATGCAACCAAGTTAGGATTGGTCTTAGATCCGATTGTGTTCTTAAATGAATCTGAGAGCATGTCACTACATGAAGAGAAACGGTCAAAAGTACTTTTTACATATCCTGAGTATGATTATACACAAATGAATGCAACATATGCAAAAATAGATCTTAGAACTCGATTTAATATGCAAAAGGAATTTATCCATACACCCGCTTACATGCCTACTAGAGAAAGCCTTAGTATACTTCCTACACTTGTTAATTCGGACGAACCTAAGGAAATTCCTAAGAATCTTCCACCGGTAAGTACGGTATTGCTAAGCTTGGAAGAGATTGAGCGATACCTAACCGAGTTTGACAAGGTCATCCTGGAATGTACGACTTCAACGGCTCAAACCGCTAGAGAATGGGCTTTCGAACACATGAAAACGGTGTTTGAGAAAGAGATCGTTTCGTTTGTAAACAATATTAAAAATGGTGTTTATTATCTCGCGAGAAATATAAGTTTTGAAATGGGTGAAGTTCGAAAAGTTTTCTATGAAATGGATGATGCTTATGAACAACATTTAATTGAGAAAGAAAAGATTTTATCTGAATATGACTGATTCTTAGAACATATAGTGTCTCTCGAAGTGATGCAAGTTGTTACTATTGAATATGCTCATGAGATTTCATCTACTGTGAATAAATGTGATGATGTGCATGATATATCTGTGACTATTTTTGAACCTGTGAATACTGTAGATAATCATTCTTGTCACGAATCTAACGATGATTTTTTAAAGCTTCAAGATTCTTATAACACACTTTCAAAACGTTTAAATGAGCTTCAACAACATTGTATATCTCTTGAAATTGAAAATCAATCTAAAAATGAAACTCTTTCAAAAACAAATGATTGTGAAAACTCCGTTGAGACAAGTGACAAGATGATTCAGGTGGTTCAGGCATTAGAGGAAGAAATTATAAGACTTGAGAGAGAATCCGTAGAAGAGAAATTGGAACTAGAGGCTGCAAAGATTAAAAATCATGCCCTAGAAGATAGAATTACTTCTATGCTAGGGGAGTTTGATAAAGTAAAGCAGGGTTTTTCACAAATTTATGGTTCATTATAAGATCGCTTCGCTTTCAATGCGGCAGAGCAAAAGTCACTCGTTGACCAATTGAACCGTAAGTGCGAGGAAATCTCTGACTTAAATATTCAACTCATAGACAAAAACATGGTTTTGGCTGAATTAAAGGAGACACTTCAACTCAAAGGACAAGAAGTTGTTGATAATCCAGCTACAATTTCTGCCCCGACCTCTAGTGCTCCAAAAACCAACAAGGTGGTGATCAATAAGAACCCGTACCATAAGAACAATCCACTATCATATAAGTCCTATATGGAGCACGCAGTTGAGTACACGAATTTTGCTAGGGGAGAGTTAGATGATCTCTGTGAACTTGAACCTAGGAATAATCACTATTACCATGTTCACGCTTTCATTGAGAGGATACAACAATGCTTAGAGCACTTAAAGTACATAGGACTACCGGGTTCTACACCACTTAAACAACAAACCACCACCATTGCCATGACTCCATTTAATAAGAATCCAGGATCTAAGCCTATATTAAACACACCCGTCAAGACTAAATCAAAATCTGTCACTAATGTTCCCTTGGCTTCTACAGGAGTAATTGTATCTACTAAGGCTAAAGGATCTCAAGACAAGAAGAATAAGATCAAGCCTTCCACTAGTAGGACTACGAAGAAGAAAGTAGAAGTTCACCCTAGGAATGTTATTTCAAATTTGAATAAAAAGAATCATGTAACTAAGACTAAAGGCCCTGCGCTTGTGCAGCAGCCTAAGCAAAATGTGAATTCTAATTTGAGATGTTGGAATTGTAATGAATGCATGTTTTCTAGGCATCATGATTTATGCCTGGTTGATCACGTGAATGAAATGTATGCAGTTAGGAACAATCTTGAATGGATTCCAATGGGGAATAAATTCACCCAAGTTGGTTGGCAATGGAAACCCACTGGTAGGACCTTCACTGCTAATGGAACTACATGCCCTTTAACTAGGATCACATCCACGGAAGTTAGGTCTCAGCATCCTTTAAATAGGAACACTAGCACTAAGAAATGGAAAAGGCGCCCTTTAACTAGGTCTGCCCCTACTATTGTGCCTACCAGTGAAGAAGTACCTCAGGATCTTAGACAACTAGAATCTAAGCCGACATTTAGGAAGCAAATCTGGAAGCCTAAGAATTCTTCGGTTAGCAAATCTAAGATAATTATATATGTACCTGCTAATACTGAGGAACTACTAGATTCTGATACATCGTCTTTGTCTGGTGATATTTTCAGGTGGTCCAAATCATCCTCTGGTACTTGGACTCTAGATGCTCAAAGCATATGACCGGAGATCGCTCGATGCTCAGAAATTTCGTCAGCAAGTTTCTAGGAACGGTGAAATTCGGCAACGACCATATTGCGAAGATCATGGGTTACGGTGAATATCAAATTGGGAATATTATGATTTCAAGGGTATATTATGTGGAGGGACTTGGTCATAATTTATTTTCAGTGGGACAATTTTGTGATTCAAACCTTGAAGTGGCTTTTTGACAACATACTTGCTTTATTCGCGATCTTGCAGGAAATGATTTGTTAAAGGGTTCTCGAGGGGATAATCTCTACACACTGTCCATTCAAAACATGATGGCCGCCTCTCCTGTATGCCTTCTTTCCAAAGCATCTAAGACCAAGTCATGGTTGCGGCATCGTCGGTTACCTCATCTTAACTTTGATGCTATAAACCATTTGGCTAAAAAAGAATTTGTTCGTGGTCTTCCAAAACTTAAGTTCGATAAGGATCATTTATGTTCCGCGTGTTATTTGGGGAAAAGCACCAAGAAATCATACAAACCTAAAGCTGAAGACACCAACCAAGAACCAATGTATCTTTTGCACATGGATCTTTGCGGGCCAATGCGTACGGCTAGTATGAGTGGTAGAAAATACATCCTCGTCATGGTGGATGATTTCTCAAGGTTTACATGGGTAAAAAATTTAGCATCCAAGGATCAAGCACCAAAGTATATTATTACTTTCTTTAAGATTATCCAAGTACGTCTTAATGCTACTGTTTGCCGCATTCGCACTGATAATGGAACTGAGTTCGTTAATCAAACTCTACGAGACTATTATGAAGAGGTCGTTATTTCATATGAAACTTCTATTGCTCGCACTCCACAATAAAACGGTGTCGTGGAAAGACGTAACCGTACACTAATGGAAGCTGCTAGAACTATGTTGATTTATGCGAATGCTCCTTTATTCTTATGGGCTGAAGCAGTGGCAACTACATGTTATACCCAAAACCGATCCATCATTCGTAAACACCATGGTAAAACTTCATATGAGCTACTTCATGGACACAAACCCGATATTTCATTTCTTCATGTATTTGGTGCACTGTGTTATCCAAATACTAATAGTGAGAATTTGGGAAAACTTCAACCGAAGGCTGATATTGGAATTTTCATTGGTTACTCACCTGCAAAGAAAGCTTACCGAATTTATAACCGTCGTCTTGGCAAGATAGTAGAAACTTTGGATGCCGATTTTGATGAGCTGACAACGATGGCTTCTGAGCAACACAGCTCTGAACCCGCATTACATGAGATGGGAACCGGTACGATTAGTTCCGGATTAACTCCCAACAATCCTACTTATCCATCATTTATACCACCTACAAGGCCCGAGTGGGATGAGTTATTTCAACCTATGTTTGATGAATTCTTTGATGCACCTAGTCATGATTCTCCAGCACCTGCAGCAGTAGCTCCGATTCCCGAAGTTGTTGCTCAAGATAATGGAAATTAGTCTGAGACATCAACTGTTACTATTGAACCAGATGTCCCATCCCCCACCGATTCATAAACTACACCTGAATCATCACCCCCACTTGTTCCTAATGATGTTGAAGAGGATCACTATGATCATGATTTGGAATTTGCTCACTTACAAGAGCTTCCTTTCTTTGGTTCACGAATACCTGAAAACCCTAACGGTGCGTCAACCTCAGAGGAAGCTCCTGTAATCGTTTACTCCCGACCACCACGGATTGAAACTCACAACACAAAATGGACAAAGGATCACCCAATCCGCAATATTATTGGTGACATAAATCGACCAGTCTTAACTCGCCACCAACTCCAAGAACATGCATTATATTGCTACTTTGATGCATTTCTTTCCGATACTGAACCTAAAAACTGGCAACAAGCCATGACTAAATCATCTTGGATTGAAGCCATGCAAGAGGAACTTAATGAATTTCAACGTCTTGAAGTGTGGGAATTAGTTCCTTTACCCATCAACGTTGAAATCCTTACATTGTTGTGTGTATATAAGGTTAAACTCGATGAGTTAGGTGGAGTGCTGAAGAACAAAGCTAGATTGGTTGCTAGAGGTTACAAACAAGTTTTCGGTATTGAATTTGAAGAATCCTTTGCTCCTGTGGCACGATTGAAGGCAATTAGACTATTCCTTGCTTATGCTGCTCACATGAACATGATCGTCTACCAAATGGATGTTAAGACGGAATTTCTTAATGGTGAATTAAGGGAAGATGTCTACGTAAGCCAGCCGAATGGATTCGTCAACTCAGAGTATCCTAATCACGTGTACAAGCTCAAGAAGGCTCTTTATGGGTTGAAACAAGCTCCACGCGCGTGGTACGATCTCCTATCGTCGTATCTCATCTCGAAAGGCTTCTCCAAAGGCAAAGTGGACCCAACATTATTTATTCTCAAGGAGGACAACGACATGATACTGGTACAAATTTATGTTGATGATATAATTTTTGCTGCCACTACTCAAAGACTGTCTGACCATTTTGAGAAAATTATGTCCACACGCTTTAAGATGTCGATGATGGGAAAATTTTCATTTTTCTTAGGGTTGCAAATTTCTCATAATCCCAGAGGCATCTTCATTAATCAATCTAAATTTGCCCTTGAATCACTAAAGAAGTATCATTTTGAAAATTGTGACCCCGTGGATACTCCAATGGTGGAGAGATCCAAGTTAGGTGAGGATAGGGATGGGATAGCTGTGGATCCTAAACTTTACCGTGGAATGATCGGCACCCTTCTCTATCTGACTGCTAGCAGGCCTAATTTGCAATTTGCTATATGCATGTGTGCCCGGTATCAGGCTCGGCCTACCGAAAAACACTTACATGTTGTGAAAAGGATCTTTCGGTATCTTAAAGGAACACTTCATCGTGGTCTGTGGTATCCGAAAGATTCCTCTATTGCACTAATATCATATGCAGATGTGGATTATGCTGGGTGTCAAGATACTAGATGTAGCACTTCTGGCAGTGTGCAACTTCTTGGAGATAGACTTATTAGTTTGGCATCCAAAAGGCAAAAAAGCGCTGCGATATCAAGTACTGAGGCTGAATACATTGCTATGTCCGGTTGTTGTGCTCAAGTTCTTTGGATGAGATCACAATTAACTGACTACGGTCTTGGATTCAACAAAATCCAGATGTACTGTGATAACAAAAGCGCAATTTCCCTTTGCTGCAACTACGTTCAACATTCCCGGGCGAAGCACATTGACATACGCTACCACTTCATCAAAGAGCAAGTGGAAAATGGAGTGATCGAACTGTACTTCGTCAACACTGAGTATCAGCTGGTAGATATATTCACAAAGGCCTTAGATCGAGGACGTATCGAGTTTTTGATCGAAAAGCTAGGCATGAAATCATTCTCACCAGCGACACTTAAGGAGTTGGCAGAAGAATCTGCAGAATAGTGGTGGTAAACTATTCTAGAGTATCCTTTGATCGTGATCTTGTATATTAACGTATATATTTAAACCACCAAAAGAAAAATACAAAAATATAAAACATACAAAAACCATAAAAAATATAAATCAAGTAAATCAAAAAATATTTTTCACTTAAATCGGGCATGTCTATTTATAGGGTAATATTTACGGCCTTAGAAATGTCGTTTAAAATTGACACGGCGCCATAAATAGAGTCCGTATAAAAGTTGTACATATTTTAAAACATGCCCATTATGGCTTGTAGTTGTTTCTGACTACAACCCGCATTTCGCATTAAAGTCACGTATTTCTTACGAAAGCGTTGGCTCACAACGGGAATTAATTTTCTCGGGTATGGTTTACTTTAAAACCATACAAGGGATCGAGTTTACTTCATAACTTGGTCTAACACAAATTTGTGTACGTTTCAGTGCACTTATTTTGCTAAAATAAGAGAAATCTTATTGTCACCACGAATTGTTTTAATATCATCTTAAACGAAAAAGTATTTCATCAGTTCTCTTAAATACAAAGACTACAACTCTTTAAACAGAAAATGGGTCTGTATTTAAGGGGGAGAAAATGTCAAATGGTTTTCATCATCAAATAAGTCTTCAAAAGTCTTTCAGAAAAATTAACTTGTTATTTGCTTTATGGTGTATCATTCTTCGTATGTACTCGTTGTGCTTCGTGACCTTTCATGATTTATGTGACTCGGTCTTAGGATTTTTCGTGATAATATAATTAATGACTGTTAAGACATAGGAGGTTAAATGTGCGGTTTAGATTGAGTGAGACTAAATAGGATAATCTCTAAACGCAAATATACGGAAATAGGAGGACTAATTGTGTAAAAAGGGAAAAAAGCTTATTTTTGACCTAAGTCAAATACATAAATACGCCCCCCCCCCCCATTTGCTGTGTATCGTTTCTTTGTTTAACAACAAGCTCAAACCACAAACATTTGCCGCCATTGATTTATTTCCTCAAGCTTGTTATTGATTTAATCTGCTAAAAACATCAAAGGTAAACATGTTCTTATCTAAGTTTGCTTATGATTCAATTGAGTATCAGTCTAATTAGTCCAATCCCCAAAAACATCAATTTAGGGTTTATGAATCTAATTAGGTTGTATAATTGAATTAATAAGTGGGTTTTGAAAGGGATCGGTTTAGATCATAGATGTTTTTGTTTAGGATGCTATAGATTCACTCATTTTTGCCCTAAGAATCATAACTAGCTTGTAGATGAGGATTAACATGAAATCTGTCATAGACTATTATCTGAAAAATGCATTTATCTGAAGATTTATATGAAAAACATGTTTTTTTCTGAAAACCATGCATTTATCCGAAGATTTATATGAAAAACATGCTTTTTCTGAAAACCATGCATTTATCCGAAGATTTATCTCAAAAACATGTTTTTTTTCAGAAAACGAGGCATTTATCCGAAGATTTATCTGAAAAACATGCATTTATCTGAAAAAGTTTGTTTTTCCGAAAAAGATGATTTCTATGAAAAAGTCCTTTTATCCGAAAAGGACGATTTCTCTGAAAAAGTCCTTTTCTCCGAAAAACACGATTTATCTGAAAAAGTTTGTTTTTCCGAAAAAGATGATTTCTATGAAAAAGTCCCTTTATCCGAAAAGGATGATTTCTCTGAAAAAGTCCTTTTCTCCGAAAAACATGATTTATCTGAAAAAGTTTGTTTTTCCGAAAAAGATGATTTCTATGAAAAAGTCCTTTTATCCGAAAAGGACGATTTCTCTGAAAAAGTCCTTTTCTCCGAAAAACATGATTTATCTGAAAAAAGTCTGTTTTTCCGAAAACGATGATTTCTCTGAAAATTTCCTTTTATCCGAGAAAGTTACATTCTCTGAAAAAGTCTTTTTATCCGAAAAAGTTGATTTCTCTGAAAAAGTTTGTTTTCCGAAAAAGTTGTTTTATCTGAAAATGTCATTTATTCCGAAATTTCACGTGCATTTATCCAAAGAATGTGGTTTTATCCGAAGATGGTGTGTTGTTTGTTGTCTATCGTATATGCTTGATTTGCTTAGGTATAGATACATCATGATATATATTTTTGGGTCTATCAATCTTGTATGTTTGTTCCTCTTAAGCAGAAAACATGTCTCAACTTACCGCGCAACAAATCAAAGCTAATCAGGCACTTGACGCCGCCAAGGCTCTACAGTTTATACCAAACAACTTTCGACTGAAAGAAGATAAAGAAGATTATGCCTCAGTTCACTATGCTTTCAAAGTGGCCACAAACATTTTTGATCGAACTCCAATTAAGAAGGCGTTATGGGGTACGACTTCGGTTCCAACCGATTATATGTATGAATTTTGGGCTTCAAAGAAACGGCTATCAGACAGAAAGCTCACATTCACCATCAACAAAAAGGAATATACTCTCACAATTTCTATCTTTTGTCAAATATTAGGATTACCAATGCCACCTGCAGGTCAAAGGTTTACAGTCGACCCGGACAAGAATGAAATTGTAAAGATGTATCATTCTCTTGGATATGGTGATCCTGAGTTACGAGTGGTGTCTCAGTTTACTACAACTAACTTGGGTCAACCTTGGAAAGCATTTTTCGGAATAGTCATTCGGTGTTTTACTGCTAAATCAACTGGATATGACTCTTTGCGTCTTTCAACTGCTTGTATCTTTTGGGGCATCTATAAGCGTAAGAATGTGAACTATGCAGAGTTACTATGGGAGGATTTTACTAATCAACTCTTCCACAATACCAAGAAGAAGACAGGTTACTTTCCTTTCCCACGTTTCATTAAGCTTATTATTCGTCACTTCATGCAATTAGATGCCTCAATCGATAAACTTGAAGGAAGTCCTCATCATACTCCCGATGACGATGATATTCTTGCGGACTTAAAACACGAGGGACACACCGGTGTTTACTCAGGTATTCCAACCGCTATTCCTACTCATATGTTGACTAATGAACTCAAATCAAGTGAGGCATACAAGCAATTGTTGAATGAAATGGAACTTCAAAAGGAAAGAGTTGCATTGGGAGATTTCTCTTCATCAAAACCCAAAGGCAAAGGCAAACGCAAACAAGGTGAACCATCAGATGAAATAGCTTCACCTAAGCCCAAAAAGAAGAAAACTGTTGCCATGTCTAGTGGGAAGGAGCTAATGCTTGAGGATGAAGATGAAGATATTAATGAAGAACAACTGCTTCGCAAAACTGAAAGACGAAATGTCAAGACAGCTATCATGCAAAGTAAGAAAGACACTAGGGGTAGTGGTTCTGGTATGAAAGCAAAGGAAACCATACTACCTTCTGATATTGCAGAATTTGGGAAACTTGATGAGCACACACCTCGTCATGACAAATCTGCCCAAACTGCTGATGATGTTGATGATGAACAACAACCTCATGACGGATTGAAGGACATGGATGTTACCGGGTCTACTGATACGACAACATTTGTTGAGACTACCAAAGTCATAAGTTCTATAGTGTCTCTACCCGTTACTACAATGCCTCCACCAGTCTCTACAGTGCCTCCACCAGTTTCTACAGTGTCTTTACTGCTTTCTATAGTGCCTCTACAAGTTTCTACAGTGACTCCACCAGTTTCTATAGTGTCTTTACCACCTTCTACCGTGCCTCTACAAGTTTCTACAGAGCCTCCACCAGCTTCTACAGTGCCTCCATCAGTTTTAACTCTACCTCCACCAGTTATTACAGTTACCCCACCTACATCAATTCAACTTCCTCTAACTCTACCAAGTCGACCTCTCTCCACTTCGCTTTCAAGCACTGCCATGACCATTGCTCATACACAACAAACTACAGCTGCACCGATATTGTTGATTCCATCATTACCAGCAATGTTCATGATTCAGATAGAACAACACTTGACAGCTCAACAAGAAGAGATGGTTCAGATTAAAGAAGAGTTAGCTCGTAGACAACAAAGTGAAGAATCCACAAGAAAAGCTCAAGAAGACGCCATTGCTAAATTCCAAGAAGAGTTAGAATTATCTCGCAAACTCCATGCAGAAGAACTAGCTCACGTCAAAGCAAAGAAAACCGCCATAAATGAAGCAACGTTCATACGTCTTCGAGACCTCAAAAAGAGGTACTAGGCTGAGAAAGAGGTTCTTGCCGAAGCTAATGAAGCAATTGTTCAATCACTTGATGAAAAGGTTAAGGAATCTGTTACAATATGCCCAACGAGTTGAAACAAATTGCCGCAACCAACGTCATGATCAAGTCTTCTCACGCTAAAAAGTCAGATTTTCTCATGGCTCAAAGGTTCACGGATTATGAGTTAAAGAAAATCTTACATGCTCGGATGATTCAAGTCGGGTCCTACAACAAAACCAAAGCTCAAAAGATCCTTCACAAAGCTCTTAAAATGGCTATAGATGAAGATACTAAGATATTCGAGAAACATGGTTCTGTAGTTCCCTATGATATCTTAAATGAAGAAGAAGATGAATCCGACAATGATGACGACGATGCTGATGATGACAATGATGATGATGACAAGGGTGATGACGACAAAGGTAGTGATGACAACAGAGGGAGTGATGAAGACAAAGGTAGTGATGAAAAAGGAGGGAGTGATGAAGAACGAGGTATTGATGAAGAAGAAGGTACCAATGACGAAGAAGGAAGTGCTAAACACAGTGATGGTGATGATAATGGTGATGGCGACGGCAAAAATGATGATGATCAAGAAAAAAGAGACGATGATACAGGGGAAAAGGATGGAGATAAGAAAGACAAGTCTAATAAATACAAGTCCAAAGGTGACAAATCTTCCAAAGATGATGTTAACAAGTGTAAATGAACTCCAAAACCTACACCTCGTCAAGGCAGACGCACCAAGAAGTTTCATGATGTAGATGCTAATACAGCCTCATGAGATACTCCAGCCACAACTGCTCCTGCAACCACATTTGTTCCTATCTCATCTGCCCCAGTTGATTCAGTTACTACACCATTAGTACAACAACAACTCACGGAACCCGATCAACCTGTACCAGACATTCCAGTCTCTGATCCAGTCCAAGACATACCAGACACTAAAGCAGTAGCAGAACCCGTTGTTGATGTTCATGTCTCTACTACAGTTCCTGATGTTCCAGAGTCAAGTGAACCAGCATGGGTGGATACACTCGAGGAAGACGAAAATGCACCCGTACAACCTTGGGTGTCCAACGCTGCTGCACTTCGTCCACTGACAAAGGCTGATGAAGCTGATTTCTCTCAATTCCTAAGGAATCCAATAGATTTTCAAGATACTTGGAGTATAACTATGGGTCTAATGTAACTCAAGCAATGGTTGTGAGAGGACTCAAAAATCCCAAACTTCGTGTTAAATCCAAGCTCAGCAGTACGGAATACGAGTACAACGCAAATGAACTTCTGAAAGCGTTGACAACTACTCAAAGGGACGGTGTTCATGCGCCTGAAAAACCTCCTCCTACTACATCTGCAGATGATGATCAAATTGCACTTGACTTCTTTGTCAGTGAGGATCTCGAATACTTGGTCAAGGGAGCAAACAAGTATGCAACTTCATTAACATTGGTAAAGGCCGTAAATTGGGATTTGATACCGTGGTTAGAAGAAAAATTTAATCGTCTCTGGGTTCCACAAAAATATCCTGAATATGATCGATATGCAGAATTGGGTGCTTCACATTGGGATGAGCGTGTGCGACGCGCCTACAACTATGCATGTGTGCACAACTCAGGCTCTCAAGTCTTCTCCCTAATTCGAATCAAAAGCATCCAAGGAGTTAGGATTGAACCAAAAACAGGTTATCAACATTTGACAGAGATTAGACTCATTAAAGAAGATGAAAAAGTCTACACTATCCAGGAAGGAGATTTTCCACTTCTTCGTCTCGAGGACATTGAAGACATACTGCTTTTGCTAACTCACAACGCCCTTAGACACTTGACGTCTGAAGAACTAATTGCCCTGAATTCAGCTCTTCGAATGTACACACGTCGAGTTGTCATCAATAAAAGAGTTGAAGATCTGCAACTTGGAGTAGAAAGTTATCAAAGGAAGCTCAATCTTTCAAAACCACGTACTAAAGTCTTCTAGAAGCATACAGACAAATCTCCTTACACCAGCACCACTGACCCGATGCCCGGCATTTCTACCTGAATGGTCGTGGTCTTATGAAATTTCTGAGAATTCCAGAGATCCACAAATTCAGTGACGGGACTCTCACCCATATTCGGGATAAGTTAGTGCATCTCAACAAGCATAAGACTCTTCCAGAGGTCACTGTAGATTGGGACAAGGTATATCAACAGAGTGCTACATATACAATCAAGAAGATTGATGAAAAGTTGAGAGAAATACGTCTTATAAGAAGCTTTGAACGATTCGTTGGTGGAAGACCGTATGGAGCGCACCACAAGTTCATGGAACGATCCATCTAATGGGTCGTACTACCTGAGGTCATCTCCATATTGTTAATTTGTGAATATGTAAATTTTGTAGATATAGTGCTTTTGTGGCTTGTTGTAGTGTGAAAGTATGATAATGTTTCAAGAATTTCTCACGAGATTCTAAATCTTTCAAAATCTGTCATACTCAAGCACTAAAACTAACCCTCATTGACTCGAGGGGGAGCATTAACATGTTCTATGGCCATAGATTGATTTCATTTTTACCCAAAGACCGGTTAATCCATTCAATATCCCAAATATTAATCGTTAACATTTTAGATAAGGGGAGAAAATGGGATTAAGGAGACTTAATGATATTTGGCTAAAATAAATGAAAAAGACTTAAAAGATAAACCAACTTAATATGTGTAATGCACATGTTAAGGGGGAGCTTTTTTTACGAACAAAACACTTAAGGCACAAAAACTTTGATTATAATATCACAAGTGCTTTAAGTGATTTTCAAGGATTTTTCATGGTGACAATACTTACCCAAAACACACTTAATTCACGACGGAAGTGGTGACAAAAGGGTGGTAGGAATAGGTATTAGTCCTATAATTCATCAGAAGCGATGGAATCTTCCCAAGGACAATTCCCTAGATAGAATTAGAAGTCCTAGGAAAGTTGGAGATGATTGTGAACGTAGCAGAGTAGCGAATACTTACTGATGCTAGCACTGAAACAATCACAACAAGGTGCTAGTGATGATGTATTGGTAAGTACTGAAGGGGTTGAAGAATGAAAAAGAAATGTAAAGATAAAGGGTGTAAAGAAAGAAGCCCTCCTTACAACTTAGGACAGAAACCGGGTCAACACATCTAATATTGGGATCATTTTTTAAATGATTCTCAATATTGAAGACAATATATCATAGACCCAGTGATGTCATGCACAACCCCTCCCAGCTAACTCAAATATCTCTCAAAAGATGTCTGTTTTAATCACACGGAGCTCAACATGTTATCTATTGGTTTATTCACTCCGAATAGACTGATATTGAATAGGTGGCAATCCTCTCCAGCCATCGGTCACTAAATCAAAACGCATTATCGAGTCTAGAGCCACGAGATCATCAAAAGTCTCATTCGGACACTTTCCATTTATTCCTTGCTTCTTCACACACTGTGAAAAGTAAGAGATATTTATAAGTCCTACGCAGTATTCTTGTAATATTGCAAGAACATCCGAGTGATACGCAAGTATTATAATGAAGATGGAAATCCTACTTGAGCCAACATCAAACAAGCTCATGGTAGGTGACACGTGCGGTTCTTTAAGAACCAATCTTGTGAAAAACTGGAAAGAAACAGTAGTTTAATTCTTAATTGAACTTAAACTCGTTCCAGGCCTCTACGCATTATCGTATGATCTTGCCAGAACACTCAGAGTGACACTCTTTAGTGTTCACAGTGACGAGTGGAAATTCTTCTATTGTTAACATCAAACAACACTTGGTAGGTGACAAGCAAGATTCTATTTGAATCAAGCTCGTGACAACTGGAAAGCAACGATGGTGAAAATCTTAATTGAAATTCACTTGTTCCAGGCTCATGAATAGACGGCTTCAATCACAAGGATAATTTATCTAAGTGATTCACTCTTTATGTTCGTAGTCAAGCTTAGTGATCGTCGAATAAAGAGAACGGGTTTACCCGCGAAATCCTGTCAGGAAGTTACTTAATTGAAACTATCCGTCACAGGTACGATATCTAATATCGTACAATGGTCTTCACCTACCGAAGGTAAAATGCTACCAATATAGAATGAAATGGTCTAAGCCATCTCGTTTGTGTCTTATTATGTTGCTGCATTCGAAGACGGTGGCGTTGCGGTGTACCTGTTGAAGTCGTCCTCACATACTTATTCCTTCTACTTCAAATATTTCAGCAAATTCAAGAAAGTCTGACCTAAAAGTCTTCCGTTGTATCGACTCTGAAACTTTCAAGAATTCAACAAAGGATAGGTGTGTGGGACATGAAGTCATGAAGAGGCGAGCATCCTAAGAAGATAAAGATTGCACGTGAAAGGCCAAAAGAACATGTTCCAAGCAAAAGCCTGATATTATTCAACACATATTCACAAAAAGAAGAAAAGATACAGAAGAAAAGAGAAAGTGGACTACGAGCTCAAGAACAAGATCTAACATGCTAGATTAGGACTTTGTAAATTTGGAGTGACCTCCCTTTGGGGGAGATTGTTGGAAATACGTTTTACGTATAAAGAAAGTCTCGGTCACTCCAACAATATAGTTATAGGCTCGTAGTATTGTTTAAGTAATATTTATGTTAAGCCCGACCCATGAGCATGTTCATGGGCCGGAGGCCCAAGTCCATTTAAGGAATTGGGTATATAAACCTCTTTCCACCATGGAAAGAGGTGTTGGTTGTTTAGTTTACTTTTCATATTAATAAAGTTTCTTTTTTTCTCTCTCTACTCTCTCTCTCTAGAATAACAACAACCCTCTTGATTAGGTATAAGATTATCATTGTTCTACAAGGATAAATAGATCCAAGTCCTAAAAGGAGGCGGATTGTTGTATATCAAAATCCCAAATAAAGATTGGAGAAAAATGAAGAAGTCGTGGTCCAAGTATGAAGAATCTCTCAAAAACTACAAGTGAAGAAATTCCTATTATGAAGAGAAGACCATTATTTCAAGATCATTTCTCAAGATTCGAAGTATGAAGTCAATGCCAAATATCGATCCGAGAAAGGTCTCAAATCGTGAAGCGAGTTATGCCAAGAGATGAACTTTATGAGGTCTCAAGAAGCAGTTTTAAAAGATTTTGTCCTTTAGCTAACTATTGATTAAATCGTTCTACTTTATTTTCAGCCTAAATAACTATCGAAATAAGTCAATAATGCATCCTCGTGATCATTCAAGACAACAATAAAATATAAGAGATACACCTAGGAATAAGGGAGTCTAAGCGAATAATTGAGCCACATGAGTTTGTGTTAGCTTGCTAACTTATAATAACAATGATCTCGTTTTTAAGCTTGGTATGGGGAACGCGAAACATGAGAGTGATAAACATTCATGACATCCAAAGCCCTAATGTAAGTCTTCGATCTCTTTACTTTTTCTCCCTATAAGTATTTTGTTATTTTCTATCTTTTTAGTTTCATTAATGTCTTGTGTTTAATAAAGGCTAAGGTGGGTTAATTATGATGGAAAATGTAAATCTTGCTTTGTAATTAATGCATTACATGAGGGCATTGCAATGGTCAAGTGTAGGGGAATTAATAAGTGTGAAAACACTTATCCTTTTATGTGAGACCCCCAAAATCTGACATGGAACAACTAGGCAACGAGGGGGTAACACGTCATAGTACAAGAAACAATGAATTACAGTTGACACAAAGTTGACGTAATAAAAGAATATATATCACATCATAAATGATCAGAGTTTTAAACATAGGTCCCAGAGTTTTATATGCGGAAAGATATATTATTTCATCATGATTTATAACATAAAGTTGCCCAAAAGATATAATAAATTTCTAACAGTTTGTACTAAAACCAGTCTTTTAAAAGCATCACAGAAATCTCCAAGCTGCAATAATATCCTGCGGGCTCCCATCCAAGCAGAGCTAAGTAATAATACCTGAGATTAAACATGTAAAATCGTCAACACAAAGTTGAGTGAAATTCATAGGTTTAGCAATAAAGGTGTGGAACACAAGCATTCATTTGTAAAACAAGTAAAAAGAGAAAATGGTTATGATCATTAACCATAGTCTGAAACCAATATTATGGCTGTTTAGTTCATGAATCGAAGCTTAACTCAAAGTAAGTTCCTCTAGGGAGTATTCAGCCTAAATACTCAAGTATAAACAAATGTAAGTGCGTCAAGGTAATCGGGACGGGGATTGTCAATCCCGATGGATCCACCCACAACATTCGCGCTTAGCGCAAAGCATACGGGACAATTAACGGTTCATGATCAAGAGAGGAAACTTAAGGCTATTAACTATAAGCAATAATATCAATGAAAACTGTTGGAAAGCATACAAGTCTGAATAGCATACAAGTTCTGGATAGTATACAGTTTTAAATGGATGTGTTCCACCATGTAAAATCTCACCCCGCATTTAGAAACATTGTTCAAGTAAAAAGGGGCTATGAACTTACCTTTAGTAAGTAATAACAAGGTAAAAGGGCTGAGCAAAAAGAAGTCTTCACGGACCTATGCAATGGTGACGCGTAATAAGAATGCGTTCAATGAAGCAATAACGTTTTAGAAGTGGTGGGACATAGTATGACTAGGTAACTTGCGTGCGATGGCGAGACCTAAGCTTAAGTTAAAATTTTGACCCAACACCTTGAACCTAATGTAATAACCTAATATCAACCTTGTATGATGGTCCAAGCATTTATGTGTGGGTTCCGAACACGTTTAAGACTCGGTTTGAAAAACCAAAACAAGGGACTGCATTCAGTTTTCTGAAAAAGGCTGTGAAGATTTGGTCATATCTAAAAATCTATAATTGTACAGGAGGTGAAATTTCTTGACATGTATAGGTATTTCTCTTACCTTTAAAAGTTGGGAAACAACAGCCCTGGAACTATTTTCAATCAACGGGAAATGCACTTTTAGTGACAGACTATCAAAACAGAAAGTTGTAAACGTCTTTCGTACCTTACGGTAGATTAAGCATAAATCCCAATCGGTAAAAGATTTTGACACGAAACCAAAAAGAGAAGTTTTATTATATTTGTAGCTACTGTAAAAAGTCATAAAATCATAAATTAATCCTTTTTACCCAAGTCAATTTACCCACGTTTTAAGCATAACATTCAGATTTGACCTAGTTTAGTAAAACGACCGTTTCGGACTCATCCGGACACTTCCCGTTTCCATCCAACTCAACACATACTAATCAAATCAGTGGTTATCCATTTTTCAAATAAAAACAAGGTCATATGTTTAATAAAATTTTGTCATGACCTGTTTGTTTCTGTGGTGATTTCCATACTACAAAAACAACTCCATTTAGCTAGCTAACATCAATCAAGCAACACTTAGGTTATACCAAATCGCCACGCAAGTGTCCTAAGTCCTAATATGCCCTAAGTATCTATAAGCTCAGTAGGTTTCACCCAAGGAATTCAAAATTCATGAATAAAAAGAATCAAAGTACTAGTAACATCAAAACTAAAATGCTAGGAGTGACTATACCTTCATAACAAGTAGGAATTAATCCAAACACGCAAATTAAACAATTCCTCCTCCTTGATGCTTAGAAATTTCGTGGCCCTTAGCCACGTGTTAAGTCAATCACGGTACTCAGCAACTGAGTAGAAACAATGTAGTGAGACGATCACCGACGATATGGATGCCCGGGGAAAACACGAAAACCGCAACCTATCACAATAAGGCGCGCGTTAAGACTCGAACTCAATATCGATATATATACCAAATATAACATGAATCAAATGTTTTCAAAGTATACACGTTTCAAAACCATTGACACGAATCAAATGAATTCATACTACCCATTTATCCAACGTTACTCGTTAAAACACTTGAACACTTGAAAATGACTCGTCATACGACGCCAAGTCAACGCAACTCAAACTATCCTTTACCCTTATTTGGACCAGTAGCTAAGTCATTTATATAATGACTAAGCACTTGAGTAAGTCACCATGTCCGAGGGTGAACACTCAAACTCACGCAACACAAGCATTGAACTACGTGTCCAAAATAAAAATCAGCAAGTACACCCCGAATGTACACACCGATCTACCCTATCTAGACTTGTCCGTTTTACATGAAAATTGGTGTCAAGGTCACTTATAACCTGTATAAGACCTCACCAAAAATTTGAGCCAAAGTTCACAATTTAAAATCCATCAGCTCGACGCTTTACTCGACTCCAAATTTTAGGACAGATTTGTACACTTGTTTTGTAAAACCGTTTGGACCACTTTAAAAGTACTAACCCGACAATCCGTCTTTTGAAACCACTACTAGACTCATCAAACTCAGTTTGTAAACTTTGAAAATCAGTAGTATCAACTATCTAACCAAGCCTAAAGTCCCCGAGAGTCGACCCAAAATCAGCCACAATTTCGGATTGTGCCGACTTGCGTCTCCCGGTACACGAAAACTAAAACTAGCATAACTTTTGACTCGTAATGAGTTATAAGCTCTATCTTATACCAAAACGACCGTCTCGGAAAACTCTACAACAATTTCAAATAATCTCAGTCTTTCACAGACCTTAAACCCACGAAACATACTGTTTAAGGCTGTTGTCCCAAATTAGCTTTTTAGAAAACATGATAAATCTATTTTTCACTCAAAACCAATCATTCCCATACCCCTAGGATCACTATACTATCATACCCATCAACCAAAAACTCCTAAAAACACTTGTATGAAAAATCTAACAAAAATCAAAGATTAAAAAAAGACTTTTAAGGATCAAAACATGATAATCTTACCAAATATAACATATGCAAGATGATTACAACATCATACAATCATGAAATCAAAAGTTCTTGAAATCTTGATGCATGTGGGTGATTTTAGTATCAAAAGAATCACCATTAAATTTTATGAATGGGTCTTGTTTTAGTTTTTGTCAAATCATGATGGATGGTGGTGGATTGTGGTGGTGGAGTGGCGGTAAAATGGAGAGGGGAGGGAGGAGTGGTGATTTTTTTTTTAAATGTGTTTATGTGTGAGTGGAAGTGGAAGAAATGGGTTTATATATGGTAGGTAGTGGAGGGACCAAAGTTGCCAATTTGCAAACTTGTGGATCTAAATACAATTAATAGTTTTAAAGGGTAGAAAATGGTTATTGGTAAATATTAAAAATATTTACAGGGCTCGGGTTTCGTAAAAATACTTTTCAAAGTTACAATGCATCGTAAAAATGATTATACGATTTCTCGACACGACTTAATACGTAATTAAAACGACATCATCGGAAATATTAATTATCGAAACAATCGATAAGTAAACGTAAAAGTTTGGGCATCCGTCGGTATCGCGATCACTAGGAATTCTCGTTGTACATTGATTTGAATAAACTCGTTGTAAAACGCACACGGGTGATTTTAAATCAAAAACATTGATTTAAAATAAATATGGAAAAATAAAATGAAAATTTATAATTCCATACAAAGTATTTATCGATGATCAGAAAAATACTTAAAAAAAGTATAATTTCAAAATCTTAGGATTTACATATAGCAATACAAAAAAACGTAATACGTTGGAAAAATTCAAGAAGCACGAATAAAAAGAATAAAATAATGTTGGGAAAGTACGGGTTCTCACAGTCTTCCCCCCTAAAGGAACTCTGGTCCCCAGAGTTCTCCTGAAAACAGTAGAAGATGCAAACAAGAGGAGGTACAAAGTGTAGAACAAAATTCATTGCATCCCAGGTAAACTTACGTACCATGACGAATCTTAACGGTTAGAATTCACTATGCTTCAGTTTCTTAACTCCTTTTCGTATAACATTTCAGTCTTAGATTAGGATAACGATCTTTCAATACGGAGATACATCGAGAGACAGAGTTGTTGGAAATACATGAGATAAACTAACAAGAATGAACACAAGAATCGCTTAAACAGGCAAAGTGCGATAAAATGAACCAAGATTGTAAATCAACAAGGGGTCGCAAATCGTGCAACTGTAAAACGTGACAATCTTAAAACGTAAATAATCCAGTCACAAGCGAAATAGAAGGGAAAAGAAAATGAATAACATATGATCATTTAAAATACAAGTTGTCTTAATCAGTTGTCTATCATTTTGGGATTACTTTAAAAACTCAGTTTAAATATTTTCTTAATTAAAAGAAAATTTTACCAGATGTAGTGATTTAAAAATCAAATTCTATATTTAGGGAGTAAGCTGTTGCTATATCTTTTTCTTGATCAGGATTTTCAAAGCAAAAGTAGAACAGTTCAAGATAGTTATCCTGATCGGCTTAAGAACTTTTGGATGACTGTATTAAATTATCGTTAAAACTCTGGTTTATCGTCACCATTAGAGAAAATTCAGATTTTTTTTTCAAGTTATTTTGAATCATTGTTAGAAATTATAAATTAATTTAAATAATTTCATTAGGTTGACAATTAAGTATGATATAATCAAATACTTTAAAAGATACAGCTTGATATCTTTTGAAACATTAGGTAAATTTACCAAAGAGGATATATAGATCTGATACTTAACTTGAAACAGTTATTTTGGTAATTTAAACATTTGATAAAATGTATAAAATGTTCTTAAAAATTAATAATAATTTTTTTTTAGAAATTTAAGAAAGTGTTTAAGATATCAAACGATAAACACGTAACAGTTTCTGGTTTTCAAAAGGTGACAAGACAGCAACGAATGTGAATCATATAAAGGTCAACAATCTGTATGCGAGCAATATACAAAGGAATAAGACGGAAGTGGTATCAATTCTTAACAAACGTGGTAGAATAGTCACGTCAATAATAAAAATAATAAGAAACGTATAGCAAGATTAATTCACGAGTGCGGTTGGCGTCACCAATAACGGCTTATTAAGTTCTCGGTGGTCGAAATACGATCGAAAGAGAAAAGCCACACAACGAATTTTCGAATCAAAGAAAATTATTAAGAAGTCAATTGAGAGAAGTTCCAGTCATAAATCACTAATCGCGTCCAGAGATGTTTCGAAGGTCTACCAAAATAGATAGAGATGGTCAATCGATGTAGGAGCATAGCAACGTTGAAACTTTCAAGTCGGGTATCAATGTTAAGAATTTAGGCAAATGGTAACGAAAATTGTATCATGAGGATGATGAGGTAACAAGTAAAGCAAGGATCGTTGAGTAAAGAAATCTGTGCTTGAGGCATGTATTTTGTTCAAGAAAAGTTAAGGGTTCATAGGTGTATGTCACGAACTGTTGTTACTCGCACATGAAGTAAAAGTTTTCAAAACTTATATTTATCTAACTTTTTAAGAAGCATAATTAAAAAGTTGATTCTTGGTTAAATATTTAAGGTGACTACTATTTGGCCTTGCATGGCTCCTTCTAAATTTGGCATAGGTGATCAGGCCATGCATAATTTAGGACTAGCAATGCGATGCTCAGCTTCGTCAACCAATATTACATATCATATGATTTAAAATATGCATATAATGCCATTTGTAAAAACAGAACTCAAAATAGTTTATGAAACTATTTGTTAATAAGTTACTGGCTAACTATTTTAAATCGACAATTCGTATAGTTACAAGGGTTCTTTATAAGACCGTATTAGAACAATTTTTGAAAATACATTGTAAAATTAATATAAGTTAATTTTATAAGATAACATTCAATTATTTAAGAAAGCCCAAATGAAACCTTTTTTAAAATGATTCGTAAACCAGACCAGTTTGAGTTGTATGGTAACATGACAATAGTTTATAAAGTAGCGATTGGGTTACAAGAGGGAAGTAAGGAGTAGTTCAATACAACCAATAAAATGGTTACAAGGTGATTAGGTTTCAAGAGGTTTAGCCGAAATCGTCAGGAGACACGTGTCAAGATGATAACAAACGATATGAAAGAAAGATCTTCAAATCTCGGTCCAAATCAGTGGTACGATAGAAGCAAAGAAAGACAATCGAATGACAAATAAGTCATAAATAAAAGAAGGAATAAGGAATCCGTATGTGCACATCGTAATTTATTTGACAAAAATATACTTTTAAGAAAGTAGGGTATCAGTTAACAAATAGTACAATCACTTCGAAAAGCTTCTATATTAGGAAGTTACCGAATTTCAAAAGTTCAAGATCTAGGTACATGTATGACCGAACTCAAAGTTACTATTCTATTCTTTTCAAACAAAATCATTGTTTTTAGTTTGCAAAATATCATTAGTTAAAGTTTTACGAGCTCAAACGAACTCAAAAACGCTTCAATCCATGTTTTTAACTTTTATTAGTTTTGACCTTTGGGTTTGACTGGACCAATTAACTCACTAAACGATATTCTAAGACTCAAAGCCTAATGCATTTCGATGTAAAACAATGTTTTGAACAACTGTCTAGTTTTACCCGAGACTTGAAACGGAATAAAAATGGCCGAAAATGCCCTAGCATTAAATCTGTTAACAAAATGATATTTTAGCATTATTCAGAAAATAACTTCTTAGATTTTACAATCTCAAATGAGCGTAACTTGCTCGATTTTAAAGTTTACTGGTCAAATTTTATGTCCTAAACGGACGTCTCAACATGTAGAAATATATATATTTTTATGTCTAAAGTTATAAAAATATTTTCTCGACACTGTTAAACTTCCTGTAAAGTTTCTGTACAAAGTATATTTTTCGACACAGCTTGAAATTAAATCCAAATTTCATGATAACTCACAATTAATGTACACATAGGACTTGTAGATTCCATAAAGACGAAAGAAGGTAAACTGTATAATTAGTCATGTAAAGAAAACACAATATAGAAATGGTTCAAGAATGGCAACGATAATCGGAGATCTAAAAAAAACGACGCATATCATCCGTGTCTTCGGCTGCAAGATGCAATGCAGAAAGGTCTCTTGGTGGCATGATTTCCAAAATCACAAGACATATCGAGAAAGAAACGGGACAATAACAAGTGACATTCCTGGAGCGAGGAGGTTCAATGAAAAGGGAGGATACAAGTAGGATCGTATTCTAAACAATCATCACATAATAAATGACGATTATGTGTTCAAGGTACAACGGATGTTCTAAGTTGAAATCGAAACGTAGAATGGTCAATGAAGTAAGATGTAATCCATGTACAAGTGTCGCGTAAAACGGTGGCGTAAAGGTAAATCAAGATTATGAAAACCCACAATATTATTCAGCACTGATTCAACGAATTCTTCGAGATGTGAGACTCACACGATGTCCTTTAGTCTTTCTGGGAGACGCATTGAGCTACACAATGGCCTATAGACTAGACATTCAATTATGAATGGTCAGAAAGAAAATCTGCGTATCTAAGTAGATATTTTAAGGGAAATAAACAATGAAAGCAACACACACGGTAGTAGAATGAAAATCAGAAGTTCATCGAAAACAACACTTATTCAATCCCGAACAATGGTATCGCGATAGTATGCACAACACGTATCAACGAGTCAAGAAAAACAGACGGTTCAAACCGAACGAGCATATAAAGTCAGTCGTATCACGCATAAATGAAATAGCAATAGTACTCAGAAAAATGAGTATGAAAAGTCGGCAGCATACGCGCTCTGAATACAAGTATGTAACGTCATAACGATATAATATCATTGCAATAAGATCAATTCACAAGAACAAGAATTCAAGAAATACAGTATAGGCAGATGTAATCACAGTAACATTCAATGATAATTCATGAAGCACATAGGCTTTGAAAAGACATAGTAATTATCGTCATTAGCGTAAAGTAATATTTCAAAATGAAATCAAGAGATGAAATAATACAACGATAATTAAAAGTAAATAATAAGTATTAGAGAGTTACCCGCGAAGATATCGAGCAGCAATGGAAAATTCTGTGTTTGACACTTAGAAACAATAAAATATTTGAACTTTCGGTTATAGACAAAGTTTTGAAAAACGACTCAGTTCCCTATAACCATCCCTCTTATACCAATCTGTGAGACCCCCAAAATCTGACATGGAACAACTAGGCAACGAGGGGGTAACACGTCATAGTACAAGAAACAATGAATTACAATTGACACAAAGCTGACGTAATAAAAGAATATATATCACATCATAAATGATCAGAGTTTTAAACATAGGTCCCAGAGTTTTATATGCGGAAAGATATATTATTTCATCATGATTTATAACATAAAGTTGCCCAAAAGATATAATAAATTTCTAACAGTTTGTACTAAAACCAGTCTTTTAAAAGCATCACAGAAATCTCCAAGCTGCGATAATATCCTGCGGGCTCCCATCCAAGCAGAGCTAAGTAATAATACCTGAGATTAAACATGTAAAATCGTCAACACAAAGTTGAGTGAAATTCATAGGTTTAGCAATAAAGGTGTGGAACACAAGCATTCATTTGTAAAACAAGTAAACAGAGAAAATGGTTATGATCATTAACCATAGTCTGAAACCAATATTATGGTTGTTTAGTTCATGAATCGAAGCTTAACTCAAAGTAAGTTCCTCTAGGGAGTATTCAGCCTAAATTCTCAAGTATAAACAAATGTAAGTGCGTCAAGGTAATCGGGACGGGGATTGTCAATCCCGATGGATCCACCCACAACATTCGCGCTTAGCGCAAAGCATACGGGACAATTAATGGTTCATGATCAAGAGAGGAAACTTAAGGCTATTAACTATAAGCAATAATATCAATGAAAACTGTTGGAAAGCATACAAGTCTGAATAGCATACAAGTTCTGGATAGTATACAGTTTTAAATGGATGTGTTCCACCATGTAAAATCTCACCCCGCATTTAGAAACATTGTTCAAGTAAAAAGGGGCTATGAACTCACCTTTAGTAAGTAATAACAAGGTAAAAGGGATGAGCAAAAAGAAGTCTTCACGGACCTATGCAATGGTGACGCGTAATAAAAATGCGTTCAATGAAGCAATAACGTTTTAGAAGTGGCGGGACATAGTATGACTAGGTAACTTGCGTGCGATGGCGAGACCTAAGCTTAAGTTAAAATTTTGACCCAACACCTTGAACCCAATGTAATAACCTAATATCAACCTTGTATGATGGTCCAAGCATTTATGTGTGGGTTCCGAACACGTTTAAGACTCGGTTTGAAAAACAAAAACAAGGGACTGCATTCAGTTTTCTGAAAAAGGCTGTGAAGGTTTGGTCATATCTAAAAATCTATAATTGTACAGGAGGTGAAATTTCTTGACATGTATAGGTATTTCTCTTACCTTTAAATGTTGGGAAACAAAAGCCCTAGAACTATTTTCAATCAACGGGAAATGCACTTTTAGTGACAGACTATCAAAACAGAAAGTTGTAAACGTCTTTCATACCTTACGGTAGATTAAGCATAAATCCCAATCGGTAAAAGATTTTGACACGAAACCAAAAAGAGAAGTTTTATTATATTTGTAGCTACTATAAAAAGTCATAAAATCATAAATTAATCCTTTTTACCCAAGTCAATTTACCTACGTTTTAAGCATAACATTCAGATTTGACCTAGTTTAGTAAAACGACCATTTCGGACTCATCCGGACACTTCCCGTTTCCATCCAACTCAAAACATACTAATCACATCAGTGGTTATCCATTTTTCAAATAAAAACAAGGTCATATGTTTAATAAAATTTTGCCATGACCTGTTTGTTTCTGTGGTGATTTCCATACTACAAAAACAACTCCATTTAGCTACTTTAACATCAATCAAGCAACACTTAGGTTATACCAAATCGCCACGAAAGTGTCCTAAGTCCTAATATGCCCTAAGTATCTATAATCTCAGTGGGTTTCACCCAAGGATATCAAAATTCATGAATAAAAAGAATCAAAGTACTAGTAACATCAAAACTAAAATGCTAGGAGTGACTATACCTTCATAACAAGTAGGAATTAATCCAAACACGCAAATTAAACAATTCCTCCTCCTTGATCCTTAGAAATTTCGTGGCCCTTAGCCACGTGTTAAGTCAATCACGGTACTCAGCAACTGAGTAGAAACAATGAAGTGAGACGATCACCGACGATATGGATGCCCGGGGAAAACACGAAAACCGCAACCTATCACAATAAGGCGCGCGTTAAGACTCGAACTCAATATCGATATATATACCAAATATAACATGACTCAAATGTTTTCAAAGTATACACGTTTCAAAACCATTGACACGAATCAAATGAATTCATACTACCCATTTATCCAACGTTACTCGTTAAAACACTTGAACACTTGAAAATGACTCGTCATACGACGCCAAGTCAACGCAAGTCAAACTATCCTTTACCCTTATTTGGACCAGTAGCTAAGTCATTTATATAATGACTAAGCACTTGAGTAAGTCACCATGTCCGATGGTGAACACTCAAACTCACGCAACACAAGCATTGAACTACGTGTCCAAAATAAAAATCAGCAAGTACACCCCGAATGTACACACCGATCTACCCTATCTAGACTTGTCCGTTTTACATGAAAATTGGTGTCAAGGTCACTTATAACATGTATAAGACCTCACCAAAAATTTGAGCCAAAGTTCACACTTTAGAATCCATCAGCTCGACGCTTTACTCGACTCCAAATTTTAGGACAGATTTGTACACTTGTTTTGTAAAACCGTTTGGACCACTTTAAAAGTACTAACCCGACAATCCGTCTTTTGAAACCACTACTAGACTCATCAAACTCAGTTTGTAAACTTTGAAAATCAGTAGTATCAACTGTCTAACCAAGCCTAAAGTCCCCGAGAGTCGACCCAAAATCAGCCACAATTTCGGATTGTGCCGACTTGCGTCTCCCGGTACACGAAAACTAAAACTAGCATAACTTTTGACTCGTAATGAGTTATAAGCTCCATCTTATACCAAAACGATCGTCTCGGATAACTCTACAACAATTTCAAATAATATCAGTCTTTCACAGACCTTAAACCCACGAAACATACTGTTTAAGGCTGCTGTCCCAAATTAGCTTTTTAGAAAACATGACAAATCTATTTTTCACTCAAAACCAATCATTTCCATACCCCTAGGATCACTATACTATCATACCCATCAACCAAACACTCCTAAAAACACTTGTATGAAAAATCTAACAAAAATCAAAGATTAAAAACAAGAATTTTAAGGATCAAAACATGTTATTCTTACCAAATATAACATTGCAAGATGATTAAAACATCATACAATCATGAAATCAAAAGTTCTTGAAATCTTGATGCATGTGGGTGATTTTAGTATCAAAAGAATCACCATTGAATTTTATGAATGGGTCTTGTTTTAGTTTTTGTCAAATCATGATGGATGGTGGTGGATTGTGGTGGTGGAGTGGCGGTAAAATGGAGAGGGGAGGGAGGAGTGGTGATTTTTTTTTTAAATGTGTTTATGTGTGAGTGGAAGTGGAAGAAATAGGTTTATATATGGTAGGTAGTGGAGGGACCAAAGTTGCCAATTTGCAAACTTGTGGATCTAAATACAATTAATAGTTTTAAAGGGTAGAAAATGGTTATTGGTAAATATTAAAAATATTTACAGGGCTCGGGTTTCGTAAAAATACTTTTCAAAGTTACAATGCATCGTAAAAATGATTATACAATTTCTCGACACGACTTAATACGTAATTAAAACGACATCATCGAAAATATTAATTATCGAAACAATCGATAAGTAAACGTAAAAGTTTGGGCATCCGTCGGTATCGCGATCACTAGGAATTCTCGTTGTTCATTGATTTGAATAAACTCGTTGTAAAACGCACACGGGTGATTTTAAATCAAAAACATTGATTTAAAATAAATATGGAAAAATAAAATGAAATTTTATAATTCCATACAAAGTATTTATCGATGATCAGAAAAATACTTAAAAAAAAGTATAGTTTCAAAATCTCAGGATTTACATATAGCAATACAAGAAAACGTAATACGTTGGAAAAATTCAAGAAGCACGAATAAAAAGAATAAAATAATGTTGGGAAAGTACGGGTTCTCACATTTTACCATTTATTTCTAATAATAACAAGACCAAAACGTGTATTTAATGTCGTAAAAGGGGGAATTATGCGTCGTTTGTGTTTTTATTATGTTTTAGGACAAAAATATGAAAAAGGAAGAAAACACGAGCTTTCACGGGCTTTTATCAAAGAAAAAGACAAAAGACGAAGTTAAAAGATCAAAAGTGCAAGAAGAACAGAAGTCAAAGGCCTTTTCTGAAGATTTATAGAAGAAAAAGTCTAAAGACGGAAGTTGGCGAAGTCGAAGAACCAAATCTAATTAATGAAGAAATTAGAAGACGAGTTCATATTATCATTCGACTAATCCCGAGACAACGTCGAGAAAGACGAATTAATTAAAAAGACGAGAAGACAAAGAGAAAGAAGGAAGCAACAACACCACATTACTCCTCCACTATAAATAGTTCATTTTCCATCATTTGTATGAGTTAGATATATTAGATAGATTAGAGTAGGAGTAGGAGTAGGTGTAATTTACTTTCTATCTCTAGCTTTCTTTCAAGTTTTTAAGCATTTCATTTTTAATCTTTCATCTTTAATCTTGTCTTGTTGGATCTTAAAAAGACGAGAAGACAAAAGGAAGAAAGAAGGAAGCATCCTACCAACTCCCTTATCCTATAAATACCCTCCTAATGCTTCATTAGGAGGAGTTAGATTTTAGTTAATTAGTCATTTTATTTTTAGTTTTCATATCTTTAGAGAGAAGTAGGTGATTCTACTTTCTCTCTCTAGATTTCTTCCATTTTTCTTTCAAGTTTTAAGCTTTTCATTTAATTTTGTATTTGAATCCTTAATCTACAAGTTCAAGTTCAAGTCTTTCATCATCTATCTTATTCTACCTTTCTTTTTTTTTTTTTTTGATTCGGTTCAAGTAGGTAACTTGTTTCATGTTGGTGCTTATTTGATCAAAGTTTTCATCTTTTTGTTCTTATCAATGTTTTTAAATGATTTAAGGTTTTAGTTTATTGCTATTTTTACTTATTGTATGTTTAGCTTATTTTCTTTTAAGTGATTTTAAAAGTTTAATCTTTTTAAAGTATATTTTATAAATCTTGCTTATGTAGTGTTTTAAAAGTTTTTCGTTCGTGGCTTATTTAGTGCTTTTTATCATTGATTTGGTTAAGTCTTGGTAAGTGCTTATTTGGTTTTTGCTTATTGTCATTTTACATTCCATCGTACCAGTTTTAAGGGTTTACTTGTTCCGATCGAGTAAGTGTGATCGCATAAGCCTAGGGTTTCTACTTACGATCCATTACTGCGATCAAAGACTGTGATCACAACTGAGATCACATACTACGATAGGGGGCTGTGATCTCTTGTTGCGATCCAGACCACGATCGAAGGGTGCGATCAGTTGGTTAAGATTGGTTTTCACGATCCAAGACTTCGATCGAAGTCACGATCCAGGCCACGATCCAATCTTGCGATCCCTTATTGCGATTGTGAGTGTGATCTGAGTTGCAATCCATACTACGACCCAGGGTACGATCTAGGCTACGGTCATCTATTGTGATTGCTGGCTGCGATCCAATCTTGCGATCGTGAGTGCGATCTGAGTTGCGATCGCCATTGCGATCCTTTTGTTTATTTTTACTTAGTTGTTTTTCGAAGTGTATTTCATTCCCACCATTTCTGTTAAGTTTAATTTTATATAGTCTTGTCTCATTTTGTGCTCAAATTTTCTTTTAATGAAGATTTTAATTACTTTAATTCTCTTATTATTTCGCTTAAGTCTTCCGTCTTAGTTTTGTTATTTTGTCTTTCACTTTAAAGCTTTCGTGTTTGTTTTATTATGTCTTAAATTTGTCTCATTTTAGTAGATATAGATAATCAAGCTCCCCCTTTTAGTGACCAAAACTGATAAATCCACCCTAAACCGTGATGAATTCGATTAGATTCCGAGAACGAACTTTTTACCTAGCAAAATCCCATATTAGCTGCCAGGGGGCTGGGTGGAGATGAGTATCCCATCCCCCGTGGACTTTCGGTTTGCAGGATTCGTGTTCCTCGGATTCCCTTGCGGATGTCCCTTCGTCATTAGAAGAGATCGTTGATTGAGATTTTAGCTTAGTGTTTAGGTCCCACGGATGGCGCCAACTTGTTGATACAAAAGTTGGATGATCCTTGCTAGACCCGAATTAGGTTTAATTCGGGTAGGCTGGGCTCCGGCTCTTGCACCAAGTGAATAACTTGTTGTGATCCGGCACACACTAAACAACACGCGTTAGACTTTTCATGGGCGCGTGTCCCACGATTAGACTCCGACGTGAGAGTAAGTAATCGGTTAGGGTTATGAATTGGTTGTAGGTTGAGGGTATGGAGAATGTAATACCTTTATGGAACCCTTGGGAGTTCCTTATATAGGCAGTGAAACCCTAATGGGTTGTCACTATTATTTCGGCCCCAAGCATAAGATAATCACCATAATTAGCTTGATTGTTATCTTCTAATTTTGGTGAGTGTATATCCTATTCTTTGGGGTAAATCCCAATCCTGATAGGATTGTGATTTTGTCTAACCCTGTTCCGGTCGTGCCGGTTCGTGGGCCACACCCATCTTATGCAGCCACTATTCATTCAAGCCCATATGCATAAATGAAATTAATCTAACCCATTCGTGATGGGTCGGATGCGGGTAGTACCCGTGGGCCGGGTTCATGACCCGGTGGCGGACTATACCTCATCATGTCCCCCCAGTCTAGTTGTTACAGCCGCAGGCGTAATATCTAGACTAAAAATGCCCTTTGAACGTACCAAGAAAGAACATTTTGAAATGTCAAATTTTGAAAACCATACTTTGGCCGCGCGTGGCAACCTTGAGAGGAATTTATGCCTATGTATAAATAAATGACACCCCAGCTGCACGTGACGACCGAGACACATTAAATGAAACATTTAATATGGTCATACATATGACCGCATATCCCGACACACTAGACAATTATACATGCCACGCCTAATTGTCCTGACATGTTAGCCTAACTGTCTAGAAAGGTTAACCAAAACAATTATACCTGCCACGCCTGCGAAGTGACTCCCACTGTTAATCTATTTAGGGTATTTTACTCCCCCCAAATGGTAAATGGGTGGCTGTCATTTAAAAAACGATCCGCAACCGCCCCCATGTCTTATAGGAAACCATTAGATTCCCTCAAGAAGTGGTACGACCACTACTTTTTCGTAGACGCCAAGGTGTTCCCTACCCCTTTTGTTATGAAGTACAAAGTAAGCTTCGACCCCCACCCTCATCCAGGGATTATAGCAGCCAGGATGTGAAAACATTAGACACCCACCGCACTGATTTCCATAGGGGCCTGCCGGAGCACTTCCTATACTTAATAGGTATCAGATGCAATTATTTTGGGAGGGAGGATAGATATCCATGCTTTCTGACCGAGCGTAGACAGGGTAGGCATTCTTTATACATGAATATGTATAATAATGTGTCCAAAATGCTTGTAAATTTACTAACACTTATGCGTGCTTATGTCCGCAGAGATGAAGTTGCTTGGTCTTCTACGCCAAGGGGATCTAAGCAAGGTTCCGGAAGTGTTCCGACCCTTGAAATAGGGCGAGCCCCCCTTACTAGTCGCTACCGCAAACATGACCATCGCACTGGAAGAAACAACCGAGCAACGGTCGGATGAGCAGGGGCCAGTGATACAGAAATCACCACTGGATTTTACCAATGAAGATGGTGGTGAGCTGCTACTGGAGAATGCCACCTCCATCTAAGGTGAAGAACAACCCACAGATCCATCTATCAACCGCTTATTTGATGATGATGAAGGAGAAGAAGAAGTGGTGCAGGAAGCCGGATCCTCCCAACCATTAAAACCTGCGTCCAAGAAGTGCAAAACCACCAGGAAGGTGGTGAAGAATGTAGAAGCTGAGGCAGGGGAACACAATGCGCCCCCCAAGAAACTGAGGAAAGACCACCAGCAGTTCCAAGAACGGAGCAGCACCACAATGCCTCAAGGCAACCCCCCCACTGCAAGTAGATACCAATGTTTAGAAGGAGACACCTGTTAGCACCGTTTCTCCTACCATCTCGGAACCAATGATAGACATGCTGTAAGTACTGATTATACTTCATGATATCTGACCCCCTATCAAAAACTCATAAGTGTTTGTTTTAATAACAGCGTAGATCCTTCGATAGTGGCACAAGAGAAGGAAGTGGAGAGAGAACCTTCTCCAATGATATCCATGATGCCCCCATCCCCTCCCCCAACGCATGAAGAGGAGCCCCGTGCCGAGGGTTCAGACACCAACCTCCGCCCGGCATGGAACTTGTAACACCCCCAAATTTATACAACTCAATACAGCGGAAGACTAGTTGGTGTTACGGGATAGCACATTACTCACATCATAGACAACGCATAAAATCGCGTCGTTTATTAATAAAGCATTTCCATTCATTAATATCAAAGTTACATAGGTCCCAAGTCATTATATTTAATACGTGTTTTACAAAGCATTTGAATGGAAATAAGTATTTAGGTGCGGGCCATGAATTCTTGTTGTCTTCCCGAGAATTACCTTCAAGAACCTGAGATAAAACATGTTAAAAGAAAAGGTCAGCGATAACGCCGAGTGAATTCATAGAGTTTAATAAAATCCATGAATATAATATCAGTATAAAATTATTACAGAAAATCATTTTGTACAAATATTTGTAACAGGCCATAAAATAGCCAAAATCATTTTTATACAAATCCTTGTCGAAAATCATAATATAGGCATTTGCCTTAAAAATCATTATACGAGCCAATGTCGTAAAAACATCATACAATACGTCTTATGACGTTGTATAAGTTAAATAAAAACCATTATATGAATATGGTTATGAAAAACCAAAACACGAACATAATATCAATAGTATGACCCTGTATTGCTAGTCAGGCAATACATCGTAATTCGGAGCGTCTAGTAGTATTTCGTTAGTTTTGGATTATTATAAGCCGCATGACATTGTTACCTTACTAAACCAACAACGGGTAGCTAACCCGATACTCAATTTGCCCACCTAAAGTAGCTTGTCGTCAAAAAGTTCACGCTATGGAAATCTTCTCATACATAAATTCGCTTACCAATCAATGTGGCACGACGGGGATCAACCGTCAAGGCGCGAACTGGGGTGATCGTCCCCAAATAGTACTATTAAATGCATAAGCGTCTACCGAATCCCGGTAGTTCACAATTCATGCTAATGGGACTTTTAGTGACATAACCTAACTTTAATAATCCATTTTATTTCATCTATCGGGTCCTTTAATCATTTATCAGGTCATACAATCGGGTCATTCATTCATTCGGGTCCAAATCAATAAACAAACAATCGGGACAAATGGTGTCCTATTTTATAAAAACTAACATGTTATCTCCCTCGCGGGTTTATAAAACATTTATAAAAAAATTTAAAAGAGTGCGAGGCTATGAACTCACGTTGATGTGGGAAGGCGGGTTGTCGGCAATTCGGACGTACGGTACGTGCTTCAATCACGGAAACCTAGACAAATAATACTCGTCTTAGACTCATGTCCAATGACTTTATAAAAAATAACAATTATGTATACATATGATGATTATTTATATATGATGATCAAGTGGGTTTACATATTCTCATTAACTCGTTTTAGTGTTTACGTATTGGTATCTTTTTACTAGTTTACTAGTTTTACCTATTTACGCGTTTTAAGTCCAATAAACTTATTATAAGTTCTTTAACTTGTATCAATCCATGTTATACTTATATTATCAGTATCTACACTTTACAAGTTGGGCCTAAATGGGTTAAGCCCAATAATAAGTTTATAAGTGTTTTAGTCCATTTTAGTTGTATTATTAGTCCAATAACGTTAATTTAGTCCATTAACGTCCGTATGTCCTATAGTTCGGGTCTTATCGGTTTTTACTTGTTATACATGTTTATATATCATTATATAAGTTTTATAAAGTTTACATTAGACGGGTCCAACCATCTAAGTTTTATTTAACAAAAACGTTAATTTTTCGGTATTAGCCGAAAAAGTCGTAAAAATCATGTTTATAGTTTTATAACTTATAAAACTTAACAAGTTACCATTTTTATAAAATGTCCACTTATTTACCATTGTACATATTTATATAAATGTATTATATAAGTTAGTGGGTTTTAATTTATATTTTATACTATTAAATTTTGAGTGCTTATATAATAGTATTATACTTTAATTTCCAAAATCTGATTTTTATCTTCACTTTCACCAAAACTGTCATATCTAGAGTTCTATATGGAGATAGAAGCTAAAATTTTTATCACATAAACTACGTGATATGTGCTCCATTTAACTCTTCTATAGCTACTGTTGAATCATCTTCTAACTATTTTCTAAAAATCGTCCAAAACAGTGAACTCAGATTTGTACCTTAAACTTGTTTTGATCATATCTCACTCATTACAATGATTCTATTGCATGGCCAACTCTCACATGTGTACAAGACCCATAGATTACTGTAAATCCATTAATCTATGCAATTTTTATCAGTTCATTATTTGATTCTTTACTGTTTATACAGCCAACAAATTTAAACAAGATTTTAACCTTGTTTCTTATAGTCTTTCATCTTTTTAACCATATTTATCAACACCAAATCCCCACACAATACTTCTATCATCATATAATCATCATATAAATATAAAATAGGAAATAAAATACATGATTACATAATCAAAAATAACAAGAGGATGAGGAGGACAATCTTTATACCACCATGATGATGTAGGTTGATCAAAACATGGATTTTGATGGAGAAACTTGTGGATAACCATGACCATCTTCAAGACCACCATGCTTCATGAACTCCTTGTGGAAAATCAGCCCTAAGACACCATGAAAACTCCTCCTTGGATGTTATAACTTGCACCAATCAATAGGGTTTCAAAAGGGCTTCAACATGTGTATGAATAACACATGATTTCATGGATGAAATTGATCAAAATGGGTGTTATGGTGGAGGGTTTTTGGACGGCACAATGGAGGAGGAAGAGAGTGTTTGAGGTGGTTTTGCATGTGTGAAATGATGTGTGTGAAAGTTTCTAGTTGTTTTGAGGTGTGTTAGCTTAACTTTGAAGCTAACTTGGACAAGTGTTGCTAGTTGCTATAGTTTTGACACATCATTTGATGTGTTGGTGAGTTTTGGCTGCCCCATGTGTAGTGGGGTGGGATAAATTAGTTTGTCCCATCCCACTAATTTACGGGTATTCCTCGATTCTAGTTTCCTCGATTTGCGTGCCCTCGGGTCGTTTTACGAAAAACGTTTTTATAAATTATGAATCAACGCCACAAAACGAATCTAATAAAAATTGTCTCATCAAAAACGGAGTTCGAAAACGTAAATACGTAATCCTAGGGTTTCCGGTTTAGTCGTAAAGGACGTTAAAACAAAATCGTAAGTCCTAATCTCTTCTCGTAAATTTGTGAGTTTATGAAATAACACAAATTTAAAACTCCAAAATAATGTTCACGGATAAATTTATTTTCTGAAATGTCGGACTGTCACCAAAGACGGTGTATGTAAACGTAAGCACGTAACGTTGAATCCTCCGGTTTAGACGTAGTCGATGCTACTTCAAGACGTAAATCCAAATTTCTTCCCAAAAATAAGTGAGTTCATATTCTAACATTAAAATAATGTTTTCAAATAAATATTGAGAATAAAATATCAATCATAAATTGACGGATTGTCACAGAACTTGTCCATCCTAACAAGACTAGAGGCGGAGTCTGAGTGTAAAGAGTTCATGGACCATCTAACCCCTCCAATGTTGGCACAAGATTTAGATGAACTTGAGCATGGGACTCTCCTTGATCAGTATGATGTGGCCACGGCGCACCAGGTAACCGTTGGTGCAGCCTTACGGCGTCGCCTGGAGGAAGCCTTCGCTAACGTGAGCCGTGCTGATAGGAGGATTGCTCGTAGGGAAGAAATGGTTGAGAAGCACGAGAAAACAGTAGCCTTCATGCAGGTAGACTTGGTCGTGGCGGAATCAACAATAAAAGAACAAACCAACCACCCCAACGCGCGTGAGGAGCGCATTGCAGAGTTAGAAGCTCTCCTAGCGGCATCCAATGATAAGGTACGTATCCTTACCTATTTATACCCATTGTTCACATAATCGCTATCTTTCTTTGTGGTTACCCCAAGTGTTGTTCACAGGTATCCACAGCCGAAGCCGCCGCCGGAACCGTCACGGACCAATCCTCCACCCTGGCAGAAGAGCGAGACATGCTAAAGGAAGAACTTACCAAGGAACGGGCTGTCATGGAGGAGCGAACAGCGATGGTAGAGGGAGAGCTAAACATGCTGGCGACAGACTGCGCCGAAATGATGTGCCGTCCACTACTCACGACCATAGCTGGTCGTAGGTGGATGGTGGGTCAAGGGATGTGCCTAGCCGTGACAAGGGTAACGGAGGCTCCTCAGTTTGTGCAGGCCTTTGCGGATGTTGTATCAGACGATATTGACCGTGGCAGGCATGAGGGGTTGACCAAGGCTGCGGAACTGATAAGCAAAAAAGAGGACATCTCCAAGCATGCCTATCATAACCCCGAAGAAGAGGAAAAAATGACCGCCTCCATGGCCGCCCTTGGGCAAATTCAACACCCCTTCCTAGATGACCTTGAATCTTTAAAGGATGCCTCCAACGAGGAAGTCATGGCCAAGCTCACCCTAGACCTAATCCAGCTTACCCTGCCAACATATGATGCCAGTTTGAAGGTCATGAAGGGTGAGAATCTCTTGGCTGAGGCGTTGGAAGCCAATCTGGCCAGGCGCGGAGTGGAAAGGATGCTCGTGGTGAGGCCCTCCGTGCCATGATTGCTGAAGGGAAGAAGGAAATAGGGGATTTTCTACCTCCTTTGTAATTTAACTTGTTGTAAACATTTGCATCTTGTATTTATTCGTCCGTGCATGTACACGGATGGAATTCACAACTCTGTGTAAACATTGTTAGAATATCATATGTATAAGTCCGTGATGATCACGGCAAATATGTTTATTGAATTTGGAACTTGTTTATATTCCTTAGATATCATGTATCTGTTTGCATGACATGTCACGTTTTTATCAAGAATAAAACTAAGTCTATAATTTACTAGACGTGCAGCGTGTGTCTTTAGTGTCCGGCACTATGTAAGTACGGCATGCGGAAACTTATTACAACGTCTTGTAAATAAGGTGTCTAGTAAGGATACATGATCCGCGTCACTGGGGTTGCATCCCTCTTATGCGACAAGTTGAATTATTAGGTTCATTTAATCCTCTTACCCCGCCTAGGAGTGAATAGTACATGTACGGTTTGAATGAATGCATATGAATAAGAAATAGCACATTATGGAAATAACAAACAAATCTAAAAGACATAAGACAATAATTTTCACAAGAACAGGCCGTGGAGCTAGCTAGGCACCACGACATTTTATTAGAACGTTTACTATTTTTGACATAATTAAAATCCTAAGACAAATAGAGCCTAGAAAGCATGAATACAAAAAATACATGGATCTTCATTGAAGCTGACCATAGTGAAGTCTCCATGCGGAGGTCGTAGCCCTCTCAGAGGTTTCATCGTTTAAGGTTGCAAATATTCCACGTACGATCCAAGTCACGGCCATCCATATCACGCAACTTGTACGCACCTAGTCCTAAGGCTTCCGTGACCTTATACGGCTCTTCCCACTTTGGACCAAGCTTCCCAGTGTATCCCGTGCGACTTACCTCGTTAGCATGATAAACAAAATCCCCCGGTCGGAAGGAAACACCCTTGACTTTGGAATCGTAATAAGCTTTCATACATGCCTTAGACTTGGCCTCATTAATGGATGCTATCTCTCGTTTTTCCTCTAACAAGTCTAGATTGACCCGGAGCTGCTCATCGTTCGTGACGACGTTAACCTCCGCAGTGCGAATTGTTGGCACCCCAATATATGTTGGGATCACGGCCTCGGTTCCGTAGGCCAGCGTGAATGGAGTGTCCCCATTGGCTGTTTTGATCATTGTCCTATGTGCCCATAGGACATGCGGTAGTTCATCTACCCACTTAGCACTTCGTTCATCTAGGCGTGCTTTGATACCCTCACCTAGGCTTCTGTTTGCCCGCTCCACGAGACCATTAGTCTGTGGATGTTTAATCGATGCGAAATGCTATTTAATGTTCAACGCCGCACACTAATCCTTGAATGGATTATCCGTGAACTGCTTTCCGTTATCCGAGATAATCTCGCCTGGTAAACCAAAACGGCACACAATATTTTCCAAAACAAACTTTTTGCCCTGTTTGCCCGTAATCGTTTTAACCGCCTTAGCTTCTATCCAGCGTTTAAAATAGTCCATTGCGACGATCAAGAACTTAACGCCTCCTACGGAAACAGGAAAAGGTCCTGCGATATCGATCCCCCACTTATAGAATGACCATGGGGATGTGATGGGTGTTACTTCTTGCTGTGGATGTCGCGGTACTGGCCTGTGCACTTGGCAATCGCTGCATTTACGAATCCTGTCTCGTGCATCCCGATGCATAGTCGGCCAATAGTACCCTATGCGTAAAGCTCGTGCCACTACGGATCTGGGGCCTGCGTGCATGTCGCATGACCCTTCATGTATTTCACTAATCACATATCTAGCCTGGCACGACCCGACGTATTGCTACCACAGTTGTAGGAAGGAACGCTTGTATAGAATACCATCTCGAAGTTCGAAATGCTGCGACTTCCTTTTCATACGCCGTGCCGCCTTTTCCTCCTCTAGAAGGGTTTCATCAGTTAAATAGCTGATGATCGGGGTCATCCATGTAGGTCCCTCTTCTTCAACTATAGTTGCGATATGTCCTCCTGTAATGGATTTTTCCTTGAGTATTTCCACCAATACTTGTTTGGATAAATGGGCGAAGCTTGTAGACGCAATCTTGCTAAGAGCATCCGCCTTCTTGTTCTCACCTCTTGGTACCTACTTGATGGAAAACTTTCCAAATGTGGCGATGAGTGACTTGACTTTCTCCAAGTATTGGATCATGTTATCTTCCTTGGCTACAAACCCTCCTAGGATGTGATTCGCGACAAAGCCGTGAGTCCACGTAGGTCTCAAGGTTGCAGACTCCCATCCTAGCGGCGATTTTTAAACCCGCAATCAATGCTTCATATTCTGCCTCATTATTCGGGGCTGTGAACTCAAAACGCAAGGCGTAGGTAAACTCCATTCCTTCCGGATTTGTGAGAATAAGGCCGGCTCCTGATCCGTCCGTGCACGAAGATCCGTCTATAAACAACACCCATGGTTCCGCTGGAATTCCCTCTTTTTGCACCATTGGTTCATCCTCCTCGGGTTTCTCAATTAGGAAATCTTCCAAAATTTGGCCCTTAAGCGTTGTCCTTGGTCTATAGGAGATGTTATGTTCTCCTAGTAGGACGCTCCACTTCTGTAGCCTTCCGGCAACGTCCGGTTTAGAGATGATCTGTTTTATTGGTTGATCAGTGATGACCACAACTTGGTGCGCCTGGAAATACTGGCACAGCCTTTTCGCGGCGTACACCAGTGACAAAATCAACTTCTCCATTGATGAATAGTTCAGCTCCGACCCTTGCAATGCTCTGCTTATAAAGTAAACCGGTGTCTGGACTGAGTCCCGATCAGTCATAAGGACTGCGCTTATTGCTCCGTACGTAGCGGATAGGTACATGATGAGCTCCTCCTTAGGTCGGGGTGCAACTAGCATAGGAAGAGCCGCGAGATGCTGTTTAAGTTGCCTAAATGCTTCCTCTGCTTCTTTTTTCCAACGGAAATTTCCTTTCTTCAAACACTTCTTGAGTGTTTTGAATAGAGGTAGTGACTTCTCCGTGGACTTTGACAAGAACCTATTGAGCCCGGCCAGCTTTCCATTGAGTGATTGTACCTCCTTGAGTGACCGAGGGGACGGTAACTGTATCACGGCGTCCGTCTTCTCCGGACAAGGCTTAATGTCGTTTGGATTAATCATATACCCAAGGAACATCCCTTCGGTTGCTCCAAACGTGCACTTTTTTGGATTCAGTTTCATGTTGATTCTCCTCAACGTGTCGAACGTCTCGTGGATATCACGGAGAAGTGCCTCCTCTGTATGGATCTTGATTACCAGATCATCAACATAGACCTCAAGGTTACGGCCTATCTAGGAGTCGAAGGCTTTATCAACTAGTCGCTGATATGTCGCCCTGACGTTCTTTAGTCCGAACGGCATTTTCGTGTAACAATACACGCCCTGACTAGTGTGAAACGTCGTCTTCTCCTCGTCCTCCTCTGCCAACTGGATCTGATGGTATCCTTTTTATGCATCTAAAAAACATTTGAAAGGGTATCCGCATAAGGATTCCACCTTCCAATCAATTTCTGATAAAGGATAGCAGTCTTGCGGAAAAGCTTTGCTCAAGTCCGTAAAGTCCACACACATGTGCCAGCTCCCACCATGCTTCTTGACCATGACCGGATTGGATAACCATTCATGGTAATATACCTCGCGCATAATTCCTGCGTCCACCAATTTTCGTACCTCATCCAGTATTACCTGGCTGCGTTCTGGTGCTTGACCACGCTTCTTTTGTTTAACCGGGGGATATCCCAGGCGGATTTAAAGTTTATGTTCTGCTATCAAACGCGGAACGCCTATCATATGCTTAGGCTCCCATGTGAATATATCAAGGTTTGCTTTTAGGACAGAGCACATGGCCTTCTTCCTATTATCCGATAACGTTCCCCCTATGGCCACCTCTTGCTCCAGTAGTCGGGGTGGATTACCACCTTCCAATTGGGGGGTGGTGATCTTTCCTTAATGGGAACAGGCTGGACTGGTACTGTCACGGCGTGGAATTCGGATACCATCACGATCAAATTTTAAATTGTAACAATTCCCCCTTCGACTGGGAATTTAATCATACCATGAGCCGTGGACGGGACAGCCCGTATGGCTAGGATCCCTGGTCTTCTGATAATACCATTATATGGGGAGTGTGAACATATCACCATAATGTTCATCCATGCCGTAGTAGAATGCTCTTTATCCCCAATGGTTACCAGTAGACGCAGCTGTCCTATTGGCCAGATAGTATCTCCACTAAAAGCCAATGAGCAGCGATGTGGCCGGTACTAATTGGCTTTTTATCTTTGGTCGTAGCTGTACGAAGCAGTGTTCGTAGAGTACTTCTGCTGATGATCCTCCGTCCACATACATACGACGAACGTTGTGTGTTCTAATGCTTACCTCAATCGTGAGAGGTGCATCAGCCACGTTGCTTGCCGTAATGGGAGGTAATGAGATCTCTCTGCCGCGTGAACATTTTTGACTAACTTTCTGCTTTGTGCGGCGCTGCCAAGATTGGATCATATATATGGTTGAAGGCTTGTCCTTTTGGGAGTCCTTCTTGTCGTACTTTTTGTTATCCTTCCCATGCTTCCAATCCTTGACCATGTGTTTGAGTTTGCCTGACTTAATCAGTGACTCTATATGCTTTTTGAGCTGGATGTACTCCTCCGTGTTGTGGCCCTTGTCATTGTGGAATTCGCAGAAGCGATTTCCTTGACGGCGGTCGACTGGAGTTGTCATTGGAGGAGGCCTTGGGAAGTTTGCCCCTTCTGTCAACAAGATATCTCGGTAAGTCATCTTTAGAGGGGTGAATTTGTCGTCCGACCGCCCTCCTTTATTCTGGCTCTTGTAATCCGAGCTCCTTCCGTTGCCTTGGGTGCTTTGACCCCCTTATTTCCTCTTGGGCTGGTCGTTCGATCGATAGTTATGGCTTCCCTTTGTAGGATACGCCGCAGCTACCGCAGTTTCTCCTTCTACAAAGTTTCTAACCCTTTCCATGAGGTCATCGTACCTCTCCGGTCGTTTGTCATTGAGACGCCTAATTAGCTCCCTGTCCGTTATGACATGCATGTAGTCTTTTAGGATCTCGGGGCACGTTTTTGTGCGCGTGAACTCGTCATTGAAACGTTTAGTAAAGTCCTCCGTAGACTCTCCGGGCCGCTGCTTGACGGTTGCTAATAAGACCAGATCCCTGTTATACTTCTTTCGCTGAGTATAATTGTTTTTGAACGCGGTGCGCAGCTCGTCGAAGTTATCAATACTTCAGGGAGGGATCCTTTCAAACCAATCACATGCATTGCCAATTAAGGTCGAATTGAACATCTGGCACCATATAGGCATCGGTCATCGTTCAACTTTCGCCTAGGTATCAAATATCTTTAGGTGGTCATCAGGATCACCATACCCATTATAGGTTTTAACGCACGCCGGCATACGGTGCTTCTTGTCCTCAGAGTTGTCCCGTATACGGAGGGTGAATGCATCTTCTCTGTCGTCGCACCATGGACGGGAGAGGTCCTCCTCCTCATTCCGATAGTAGGGATCATCATAGTATCCCTCATCGTCCGATGGTGGTGGGGGAGTATACCTAGGTCGGCGACGCTTGGGAGGATGGTCATCTGAATCCGACCCCGAAGGACCGGGAGGAGGGGGCGGTGCCCCACTTCTCGGCTGATGACCACTTCTGTGAGAAGAGCTAGGAGCTTTCTTCCCACCATTTACCCTATCCCACACGCTGGTGCGGCGATTTTTCCCGGTTGTTTCCAACACCGCACGTTCAGTAGAGCCGTCGGACCTATCCCCTTCCTCACGGGATTTTAGTAAATTTGCATGATGAGATCCCCTATGCGCTCTAATACATTCCGAGGTTGAGGGTTTTTCTCAAGGGGAGTTCATTCCTGCGGGCGCGCCCTCCTCCTCCTCTTTTGAGTTGAGGGGAGGTGCCAGGCGCGGTACTGCCAAAGTTGAGCCTAGATTGGAGGTTCCTTCCTAGGTTTAGCCTTGACGCGATACCCGGGACGATCCTGTCAAAGTTCTGCGTGAGAACACACTCGGGGTTCTCATCACCGAGTGATTCCACTTCTAATTCTGTCTCGATTGGTGGCCTCTACGGCTCCTTGTTAGGGGCCTTTTAGCTTAGTGTTTGGGTCCCACGGATGGCGCCAACTTGTTGATACAAAAGTTGGATGATCCTTGCTAGACCCGAATTAGGCTTAATTCGGGTAGACTGGGCTCCGGCTCTTGCACCAAGTGAATAACTTGCTAAGATCCTGCACACTAAAACAAAACGCGTTAGACTTACCGTGGGAGCGTATCCCACGATTAGACTCCGGCGTGAGAGTAAGTAATCGGCTAGGGTTAGTAATATGACTTTTGTTGATGTTTTGTTTGTTGAGTGTTGTTCGTACTCGATTCAATTCGAATTGATCACGATTTAAGGTGGACTTATTGTCACACCCCACCATGGCGGAATATGGGGCACGACGTATGGATATCATCACAACAATAGCGTGTCTATTGAGATAACTAAATGCAAATATAATGTCAAAAATGGCGACACAAATGTCATGACAATACCTCAACAATGCAGGAGTCTAGGTAAGTAGGTAACAGTCCTACCACTTACCCAAGACAAACAATAAACATAAACCAAACAAACATATAGGTGCCAACATGTATCACTTATCAAACAAAAAAAACATAAAGGTAAACTAAGAAGGAACGGGGATCTCCTTCTATATGCAATCCTAATGCATCCAAATCTAGCCACTCCTATCCTTAAGCTTAACCACATACTCACCTGAAAGAGACACTAAAACACGTCAACATAAAGTTGGTGAGAGTCATAGGTTTAGACTCAAACGCCAAATCATACCAAAAAGCTGTGAGTAACAATCATCAACACAATAGCATATGGACAATGTGTTACAAATATGTATTAACAACTAACATTCAAGATCAAACATTCCAAACCAAAATCCAAGGCCCTCAGCCTTACCAAACACCATGGTATCATAGATGATCACACTATGTACCCATCCTAAGGCCACTACCTTGTCATTATCTATTGGTCCCATAGACGATCACGCTATGTACCTATCCCAAGGCCCCTACCTTGTCAAACCACAATAACTGAGACGGCACCTGTCCCCCGATCCAAATTATACACAATCAAGAATCACATAGCAGTTAATCACATAATGTACACACAAGTTGTGACAATCCGTCAATTTATGGTTGATATTTTATTCTCAAGTATTATTTAAAAACGTTATTTTAATGTTATATTATGAACTCGCTTATTTTTGGGAAGAAATTTGGATTCACGTCCTGAAGTAGCATCGACTACGTCTAAACCGGAGGATTCTACGTTACGTGCTTACGTTTACATACACCATTTTGGTGACAAGTCTGACACTTCAGGAAATAAATTTATCCGTGAATATTATTTTGAGATTTTAAATTTGTGTTGGTTCATAAACTCACAAATTTACGAGAAGAGATTAGGACTTACGATTATAATTTAACGTCCTTTACGACTAAACCGGAAACCTTAGGATTACGTATTTACGTTTTTTAACTCCGTTTTTTATGAGACAATTTTTATTAGATTCGTTTTGTGCCGTTGATTCATAATTTATAAAAACATTTTTCGTAAAACGACCCGAGGGCACGTAAATCGAGGAAACTAGAATCGAGGGATACCCGTAAAATAATGGGGACGAGACAAGATAAATCTTGCCCCACCCCCACTACAAGGGTGACAAGCTTATCAAACACACTTGAAGTGTGTCAAGTTTCTAGCAAAAGACTAGGACACTTGTCCTAAGTCTTCCACCTAAACCATCTAACATCAAAACCACCACCACAAACCATTTACTTCATTTTACAACATGCAAATCTCACACACAACTCTCTCCTCTCCCCTTGAACGTCCAACACCACCATTATATCACCATCATCATCAAATTTTGACCATAAACAAAAGATATAATCAATATATGTTGATAACCACACCAAAAGATGAAGATTGGAGGTGATTTTAACATAGAAAAAGGAGTTTTCATGGAGGTCTTTGGGCTGATTTTCAAGAAGGAGTTTAGGGCTGATTTGTTGAAGGTGTCTTCATATCCTTGGTAATCTTGAAGGTGGTCTTGATATTTCATAAGATTTGTTACCAAAACCAAGCCTTGTTCATCCAAAATCTCAACCTTTTCATCACTAATGGTGGTTTCCGTGATTGAAGCACGTACCGTACATTCGAATTGCCGATAACCCGCTTTCCCAAATCAACATGAGTTCATAGCCTCGCACCCTTTTAAATGTTTTTATGAAATATTTTATAAACCCGCGAGGGAGATAACATGTTAGTTTTTATTAAATAGGACACTAGTTGTCCCGATTGTTTGTTTATTGATTTGGACCCGAATGATTGTATGACCCTATGAATGATTAAATGACCCGATAGATGAAATAAAATGGATTATTAAAGTTAGGTTATGTCACAAAAAGTCCCATTAGCATGAATTGTGAACTACCAGGATTTGGTAGACGCTTATGCATATAATAGTACTATTTGGGGACGATCACCCCAGTTCGCGCCTTGACGGTTGATCCCCGTCGTGCCACATTGATTGGTAAGCGAATTTATGTATGAGAAGATTTACACAAGCGTGATTATTGTAACGACACGCTAATTTAGATGGGCAAATGATTGTCGGGTTAGCTACTCGTTGTTTATTGTAGTAAGGTAACAATGTCATGCGGCTTATAATAATCCAAAATAACAAAATACTGCTATACGCACTAAATTACGATATATTGCCTGACTAGCAATACGGGGTCTTACTATTGATATTATGTTCGTGTTCTGGTTTTTCATAACCATATTCATATAACGGTTTTTATTTAATCTATACAACGTTGTAAAACGTATTGTATGATGTTTTTACGACAATGGTTCGTATAATGATTTTTAAGGCAAATGCCTATATTATGATTTTGATAAGAATTTGTATAAAATGACTTTGGCTATTTTATGGCCTATTACGATGATTTGTACAAAATGATTTTCGGTAATAATTTTATACCAATGTTATATTAATGGTTTTATTAAACTCTATGAATTCACTCGGTGTTATCGCCGACCTTTTCTTTTAACATGTTTTGTCTCAGGTACTTGAAGGTAATTCTCGGGAAGACAACAAGAATTCATGGCCCGCACCTAAACAATAATTTCCTCAAATTCTTTGTAAAACTTGTATGAAATATTATGACTTGGGACCTATGTATCTTTGATATTTATGAATGGAAATGCTTTATTAATAAACGACGTGATTTTTATGCGTTGTCTATGATGTGAGTAATGTGCTATCCCGTAACACCAACGATTCTTCCGCTGTATTGAATTGTGTAAATTTGGGGGTGTTACAGTTTGGTACCAGAGCTCTCGTTATAGAGAACGAAAGATTTTTAAAACCAAGGTTTTGAATATAACATTTCAAAATCTTTTAACTATAAACATTTTTCTAAAAATGTCTAAAAATCTTTTGACTATAACGGTGCCGAAGAATTCCCGAGTTACCGACAAGGCCACACTAAGAAGTGTTATTTTAATATATATATATATATATAACTTGGATTATATATATATATATATATATATATGATTTAATTTTATTACATGATTGTTTGATGATTATTTTGATATTTATACGAGGTATTTATATGACGTAGATTGTCACAAAAAACCATAACTTCCCTAGCAAATTGATCGAAGCTATTCCCGTAGGAATTCTAGCTATTCTAGATCTAAACAAAGTTGTGGATATTTATGATCCCGACAAAATGGTTGATATTCGTAGGAATGTTGATAGTAGTTTATTATGATCTTGAAGAAGAATTGGCGAGATTAAATCTGATATCAATGTCATGACGATCTTTCCTTATAGAGTGGAGTTTGACAAAACGTTACCACCTAGAAAGATGTCATCTGATTTGCTGTCACCCAATTCATAAATTTGAGAATCGAAAGGGTGAATTTTGCACTTGAGGTTGTCATTGGAACCATTACCCAAAATCCTCATGCCACTAGTACCTTTCCGAGAAGTCTAATTGAATGTGCGAGTCATTTCATACTAGTGACTCCTTTGATAGTTATTGTTGTAAGAGCTATAGGATTGGAAATTAAGTTTTGATCATATTGAGATTTTATTGCCCTATTAAGGTCTAAGAATAAGGTTGAAAGTATTAGAGAATGGGGTAGGATATCGAATTGAGTGTAATTTGGTTGAAACTTGAATAAAGTAAAATTTAACTTTTATGGAATATGAGATTGATAAGAGGAAGTCGTTAAGTCTTGTGATTGAATTATAAGGTTTTAATTGATTGTTTATTCGTGTTAAGTGTTGTTCCTAGGCCATTGTCCAATGATGAGGATGCCCAGTGTCCGATAAACAAATTGAAGAAATCTTCTTCTGAATTGGGACCGATGGATCTTCTAGGACTGGTGGGACACCTAATGACTCTTGTAGATTAGTATTCATTGTGGTATTGATGAGATGGCATTTATACATGATCTCATCGTTCTTTTCGGGTTTTTAATGCATAAAATGTCATAAAAATACCATATATATGCTTGTGTTTGTTTAATTGTGTATTTTAGGTATGGATATCGTGAAAAAGACAAAAGATCACAAGTTACAAGGAAAAACGGACACGAGAAACGAAGCCGTACAAAGAACCGGGCCTTAATCATGGAATTCTCAACAAATACCCTTGAAGACTTGAAGACAAACAATATTGATCCTCATTTATTGAAGTAATGACACTTAAAACCCTTGTATATTAATAATTACAAGTTTGGTCCCTTAAGTTTGTCAAAATTACACAAAAGGTCCTTCAACTTTGAAGAAATGGCAAGAATAGTCCCTCAACAAATCAAAATTGCCAATAATGGTCCTTCATGAAGTCAAAGATACATTGAAGACCTTTGAAGATCAAGAATGTCCAAAATCAGCCCTTGAAATATCTCAAAATGGCAAAAATAACCCTTGAAATCCTTTTTCCAAAGTTTTGTGCCAAAACTGCCAATGTGTGAAACTTATTAACAAAGCAAAACACGTTTTAGGGCTGAAAGACTTTGTTTACCAAAAATACCAAAGAATAAGGGCTAAACTTGTGCATTGGAAACATTTGAAACGAAAATGCGCCAAACAAACGCATTTCCCCCAATTTCGGATCAAAAAGCTTACTGTTCATCTTTTACCCCACCCAGAATTACCACCACTTAAACTTAGGGTAAAATACAATTACCTTTGCACATGAGTGATTCACATGTGCAGGAACTCATCCAAACCATAAAACCCTTAATCCCACTCACTATGGACCCCACCCCCAATTCCCGTTTAGCCAATCACATTGCAACTTACTCTCCAAGTTATGTGACGTGTCAAGATCAACAGCCCACATCATTTGCTTCATTTCAAAGCTAAAATGAACAGCCTTGATCAAATTGGACAGCTCGAAATCAGAAAACGTCTAGAAGACTCAAGGGCATTTTAGAGAAATCACTTCTAGGGTTTGTGAATAGTGTTTAGCCAGGCATTTGCCTATAAAAGGAGACCTCAACATGTGAGAGTCCCTTTGTTCCAGATTTTAGCTTTTAATCTTTGTAATTCCTTTTTATGAAATAAAGTTTGAATTTCTTAAAATTTTGAGTTCTAATCTGTTATTTATAAAAGTTTGGTGTTTGAGAAGCTAAAATTTGAGTTCCATTATCTTGTTTGAAAGTTTTTGAGGCAAGGTTTTAAGTGATAAAACTTGTGCATCAAAAATCAGAAAGTTGGCATTATTTTTTATCTCACTTTTTGTTTGTTCATCTTAGCAGCATTGGAAGCTGGTACTTGTTTTGCTAGTACCTCAGCTCAAACAATCCAGGGCCTGGATGTAGGTCTTGGAGGTTTGCACCTTCTTCCCTTTTCATTTTCTCTTTAAGTTTCTGAATATTTGTGATTTTTGTGGATTTATGCTTGAATCTGTGTTATTGTGGTTGATTATTGTTGATTTGGTTTGGTTTGATGTTATTGAGGTGTTATTGATCTGATTTGTGGGTTGAATCTTAATGATCCTTTGAAAATTTGTGGAATCAAGTTTTAAAAGGGTGTTTGGGATTACTGCATAAGTTGGATTTGAGGTTTGTTAAGTGCTTGTGTGTTGTATGCAAGTATTGGTATCTGTTATTTGGGAGCATATGTTCATCTGTTTGCAGGTTTTGAGGCTTTGAACACATTGATTCATAGATTGGCTATAAAATCTTCATAACTTGGTAAAATTGGCTAGGATTTTGAGGACACCTAGATCTAAGCATAGGTTAAGGGTAACAAGTGCTAAATCATAGTTAATCACACCAGGGTGGAAGGATTTGAGGCTTGAAATTGGATCAAGTGTCAAGTATATCAGCAAAACTTGTCTGCATATTGTTCTTTGTTCATCAGAAACATTTTGTGCTTTGATCTTGCTATTTACTTTGATTCAGTGTTTGATTCTTGTTGCTTTGTGTTTGTTCTTAGTTTATATAGCTTGTGTATGCATCCTGTTAAGTTTGGTTGGCTTATTCTGCTTAAATCTGCTTATTAAGTGCTTAACTGCTTATTTCCATATCTGGTGCATATCTGGTAACTGTTTGGCTTATTGTGGCTTATTGTGTGGACCAATTTGTGATTTTATTATTGCTATTGACTCCTTGTGATTCACTGATCACAAGGGTGCCTTTGTTTCCAATTGAATCAAACCAGAACTCTCATTTAAGCTTGGTCAAATAGTCAAAGCAGTGGGAACTCCTTTCCCCTGCTAGTTGCCACTGCTAGTGCAATTTGGGTTCAGCTTATCAATAAGCTATAGTAGCTTATTCCAACCTGCAACAACTTTGTTTTTGTAATAGGTGCTCATATTTTGACCCATTTGTTCATACTGGAGCATTTGGGTGGTTGACTTTAAGGTTTGACTAGAAAACCAACTCCTTTGACTTTTACATAAGTGCATTTGTGCTTATTCTGGCTTATTGGTTGTGCTTATTGGATTTTTGTTGATTGATTTTGCTTATTGAGTCCATTTGAAAGCTTTTGCAAGTTGAATCAAGTCCTAAGGTGCATTATTTCTCAAAAACGACTATTTTGTCGTTTTGTGGGTTTTTGCTTTTCTATTTTCTGGCTTATTGAGTGTGCTTTTTGGAAATTTATTTTGACAGATCTCTTAAGCAACCTAAAAGAGGGTTGTGTGTGAAGTTAGAGCTTATGGCATTAGCTTATGGCTTAATGGGCTGAAAAGCCCAATAAGAATAAGCTGAGTGTTCAATAAGCTGTGATAAGCTCATTTTCAGCTTTTGGGCCTTTAGAGTTTTGTTCTTAGAATTGATTTTTAAGTCAGATAGGGCTTTTCCAAGTCAATTGGGCCAAGTTTGACTTTTTGGGCCCAAAAGCCCATTAGTGTTGACTGAATTTGGATTTGGCCCATTTGAGGGCCCATTAGGGGTATTTTCGTAATTTCACTTTGATTTTCTGTTTATTTAGGTTAAAATAAACTAGTTTGCAAGTTTTGAGAATTTTTTATAATTTTTGGATTTTTAATATTATTTTATTATTATTTTATTATAATTTTTAAAATTTCACGTTTTCCAACTTTTTACATTTTTCTTAGGTTAATTACATTAAAATAGGAATTTAGCAACTTTTAGAATAATTTTATCTCTTTTAGATTAATTTTTATAATTACTTTAAGTTTTAATAGTTTTTAAATCATTTTAAATAGTTTTTATTAGTTTTAAAATTTCTAAAAATAGTTTTTAATCTTTTTAGGTCATTTTAGAGGTTTACCAATTGAAAAATCTTTATTTGGGCTTTTTGATAATTTATTTGATTTTTAGGGCTTTAATTAGCATTTAAAAATTGAATATTTAATTATTTAAAAGGTTTGAAAAAGTTTTGATCATTGGTAAACTCTTAGTTTATTATTTTTGATTTTTGGTGAATTTTTGGTAATTTTTAGAATTTATTTTTATTTTTGTGGTTTTTAAGGTTCTACGTTTTAACTTTCTAGTAGTGATTTTTTGTTGATTTTTATTTTTACGTTTTCGTCATCTTCTTTTCTAATCCCCTTCTAAACCAATCATTAATCACAAACTTTTACAAGTTTTTCACAACACATATACCTCCTTGGGAAACGAACTTTCACACCATCAAGGGTCATTAGTGTTGATTTTCCTAAATCATCACTCGATACTTTCCCTATTTACGCTCTTTTCTTAAAGAGTAGTAAAACTCTACAATCATTTTGGCGCCGCTGCCGGGGAGGTGTGTCGTGATTAATTTGCATTGTTGTTTTTAATATTAACCAAATAGTATTTGTATTAGTAGAACTCTACTAATACGTATTATCGGTTTTCTTGGTTTTTCTTGTACAAATATTATTACTATATTGTATTAAGTATCACAATAAATTTACAATATCTCCAAAAGTGTGAAAACACAACCTTAATTGGGATTTCATCACTCAATTATTGTATTCGAATCTCAAACAAAAAGAAAAAGGCAAAAATAGATAAATACTTTCGTGAAGCTCAATTTTGAAAAATACAAACTATAAGGTGGGTATAAGGCGGGTATTATAAAATATACCCTAAGGAAAAAGGCTCTTAAGTGCTTCGCGTCGCCTCGTTTCCCCGCTTGCTTGTGAGCATTTTGAGATTGAAGGCTAATCGGGGGTTTTGCCGCCCAAAGTATTATTACGTATAATATATTTGCTTGTTTTCTTTGTGATTAAACCCTCTTGAACAATTTGGTTTTCACCAAAGTTCTAAAGTCATTTGAAGGCGTTCACTCCACGTGATCGTTTTCATTCCTTTGAGGCTTCTTTAATCAAGAGTTTGATTCGAGGAGAGATTTTGTAGATTGTTGTCTACGAAGATACACCAAAATCCAAAAAAATTAAATATCATCAAAAACACAAAAAATTGAAAATCCACAAAACACCCAAAAAGAATCTTCTTTGCTCACCTCCCATTCTTCGTGAAGTTTATGATCACTCGTAATCAAGCTAAACGAGCTCGTAAACAACTTCAAAAGCAAGCCAATCAAGAGACGTTGATTGTTGAAGAAGAACCTCCAATTGTTGAACCTATTGTAGAACAAGAAGTCGTCATGGCTAATCGTACTATGATGGAGTTGCTACAAGCACCCACCGAGGGTTTTGGAGAGGCTATTGTGATTCCCGCCACCCTTGCGGAGAATTTCGAGATTAAGACGGGTTTAATGTCGATGTTGCAAGCAAATAAGTTTAGAGGTCACGAGAAAGACAACCCGCATTACCATATTAGGAATTTTAACCGTCTCACCGCCACTAGCAAATTTAAGGATGTTCCACATGACGCCACTAAGATGATGTTGTTTCCATACTCGTTGGATGGACCCGCAAAAATTTGGCTCGAGAAAGAACCGCCAAATTCGATTTTGACATGGGCCGATCTCGTTTCTAAGTTTGTGAACAAGTTTGTTCCACCATCTAAAACAACACACTTGAAAAATGAGATTTCACGATTTGTGCAAAGAAATAATGAAAGTTTTTCAATGGCATGGGAACGATTTAAAGAAATGTTACATGAATGTCCACACCATGATTTTACGGAATTACATCAAGTGGATACTTTTTATAATGGGCTTAATGATCATGAACGAGATTATTTGAATGCCGCCGCGGGTGGTAATTTTTTGTGCAAGACGACAAATGAGGCTTTACAAATCATTGAGAATAGATCTAAGGTTTATAACCCTCGTAACACACCGAGTGTTGCCAATATGGGTTCGTCATCTTCGTCACAATCGTCTCGTAGCATTAATGCCTTACATGATGAAGCTAATGAGGAAAATCGGTTTTTTGATAGATTTGCTAATCTAATGTCCCATTGGAAGGCTCAAGAAGCTTCCAATTCCGCTTCGGTTAAAGCGGTTGCTAAGAGTTTTTTATCTTGTGGGGGAGCTCATGATCTTTCCGAGTGCATTACCGCGGATGGTAACACTTCGAGTGCTTATGTAGCAACGGGAACTTACTACCAAAACGGCCAAGGTTCCCGCCCAAATCAAGCTCCACCAAACCAAAATGTTAACAATTATCGAAACAAGAACCAAGGTAATTACAAAGGCAACACACGTAACTACAACAAGGGGAATTATCAAAGTGGGAATGGACAAATTTCTAATCAAAACAAAAACCGTGATTTTCAAAACACTACACAAGGTTTTCAAAATGCTCACACTAAAAATTTGCAAGGAGAATTTTTTGATTATGCTAAAGGAAATGATGCTAAATTTGATAACATGCAACGTGAGATGATTAGCTTAAGATCCGAGTTGAAAAACGAGTTAAAAAATGAACTTGCTAATGAACTCAAAACTCATGCAAACAAAATGGAAGGAAATGTCCAACGTCTTCAACAAAATCAACAAAAGATGGAATTAGGACAACATTAGATTAAGCAAGAGTTATTAAAAGCGGATGCTAGGCAATCAAAATTTGAGGACCGAATGGCTAAGATGTTTGAAGCAATCATGTGTAAACCCTCTTCCTCGGGTGGTCTTCCTAGTGATACCATTAACAACCCGAGGGGAGAAATGAAGGTTATTACTACACGAAGTGGTAAAACTTTCAAGGAACCAATCTCTCGTCTAAGTACTTCTACGGAGAAGGAAATCGAGAAAGAACCCGAGGTGATGGTCGAAAAGGAGCACATTACAATCCCACGAAGTACCGCTCATACCACACCTACGGTTGAACCAATACCAATTGTGGAACCCGAGTTTCCAAGGCCGTTGTCGAATGACCAACCCACACCACCTTTACCCTACCCTTCGAGACGTAACAAAGAGAAAGCACAAGAACTGAACAATTATCAATTTGAGTTATTTATGAAAATGTTTCGTGATATGCATTTTAACATAAGTTTTGCCGACGCTCTTATCATGATGCCTCGATTCGCCGCAAACTTCAAAAGTATGCTAAAAAACAAAGAGAAGTTACAACAATCGTCTAGTTGTTCATCGGTTTTTCTTAGCCGCATACCACAAAAAGTCGGTGACCCCGGTAAATTTTTGATTCCGTGTGCCATTCAAGATATGGAGGAATGCTACGCCTTGGCCGATCTTGGTGCTAGTATTAATTTAATGCCTCTTGAGATTTTCAAATCGCTTTCGCTTCCGGCTCTTACTCCTTCGAACATGTCTATCGAGATGGCCGATCATTCTACGATTTTAGCATGTGGAGTAGCCGAGGACGTTTTCGTTAAAGTCGGAAAGTTTTACTATCCCGTTGACTTTATCGTTGTAGACATTCCTATCGATCGAAAAGTTCCTCTCATTTTGGGTCGTTCATTTTTGGATACATCAAGAGCACTTATCGATGTTCATGCTCGAAAAATCACCCTTCGATTCAATGAAGAAGAACTTGTCATCAATGCAACACAAAACTCCAATCTTTCTCATGTCTATTCTATTGCAAATTTAAACCATGGTGATTCAACCAATGTCGTTTGCAAAGAATTTTCATCAAGAGTTTTAGGAAATGTCGCCAAAAACAATTTACCATTTCCTCCGCCGGTGGAGGTTATGAGTGTAAAACCTACAAAGAAGAAACCGTCAATACTTGAATCGAAAAATCCTTCACCATACCTCTAACATTCATTCTTAAAAAGTGTTGATAAGTTGCCGGTTTCTACGGAAGTTCTTTCGGATGATGAATATGTAGACCCCGATGGGGAGGTTTTCTTCGTCGATAAATGTTTTGAGAACTTGCCACCACCAAAACCAAAACGGTTTACAAATGTGAGAATTTTTAGTGTGACTAACATCATCTTAGAAACACCGGATATTTTCGACATAATCAAAAAGGGTTTTCATAAGGAGAGTTTAAAAGATAAAAAAGAAAAGATTTTAAATGTGATTTAATTGATTTTTCTACAAATCTAACTCCGTCATCACCACGTAATTTGAGTGCTACAAGCTCGTCTACTCCTTTCGACTATGCTTTGTGTGGTTCTAGTATGGGGGAAGCCCCTTATGTTCCCTCATCCTTGTCCACCGAGGACGAGATATTCGATCCCGGAATTTCATGTAAAGGGAAATCTCGGTCTTCCACCGATGCAATAAATGGAAAATCTTTCTATTTGCTTGGTGCGAGTCTACCTCGAGTAGCTCAATGTTTTCATGACTTAACCATTGTCCCACCCTTCTATTTCTTCTCTCCTATTTTCTTGAAACTCTTTGAGTTTTTGTTGACCATTGATGGAGTGGCGTTAATTTGTTTTTCCAATGAAAACGAGAACGCCATCTTCGACCCCGGTATTTTGCATCATTAAAGGACCTAGTCCTTTATACCGGTTGCTTTTTTGGGCCTTGTTTATCATGTAAGCCCCACCAAAAATTGACCACACCATTATTATCCCTAAATGATCACATTTTGAGGGGATCGAGTCGAGCTCATGACTCGGTAATCAAAAACGAGGTGCCTCGTGGGGGAGATCCCATGCTTATCCTTTATGCTCACTATTCACTAATAAGGGGACTTGTACCCTTTCAACTCGTTGTCTCGTGGTTGTTTGTGATTGTGTTATCTAGAGCATCATCATCATTTACGATTGAAGACTCTCGTGTTCGTTTACGTGAGCCTCCATCGTTCGTTTGAAGAAGATTTTCACGAATCCATGACATATCCTTTATTGTTATAACAATTATCTTTTAGCATACTTAATAAACGGCTTTAGATATATTGTTGATCACCCTTTCCATGCTAGATCCTAAGCATTCGAATCTTCGTCTCTAGTATGGGGGTGCTCCACCTTTAGACTCGAAACATTGAGGACAATGTTTACTTTTAGTATGGGGGGTGAATAGGTACTTGCTTTGCTACGCCCTCACGCTTTCCAACTTTCTGTTTTGTTTTGTTAATAAGGCTAAAAATGGCCAAATTTTAAAAATTTTCTTAGTTTTCATAAGTGTTTTTAAGACACGAATGTATATTTTCCGTTGGGTAGAATAAGAGTTAATTTTTGACTTGATGGGCATTTGGAGCCATTTACATTCCTTAACCCACTCAATTCAAGTTTTGCTAGACTTTTATATAGGGAGCTTTAAAATGTGAAAGTCTTAATTCATACGGGTTAAGAACAAGAACTTTTCGCAAGTTCCTATAATTGATTCTAGAAAGTTACTTATCAAGGGAACTTTAAAACGCATTCTCTAAACTTGAAAAAGTCCAAAAAAGTGCAAGATCCTATAGGTGGCTTGAAAACCCAAAACTTTGATTTGATATAGTCTTAATGAAAGCTAATCCAAATTTGGCTTAATTTTGACTTGCATGGCTAAGTATTCACGAGTCTCATTAATTAGAGGTCTTTATATAGTGAAGAACGAGAAATGATAGAGTTAGACAAGTGATCATGCTAAACGTAGAACATGAAAGTGTTCTTTCAAAAACTCATATGTTTTTAATTGTGGCTTTTTCTTCCCATAAGATCAATGCATTAGGAATAAATCATAATTGCAATAAGTAAGGTCGTACGATTTGAAAGGTTACTTAGCCTCTAGCGCAAGATCGTTTAAAAGTTGCTCGGGGTTGAATAGAGTTCATAGCCAAGGCATAACTTATTGAAGCGGGACGCGAAGATTGGTGATTATCCAAAAAGGCCCTAACAAGGCATGAGGAGCTCTATTTTTGCTAAAGATCCAAAGATGATGTGAAGTATCATTATTCCTAAATCAATATGAAGGATCGAGACACACGACGAGAAGCAATTACTCCCCTAAAGATCATGGAGAAAGTCTATCCAAAAAGACCCTAACAAGGTATGAGGATAAATATATCCAAGTCCGAAAAGGAAGCGGATCGTTGTATATCAAAATCCAAAGTAAAGATTGAAGAAAAATGATGAAGTCGTGGTCCAATATGAAAAATCTCTCAAAAACGTCAAGTGAAGAAATTCCAAATATATGAAGAGAAGACCATAATTTCAAGAACGTCTTCCCAAGATTTGAAGTATGAAGTACATGCCAAATATCGGTCCGAGAAAGGTCTCAAATCGTGAAACGAGTTATGCCAAGATATGAACTTAAGGAGATACACGAGAAGCCGTTTTAAAAGATTTTGTCCTTCGGCTAACTATTGATCAAATCGTGCTACTTTGCTTTCGGACTAATAACTACTCAAATAAGTCAATATGAATCACTTGTGATCCATGAAAAATAGATAAAAAATGCTAGTAACCCATTTTCTTTTCATAATAACTAGGATTGCGGGAAGAAAAAGTATTACACAATTTGGACGTATGAGTAGTGTTAGCATTGTGAATTGTACCAATAATGATCTTGTTTTTGCACTTAGCATGGAATGTATGACAATCAAGGATGACGAAATTTACTCTAAGGGACATTTACTTGTTTCTACTCTTTGACCCTAAAAGTCACTTTTTGTAATGAAAATCATACATTATGTCTTTACACATCTTCGTAGTATGTTGCAAGTCTTTTACTATCCAATAAAGGTTAATAAAATTGAACTTTGGTGATGCTTAGATACTTTATTCTAGCATTGCGTGAGGGCACGGCAATGGCTTAGTATGGGGGAGTGATGAGATGGCATTTATACATGATCTCATCGTTCTTTTCGGGTTTTTAATGCATAAAATGTCATAAAAATACCATATATATGCTTGTGTTTGTTTAATTGTGTATTTTAGGTATGGATATCGTGAAAAAGACAAAAGATCACAAGTTACAAGGAAAAACGGACACGAGAAATGAAGCCGTACAAAGAACCGGGCCTTAATCATGGAATTCTCAACAAATACCCTTGAAGACTTGAAGACAAAAAAGATTGATCCTCATTTATTAAAGAAATGACACTTAAAACCCTTGTATATTAATAATTACAAGTTTGGTCCCTTAAGTTTGTCAAAATTACACAAAAGGTCCTTCAACTTTGAAGAAATGGCAAGAATAGTCCCTTAACAATTCAAAATTGCCAATAATGGTCCCTCATGAAGTCAAAGATACATTGAAGACCTTTGAAGATCAAGAATGTCCAAAATCAGCCCTTGAAATATCTCAAAATGGCAAAAATAACCCTTGAAATCCTTTTTCCAAAGTTTTGTGCCAAAACTGCCAATGTGTGAAACTTATTAACAAAGCAAAACACGTTTTAGGGCTGAAAGACTTTGTTTACCAAAAATACCAAAGAAGAAGGGCTAAACTTGTGCATTGGAAACATTTGAAACGAAAATGCGCCAAACAAACACATTTCCCCCAATTTCGGATCAAAAAGCTTACTGTTCATCTTTTACCCCACCCAGAATTACCACCACTTAAACTTAGGGTAAAATACAATTACCTTTGCACATGAGTGATTCACATGTGCAAGAAGTCATCCAAACCATAAAACCCTTAATCCCACTCACTATGGACCCCACCCCCAATTCCCGTTTAGCCAATCACATTGCAACTTACTCTCCAAGTTATGTGATGTGTCAAGATCAACAGCCCACATCATTTGCTTCATTCCAAAGCTAAAATGAACAGCCTTGATCAACTTTGACAGCTCGAAATCAGAAAACGTCTAGAAGACTCAAGGGCATTTTAGAGAAATCACTTCTAGGGTTTGTGAATAGTGTTTAGCCAGGCATTTGCCTATAAAAGGAGACCTCAACATGTGAGAGTCCCTTTGTTCCAGATTTTAGCTTTTAATCTTTGTAATTCCTTTTTATGAAATAAAGTTTGAATTTCTTAAAATTTTGAGTTCTAATCTGTTATTTATAAAAGTTTGGTGTTTGAGAAGCTAAAATCTGAGTTCCATTATCTTGTTTGAAAGTTTTTGAGGCAAGGTTTTAAGTGATAAAACTTGTGCATCAAAAATCAGAAAGTTGGCATTATTTTTTATCTCACTTTGTGTTTGTTCATCTTAGCAGCATTGGAAGCTGGTACTTGTTTTCTAGTACCTCAGCTCAAACAATCCAGGGCCTGGATGTAGGTCTTGGAGGTTTGCACCTTCTTCCCTTTTCATTTTCTCTTTAAGTTTCTGAATATTTGTGATTTTTGTGGATTTATGCTTGAATCTGTGTTATTGTGGTTGATTATTGTTGATTTGGTTTGGTTTGATGTTATTGAGGTGTTATTGATCTGATTTGTGGGTTGAATCTTAATGATCCTTTGAAAATTTGTGAAAATCAAGTTTTAAAAGGGTGTTTGGGATTACTGCATAAGTTGGATTTGAGGTTTGTTAAGTGCTTGTGTGTTGTATGCAAGTATTGGTATCTGTTATTTGGGAGCATATGTTCATCTGTTTGCAGGTTTTGAGGCTTTGAACACATTGATTCATAGATTGGCTATAAAATCTTCATAACTTGGTAAAATTGGCTAGGATTTTGAGGACACCTAGATCTAAGCATAGGTTAAGGGTAACAAGTGCTAAATCATAGTTAATCACAACAGGGTGGAAGGATTTGAGGCTTGAAACTGGATCAAGTGTCAAGTATATCAGCAAAACTTGTCTGCATATTGTTCTTTGTTCATCAGAAACATTTTGTGCTTTGATCTTGCTATTTACTTTGATTCAGTGTTTGATTCTTGTTGCTTTGTGTTTGTTCTTAGTTTATATAGCTTGTGTATGCATCCTGTTAAGTTTGGTTGGCTTATTCTGCTTAAATCTGCTTATTAAGTGCTTAACTGCTTATTTCCATATCTGGTGCATATCTGGTAACTGTTTGGCTTATTGTGGCTTATTATGTGGACCAATTTGTGATTTTATTGTTGCTATTGACTCCTTGTGATTCACTGATCACAAGGGTGCCTTTGTTTCCAATTGAATCAAACCAGAACTCTCATTTAAGCTTGGTCAAATAGTCAAAGCAGTGGGAACTCCTTTCCCCTGCTAGTTGCCACTGCTAGTGCAATTTGGGTTCAGCTTATCAATAAGCTATAATAGCTTATTCCAACCTGCAACAACTTTGTTTTTGTAATAGGTGCTCATATTTTGACCCATTTGTTCATACTGGAGCATTTGGGTGGTTGACTTTAAGGTTTGACTAGAAAACCAACTCCTTTGACTTTTACATAAGTTCATTTGTGCTTATTCTGGCTTATTGGTTGTGCTTATTGGATTTTTGTTGATTGATTTTGCTTATTGAGTCCATTTGAAAGCTTTTGCAAGTTGAATCAAATCCTAAGGTGCATTATTTCTCAAAAACGACTATTTTGTCGTTTTGTGGGTTTTTGCTTTTCTATTTTCTGGCTTATTGAGTGTGATTTTTGGAAATTTCTTTTGACAGATCTCTTAAGCAACCTAAAAGAGGGTTGTGTGTGAAGTTAGAGCTTATGGCATTAGCTTATGGCTTAATGGGCTGAAAAGCCCAATAAGAATAAGCTGAGTGTTCAATAAGCTGTGATAAGCTCATTTTCAGCTTTTGGGCCTTTAGAGTTTTGTTCTTAGAATTGAATTTTAAGTCAGATAGGGCTTTTCCAAGTCAATTGGGCCAAGTTTGACTTTTTGGGCCCAAAAGCCCATTAGTGTTGACTGAATTTGGATTTGGCCCATTTGAGGGCCCATTAGGGGTATTTTGGTAATTTCACTTTTACTTTCTGTTTATTTAGGTTAAAATAAACTAGTTTGCAAGTTTTGAGAATTTTTTATAATTTTTGGATTTTTAATATTATTTTATTATTATTTTATTATTATTTTTAAAATTTCACATTTTCCAACTTTTTACATTTTTCTTAGGTTAATTACATTAAAATAGGAATTTAGCAACTTTTAGAATAATTTTATCTCTTTTAGATTAATTTTTATAATTACTTTAAGTTTTAATAGTTTTTAAATCATTTTAAATAGTTTTTATTAGTTTTAAAATTTCTAAAACTAGTTTTTAATCCTTTTAGGTCATTTTAGAGGTTTACCAATTGAAAAATCTTTATTTGGGCTTTTTGATAATTTATTTGATTTTTAGGGCTTTAATTAGCATTTAAAAATTGAATATTTAATTATTTAAAAGGTTTGAAAAAGTTTTGATCATTGGTAAACTCTTAGTTTATTATTTTTGATTTTTGGTGAATTTTTGGTGAATTTTTGGTAATTTTTAGAATTTATTTTTATTTTTGTGGTTTTTAAGTTTCTACGTTTTAACTTTCTAGTAGTGATTTTTTGTTGATTTTTATTTTTACGTTTTCGTCATCTTCTTTTCTAATCCCCTTCTAAACCAATCATTAATCACAAACTTTTACAAGTTTTTCACAACACATATACCTCCTTGGGAAACGAACTTTCACACCATCAAGGGTCATTAGTGTTGATTTTCCTAAATCATCACTCGATACTTTCCCTATTTACGCTCTTTTCCTAAAGAGTAGTAAAACTCTACAATCAGGTATCTTTTAAAAAAAATCCCTAACTTAATTGAGACATCAGTTGGTAGGACGAGTTCTTGGAATTGTATGACATAGTGACACGTAATGTGTTACGGTACAATTTTGACTTGTTTGTGATTAATGAAAAGACTACCTTTGATTGCTAAATATTACATGTATCGATGTTATCTATCTTCTATTGCTTCATCCTAATGTTCTCATTAGTGATGCAATCATTGAACAAGTACTCATCTCGATTTGAGTTACGTTGTGAATTATTCTCTTTTGAGTGCCATCGAGGTCATGAACCTCATGATTAATTGGCTAAGCTCATTTCCTATCATATCGTAGTTAGTTCTTGGTGAACAACTCTTCATCACTCCTTTGCAGATCACTCATTGTTTTTATAAGATACAATAGTATGCCTTGAGAAAAATTGAATTTTCATCACCATACGGATTATTCAAAGTAAGATTTATAAGTGATCATTATTGAAATAAAGTTGATTATGAAATACATTGGAAAACTCAATTTTTTTCATAACAAATAAAATCTTTGTAAATTTATTTTTGATTCTTATTTAAGAATTAAGCATGAAAATATTTTTATTATAAACATGATGATAAAATTTTGACGAACTGAGTATTGCATCGTTAATCTTGAAATTGTATATAGTTGCGCGCCTACATACAATTTGGAAGTGACCATGCAAGGCTGGTTAGTAGTCACCATGAAATAATTAATAAACACTAAATTTTCTTTGAAGTTGTGAAAGATTAAATTTTATGAGATCTGCAAGAAGTGCAAAATAGGGACATAATGTTAGAGACACCTACATATGTGCCCGTACCATTTATTCTTCTGAGTCGATTTTACTCATCTGTGGAATTTGTCTTATTTGACAATTGATATTTCCTTCTTGTCCAATTCTCCCGTGGCGAGATTCTTAGGAAAAGTATCTGATTACCGAGTGTTGATACCCGACTGGATGTATCGACGTTCCTATCATTTCTTTTGATTTGATTTCATTTGAATGACCTGGGTAACGATCCGAGGAGCTTTCGAATGCGTACTCAAATTATGAAAACATGGGATATATTCATATTCGTTAAATGTTTTCGTCTGTATCTGATTTGAAATTCTCTCGCGTAGATTATGCGTTGACCTTACTCTTTTAATGGTAGTTATGTCTCCTGATATCCTTGAATTTGTGAAGGATTATGAGTTATTATTAGTCTTTTGAGAAGTTCACATCTTATCGACGGCAATAAAACTGAAAAGTTGATAGTGCCAATAGAATGGATTGATTGATTATGACATGATGACATTGTCTTAATTGATGGGAACTCGAATAGAATTCCCCTAAATGATAAGATGTTGATTATCAAAAGTGATCTAAATGATTCTTGATGGATGACCATATCCTGCATTTAGACTTGAAATTATACCATGAATGGTTGTGAATTAGTCATAGATATTATAATCTAGAAAGAACTTAAAATGAAGGTATTAAAAGATGTTTATGTTATCTGAAACTTTAGGAGGTATTTGTTGGTAAATTACCTAGACTTTCGCCATTAAGGCAAGTTGAATTTGGTATTGATTATATTCCCGATGCTGCACCTATGGCATGTGCACTATAAGTCAGCACCATCTGAATTAAAAGAATTACCGTACAACTGAGAGAGTTGTCGGAGTAAGATTTTATTCTACCGAGATCGTCATCATGAAGAGTTATGGTGTTATCATTCCTTATGTTTATTGATTACCGTGAACTAGGTAAATTGATGATTAAAAATCTATATCCACTACCCAAGATGATAGATTTGTTCGATAATTTACGAGGTTCTAGCGTATGTTTAAAAAAAAATTGATCCTCGGCATGGTTATCATCAATTTCACATCCGTGAAAAAGATTATCTATTCCAATCACTACATCCGGTACTTGTAATGAACATTATGAGTTTCACGTGATGTCATTTGGATTGACTAATACACATGTAGCATCCCTAAGTTTGGTGAATCACGTGTGTAGGCTGTAATTTGATAAATTCATGCTTGTGATCATTAAGGACCATTTGTTTATTTATAAGAGTAAGAATGAGTTAATAATTATTTGTAGAAAGCCCTGAGTCGGCCGAGTAGTGAAAACTTGTACCTTGAATATTTAACATGTGATGAAAGACTTAATCCTTTACATTATTTGACCGTGTGATTAATAGAAAATGGAATATATTGACTCTTCAAAAATTGGAACCATTAAGGCTTTGGGTTTTACCAAAAAGAAAGTGGAAATATGTTTTGACAAATGTTTTAACAAAGGATTTTTAAGGGATTATTCTTTTATACACAAATCATTTAACTAAACTCATGTTTAGGGGTAAATGTTTGTGTATACCTCAAGACAACCTAAGACGGATTGAGGAAACCTTTGAACCATGACTTAAAATTTGAAACAACAATTTCTGCTTTTCAACTAAGAAAATTTTTACCAAAGAATAAACGAAGGTTTTTCGAACATTTACGGATCTTACTAATTATTTCCGATAAATCAACAAAAATGTTGTTAATTAAATTCAAATTCATTTTGAACATTTTTTTTATATAATTGGACAAATTGAGAAAATTTAAAACTTTTTACATTTACGTTTCATAAAAAAAATTAAATATTTATTATTTAATTACTTGTAATAATTATCGACACTTTAAACGTCGGATTGAGTAAAACGGAAAAAAAAATGATAGTTGAGACGAAACTAAAACATAGAAAATGTGAAGAAAGAATTTTTTAATGAATACGGTCATGATATTTATTTCATCTAGGAAAGTGAACATAATTACTGACACATTATATAGAAAAGATAAAGAACCAATTATGACATGTTCCTTAATAATGAAGGTGCAAAATAAATTGCCAAACAATATAAAAATAAACAATGCTTGTAAGAAGGATAATATAGATAATAAAATGGGGTTCGCGGCTAATGTGAACCATTAGAATTAAGAAGCCGATGGCGGTAAATGTATAAAAGGCCCCTTAAGGTTGCCTAAATATGGAGATTTGAGATTTAGTTATGTTGGAATCTTATAAGATTAAGTATTCTATTCATGTCATTTCTGACTGACTGTATCTTTATCTGAAGAAGTTGTAATAATGGAAAACTATGAAGGCAGACATCGCCTCATACATTAGTAAATGTCTAACTACTGCAAAGGTCATCATCTGAATTTGAATCGATTTGGGTCATTGTCGACAGACTGACCAAATCTGCTAATATCATTCCTATTAATGATAGATTCTCGATGAAGAAATTGACTCTTTTAAGGGAGATGTGTAAACACAGTCTGCCTGTATCGATCATCTCTATCAAGATCATCGCTTCGCATCGAATTTATAGAGATTGCTCAGAAGTCATTGAGAATGAATCTTGATGAGAGTACTGTGTACCACCCCAATCGAAGGGACGAGGTAAAGTAACGATACAAAATACGATAAGTGTTGTTTTATGTTTGAATGATTGACCTTTAGTAATAAACTGTAAAATAGTTTTCCTTTGGAGAGATTATCATTGATAATTATCGTATTAGGAACAAGACACCCGACATACACCCATTGTGAGTTGGACATGTCTTTTAGGTTTAAGGTTTCCTATGATGGCGAACCTAACCTTACAAAATACCCGACCCGCGAGACCTGAAATGATTGTTGAAATTAGGATCTGATTATTGACTGCCGATAGTAGGCAGGAGGGTATGTGAATATGAAATGTAGATCCTGAAGTGCAGAATGGGTAGCGAAGTTATGCCAAAAAATTTAACCTTGGAAAAATGGATAGATAATCTAAAAGATCATGGGAAATAAGTCCCCGATATATGGGACCATTGAGATAATATAAAAAGTTGGTTTGAAAGGCATATAAGCTGGATCTACCCTAGGACTTCAAGAGCTGCGTGAATTATGTTTCGAATATCGAACTTGATAAATTGTCTATCAAGTGAGAATCTGATCACTTCTTGATAAAGTTTAGATCGGCGAAAAGTTGCATTCATCAAAAACCCGTGAACATCATGGATAGAGAAAGTAAGTCAACATTAAGCCTGATCTTATTCCCGTAGTTATGTTTGATAGAACTCACGTATTGTAATGAATTATACTTGTGAGAAAAGACCGAATGTGGAGGAAATACCCACATGGCTTTAACTCTATAAGAAGCGAGTAGTAAGATAAGATGATCTTTGAGGACAAAGATCCTGTTTAGGGGTAAATGTTGTGACAATCCGTCAATTTATGGTTGATATTTATTCTCAAGTATTATTTAAAAACGTTATTTTAATGTTATATTATGAACTTGCTTATTTTTGGGAAGAAATTTGGATTCACGTCTTGAAGTAGCATCGTCTACGTCTAAACCGGAGGATTCTACGTTACGTGCTTACGTTTACATACACCGTTTTGGTGACAAGTCCGACACTTCAGGAAATAAATTTATCCGTGAATATTATTTTGAGATTTTAAATTTGTGTTGGTTCATAAACTCACAAATTTACGAGAAGAGAATAGGACTTACGATTATAATTTAACGTCCTTTACGACTAAACCGGAAACCTTAGGATTACGTATTTACGTTTTTTAACTCCGTTTTTTATAAGACAATTTTTATTAGATTCGTTTTGTGCCGTTGATTCATAATTTATAAAAACGTTTTTCGTAAAACGACCCGAGGGCACGTAAATCGAGGAAACTAGAATCGAGGGATACCCGTAAAATAATGGGGATGTGCAAGATAAATCTTGCCCCACCCCCACTACAAGGTGACAAGCTTATCAAACACACTTGAAGTGTGTCAAGTTTCTAGCAAAAGACTAGGACACTTGTCCTAAGTCTTCCACCTAAACCATCTAACATCAAAACCACCACCACAAACCATTTACTTCATTTTACAACATGCAAATCTCACACACAACTCTCTCCTCTCCCCTTGAACGTCCAACACCACCATTATATCACCATCATCATCAAATTTTGACCATAAACAAAAGATATAGTCAATATATGTTGATAACCACACCAAAAGATGAAGATTGGAGGTGATTTTAACATATAAAAAGGAGTTTTCATGGAGGTCTTTGGGCTGATTTTCAAGAAGGAGTTTAGGGCTGATTTGTTGAAGGTGTCTTCATATCCTTGGTAATCTTGAAGGTGGTCTTGATATTTCATAAGATTGGTTACCAAAACCAAGCCTTGTTCATCCATAATCTCAACCTTTTCATCACTAATGGTGGTTTCCGTGATTGAAGCACGTACCGTACATTCGAATTGCCGATAACCCGCTTTCCCACATCAACGTGAGTTCATAGCCTCGCACTATTTTAAATGTTTTTATGAAATATTTTATAAACCCGCGAGGGAGATAACATGTTAGTTTTTATAAAATAGGACACTATTTGTCCCGATTGTTTGTTTATTGATTTGGACCCGAATGATTGTATGACCCTATGAATGATTAAATGACCCGATAGATGAAATAAAATGGATTATTAAAGTTAGTTTATGTCACTAAAAGTCCCATTAGCATGAATTGTGAACTACCGGGATTTGGTAGACGCTTATGCATATAATAGTACTATTTGGGGACGATCACCCCAGTTCGCGCCTTGACGGTTGATCCCCGTCGTGCCACATTGATTGGTAAGCGAATTTATGTATGAGAATATTTACACAAGCGTGATTATTGTGACGACACGCTAATTTAGATGGGCAAATGATTGTCGGGTTAGCTACCCGTTGTTTATTGTAGTAAGGTAACAATGTCATGCGGCTTATAACAATCCAAAATAACGAAATACTGCTATACGCACTAAATTACGATATATTGCCTGACTAGCAATACGGGGTCTTACTATTGATATTATGTTCGTGTTCTGGTTTTTCATAACCATATTCATATAACAGTTTTTATTTAATCTATACAACGTTGTAAAACTTATTGTATGATGTTTTTACGACAATGGTTCGTATAATGATTTTTAAGGCAAATGCCTATATTATGATTTTGATAATAATTTGTATAAAATGACTGGGGCTATTTTATGGCCTATTACGATGATTTGTACAAAATGATTTTCGGTAATAATTTTATAACGATGTTATATTAATGGTTTTATTAAACTCTATGAATTCACTCGGTGTTATCGCTGACCTTTTCTTTTAACATGTTTTGTCTCAGGTACTTGAAGGTAATTCTCGGGAAGACAACAAGAATTCATGGCCCGCACCTAAACAATAATTTCCATTCAAATTCTTTGTAAAACTTGTATGAAATATTATGACTTGGGACCTATGTATCTTTGATATTTATGAATGGAAATGCTTTATTAATAAACGACGTGATTTTTATGCGTTGTCTATGATGTGAGTAATGTGCTATCCCGTAACACCAACGAGTCTTCCGCTGTATTGAATTGTGTAAATTTGGGGGTGTTACACAAGTCCATCACAAACCTTAAAAACATTTACAGCATCAATTTATAAAATAACTCAACACAGTGTCTCTTCCATCCCATCTGGAAGTCAATATCAATAGTAAACATGGGACTATGAAACTCACCTGATTGAGCTTCCCCAAACATCCGCGCACTAGCAAAAAGCTAACAAACCAAAAACACATAATCAAAACATGAACCAAACACTAAAATGGCTCATCAACCTATGATGGACATCTAACCTTATCCCATATATATACCTCATATGTATGCTCTAAGCATCTCATTACACCCCTCTAAAAAGCCCTTAACTCGTTTTACTTCATAACCCGTCCCGTTAACATTTTACCCAAAACAGTCCCAGTTTTAGGTCTCCAAACTATAAGCCAAACACCCACATAAACATACCCATGATCTCTGTAAAGGGAATATATATTCCCTTACATATGTTAGCTAACACCTCCCATTTGCCCCAACCTTAAAGCTACTGCTAAGCCCCGATATATATGTATATATACTTTTGTCATTCCAGATTTACTGACTTTAAACTTACAAAAGGTTTGTTACTATTAGAGGGTCTTACCCAAAACCACAACCTTAGCCCAAGTGCAGATACTTACTACAATATATAAACCATCTCTCATGTTCGTGATAAGATCCCAATGCAACCCTAAGTACCCCAAACAACCCAAAACTTAAAAAGAAAACATGCTGACTTCAAAACTGTTTTGACCTCCGACTGTTGTAACCTGTTTTTGACCCACTTACCGACCTCCAATTTAACTCTAGTTTATTTCATTGGAAAACCACTTCAAATAGATTTCCAGGGTTATGTGGATCACAAAATAAGAGTTTGTAGAACTCCCAATATGATCAAAACAATTGACTCAAAATTCTGTACAGTTTTTAAAAACAGGTTTAACAAAATCAACCTCATTAATTAACCATAATCCCTCTATTACAAGCCCTAATTTATGTAATCATCATATTATGATTATACAACATTAATTTACTGTTTTTAAATTAAACCCTAACCAAAATCCATCATAAGATGATTAAAGAAATCATAAAAACAATTTAATTAAAAAGGGTTTGAAGATTTTACCTTATATTTTTTTGGAAAACAAGATTTTTGATGAAGAACCCTAATTTTCACCATGGATGTCGACCCATACTTGATCTCCAGGTATTTTATGAAGTTTTTTGATAAAAATAAGGCTTTCTATACTTTCCTAACAAATCCTTGGCCCATATACAAAAGCCCGGTTCCCTTTTTCCCTTTTTTCCCCTTTTCTTTTCTTTGGTGCGTCTAAACCGACCCAAACACCCCTAGTTTCATTTTTTTTATTATTTAATATTATGTTATTAACATTACCTTAATTTACCTTAATTTATTTCAGCTCCTAAAGCTTCCAAAACCTCAAAACCGTCAAACTAGTCAAATTTACGCGTTTTACCGTAAAAGACGTAAAATATACACTTTTAATAAAAATCCCAAATTTTGAAATAAACTTTATAACTAAGTCCTAAATGACTTAAAACCATCCTGAAAAATATTCATATGACTAATTCCCTCATCTGAGACCTCTAAATGCTAAACCGTAAATCGTAAAAATACGATTTTCTATAATACATATATGTATACGTAAAACCACTAAATAACACCATCTCACTTCATAGTCACCACCATGTGAACTCATGAACATGAAATCATCACACGTCGTTTCACTCACAAGGTACCCCGTACCAGAAACGATATCCAAACCACAATCTATTCACACCAATTAGCACATAAACACGTAAAGACACGTAACTAGCACAAAACAAAACTAAGTGACGAACCTCAAAAGCAGGGTTGTCACATCACTCCCTCCTAATAGAAATCTCGTCCCGATATTTACTCCTTAGGATCAAACACACAAACAACAAACCACATGAGGATACTTGTTCTAAACGAACTCCTCTCATTTCCATGTGAACTTTAGTTCAAGTTTCAAAATACCACATATACAAACCAAAAATAATTAAACTCATTGCCAAACTCTTAACCTCACAGTCAATAAATTTCACAGATGACTCTTTGATAAAACAAAGACTCTTACTAACACAAGTCCCGAATAACCGTACATGCAAAATGCATTCTCAAACAACCTTTACCAATCTCAATACATGAAATGTGTCATGTATACAACTCATTTCCCCCAGGTAATTCTATGCTCATAAGCTAATGGTCCGATCTTTCCAAAGATCATAAATGGACCTACAAAACTCTACATCAACTCTTCCATTTTACCAAAACGTATCACCCGTTACTATGGGTGAAACTTCCTACATAACTTTGTCACTAACTCTAGTGGTTTCCTCCTTTTCTACATAGCATCCCTTGTTGCTCTCATCCTTTCCACAACATCATTACCACATTAGTGGCCTCTTTTACCAACTCTAGTCCACAATAGGGACAACTCACCCTATCCATTCATATAGTGCCTCAAATGGCATTTATCGACTTCTAGTATGATAACTATCATTATATGAAAACTCAGTCATCGCTAACGAGTTTGCTAACTACCTCTAAATCAATCACCCATGCCCTTAGTGTAACACCTAAGGTTGTATAAATATCTCACTTGCCTATCCTTTCTCAGTTAGCTGGATATACTCATATCCAATCATGTACATCAACTCCCTTTAGTCTGTACCCCAAACTACCTAAAAATTCCAATTTCCTTACAAAGTGACCTATGACGGTCTTTCACATATCCATTAGTTCTTCCAATCCAAATGATCTTATGATCTATACACATCATCAAAAGGACGGTTATCTCTGTTAGTCTATCAACTGCCATCCAAACCCATGCTACAGCTACTTCCATTAAATTTGGATAGCTCATTAGTAGCACCTATACACTTCTTTCTATGGAAGGTCCTTAAGTTCAATAGGAGGTGGACTCTCTATGGAAGGTTTTACTATGCAAGGTTCCTCAATGGTAACTTCATGTGGAATAGGAGAAGGAATAGGGTCCTCATTGAGCAACTTTTGGATCGTAAGAATATATTCTTCCCAATTAATGGGAGAATCATCATCACCAAGAAAGTTTGACTCAAATTCCTCCAAGAGGAAATCACTCTCTCCAAAAGGTGTTAAAGAGGGAGCAATTGAGGCCACGGTTTCAACATGGGGCATCTCATCACTAGTACTCTTACAAGCATCATGAAAGTGTTCATCACACACCTCATCTAACACATCAACAATGTTAATAGTCTCACAAGGTCTAGACTCTTTAGCCTCTTTCCTATCACAAACTTTTCCTAACTTAAACAACACTCTCTCATCTTCTACTCTCATAATTAGTTCTCCTTCCGCCACATCTATCAAAGTACGACCCGTTCTCAAAAATGGTCTACCAACAATCAAAGGCACTCTAGGATCCATGTCATAATCAACCACTACAAAGTCGGCCGGAAACGTAAACTTATCCACACCTGCAAACACATCCTCCGCTATACCTACAGGGTAAGCTATGGTTCGGTTGGCTAGTTCAAGAGTCATCCTAGTGGGAGTGAGCTCGGGAAGAGAGAGTTTTTTCCAAACCGATAAAGGCATGAGGTTAATGCTTGCCCCTAGATCCGCCAAAGCCATGCAATTTTGAACACCGAGAAAATTACAAGGTATCAAGAAGCGCCCCGGATCTCCAAGTTTTGTTGGTAAGGTTTTAAGTAGCACGGCGGAACAATTTTCATTAAGGGATGTGTTGGGCAAATCAACCAATTTTTCTTTGTTTGAGAGTAAATCCTTGAAAATCTTAGCAAACTTTAGCATATAAGCAAGAGCTTCTGCAAAAAGATATATTGATGTTGAGTTTCTTGAACATCCTTAATAAATTGGAGACTTAGATGTCATCCTTGTTCTTTAACTTGTCCTTTTTCAACCTTGAAGGATATGGAAGAGCAGGTTTTGGTGTAGGTGGAATATGTGTTGTAGTGGAAGATTTGTCTTTGTTAGCTTCTTCATTGGGAAGTGTGGAAGGTAGAGGAGAAGTATGAATGGGTTGAGAAGGTCTGTTTGAGTGAATGGGAGCATTTTGAGGTGGTGAAGTAGAGGTAGAAGGCTTGTCACAAGTAGGAGCACAAGTGGGTTGAACAATAGAAGATTTAGGAGGTGAAGGATCCTTTGTTGTTTTTCCACTCCTTGTTGTAATAGCATTGACATGATTTGTTTGTGTGTTGGAAGTTAAAGCCCCTTGTGGTCTTTGATTATATATAATTTGGTTTTGAAGAAGAGCAAATTTCTTGTTATTTTCCTCTTGATTATCTTTCAATTGTTTCTCAAAAGAAGTGAACTTTTGAAGCATCAAATCTATGGGGTTAGGTTGCACATTTCCTTGATAAAAACCTTGTTGTGGTAAAGATTGAGTTGGTAGATTAAACCCTTGGTTTGGTGGATAGAAGTTATTTCCTTGAGGTTGAAAATGATTGGGTGCCTTGTAGTTATGTCCTTGGTAAGGTGGTCTTTGCCCTTGATTCCTTGGTAAAATTTGAGGAGGATTTTGTTGAATTTGGGTGAGTGGTTGGGGTGGGAATCCCGATGGAGTAAGGTAGTTTTGGGACTTGTAAGAAAGGTTATTTGGATTGATATTTGGCTTGAAGTGTTCACGATGTTCTTCTTGGTAAGCATAACATTCCCCTTGATAACCTTGCACCTTATCACATTGTTCATAGGAATGGGGACCTCCACAAGTTACACAAGAAAGAGTTATGGCATTCACATCATTTGAAGAATTGTTCAATGAAAGGCTCTTAATAGCTTGAATCATTTCTTGTTGTGCCTTAAAATTCCTCTCACTATCTCTATCCATCTTTTGAATGATCTCTTGTTGATACTTGAGGAATTGGTTATCACAAGGTGCTTGAGAATTGTTTTGGATAACATGAACCCTTTCTTCACATTGAGAATTTGTTTGAACCATTGCTTTAGTCTCAATGATGTCCACGACCTCTTGCATGGATTTAAGAAGAATATTCCCTCCCGCGGAAGCATTGAGTGAATCTTGGTGGTGAGATTTAAGGCCGTTATAGAAAGTATTGATTTGGTGAACGTCATCCAATCCATGGTTAGGGCATCGCCTCAATAACTCTCTATACTCTTCCCAAGCATCACTAAAGGATTGACTAGGTTTCTGTTGAAAGCCTATAATTAAGCTCCTCAAGGCCATGGTCTTAGATGGAGGAAAGAACTTGTTCAAAAACTTAGTGGTGAAACCATCCCATGTGGTGATACTATCGGGTGGTTGGGTGTCTAACTAATGCTTAGCTTGTCCCTCAAGTGAAAATGGCACTAACATCAACTTAATAGCATCATGTGGAACTCTATTGTGCTTAATGGTATTGCAAAGAGAAATGAATCTCTTAAGGTGATCATGAGGATCATCATTCTTGTTACCATAGAAAGGTGTTTGTGAAACCATAGTAATCATAGCCGTTTTTATCTCAAATGTATTTGCGGGAATGTCGGGAATCCTAATAGCACTAGCATATCCATGAACATTGGTTTGCAAATGTTCCATCAAAGAACGATTATCGACAGCCATGGCTTCTTGTTGTGGATGAATCAAAGCACGATTCTCGTGATCGGCTTGATGGACGGTGGTGGTCTTACTCTTTATCTTTTTCTTCCTTTTTGGAGGAAGAGGTTGTACACCAATCGGTATTTGTGCACGCCCGCGAGTGAGCATGCAACTCAAAACGAGGAATGAGAGAGAAGCTCTCGTGTGACTTTGAAGAGAAAAGGATTATCCTCTTCGAGTTTCAGTATGAAATATCCACAAGAAAATAATATATATGTATGTACTACTTGGGTGCAAGACCCCCAATGAAGCCTTCCTTCTTAGAATACTCCCAAGTGAACGGGGGGTTAGGTGTCGCGAAGCACTTAAGTACCTATTGACCCTTAGATGGCATTTTATAGCACATCGCCTTTCTATTCACTTAAATGTTCGTATTCTTCGAAATGTTGCTTATTGAGAGTATTTATCTATTCTTGCTTTATTTTGTTTGATCGATACACGTGTCAAAGACCGGAACGCCCCTCAACACGGTGTATTGCCTCGGCAATACTTATGGAGAATATGTAGATTGGTTGTTCTTATACGTATACGTATTTACTTATAATAATAGATGGAAAATATTTTTGTATTTATGAGTTTTTAAGAGAAAATACTATATGTACATAAAACCGAGAGAATCCAATAATATATATTTTTGGGTGCAATCTCTTAGGAAAAAGAGTGCTTTTTGGATTTTTTTAATTTGTTTGGTCAATTCTTTAGGAAAAGAATTGTTTTGTTAATTTTTTAGTTTTTATATATTTTTATATTTTTGTTTTTTATTTGTTTTTTATTTATGATACATAAAAATAACGTTCACAAGGTGAACGGATCCCAAAAGCCAATGAAAACCGTCAATCGATAGTCTCTCGTAAAGTCAAAGAACCGGCAGCGGCGCCATTTGAAATTGTGTATAATGTAGTTCGTTCTCAGTTCTTGCTAAATGAAAGTCCTAACAATATCAGGTTCTTAACTGTTTTTGGTTGTTAATATTTTTTGGATATTCTATTTGCTAATTCAAACAATGCCTAGCAAAACTGAAAAATATTGTCTACTTATATGTAAAACATCGTGCAATTACCAAGTATTTATTCAAGTAAAACTCAAAATGTAAATTTTACAACTAAAAGGACAGAAATTGTAAATTCAATGAAAATTAAATGCTCAAATTGTAAAACTAACAAGTATAAGGACTGAAAATGTCAAAACAGTTAACTATGAGGATTAAAAGTGAAAACTATGCAAACTACTAACAAATTCTCAACAATTCCAAAACTAACTAACTGCTTTTTAACAAAGTAAGAAAGTTAAGGGACCTGATTAATGAAAACCCTAAAAAGTATCAAGTTTAGCCAAGTTTAAAAAGAGTTTAATACAAGAAGGACTAAGTTGCAATTATTGAAAGTTTATAAGCAAAAACGGGTTCCAAACACAAATAAGCTCGTTTGAGCTTATTTCTCAACCAAAATTAATCAAACCACTTGCAAAATGCTTAAAATAAAAAATAAGCTACACCTGTAAGAGGAAATCTGATGAAACTGGCTAAAAAACTGATAAGCACTTTCCAATAAGCACAAAATAAGCTCTAAGAGAATCTAGACATGCACAATTGGATTTTTGTACTGAAACTGATTAATGAACTCAAAACATGAACGGGAAATCAAGTCTTGTCAAAAATCATCCAGTAATAAGCTTGGAATTTGAAATAAGCTGAAATTGGCTTATGTTGACCAGCGTTGACCAAGCTTTTTTTCAAAAAGCTCAAAATCTCAAAAATCAACCACAAGCACTCACTAAGTGATTTTGTAAAAGAAAATTGACAAGTTTATGAAGAGGATTAAGAGATATGAAAAAGCAGTTTGGATTTTACAGAAACTTGCATTTGCTTATCAGTTCAGATTTTTGCTTATTTCTATTTGATTACTGAAAACTGTATAAAATGCTTATAGAATCAAAAACTTCATGTTATAACCTAGATTTGAGAACTTGTTTGATGGAATTTCATTAAGAAACAAGTAAATGCAAGGCAAATGAAATTGACAACTTTTTATGAACAAAACTGGCTGAAATAGACCCAAACTTTTTATATTGCCATTTGCCTCTTTGACCTTAAACTTGACTTGAAATTGGTTTAAAACTACTAATTATCACTTGTTTACTGAAAATGAATACTATTTTGCCAAAAATCAATACTTGAAAATCCTAAATAAGCTAATGCCAAACACTCTATTACTGATCTTTTTGAGATTTTTGTGAAGCCTTTTTAAGTACAAGTCTAAGCTGAGTAAAAAACTTTAACAAACCAACTTCAGTAATCAAAATGAGATATGTGAAAGCCAGTTGCAAGAAATGATCATAACAAAAACACAAAATGGTGAACCAATCCAAGTGACTGAAAAATAAGCTAAGAACAGGTTTATAACAAAGCTAATGAGCAGATTAAAGCTACACTTAAGCTACAAGATCAATGAAATCAAATCAATATCAGCTAAAACATGTTTTATCATACAATCACAAACAAGATTAACTAGAATTGAGCATGCAGTTGACAATTGAGTGGAATCAAAAATCAGAAGCGTTTGCACCTTGTGAAGTAACCTTTGAGCAGTAGAGGAGTGCTGAACTCTCTAGTCTAGTGCTAACCACCACCTTAGCACTAGATTCAACTATCTACAATCAATCATGTTGGAAATACGTTTTTCCAAGGAAAGTCTCGGTCACATCATTATTAGCATAGATCACGAGCTATAGACTATTTAGGACATTGTAACTTGGAGTGACCTCCCTTAGGGGGAGATTGTTGGAAATACTTTTTTACGTATTTAGAAAGGATCGGTCACTCCAATGATATTGGGCTCGTGATCCAATATAGCCCATATAGCCCACATGTAGGGTGAGGTATATATACCCCCTCCTAGCATGTTAGGAGGGGTTGGTCATTCTCATTTTCACACACACTTAATCTAATCCTTCTTTATTCTCTCCAACCTTTCTCTAGTTTCTCTCTCTACATCTTCATCTATCTTTCTATCTCTTTAGATAATCACAACACAAGGATAATCCAAGGATCACGAGGACCTACAAATGGTATCAGGAGCCTTGGTTTGATTGGTTTGTTCTTGTGTTCTTGATTTCGTGTTTTAATCATCCATACCCACGTCCAAATTTTTTTTTTGGTGTTTTTTGTGGTTTGATCGTCATCAAAACCATCTATCTATTCGTGTTAGTGATTTGGGTTACTTGGATCACTCAAAAACGCAAAATTTTTTGGTGTATGATTCATATTTTGGCTTAGAATCTCGAATTGGTTGTGTTTTTGTATTGTCCGAGAAATGTGTTAAGTTGGTATCCACGTTACGATCTTGACTTAGATAACTCACTACGATCCCTAGTACGATCCATCATTCCGATTGCTTAGTACGATCCACAATTCGATCAGGATACGATCACTTCACTAGGATAGGAGAGTACGATCGCAATACGATCTGGGAGTACGATCTAGCAGAGTACGATCAAGGCTTCGATCAGGATACGATCATTTCACTAGGATAAGAGAGTACGATCACTCGCTACGATCACGAGTTACGATCAGAGTACGATCGTTGGGTGCGATTATAGTGACTGCGATCACCAGTACGATCTGAGTACGATCGTTGGGTACGATCACTAGTACGATCAGAGTTCAATCCAAGTACGATCAGGGAGTGCGATCGTGGGATACGGTCACTGGATACGATCATTGGATGCGATTGTAGGGTACGATCACTCGTCACGATCTAAGGTTACGATCTCCACTACGATCCAGTGTTGCGATCTAACATTTTTCACAAAAAAAAACGTGTTTTTGAAAATTTTTAACAATCGTGTGTAATTTTGTCTTGGAATTTTTTGGTTTATTGAGAACAATTATTTAGGGGATTCAATCAATTTTCTTCAATACTCAAGGAATTTAATCAACAAGGACAAACACTTTAACCTTCTTTCATTGATCGATCGACAAGTAATCTTTACCTTCATAAATCATCGATTTTCAATGGAATCGCTTAATTCAACATCTCAAGAGGGAGAATTGTATCTCATGCAAAACACAGCTAGGAAAGTGGTTTAACTTCTTTTCGACTACTCCAGTCTCATCTAGTGGCCATTTCTTGGTTTCAAGGAGGAAGCGAATTTTGGACACTCTTCGGTCAAGATCGTTCTATATTCATCGATTCAATGTTCCTCAACTTGAACCAACTAGCTGAGCAACTTCACAAAGAAGACTTTAATCACTCTGCATCAGCATCTGCATATCAAGCTCTAGTGACACAACTCACGCCTTTCCTCCAATTCAATATCATCAAGTCTGACAATTCAGATATATGTCGGTCATTTTTTAAATACACACAGAACGAGGTTAAAGATTTTCGTGATAAACTGTTGAAATTTATGACATCGGTTTCGTCTTCGATTTATGAAAGATCCAGACTTCAGCAAGTGTATGATAATGGAGTGCAAGAATCTGTGATACAGATGCCAGAGGAGAATTGTCATACGGTTGAAAACTTAGAGCCTAACGATGGCAAGAGCATTGAATCAGGAGGACAACATGATACAAGCAGCATGTCAGGGATTGATGACACCATACCCGTATCTGAAAAAGAGTCTACAAATATGGTACAAAGGAATGTGGTATATGATGTCGATGCCGATGAACTACCGCATGTTGAGCATTCCGAACCTAATTATGACAAACATGGGATGGAAAAGGGTGATAGTTTTACCACTTCAGATTCATTCGATGTGAGTCAAAATGGGGGAGAAATTGTTCAGAATGCTATAGTTCATCATGATAAATGCTTTATGACTGCTTCTATAACCGATTCTGATTCCAAGATTAAAGAGCTTGAAACGATTTTAGCTCAGCAAGCTAAAGCTCTTGATGATGCCAAAATTGAATTTTCGAAGAAAACGAATAAATTTGAAAAGTATTTTGAAAAACTTGAAAATTCAAACGTTGTTCTTGAAAGAAAATTAAATAAAAAAAATTCAAGATTCTAAAGCTGAAAAAGATAATTTTATGAAAAAAATTACTTTGCTAGAATCTAAGTTGGCATCCCAAGATAAATTGCTTAAAGATAATGAGAATTTAAAGGCCCAGGTTCAGGAAAAGGTTTTTGCTATAGCTGCGTTGAAAAATGAATTAAGGAAAACTAAAGGAACTAGTGTGGATACTAAGCTTGAAAAACCATCAATCGTGGCGAAACCACCTCAAATTCAGTCTGTTAGACAACCGACTGCATTTAGATCTGAGCGACCAAAATCCTCGAGACCGCGGTTTGCCTCCCAAGTTGATATGGTTCATCTTTCTAGACCAGTCACTCCACTATCTAGGCCCAATGTGACTAAAACAGCTTTTGCAACACCTAATCACATGATTGCATCTAGCCTCCCTAGACATAGTCTAAAGAACACGTCTCGAACTAGTTCAAATGATGTTCGCCATAAATTTGGTCTAAGGGAAGCTATTCAGAAGACAAAAGTAAGAGATAGGAATTTTAAACCTAGTCAGAAACCTTCTAGTTTACCCAACACTGCTAACCGTAGCATGTCACTTCCTAGGAGCATCAATCAATCATCTAGGAATTCTAGATCTTACTCGGACATTAAATATGCTACTTGTAAAACATGTAGGAAATGTGTCTTTAAAGCCAATCATGATTCTTGTATCAAAAAATTACTTAATGAGGTGAACTCCCGTGCTAGACTTAAATCCCAGTGGATTGCTAAAATCAAACCCATTGGTAAAATGTGGCGCCCCACTGGTAGAACTTTCACTCTTGTAGGAAACGAGTGCCCTTTAACTAGGATAGTCTCTGATTCTACTAAGACTACTAGGAAGGAAATTGAAAAGGAGGATACATCACTTAAGCCTGAACTTAAGGTTTTCTATAAAAGGAAACGTTTGCCAGCTAAGACAAGTGAATCCTCTCCTCAGGTCACCTCTAGCACAAGAAAAGAAAACTGTGAATCCCCACTTGCTTCTAAGATAGATATCGCTAACCCATATCAAAGCATGCAAAATCCTAATGAGAATGCAGGTACCAAAGAGAATGTTCCAAAAGAAAGAAGCGGTCCAATCATTGTATACCACTCAATTAAGGACACTCTCGGAGTTTGGTTGCTAAAGAAGCTGATATCTAAGAAACAAGTGTCTCAGGGGATTTCCAGTTAAGCTTACAGTGCATCAGGACTTATAGTCACATCACAGACTGTAACTCGTTCATCAGAGAAAGGGAAGTTTATCTCGTCAACGATAACTTACCCTCAAAACGAGAAATTAAAATTTCTCGGACACGAGCTTACATTTAAACTATTCAAAGGTTTTAAGCTCGTGTAAATGGCTCCTCGTTAAATGACAGACGACGAACCGGACTTCAGAGACAGGGAAGTTTATCCACGCAACGATAACTTACCCTCTTAACAAGAAATTAAGTTTTCTTGGACACGAGCTTATCCTAAAACCATTCAAAGGTTTTAAGCTCGTGTATAAGGCTCTTCATTAAATACCAGATGATGACCCGATCTTCAAATAAAGGAAAGTTTATCGCCGATGATAAACTTATCCTCAAAAACGAGAAATTAAATTTTCTCGGACACGAGCTTACTAAAAATTATTCAACGGTTTTAAGCTCATGTAAAATGGTTCATTGTTAAATGTCATCATTGACCCGTTCTTCAAATAAAGGAAAGGTTATCGCCGATGATAACTAATCCTTACAACGAGAAATTAATTATTTCTCGGGCATGAGCTAATAATAAAAACATTCGAAGTTTTTAAGCTCATGCACAATGACTTACAGTTAAATATTAGACTGTAACTCGGACTTCAATTTTAGGAGAGCTTATCTTTAAAGATTGCTAATCCTCGTAACGGGAAATTAAATTTTCTCGGTCATGAGCTTGTATTAAAACATTCCAAGTTTTAAGTTCATAAAGGAAAGTGTATCTTTTAAATAAGAGAACTTTTCTTCTTAACGAGAAATTCATCTTTCTCGGTCATGAGCTTTATATTAAAACATTCAAAGTTTTTCAAGCTCATGAAAACGACTTCTAAGTAAATGTCAACTTAGGACTCGTTCTTCAGCTAAAAGGAAAGTTTATCGCCGATGGTAACTTATCCTTAACAACGGGAAGCTTACAACTTCTCGGACTTGAGCTCGTTTTGAAAGATATTCAACATCTTAAGCTCAAGTAATTGGTTTTCAAAACGTTGAACACAATTTTTCGAGAATTTCTCAAAAAGGTTTTTTAAATCTTTCAAAATTGTGTGTTCAAAAAATGTTTTGATAAAAAGAGCATGTCTTCTTGAATCGATAATATTTACGATACTAGAAATGTCATTCAATAATGACACGGGGTTGTAAATAAAGTTCGAGCAGAAGTTCAAATGTTTTAAAACATGCTCAAAATGGTTTGCTATTATATTAGATAGTAACCCGCTTTTCATACTCAACAACGGGAATTAATTTTCTCGGGCATGGTTTACTTTACAACCATGTAAGGGATTGTGTTTACTTTATAACACAATCTAACACGGATATATGTACGTATCAGTGCATTTATTTGTTAAAACAAGAGAAATCTTGTTTTTATGAAGTTATCATCTCCACCAACCGTAGCAATTTACAATTGATATCTACATACTCAACGATGCGACTACTCAAACGGTGACTACAACTCTTTCAATAGAACACAGGTCAACAATTGAGGGGGAGCAATTGTCCAGCATTCAGAATCCTTGATGCCGAGAGTGACAAGTTCACATATTGGTGTCAAGACAACGATATCAATCATACACATGGAGTCAAGAGATAACTTCAGATGTGATGAGGCGACCAACATTCGTGAACAAGAACCATGTGCTTCTTTCATATGATGTTCTCCATTATTCAGGTCCAACCTCATAAATTGCTAATATTGTGAATTCATTATCATATATGATCTTTGCACGTGATAAATACCTTACACTTGTGTTTACAAGGTATTTAATTTACGCTTCAAGTACACCCTCATTAATTTGAGGGGGAGCTTGTGTAATTCATGTAGATAATTGGCTTTGCATTTTTTCTTCCCAAATTTTCTTAAAATGCTATTAAATCAATTGATATTAAAAACATCGATTGGGTTAATATTTTTAATATGGGGGAGAAAATGTGATTTAATATGAGATATTATCACAAATAGTTTGACTTAATGTGCTGGCTCATCCCGACATGTGCGAAATGTTTTCGAATATCGTGGCATATGTTAAGGGGGAGCAAAATGGATTTGCATATCAAAAATGGATTTTATGGTGATTTATACTTACCCAAAACCTATTTATTTCACGACGATGAAGATTGTGGTGACATAAGGATGGTAGGATAGGTTAAGTCCTATGATTCTTCCAGAACCGGAGGAATCTTCCCAAAGACATTCCATAGCTAGAAATAGTAGTCCTTAGGAAAGTTGGAGAAAGATTGTGAACGTAGCTGAATGCCGACCATGTACTTAAGTTAGCACTGGAACAATCACAACAAGGTTCTAGTTATGACGTATTGGTAAGCATTGAAGGGGTTGAAGAATGAAAAAGAATTGTAAAGATAAAGGGTGTAAAGAAAGAAGCCATCCTTACAACTTAGGCAGAAACCGGGTCAACACATATGCTATTGAGATCATTTTAATGATGCTCGATATTGAAGATAGACATCATGGACCCAGTGATGCAATGCACAACCCATCCCAGCTAACTCAGATATCTCTCAAAAGGTATTTGTTTTAATCACATGGAGATAACGCATTATCTATTGATTTATTCACTCCGAATAAATTGGTATTGAAAAGGTGGCACTCCTCTCCAGCCTCCGATCACTAAAATCCAAAGTGCACGATCGAGTCTAGAGCCATTTGAGATCATCAAATATATCATTAGGACACACTTTCATATTTCCTTGCTTCTTCACACACTGTGAAAAGTAAGAAAGATTTTAAGAGTCCTACGCAAAATCTTCATGATCTTGCCTGAACATCCGAGTAATACGAATGTATTTACAATGAAGATGGAAATCCTTCTTGAGCGAATATCAAAAAGCTCATGGTAGGTGACTTGTGCGATTTTTTATGAATCAAGCTTGTGATAACTGGAAAGCAACAGTTGTTTAACTCTTAACTGAATTTAAACACGTTCCAGGCCTCTACGCAATATCTTAGTGATCTTGCCAGAACACTCAGAGTGATACCTTAGTGTTCACAGTGACGAGTGGAAATCCTTCTAGTGTTAACCTCAAACAGCACTTGGTAGGTAACTTGCAAGATTCTATACGAATCAAGCTCGTGACAACTGGAAAGCAACGATGGTGCGGTTCTTAATTGAATTTCACTTGTTCCAGGAACATGAATTGACGGCTTCAAATCATGCGGATATTATTATCCAAATGATTCACTCTTTATGTTCGCAGTCAGCTTTGGACGGTCGAATAAAGAGAACGGGTTTACCCGCGAAATCCTGTCAGGAAGGTACTTAATTGAAACTATCCGTCACGGGTACGATATCTAATATCGTCCAACAGTGTTCACCGACCGGAGGTAAAATGCTACCGAATTAGAATAAAATGTTCAAAGCCATTTCTTTCGTGTCTACTTATGTTGCGGCATTTGAAGACGGTGGCGTTGCGGGATCCAAGAAGAAGTCGTCCCCGCATGCTTATACTTTATGCACTTAATACCTCATCATATTCAAGAAAGTCTAAAAGTCAAGTCTTCCGCTGTATCAAACTCTGAAGCTTTCAAGAATTTTTAAAAAGTATAAGTGTGTGGAACATGAATTCACGAGGAGGCAAATATCACAAGTGATGAATGCACAAGGTCAAAGCAAGGACACATGCTCAAGACCAAAGTCAAAGATCTCATCAATCATATTCACAAGAACAAGATCGAAGACTCAAGCATAGTATGCTAGGTTTAAGATTTTGTAAAATGGTGTGACCTTCCTTTGGGGGAGATTGTTGGAAATACGTTTTTCCAAGGAAAGTCTCGGTCACATCATTATTAGCATAGATCACGAGCTATAGACTATTTAGGACATTGTAACTTGGAGTGACCTCCCTTAGGGGGAGATTGTTGGAAATACGTTTTTACGTATTTAGAAAGGATCGGTCACTCCAATGATATTGGGCTCGTGATCCAATATAGCCCATATAGCCCACATGTAGGGTGAGTTATATATACCCCCTCCTAGCATGTTAGGAGGGGTTGGTCATTCTCATTTTCACACACACTTAATCTAATCCTTCTTTATTCTCTCCAACCTTTCTCTAGTTTCTCTCTCCACATCTTCATCTATCTTTCTATCTCTTTAGATAATCACAACACAAGGATAATCCAAGGATCACGAGGACCTACAAATCAAATCAGCAACACATCATCAACAAGGCTAAAATGCCTTGAATTCATCACATATGCTATGAACTTGGACTGAAATCAATTAAACAGCTACAATCTTCACTCAAAGTCAGTTATGATCAAGGAATGATCATAACAAACTTAAATCAGCAACAAGAGTAACAATGGTAGTATGAGATGAACAGTAAAGAAGGTAAGAAGATTTGGCGGGAAAGTAAGAATTTGAAATTTATTAATGGAGAGTTGGTTACAAAGCTGTTAAAAGGTTACTAACTAACTAACTAACTCAAGAGTGTGTCAAACTCTTTAGTAGTTTAGCTAAAATCTATAAATGATGAAAGGAAAAGAAAGTGTGTGTGTTTTCACACTTTACAACTCTACAACAAGAAATGAATCCTAATCATCCTATTTAGACTTGAGAAGAAGAACAGTTGGGGTTGGTGACGTGTTGGAGCCAATCCTAGACTTCCACGTGTCATAATTCTGCTTAATTGATTTTGCAGGTATGAACTTAAATTGGGGATTCTTTGCTGAGTTGATTTCATGTTGATTGGTTATGACCAATGGATTCGTCTTGTAATTTTGAGCAATTTTGATGTTTATATCTTTTCATGACATTGCCTCTAGCTCCAAATCGATCCTGGAAATATTTGTTCGTTTGAAAATGCCACGTGTCATATCTTCATTGGCTGTGGAAGTAGCACACGGATCACACTATTGTGATTCACTCATTAATGAAGGTGGCGCTAGTGGATATTAAATGCTATGATTTGGCAATCCATGGCTTCCTTTTGCTGGCTTCTCATTGGTCCAAAGTTATAAACACGGATCACACTTGTTAAACTTTCCAAAATAGGCAGAAATGACCCTTGAACTTAGGCAGATTGTATTTTTGAGCTTGTAACTTCATTTCTTTGGCATATTTGGTCCTTCAAACTTCATTCTTGAACAAAATTTGTCCTTTGGCTGAGTTGACTTGAGAGTTGACCAAATTTGACTATGATCTTTACTTTTACAATATTTACACTTTGGTCCTTCATCTTTGGCAGATTGTCAAGATAGGTCCTTGTACTTCAAAGTCTTGTCACTTTTGATCCTTCTTTGTCTTTTTCATCAAATTAAGCTTGATTATTCCTTGTTTGCTTGAAAATGCATCCTTTTACCTACACAAATGTACACAAACACAAACATACCACATAATACTGTTTTTTACAAGATAAACTGGTATTTTGCGTAATGTTTTAGGGTTATTTGTTGATTAATTGATATGAGTTTTAGCTCATATCAAATCCCCTACACTTGAACATTGTCATGTCCTCATACAATTCTATGTATTTTAAAGCACAAATTTACATTCTCCTCATAATTAATCCACCTTGGCCATATGGAATGCATCTACACTACTCTATACTACATGATGCATGATTTTGACTTTTAACAATCCAATGAACAAAATACAATTCTATCTATATCTTTTTGGTTTTTCTTGAAATGGTTTTGATGGAAATAACTCATAAAGAATTCAATGACTTTGATTAGGGCTTGGGTACCATGGACATTTATCACCCTCAAGTTTCACTTTCCCCATACCAAGCTTAAAATTGGGATCATTGCATTCACAAGTAAAAAGTGCATCAACTTATTCATGACAATTAAATGTGGAACCGGTTATTATTTGAGCAAATTGCTTGTGGGCAAATTTTGTCATTTATTCAAGTGTAAAGTATAAGAAGCGCAAAATCCAAAAATAAGGAAGCAAGGTTTTAATCCTAAGTAATCCTCTAATCCATTACTTGAAAAACCGCTCATAATTAATACAAGTCCGTTTCAAGAATAATTAGTCATTCGCCTTATGTGTAAAATCCTCATGTCATGCTTTCATAAGTAGCTACACACTCGCTAAGGAAAGAAAAATAAAACTCACGCAATAATTTACATCCGCCGCCTTTTTGAGACTTTGGATCTTCAACCCCGCAACCCGTCAAGGTAATATTGGATTGGAGCAATCTATTGAATCCCCGCAACCCGTCAAGGTAATATTGGAACTCAATAGTCACTATAATTAATACCACACTGCCCCTCTTGGGAGTCTTGTATTATTTTATTTTATTTTCTTTCTTTTTTTTTCTTTTTTTTTTCTTTTTTTTTTCTTCTAGCCACTCATTTTTTTTATAAGCCGCTCTTATTTTTCTTTATTCCTCACTAACTAATTTGAAAAGAATAAAAGGAAAAACACCCGCTAAATATTGAGCATGACATAAGTCTAGTACACATAAAACGTTCTAACTTAGAACCTTAAGACGTACTTATATCAACCATGAATGATTAGACAAAAATGCATAAGAGATTACAAACCGATTAAAACCGTTCTTGATTATTTATTAACAATTATATACATGCGAAGAAAATAGAGGTAAAGAAGAGAAGGGTTTAGTCACAAGTAATTATCATGAAGTTTATCTAGCCCTTTTACACTTGCTTCAACTCTATCATTTCCCATTCTCCACAAATTTAAAATCTCAAATAATGAGATTGGTGGATGCTTAGCCTAATAGACCAATGAAGGACTACATGGTTAAGGATACTAGCTAGAGAATGCTTAAGATAAGCAAACTCGGGTTGAGTCAAAATATCCATGGCGGGCCTAATATGTCAAAGAAGTCTAAACTTGTTAAAACCATGTTTTATTATATTTTTCTTTTTCTTTTTATATATTTTTGATGAGAAATATATACAATGCAAATGTGTTATGCAAAATGATTAATGCAAAAATTATGAATGCATATTTTTGGTGGCTAAAGTAGATCAAAAATTTGAAAAATGTTGAAAAATCAATTTTCCATGTTATCATGAAAGACAATGACAAGTTGTAGGTAAGGTCACTTCGATAGAAGACCCCCCTACACATAAGCTAAACATTGTCCTCAATGTTTAAGAGCATGGAAGTATAAAAACTTCCCCTACACTTATGAAAATGAATAAACTTTGCTTAACCCAAGTTAAGGAAAGGGCAACTATTAGTGAAATCATGTTTAAGCACAAGGTGTCAATGAAAAATCACTATAGTAACGAAGTGAATCGGATACAAGGGCCTCCTCCATAAGCTCCAAAGCATGAAATGAGTGAGCAACCCTACAAACAATCATGAAGACAAAAGAAGGTCTCCCTACACTTATCTCCAAGTCTATACCTTTATTTCTAACCTACAACACTCTAAACCTAGTTATACGATGCTTGAGTTAATGAGTCTCTAGCTCGACTCGTCCCTCAATGAATCAATTCATGGGGAAAATAGGGATCTCTTGGACCATTTCAACGGAAATGTCCTCCCCAAAGTAATGCTTAACACGGTGACCATTCACTTTAAAATTTGGACCATCGGGTTGTGACAACTCAATAGTTCCATATGGAAACACTTGAGCAATAGTGAATGGACCGGACCATCTCGACTTAAGCTTGCCCGCAAAAAGTTTCAACCTTGAGTTAAAGAGGAGAACCGGCTCTCCAACTTTGAACTCACGATTCTTGATCTTAGCATCATGCAATTTCTTAGTCTTTTCCTTGTAAAGCAAATAATTTTCATAGGCATTGGCTCTCAATTCATCCATCTTATTGACTTGATCTTTCCTATGGGAACCGGCTTGGTTTAAATCAAAGTTAGCCCACTTGAGAGCCCAAGATGCCTTGTGTTCTAACTCAAATGGGAGGTGGCACGCTTTTCCATAGACAAGCCTATAAGGAGTACAACTAATTGGTGTTTTAAAAGCCGTCCTAAACGCCCACAAAGCATCATCAAGCTTATCCGACCAAGAATCTCGATGCTCTCCCACCGTTCTCTCTAAAATTCTCTTTAAACCACGATTTGTGACGTCGGTTTGACCATTTGTTTGAGGGTGATACGCGGTAGAAAGTCTATGATTAACTCCATATTTCTTCATAACTCTCGTGAATTGATCATTACAAAAGTGCGTACCACGATCACTTATGATGGCCAGAGGTACACCAAATCTAGCAAACAATTGTTTCAAAAACTTCACAACAACTCTAGCATCATTGGTAGGTAAGGCTTTAGCCTCCACCCATTTTGACACATAATCCACCGCCACAAGTATATACTTGTTTCCTTTAGAGGATGGAAAAGGTCCCATGAAATCAATGCCCCACACATCAAATATCTCACACTCTTGGATAAAATTTTGTGGCATCTCATCACGTTGCGTAATTTTTCCTTGTCTTTGACACACATCACAAAATTTCACCATTTCATGGGCATCTTTGTAAATGGAAGGCCAATAGTAAACCGAATCAAAGACTTTCTTGGCGGTATAGTTGGGCCCAAAATGTCCACCCGTAGGTCCTTTATGACACGCTTCTAAGATCTTAAATGCCTCGGGCCCATCTACACACCGTCTAATGATTTGGTCCGCACATTGCCTAAAAAGATAAGGATCATCCCAAAAGTAATATTTAACTTCCTTAAGAAACTTCTTCTTTTGTTGATAAGTAAGACCCTCAATAAGCACATTGCCCACAAGATAGTTTGCGATATCCGCAAACCAAGGAGTGGCATCCTTTTGGGAGGAGATAGACATGAGCTCCTCTAATGGAAAGGATTCATTGATTTCTTGATGTGGCAAATCTCCTTGAAAAGGATGCTCAAGTCTACTCAAGTGATCCGCCGCTAAATCTCAGCCCCTTTCTTATCACGAAGTTCTATCTTAAACTCTTGAAGCAACAAAACCCATCTCAAAAGCCTAGGCTTAGCATCTTGTTTTGTCAAAAGATATTTGAGAGCGGAATGATCCGTATATACTATGGTTTTGGAAAGCACAAGGTATGGTCTAAACTTCTCAAAAGCATATACTATAGCAAGCAACTCTTTTTCCGTGGTCGTGTAATGAAGTTGTTCACCGGTCATGGTTTTACTCGCATTGTGTATATGTTGAAAATGCTTATTAACTCTTTGTCCTAAGACGACCCCTACCGCATAATCACTAGCGTCACACATAAGCTCAAAAGGTAATTCCCAATTTAGAGAAACCAAAACAGGAGCCTTAGTCAATTTCTCTTTAAGAGTCTCAAAAGAGTCCAAACAATCTTGGTTAAAAATGAAAGGAGCCTCTTTCTCCAAGAGGTGAGTCATCGGTCTAGATATCTTTGAAAAATCTTGTATAAAGCGCCTATAAAATCCCGCATGACCTAAGAAACACCTCACACCTTTAACCGAGGTGGGTGGGGGAAGCTTAGCAATCACATCAATTTTAGCTCGATCCACTTCTAATCCTTTATTGGATATTTTGTGTCCTAAAACAATTCCCTCTTTCACCATAAAGTGACATTTCTCCCAATTAAGCACTAAACGTGTTTCCTCACAACGCTTAAGCATTCTCTCAAGATTGGTGAGACATGAGGTAAATGAATTTCCAAAGACGGAAAAATCATCCATAAAAACCTCCATGGTTTGCTCTATCATGTCATGGAAAATCGCCATCATGCACCTTTGAAACGTCCCCGGTGCATTACATAAGCCAAAAGGCATCCTCTTGTAAGCAAATGTACCGTAGGGACAAGTGAATATGGTCTTTTCTTGATCCATAGGGTCAATGGGTATTTGGAAATAACCCGAAAAGCCATCAAGAAAGCAATAGTACTCATTTCCCGCTAAGCGTTCAAGCATTTGATCCATAAAAGGTAGTGGGAAATGGTCTTTCCTAGTCGCCTCATTGAGTTTTCTATAATCAATACAAACTCTCCAACCGGTCACAAGTCTCGTGGGAATAAGCTCATTGTTCTCATTAGGTACCACGGTGATTCCACCCTTCTTTGGAACACAATGAACCGGGCTAACCCATGGAGAGTCGGAAATGGGGTAAATCATACCCGCATCTAAGAGTTTAATCACTTCCTTCTTAATAACCTCATGGATTTTTGGGTTAACTCTCCTTTAATTTTGAATGGCGGGTTTATAGTCATCCTCCATAAGGATTTTGTGTGTACAAAAATGTGGATCAATTCCCCTTATGTCGGATATTTTCCATGCTAAGGCTTTCTTGTGTTTCTTAAGGACTTCAATAAGTTGCTCCTTCTCATCCTCTTTCAACTCTTTAGCAATGATCACAGGCAATTGGTCTTTGCCCTCTAAGAAAGCATACTCTAAGTGGGATGGAAAGTCCTTAAGTTCAATAGGAGGTAGACTCTCTATGGAAGGTTTTACTATGGAAGGTTCCTCAATGGTAACTTCATGTGGAATAGGAGAAGGAATAGGGTCCTCATTGAGCAACTTTTGGATTGTAAGAATATCTTCTTCCCAATTAATGGGAGAATCATCATCACCAAGAAAGTTTGACTCAAATTCCTCCAAGAGGAAATCACTCTCTCCAAAAGGTGTTAAAGAGGGAGAAATTGAGGCCACGGTTTCAACATGGGGCATCTCATTACTAGTACTCTTACAAGCATCATGAAAGTGTTCATCACACACCTCATCTAACACATAAACAATGTTAATAGTCTCACAAGGTCTAGACTCTTTAGCCTCTTTCCTATCACAAACTTTCCCTAACTTAAACACCACTCTCTCATCTTCTACTCTCATAATTAGTTCTCCTTCCGCCACATCTATCAAAGTACGACCCGTTCTCAAAAACGGTCTACCAACAATCACAGGCACTCTAGGATCCATGTCATAATCAACCACTACAAAGTCGGCCGGAAACATAAACTTATCCACACCTACAAACACATCCTCCGCTATACCTACGGGGTAAGCTATAGTTCGGCTGGCTAGTTCAAGAGTCATCCTAGTGGGAGTGAGCTCGGGAAGAGTGAGTTTTTTCCAAACCGATAAAGGCATGAGGTTAATGCTTGCCCCTAGATCCGCCAAAGCTATGCAATTTTCAACACCGGGAAAATTACAAGGTATCAAGAAGCGCCCCGGGTCTCCAAGTTTTGTTGGTAAGGTTTTAAGTAGCACGACGGAACAATTTTCATTAAGGGATGTGTTGGGCAAATCAACCAATTTTTCTTTGTTTGAGAGTAAATCCTTGAACATCTTAGCAAACTTTGGCATATAAGCAAGAGCTTCCGCAAAGGATATATTGATATTGAGTTGCTTGAACATCCTTAAGAAATTGGAGACTTGGATGTCATCCTTGTTCTTTAACTTGTCCTTTTTCAACCTTGAAGGATATGGAAGAGTAGGTTTTGGTGTAGGTGGAATAGGTGTTGTAGTGGAAGATTTGTCTTTGTTAGCTTCTTCATTGGGAAGTGTGGAAGGTAGAGGAGAAGTATGAATGGGTTGAGAAGGTGTGTTTGAGTGAATGGGAGCATTTTGAGGTGGTGAAGTAGAGGTAGAAGGCTTGTCACAAGTAGGAGCACAAGTGGGTTGAACAATAGGAGATTTAGGAGGTGAAGGATCCTTTGTTGTTTTTCCACTCCTTGTTGTAATAGCATTGACATTTGCCCTTGGATTTGTTTGTGTGTTGGAAGGTAAAGCCCCTTGTGGTCTTTGATTATACATAATTTGGTTTTGAAGAAGAGAAAATTTCTTGTTATTTTCCTCTTGATTATCTTTCAATTGTTTCTCAAAAGAAGTGAACTTTTGAAGCATCAAATCCATGGGGTTAGGTTGCACATTTCCTTGATAAAAACCTTGTTGTGGTAAAGATTGAGGTGGTGGATTAAACCCTTGGTTTAGTGGATAGAAGTTATTTCCTTGATGTTGAAAATGATTGGGTGCCTTGTAGTTATGTCCTTGGTAAGGTGGTCTTTGCCCTTGATTCCTTGGTAAAATTTGAGGAGGATTTTGTTGAATTTTGGTGAGTGGTTGGGGTGGGAATCCCGGTGGAGTAAGGTAGTTTTGGGACTTGTAAGAAAGGTTATTTGGATTGATATTTGGCTTGAAGTGTTCACGATGTTCTTCTTGGTAAGCATAACATTCCCCTTGATAACCTTGCACCTTATCACATTGTTCATAGGAATGGGGACCTCCACAAGTTACACAAGAAAGAGTAATGGCATTCATATCATTTGAATAATTGTTCAATGAAAGGCTCTTAATAGCTTGAATCATTTCTTGTTGTGCCTTAAAATTCCTCTCACTATCTCTATCCATCTTTTGAATGATCTCTTGTTGATACTTGAGGAATTGGTTATCACAAGGTGCTTGAGAATTGTTTTGGATAACATGAACCCTTTCTTCACATTGAGAATTTGTTTGAACCATTGCTTTAGTCTCAATGATGTCCATGGCCTCTTGCATGGATTTAAGAAGAATATTCCCTCCCGCGGAAGCATTGAGTGAATCTTGGTGGTGAGATTTAAGGCCATTATAGAAAGTATTGATTTGGTGAACGTCATCCAATCCATGGTTAGGGCATCGCCTCAATAACTCTCTATACTCTTCCCAAGCATCACTAAAGGATTGACTAGGTTTTTGTTGAAAGCCTATAATTAAGCTCCTCAAGGCCATGGTCTTAGATGGAGGAAAGAACTTGTTCAAAAACTTAGTGGTGAAACCATCCCATGTGGTGATACTATCAGGTGGTTGTGTGTCTAACCAATGCTTAGCTTGTCCCTCAAGTGAAAATGGCACTAACATCAACTTAATAGCATCATGTGGAACTCCCTTGTGCTTAATGGTATTGCAAAGAGAAAGGAATCTCTTAAGGTGATCATGAGGATCATCATTCTTGTTACCATAGAAAGATGTTTGTGAAACCATAGTAATCATAGCCGTTTTTAGCTCAAATGTATTTGCGGGAATGTCGGGAATCCTAATAGCACTAGCATATCCATGAACATTGGTTTGCAAACGTTCCATCAAAGAACGATTATCGACAGCCATGGCTTCTTGTTGTGGATGAATCAAAGCACGATTCTCGTGATCGGCTTGATGGACGGTGGTGGTCTTACTCTTTATCTTTTTCTTCCTTTTCGGAGGAAGAGGTTGTACACCAATCGGTATTTGTGCACGCCCGCGAGTGAGCATGCAACTCAATACGAGGAATGAGTGAGAAGCTCTCGTGTGACTTTGAAGAGAAAAGGATTATCCTCTTCGAGTTTCAATATGAAATATCCACAAGAAAATAATATATATGTATGTACTACATAGGTGCAAGACCCCCAATGAACCTTCCTTCTTAGAATACTCCCAAGTGAACGGGGGGTTAGGTGGCGCGAAGCACTTAAGTACCTATTGACCCTTAGATGGCATTTTATAGCACATCGCCTTTCTATTCACTTAAATGTTCGTATTCTTCGAATTGTTGCTTAATGAGAGTATTTATCTATTCTTGCTTTATTTTGTTTGATCGATACATGTGTCAAAGACCGGAACGCCCCTCAACACGGCGTATTGCCTCGGAAATACTTATGGAGAATATGTAGATTGATTGTTCTTATACGTATACGTATTTACTTATAATAATAGATGGAAAATATTTTTGTATTTATGAGTTTTTAAGAGAAAATACTATATGTACATAAAAACCGAGAGAATCTAATAATATATATTTTTGGGTGCAATCTCTTAGGAAAAAGATTGCTTTTTGGATTTTTTTAATTTGTCTGGTCACTTCTTTAGGAAAAGAATTGTTTTGTTAATTTTTTAGTTTTTATATATTTTTATAATTTTTATTTTTATTTGTTTTTTATTTATGATACGTAAAAATAACGTTCACAAGGTGAACGGATCCCAAAAGCCAATGAAAACCGTCAATCGATAGTCTCTCGTAAAGTCAAAGAACTGGCAGCGGCGCCATTTGAAATTGTGTATAATGCAGTTCGTTTTTCTCAGTTCTTGCTAATTGAAAGTCCTAACAATATCGGGTTCTTAATTGTTTTTTGTTGTTAATATTTTTTGGATATTCTATTTGCTAATTCAAAAAATGCCTAGCAAAACTGAAAAATATTGTCTACTTATATGTAAAACATCGTGCAATTACCAAGTATTTATTCAAGTAAAACTCAAAATGTATATTTTACAACTAAAAGGACTGAAATTGTAAATTCAATGAAAATTAAATGCTCAAATTGTAAAACTAACAAGTATAAGGACTGAAAATGTCAAAACAGTTAACTATGAGGATTAAAAGTGAAAACTATGCAAACTACTAACAAATTCTCAACAATTCCAAAACTAACTAACTGCTTTTTAACAAAGTAAGAAAGTTAAGGGACCTGATTAATGAAAACCCTAAAAAGTATCATGTTTAGCCAAGTTTAAAAAGAGTTTAATACAAGAAGGACTAAGTTGAAATTATTGAAAGTTTATAAGCAAAAACGGGTTCCAAACACAAATAAGCTCGTTTGAGCTTATTTCTCAACCAAAATTAATCAAACCACTTGCAAAATGCTTAAAATCAAAAATAAGCTAGACCTGTAAGAGGAAATCTGATGAAACTGGCTAAAAAACTGATAAGCACTTTCCAATAAGCACAAAATAAGCTCTAAGAAAATCTAGATATGCACAACTGGATTTTTGTACTGAAACTGATTAATGAACTCAAAACATGAACGGGAAATCAAGTCTTGTCAAAAATCATCCAGTAATAAGCTTGGAATTTGAAATAAGCTGAAATTGGCTTATGTTGACCAGCGTTGACCAAGCTTTTTTTCAAAAATCTCAAAATCTCAAAAATCAACCACAAGCACTCACTAAGTGATTTTGTAAAAGAAAATTGACAAGTTTATGAAGAGGATTAAGAGATATGAAAAAGCAGTTTGGATTTTACAGAAACTTGCATTTGCTTATCAGTTCAGATTTTTGCTTATTTCTATTTGATTACTGAAAACTGTATAAAATGCTTATGGAATCAAAAACTTCATGTTATAACCTAGATTTGAGAACTTGTTTGATGGAATTTCATTAAGAAACAAGTAAATGCAAGGCAAACGAAATTGACAACTTTTTATGAACTAAACTGGCTGATATAGACCCAAGCTTTTTATATTGCCATTTGCCTCTTTGACCTTAGACTTGACTTGAAATTGGTTTAAAACTACTAATTATCACTTGTTTACTGAAAATGAATACTATTTTGCCAAAAATCAATACTTGAAAATCCTAAATAAGCTAATGCCAAACACTCTATTACTGATCTTTTTGAGATTTTTGTGAAGCCTTTTTAAGTACAAGTCTAAGCTGAGTAAAAAACTTTAACAAACCAACTTCAGTAATCAAAATCAGATATGTGAAAGCCAGTTGCAAGCAATGATCATAACAAAAACACAAAATGGTGAACCAATCCAAGTGACTGAAAAATAAGCTAAGAACAGGTTTATAACAAAGCTAATGAGCAGATTAAAGCTACACTTAAGCTACAAGATCAATGAAATCAAATCAATATCAGCTAAAACATGTTTTATCATACAATCACAAACAAGATTAACTAGAATTGAGCATGCAGTTGACAATTGAGTGGAATCAAAAATCAGAAGCGTTTGCACCTTGTGAAGTAACCTTTGAGCAGTAGAGTAGTGCTGAACTCTCTAGTCTAGTGCTAACCACCACCTTAGCACTAGATTCAACTATCTACAATCAATCAAATCAGCTACACATCATCAACAAGGCTAAAATGCCTTGAATTCATAACATATGCTATGAACTTGGACTGAAATCAATCAAACAGCTACAATCTTCACTCAAAGTCAGTTATGATCAAGGAATGATCATAACAAACTCAAATCAGCAACAAGAGTAACAATGGTAGTATGAGATGAACAGTAAAGAAGGTAAGAAGATTTGGCGGGAAAGTAAGAATTTGAATTTTATTAATGGAGAGTTGGTTACAAAGATGTTAAAAGGTTACTAACTAACTAACTAACTCAAGAGTGTGTCAAACTCTTGAGTAGTTTAGCTAAAATCTAAAAATGATGAAAGGAAAAGAAAGTGTGTGTGTTTTCACACTTTACAACTCTACAACAAGAAATGAATCCTAATCATCCTATTTATAGACTTGAGAAGAAGAACAGTTGGGGTTGGTGACGTGTTGGAGCCAATCCTAGACTTCCACGTGTCATAATCCTGCTTAATTGATTTTGCAGGTATGAACTCAAATTGGGGATTCTTTGCTGAGTTGATTTCATGTTGATTGGTTATGACCAATGGATTCGTCTTGTAATTTTGAGCAATTTTGATGTTTATATCTTTTCATGACATCGCCTCTAGCTCCAAATCAATCCTGGAAATATTTGTTCGTTTGAAAATGCCACGTGTCATATCTTCATTAGCTTTGGAAGTAGCACACGGATCACCCTTGAACTTTGGGAGATTTTATTTTTGAGCTTGTAACTTCATTTCTTTAGCATATTTGGTCCTTCAAACTTCATTCTTGAACAAAATTGGTCCTTTGACTGAGTTGACTTGAGAGTTGACCAAATTTGACTATGATCTTGACTTTTACAATATTTACACTTTGGTCCTTCATCTTTGGCAGATTGTCAAGATAGGTCCTTGTACTTCAAAGTCTTGTCACTTATGATCCTTCTTTGTCTTTTTCATCAAATTAAGCTTGATTATTCCCTGTTTGCTTGAAAATGCATCCTTTTACCTACACAAATGTACACAAACACAAACATACCACATAATACTGTTTTTACAAGATAAATTGGTATTTTGCTTCATGTTTTAGGGTTATTTGTTGATAAATTGATATGAGTTTTAGCTCATATCAGTTCCTATCTCGACCTATTTCATTCATGCTTCGCTTCTATACACACTTCCTTCTTCTTTCTCAACTCATACCATACATCACGATGTGATGATTCCCTTCGTTTCTTCCCTTACCATAGTCCTTCATAAGGCACTCCATACCTATTAGGTTAACTTTTACGCAACACCCTCTATTCCATCACATCTGTACGCAATCCTTCCAACTTCTCAACTACGTGACTACTCATTCCTCTTGAAATATGAGATGAATTAGTCAGTCTATCGACTATCACCCAACTCTCGTCACTTTCACCAATTTCGGCCCTTTCTAAGCTACTCCTACCTATGTAGGAATTATAGTCTACGTCCATTTTCTCCATATGATTGTCCAAGCCACGCAACATACATGTTGACGCGTTCTCTGCTTTAGATAACTCAACTCCTGCAACCTACATCCTTCATCCAAACCACCCTAATACGTCATCCCTATAGTTCAAGTTCATCTCAGCTTCACTTCATTCTTCTTACTCCAAGTCTCATCAACCATGCTTGCCTTTCCCGGATGGTACTTGGCCTTGCAATTTTCTTACATCACTTAACTCCACCCATCATCTTTGTCAAATGTTCATTCAAGATAATTGAGTATGTGTTGAAGACGTTCATGATCCGTATAGATCATTCTCTACGTCTCGTACACCAAATGCCTCTAGCATTCTAGGCAGATATAACAATCCAGCTCCACTAACTAAGTCTCCAGTTCTTCCAAATCTTCAGTTCCTGCAACGTATAAGCAACCGCCTTTCTTTGTCGTTCTCGTATACATCCAAATCCTTGCTCCACGTATCGTCATGCTTCGCGAATTCATCCAGTCCTTTCGATAATGCCAAGATCGGCTCATTATCCAATCCACCTCTTCAGCCTCCAAAATGCTTCCTCATCCTTCTTCACTTCGCCCCTTGTTGGTTCCATGATATGCCATCATCTCTAACTTCTCATCATGGTAAACTTAATACTAAAACTCACACTCGAAAATCTCACGTATAACTCCACTCCAAAACCAACACATAATTCGCCTCACTCTCCTTCTCAGATTTGAGTAGATAAAGACGTCATCGATGCTCCCGATGACAACTCGTTTATACACGTTCATGCACACTTGGTTCATTGACACCGTGAAAACCGCTAGTGCTTTGGCGAAGCCAAATGCATAACTGTAAACCCGAAGCGTTCATACAACATCCTTAGCAGTTTCAACTAGGTCCTCCTTGCATCCTCTATTAGCGGCAATACGAATAAATTCCTACCTCGTTCTACTTGCGAAATTCTACACGCATTTTAACAGACCAACACTTCCTCTCATCAGACCACATTAGTTCGTCTACGAACTTCTTTCCTCCCCACTAAGGGTATTCCGACCGTTCTCTCATGGTCACCTACTTAATCGTGTAGGTGCGACCAAGTCTTTCATATGACTACCTCAACGCTCCCGAACAATACGAAACCAAAACTACATCCTGAATCCATCAGATACGATCAACGAATCAAACCCACGGATAACTAACGACATTTCACGTGTACCAATTAAAACAAGTAAAAAACCACGAGACTCAAAAGAAAACTTAAACCCAGAACATGTATCAATTCAAAATGACCCATGACAACGAAAAATAATCCAATAAACACCCAATGGCAACCAAAACATATTACGCCCCGCGACATATTATTTAAACCGTGCAAAAGATCGACTTTTCCAAAAGAATATATATCTCCTTTTTATTTATTTATTATTACCTCCCAAATCTATGTGACTCAAACAATCTACAAACAACCCTCTTGACGGACTCAAAACTCAACTCAAAAACTAGGTATCCCGTGCATCCCAAATCATAAAAATAAACTACTATTCAAACTCAACCTTTAACCCGACACTTGTACAATAATTTCGGCCAAGATACTGACCTCCCATGACTATACATTCTGAATATTTGAAAGGTACGTTCCGAGTACATAATTTTAGGCTTTTGAATCATACAAAAAGCTTTAAAAACGAACAAGTTATGACCAAAACAGTTTTATATTAATGAAAGATAAAATTGTATGTGAAATCTTCATAAACTCAATTTAACCTTGTATTAATAATTATAAATGACGTGAATCGGTTAAACCCAATTATATAAACTATGTAAGTAGAAAGAAATTTTACTTCGCTTTATTTTAAAGAAAGTCTTTTAAAATTTGAAATAAATAAGTGTTGATTAAAAGAAATCCTATGTTACATCTTGTTTCAAACACGACTCCAACACGTTACCCTTATTTTACCGAATACAACCAACCACCTAACTCAATATATACCGACCAAAAGAAATGCAAGACCCAACACAAAAGATTTCATTATCTCAAAAGAAATCCCAAGTTATTTCAATAGGCTTGAAACCAAAAACACCATTTTAAAACGTACACGTGAAATACGAAACACAAAGAGTACGTTACAAGACACACTTCAAAAGATTCAAAACTTCGTTGGAACTCCACCAAACTCGAGCTCTAATAAATTGTTTAAACACAAGAATGTACTAGGTACGTTCAAGTTATAATAACTACTGAACGACCGTAAATCATAACATAACATCTATTAGTATATATACATCCGCATATGTATACCTATCGAATCTCCCAAACATACTCGTTATCATACACGTAAGTCAATCAATCGCTTTATACGCTCGTTTTTCCAAACGAGTAATCACCTTCTCACCATCTCACCATGCCACAACAAGGCATAAAGCCCACCTCCAAAACCAAACCATATCGTGTGACCCCATAATCACACAACACAACTATAACCCAAAACATATAACACACTAATAAAAATAGCCATATCGTAGGCAGCCATTACATAAACCCATATATTATAAATATACCCAAAATCCACATCTCATCATATACAAGCATGTACTAACTCTCTTTCATGCAATCATACTTGAGAACCCATTGAAGTTGTGGTACTTGTATAACTATGTTGGTCACCATACTTATACAATTACCCTTTCCCCAATGCACTCCCTCCTATGATGACACTTATAAGAATCAATACAACATATAACACATAAATCCATCTACTCACATAAGCTCATAACCACATAACCAAATAGGTCCAAAACCCCATCTATTAAAATAACATAGTAAAGCTCTTAGAATACCGAAATCCATAGTCTAGCTAAAACAACATCGACTAAATCCAAAACGAAAACATAATCAGTTATAAGTCATGTCGCCCATAAGAGTGGAAACAGCTTAAAATCCTTCCTACCCATGTACTCCTAGTAACTCGAACCACCACACGATTCTTAGGGAACATGACTTAAACATCAAAAGAAAAATAACATACCTCAGGTATGTAAAATAACTCGACAAAAGATAGAAACTACCTTGTACCAAATTATGTGTACTATAATGTACAATTTAAGCAAAATACAACAATGACTAGCGTGGACGATTATGGTTCAACCCGCACTAGTCACAAACCCGAAAAGAAAATAATATGTGACTAAGTATGAACATACTATGGTTCAATTCATACTAGTCAAAGCATCGCAATAAATAACATCCAAACACATCAATTATTATAAAATGCACACATACTCCTATGACGTCTATATGCAGGGACGCTTAAGCTATAGACTAGGCTACACGACTAGGCATCCTAATTCTCTATAACCATTGACTCTAATACCATTCTGTCACACCCCACCATGGCGGAATATGGGGCACGACGTATGGATATCATCACAACAATAGCGTGTCTATAGAGATAACTAAATGCAAATATAATGTCAAAAATGGCGACACAAATGTCATGACAATACCTCAACAATGCAGGAGTCTAGATAAGTAGGTAACAGTCCTACCACTTACCCGAGACAAACAATAAACATAAACCAAACAAACATATAGGTGCCAACATGTATCACTTATCAAACAAAAAAACATAAAGGTAAACTAAGAAGGAACGGGGATCTCCTTCTATATGCAATCCTAATGCATCCAAATCTAGCCACTCCTATCCTTAAGCTTAACCACATACTCACCTGAAAGAGACACTAAAACACGTCAACATAAAGTTGGTGAGAGTCATAGGTTTAGACTCAAACGCCAAATCATACCAAAAAGCTGTGAGTAACAACCATCAACACAATAGCAAATGGACAATGTGTTACAATTATGTATTAACAACTAACATTCAAGATCAAACATTCCAAACCAAAATCCAAGGCCCTCAGCCTTACCAAACACCATGGTATCATAGATGATCACACTATGTACCTATCCCAAGGCCACTACCTTGTCATTATCCATTGGTCCCATAGACGATCACGCTATGTACCAATCCCAAGGCCCCTACCTTGTCAAACCACAATAACTGAGACGGCACGTGTCCCCAGATCCAAATCATACACAATCAAGAATCACATAGCAGTTAATCACATAATGTACACACAAGTCCATCACAAACCTTAAAAACATTCACATCATCAATTTATAAAATAACTCAACACAGTGTATCTTCCATCCTATCTGGAAGTCAATATCAATAGTAAACATGGGACTATGAAACTCACCTGATTGAGCTTCCCCAAACATCCGCGCACTAGCAAAAAGCTAACAAACCAAAAACACATAATCAAAACATGAACCAAACACTAAAATGGCTCATCAACCTATGATGGACATATAACCTTATCCCATATATATACCTCATATATATGCTCTAAGCATCTCATTACACCCCTCTATAAAGCCCTTAACTCGTTTTACTTCATAACCCGTCCCGTTAACATTTTACCCAAAACAGTCCCAGTTTTAGGTCTCCAAACTATAAGCCAAACGCCCACTTAAACATACCCATGATCTCTGTAAAGGTAATATTTATTCCCTTACATATGTTAGCTAACACCTCCCATTTCCCCCAACCTTAAAGCTACTGTTAAGGCCCCGATATATATATATATATATATATATATATATATATATATATATATATATATATATATATATATATATATATATATATATATATATATATATATATATATATATATATATATATATATATATATATATATATATATATATATATATATATATATATATATATATATATATATATATATATATATATATATACTTTTGTCATTCCAGATTTACTGACTTTAAACTTACAAAAGGTTTGCGACTATTAGAGGGTCTTACCCAAAACCACAACCTTAGCCCAAGTGCAGATACTTACTACAATATATAAATCATCTCTCATGTTCGTTAGAAGATCCCAATGCAACCTTAAGTACCCCAAACAACCCAAAACTTAAAAAGAAAACTTGCTGACGTCAAAACTGTTTTGACCTCCAACTGTTGTAACCTGTTTTTGACCCACTTACCGACCTCCAATTTAACTCTAGTTTCTTGCATTGGAAAGCCACTTCAAATATCTTTCCAGGGATATGTGGATCGCAAAATAAGAGTTTGTAGAACTCCCAATATGATCAAAACAATTGACTCAAAATTCTGCCCAGTTTTTAAAAACGGGTTTAACAAAATCAACCTCATTAATTAACCCTAATCCCTCTAATTACAAGCCTAATTTATGTAATCATCATATTATGATTAATACAACATTAATTTACTGTTTTTAAATTAAACCCTAACCTAAATCCATCATAAGATGATTAAAGAAATCATAAAAACAATTTAATTGAAAAGGGTTTGAAGATTTTACCTTAGATTTTTTTGGAAAACAAGATTTTTGATGAAGAACCCTAATTTTCTCCATGGATGTCGACCCATACTTGATCTCCATGGATTTTATGAAGTGTTTTGATAAAAATAAGGCTTTCTATACTTTCCTAACAAATCCTTGGCCCATATACAAAAGCCCGGTTCCCTTTTTCCCTTTTTTCCCCTTTTCTTTTCTTTGGTGCGTCTAAACCGACCCAAACACCCCTAGTTTCGTTTTTTTATTATTATTTAATATTATGTTATTAACATTACCTTAATTTACCTTAATTTATTTCAGCTCCTACCTCAAAACCGTCAAACTAGTCAAATTTACGCGTTTTACCGTAAAAGACGTAAAATATACACTTTTAATAAAAATCTCAAATTTTGAAATAAACTTTATAACTAAGTCCTAAATGACTTAAAACCATCTCGAAAAAATTCATATGACTAATTACCTCATCCGAGACCTCTAAATGCTAAACCGTAAATCATAAAAATACGATTTTCTATAATACATATACGTATACGTAAAAACACTAAATAACACCATCTCACTTCATAGTCACCACCATGTGAACTCATGAACATGAAATCATCACACGTCGTTTCACTCACAAGGTACCCCGTACCGGAAACGATATCCAAACCACAATCTATTCACACCAATTAGCACATAAACACGTAAAGACACGTAACTAGCACAAAACAAAACTAAGTGACGAACCTCAAAACCAGGGTTGTCACACTTATCGTTTTTGGTAACTAAAAGGGGAAGCTTTGGATGATCTATTATAAACTAAAATGAGTTAAGACAAATGACAAATATAAAATTAAACTTAACAAAAAAGTTGGGAAAGAAATAAACCTTGAAAAACAACTAAGTAAAAAAAACTAAGAACTGCGATCAGATCGCAACTCTCGATCGCAGTCAGCGATCGTAACTTGGATCGTAGTCGATGATCGTAACTTTGACCGCAGTCGACGATCGCAACTTGAGATCGCAACCAACGATCGCAATGACCGATCGCAGTCGACGATCGTAGCTCGAGATCACAACCAACGATCACAGTCAGCGATCGTGGTCAATGATCGCAATTGGATCGCAATGAATGATCGCTGTTTCTGATCGCAAGTAGAAACCCTAAGGCTGATGCGATCACGAAACTAGATCGGAACACGTAAAACCCTTAGAACTTTATGATGGAATGTAAAATGAAAATAAGCAGAACCGAATAAGAACTTTTCTAAAAAGCACTTACCGAAACTTAACCAACTCAATATCAAAGAGAACTAAATAAGCCACGAATGAAAAACTTTCAAGACACTAAATAAGCAAGATTTATAAAATAAACTTTAAAAAGATTAAACTTTTAAAAACACTTAAATGAAAATAAGCTAAACAAGAAATAAGCAAAAAAACACAATAAGGAAAGAACATCAATCGCATGAAAATGATAAGAACAAAAAAGATAAGAACTTTAATCAAATAAACATCAAGATGAAACAAATTATATACTTGAGCCGAATCAAGATCAAGATTAAAACAAGAAAGGAAGAATAAGATAGATTATGAAAAGCTTTGAATTTAAGATAAAGATTCGACACAAATTAAAAAGGAAGATTAAGGATCTTACATGGTAAACTTGAAGAAAGAAGAACAATATTTGAAGACAATATATAAAACTTGAAAAACAATAAAGTGGAGAACTAAACTTAATTAGCTAACACCTAAAAAATGAGAATGAGGTCTTCTATATATAGGAGAGGAGAGTTGGTAGGTGGTTGTGCTTCCTTCTTTCTTTCTTTTATCTTCTCGACTTTTTAAATCACTCGTCTTTCTCGACTTTGTCACGGGATTAGTCGAATGATAAAATGAACTCGTCTTCTAATTTTCTCCTTTTTGTTGACTTGGTTCTTCGACTTCGTCAAACTTCCGTCTTTAGACTTTTTCTTCGATAAATCTTCAGAGTAGGCCTTTGACTTCCGTTCTTCTTGCACTTTTAATCTTTTGACTTTGTCTTTTGTCTTTTTCTTCGATAAAAGCCAGTGAAAGCCCGTGTTTTCTTCCTTTTTCAACTTTTCGTCCTAAAACACAATAAAACACAAATCACGCATAATTCTGACTTTTACGACATAAAATACACGTTTTGGTCTTGTTTTTATTATAATTAAGTGGTAAAAGGATAAGTGTTTTCACACTTATTAAATCCCCTACACTTGACCATTGCAATGCGCTCATGCAATGCATAATTTCAAAGCATAGTTTAACATTTTCCATCATAATTAACCCACCTTGGCCTTTATTAAATACTAGACACTTAAGGAAACTAAAAAGATAGAAAATTACAAAATGCTAGAAGGAGGAACAAGTAAACAGATCGAAGACTTACATTAGGGCTTTGGTTGTCATGAATGTTTATCACCCTCAAGTTTCACGTTTCCCATACTAAGCTTAAAAACGAGATCATTGTTATTATAAGTTAGTAAGCTAACACTCACTCATGTGGCTCAATTGTTCCCTTAGACTCCCTTATTCCTAGGTGTATCTCTTATATTTTATTGTTGTCTTGAATGATCACGAGGATGCATTTTTGACTTATTTCGATAGTTTATTTAAGCTGAAAATAAAGTAGGACGATTTAATCAATAGTTAGCTAAAGGGCAAAATCTTTTAAAACTGCTTCTCGAAACCTCATAAAGTTCATATCTTGGCATAACTCGCTTCACGATTTGAGACCTTTCTCGGACCGATATTTGGCATTGACTTCATACTTCAAATCTTGAGAGACGTTTTTGAAATAATGTTCTTCTCTTCATAATAGGAATTTCTTCACTTCAAGTTTTTGATAGATTCTTCATACTTGGACCACGACTTCTTCATTTTTCTCCAATCTTTATTTGAGATTTTGATATACAACGATCCGCCTCCTTTTAGGACTTGGATCTATTTATCCTCATACCTTGCTAGGGTCTTTTCGGATAGACTTCTCCATGATCTTTAGGGGAGTATTTGCTTTTCGTCGTGTGTCTTGATCCTTCATATTAATTTTTGATAAATGATTGTTCACATCACTTTGGATCTTTAGAAACTATGTAGCCCTCATGCCTTGTTAGGGCCTTTTCGGACTCGCCAAACTTCGCATCCCGCTTCAATAAGTTATGCCTTGGCTATGAACTCTAATTAATTCCGAGCAACTTTTAAACGATCTTGTGCTAGAAGCTAAGTAACTTTTCAAATCGTACGACCTTATTTATTGCAATTATATATTAACAAGCGATGGGAGAAAAAGCTCATAATTAACTCACATAATTCATGAAAGAATATCAAACTTATAATTGACTCTATCATCTCTCGTTTCCACAATTTAAAATCTCAACGAATGAGACTCGTGGATGCATAGCCTATTAAATCAAAGTTTTAGATTTTCAAGTCATCTATAGGATCTTGTAACTTCTTAGACTTTTTCAAGTTTAGAATTTGCATTTTAAAGTTCCCTTAATAAACGACTTTCTAAGATCAATTATAGGAACTTGCGAAAAGTTTTTGTTCTTAAACCCGTATGAGTTAAGACTTTCGCGTTTTAAAGTTCCCTATATAAAAGCCTAGCAAAACTTGATTTAAACACGTTAAGGATACTAGCTAGAGTAAACTTAGATAAGTAATCTCGAGTTGAATCAAAATATTCATGACGGGCCTAATATATCAAAGATATCTAAACTCATTAAAACCATTGTATTTAACTACTTTATTTTTCTATTTTGACTTTATTCTTGAAATGAAATATATACATACAATGCGATGAAATAAAAGAAAATAATTGAAAAATACTACTCGGCCAAAATAGATCAAAATTTTTGAAAAACGTCGAAAAATTAAATTTTCCGTTTAAAATGAGGACAAATTCATGGAAAAACCCACTTATTACTTCGATAGAAGTCCCCCCCCCTACACTTGATATATGTTGGATATGCAAATCCTGCGTATGTTTTTAGAGAGAGAAAGAGATAGAGAGATGGTCGAACACACACTTCTAGAGAGAGAAACAAATGTTTACTATGTGTAAAATGAAGAACCACACACCCTCTCCATCTAAGGAGAGGGTTTATATACCCAAGCCCTTGTCATGGGCTTGGGCTTACATTTGGGCCGGCCTACACATATTGTAGGCTAGGCTTGTTCTTGTTTGTTAAATAAAGATAATTAACTAGACTACGAGCTATTACATGGAGTATCGTCGAAGTGACCGATCCTTCTTAATACGTAAAACGTATTCCCAACAATCTCCCCCTAAGGGAGGTCACTCCAAACAAGGGCATTACACAAGTTACAATAATAAGATAAACCTAGCATACTATGCTTGTCTTGAGATCGTAGTCTTCGTCTTTCCTTTCTTTTTCTTTTCAGGTGAACATGTTGATGTGACCATTGATATCAATCTTGAGCATTAATCTCTTGCCTTGATCTCGTGCATCCATCACTTGTGATCTTCGCCTCTTCATGACACCATGTCCCACATACTTATACCTTTGTTATTCTTGAAAGCTTTAGAGTTCGATTGTAAAACCCGCATGCTTTTACCATGAATAGTACCCTTAAGATCGTACGTACTAGATTAAAACTTTCCTAATATAGCATGATTACGATTACGTGTTAGGATTTTACGTATTACGTACGTGTTAGAACACGATAAGTAATTACTACGCACGAGCACGTAATAATTATTTGACAATAATTAATCACGAACATGCGATCATGAAATCATGAACGTAATTAAAACACGAACTATAATTAATTACGTATATATATTTATTACGAGCGTAATTAAATATATTAGATCACGATATTTACGTAACGAGAACACTTAAAACGCGAACACAAATAATCACGAACGTATAACTTAACATCGAGACATGGAAAAAGGTACGGCTACCCCAAGTGGGGCCCCTACCCGCGGCTACAAGGACAAATGGGCCAAGCCCATTTTTAAATTTTACTAAAGGGGGTTAATAATTTTTACAATACTCATTTTTTCATTCACAGAAGATTTTAGAAAAACCTAAAACCCTCCTTCCTTGTTATTTTTGTGCCGCCACCCTACAAACACCACAAGGAGGTGGTTTGTGATCTTAGATCTTGGATTATTAGTTGGTGATCGTGTTTGTTCTTCGTCCTTTTGATCCACGAATTCGGTAAATCCTTTTTAAACTTTTTCTTTTGATTTGATCTTTTAATAAATCAAGAACATGTTATGTTTTTTTTACAAAAACCTAATAAATAAACATGGATCTAACATGATTTGGGGTTTAATAAAATCAAAAGTATGTTTTTAAGGGGTGTTTGTTTTTGGCCGTAGGCTTCACCGAACCCAAAGGGGTTTCGGTTTGGCCAACCGGCCACCACCAAGACCATATGGTCTTGGTTGGTTGGTGTGGGTCCCACGGCAGCCTCAAGACACGGGGTACCCCGATTTGGTTCGGGGTACGGTGTCGATTTCATGTCTGGTTCATGCTTTTGATTCTAGATCCGGTTCATGGTGTATGTTTAGTTTTTATGTTTTATGATCTTATGTTAAAAATTAAATTAATAAAATGACATGAATAACTTAATAACATGACTTAGGTTATTTTAATTATTTATAATCATGAAATTAATTAACCTAAGTATTTTATATTTTAGACTTATAATTAATTAATTATTTAAAAACCATGATTATAATTAATTAATTAACATGACTTAGGTTATATTATTAATATATAATAATACATGTTTTAACCTAAGTATTTAACTTTATCTAATTAAAAACATGTTATACTTTAATTAAATATTTTAACCTATAGTTTAATTTAATTACATAGAATAATTATTAAACTAGACATTATATCATATGACTTATAAAATAATCATGAAAACACTTAGGCTTATATACTTAGAACCAGCTTATTTCTAATTATGGAAACTTTCTATTTTTAGAAAATTAATTAAATAAGGCAGCTAATATATTTATGGAAACCTTATATTTTTAGAAACTTAATTATTTCAGGCAGCTAATCTATTTATGGAAACTTATTTAATTAAGGCAGCTGATCTATTTATGGAAACTTTCTATTTTGAGAAACTTATCTATTTTAAGCAGTAATTCTATTTTTGGAAACTTTCTATTTTTTGAAACTTTCTATTTTTGGAAACTTTCTATTTTTGGAAACTTTCTATTTTTGGAAACTTTCTATTTTTGGAAACTTTCTATTTTTGGTAACTTTCTATTTTAGGAAACTTGCTATTTTTTGAAAGTTACTTATTATTACACAGTAAGTATAATAATACATGAAATACCAGAAATACTTAATCAGATTAAACAGAATATAAGATAAACACGGTTTAAGGCTTTAAAACAGTAAAACATGGTAAGAACACATAAAAATAAGCTAAGACATGACATAAAACCAGTTGCGTATTTAGTAAGCAGATACTTATTCATGTATGTATTTATGTAGCACTAGTGATTTAGAAGTAGGATTCCTCTCAGTTCATCTTCTTCGTTCACTGGACATAAGGTACGGATTCCCGTCCTTTCAGTATGGACATTCTTTCCTTAATGATTCCCCGTATGCAGCCAACTGTTTTCCCGTAGCATAAGTTACGTGTTTTATTGCTTATGTTTAATTAAGACTACCTATAGCCATATACATGCATGACCAGTTTCACCTAGTTATGGAGGTACCATAACCATAACATTAGAGGCACTGATGTTATGACTTCACCACGGCGGAGTGATTGCTCGTGGCGTCCCTTCAGCTTTTGGCCATTTATATTATATTTATCATGTGGGGCGTATGGGTGCATCCTAGTTACATGTTTTAGTCAGGATTTCATGGTGAATGTGGTGTGTGCCTTGCATCCTTCACAAGGAGCTGATCCCTCCTACCCAAAAACTAGTATATTAAATTAGAGGCAGCCCCTCTAATTTGCATGATGAGGTCAGTCATCCAAGTATTCATGCACGGTGGATTTTCATGACCTATATTGTCTAATGGTAAAATATGACAAACAGTTTTTATAAGATAAACATAAGACTTTCAAACTATAACCCAGTTTTATCAAGACTTAACCAGATTACTCGGGACTTAGTTTTCTTCTGCTGTTATATGTTATATGCTTATCCTATTCATGCTTTATTATACATCCGTTCACTGAGCGTAGTTGCTCAGCCGTTTTCCTTTTCTATGTTCCCAAAATGGCAGGTACTCAGGGATGTTCTTAGACACTAAGAGTACGTGCATATGGACTAGAAGCTGTCTAGCCTTCTTTACTTTATGCATTTCCTTTCTTATGATACATTTGCTATGGACATTGTTTAGTCCTTTACTTACTATACTTATGTTTGTGTGTGATGAGCTTTACGTTTGGACTACCGATGTTTGATTCTGATATTTTCCTTTTTATGGTCAAGTAATGTTTAGACATTTTTCCTTGTATGCTTTGATGACACGCCATAATTTCATGTGACATTTCCATTATCAAAATGGGGTGTTACAATTATGGTATTAGAGCCAAGGCTTCGACCTGTAGGCTCTCAAATATGACCTGTGATTAGTGGGTAGTCACTACGGTCTTCCTAGAACTGACAGTTGTTTTCATGCATTCATCATTTTTAAGCATACATATACATGCCATAGTCGCAGATTTTTGACTAAGTAATGGTTGGTACAGGACTGGCCCTATTTAGTCGCATGTGTTTTATCCAAACTTTTAGATTTGGGACCAACCCATAGGCGTCCCCTCGTTATGTCTTTTGTTTTGGGTGAACTGACCAGAGGCGTTCACTCTCGAGCATACAAAAGTTTTCATAAAACTGCATCATGCATTCATACACAAAATTTTCTTGCATAAAATTTTCTCGTGAAATTTTGGTATAAATTTTTTTTCATGTATATATATATTTTATGTTTTTATCTGTTTAATCATATGTTTTATGTTATACTGTCAGATGGTTCTCACACGCGAACAGGAGCAGCTCAATGCTGCAATTCAGGCTGCCATGCAAGCTTTGCTTCCTCAACTGAGGAATGACATCAGGGCTGAAGTTCAAGCTGCCAACAATCAGCAGCATAATCAGGCACCTCCTCCTCCTCCTCCAGTGACATTAGCAGTATGGCTGGAGAGATGCAACAAGCTCCGCCCTCGAGCTTTTGAGAAGACAGATAGCCCCAGCGATGCTGAAAGCTGGTTGGCACACATCGAGAAGATTTTCAACGCTATGGGCTGTGACCCCGCATACAAGGCGAGGTTGGCATGCTATCGGTTCGAAGGCGATGTACTCAACTGGTGGTTAGCATTGATGTAGTCTAAATGTGGTGACGAGTGGGTTGCTGGTTTGACTTGGGCTCAATTCAAGGACAGGGTGATGGAGCAGTTCTTTCCCAAGGCTGAGCAGGACAAGCTCAAGAGAGAGTACCATGGGATCCGACAGAGAGCTGGGGAGAATAGCAACGAGTTTATGCAGCGCTTTCTTCGCTTAGCTGGTTTCCTTGGTGCGGCAGCAGGTACTCCTGAAGAGCAGGCACATCACTTTAGATGGGCTCTTCGCACATCGGTCGCAAACAATCTGGTGTGTGCTACGTTCAACAGTCTAGCACAAGTGGCCGATGCAGCACGAAAACTGGAGATACTGCAAGAGAGAGATGAGTTCGGGGAAGCTGAAAGACCCGACAAGAGGTAAACCTTCGTATTCAAGTGGTGACCAATCCGTATACTTTCCATATGTCAATTATTCATCTCTTTAAATGTATCTTTCAGGCAGAAAACTGGGGACCGGTCTCAGCCGGCTACTCAGCAGCAGCCTCATCAGCCCAAGGGAAACGGTCAGACTAACGACCGTTCTGCTACGGATAGGCGTGGCGGTAATGACAATTACTGTAACAACACTGGGCACTCCAACAGCAGCAGGTCCTAATACTTACGCATTTCCTTATGAGTTCATGTTATAACTCATATTCTGACACTTTAGCAAAACTTCTACCAGGAACCATGGAAACGGTAGGTACCAGACCAGAGAGGTTCACAGCCTAGCCGTCCAGCTATCACTGGTATTCAATCTTACAATTATCCGCTTTGTTCTTTGTACCCAATTACCATGTCTTACGTAAAACGTGTTATCAGGTTCCCAGCCAGCCAGAGCACCTGCTGGAGGATACACTCATCCTCTTTGCTCTACTTGCCACCGTAGGCACCCAGGACCATGTCGCCGTAATACTGATGCGTGCTTCAAGTGTGGTCTTCCTGGCCATATTATGAAGGATTGCCGTAAGGGCGAGATGGAGGGTACATCAAGACATGCTGATACCAAGCCGCCTCCTACTACCGGGCGTGTCTACACGACATCTCGAGACCAGGCCAACAAGTCTACAGGTACCATCACTGGAATCTTGTATATGTATGGTCAAGCTGCATGTGTTCTTTTCGATACGGGTGCTACTAACTCGGTTATTTCTACTGCTTATGCTAAGAACATTAGGATGCCTCCCTTGCCACTAGAAAATAGGCTTACTATTTCCACGCATTTGAGGGACTCTGTATTAATCACCCATGTATACAAGAGTCTTACCCTAGAATTTGGCGATAAGGTTCGACTTGTCGACGCACTTCCGCTGGACATGAATGACTTCGACATGATTTTGGGCATGGATTGGCTATCCAAGCATCATGCTACCATAAACTGCCATTCATATCGAGTTATCTTCGGTGATGTTAATGCACCAGAGTACATTCATAATGGGTTCATACCCGGACGGTCTGTACAAATCATATCTACCCTGTAAGCGCGTGCACTACTGTCACATGGGTGCGAGGGTTATCTAGCTACGGTTCACGACATGGATGCTGAATCCCCATCAATTCAGGATCAACCTATAGTGTCGGAATTCCAAGATGTTTTTCCAGCAGAACTTCCGGGCATACCACCTACACGAGAAGTGGAATTCAGTATCGAGCTGGTTCCAGGAGCTGAACCAATCTCCAAGGCTCCTTATCGCATGGCTCCCATAGAGCTGAAGGAGCTGAAGGATCAACTACACGAACTTCTTGAACGAGGTTTCATTCGACCGAGCGCATCTCCATGGGGCGCACAGGTCTTGTTTGTTAAGAAGAAGGACGACAGTATGTGTCTTTGTATAGACTATCGCGAGCTCAACAAGATTACCATTCGGAATAGATATCCACTGCCACGCATTGACGATCTGTTTGACCAACTCCAAGGGGCCAAACACTTCTCCAAGATTGATCTTAGGTCAGGCTATCATCAGCTACAGGTCAAGGAGCAGGACATCGCTAAGACTGCCTTTCGTACCCGTTATGGCCACTACGAGTTTGTAGTTATGCCATTTGGCCTGACAAATGCTCCAGCAGTGTTCATGGATTTGATGAACAGAATCTTCCATGAATTTCTGTACAAGTTCGTCATTGTCTTCATCGATGACATACAGATTTTCTCTAAGTCCAAGGAGGAACACGAAGACCATCTTCGTACAGTACTACAGATTCTTCGCCAGAAGCAGCTGTATGCTAAATTCTCCAAGTGTGAGTTCTGGTTAGACAAGGTGGCATTCTTGGGTCACATTGTATCAGCAGAAGGAATCACTATTGATCCAGTGAAGGTTGAGGCCATTACTAAGTGGCCAAGGCCGACATCATCGACGGAAGTCCGCAGTTTCTTAGGCTTAACTGGCTATTACCGTAGGTTCGTGGAGAACTTTTCCCGCCTAGCACTACCATTGACCAAACTGATGCGGAAAGGGGAGAAATTCGTCTGGACTGAAGATCGAGAGAAGATCTTTGAAGACCTAAAGCAGAAGCTAGTATCTGCACCTATTCTTACTCTACCATCTAGTACGGGTGGATTTCAAATCTACAGCAATGCATCGGGGAAGGGACTTCGCAGTGTTCTCATGCAACATGGGAAAGTGATCGCGTACGCTTCACGGCAGCTTAAGCCTTATGAAGAAAATTACCCCACGCACGACCTGGAACTTGCTGCAGTCGTGTTTGCATTGAAGATATGGAGACACTACTTATATGGAGAATCATGTGACATTTTCACGGACCACAAGAGCTTGAAGTATATCTTTACTCAGCGTGAATTGAACATGAGGCAAAGGAGATGGTTGGAGCTGTTGAAGGATTATGACATTAATCTACAGTATCATCCCGGAAAGGCAAATGTAGTAGCAGATGCTCTTAGCAGGAAGTCCGGAATGATCAACGACATTAAAATCGAAGAGGAAATCATCAGAGACCTGGAGTGACTAGACATCGAGATCATGGTACGTGGAAAGCACGGTTACTGGGCTAATCTTAGAGTAGAACCCGATTTGCTATCTAAGATCAAGGAAGCTCAGAAGGATGACGGAGAAATCTGGGCGATAGTACAAAATTTGGAGAAGCAGACAGAATTCAGAGTAGATGCAGATGGTATCGTATGGTAGGGTACGAGACTTTCTGTTCCTGATGACCAAGAACTCTGGGAAGCTTTGTTAGCTGAAGCTCATAACTCCCCATTCTCTATACATCCTGGTTCGACTAAGATGTACCATGACATCAAGCAGTACTTTTGGTGGAGTGGTATGAAACAGGATGTGGCCACTTACGTCTCCAAATGTCTTACCTGCTAGCAGGTTAAGATCGAGCATCAGCGATCTAGCGGTCTCCTTCAACCGTTAGATATCCCAGAGTGGAAGTGGGACAAAATCACCATGGATTTTGTTACTGGTCTTCCGCCTACCAAGAGGAAGCACGATGCAATTTGGGTTATCGTTGATCGACTTACCAAATCAGCTCATTTCTTACCGATCCGCAAGGAAGATTCGGTAAGTAAACTCGCAGATACGTACAGAAGAGAGATCATGAGACTCCACGGTGCACCATCCAGCATCGTCTCAGACAGAGATCCTCGATTCACTTCGCGCTTTTGGAAAAGTCTGCAGAAAGCTTGGGGTACACAACTTAAGCTTAGCACGGCTTTTCATCCTCAAACGGACGGACAGTCGGAGCGAACCATTCCGACATTGGAAGATACGTTGAGGTCTTGTGTGTTGGAATGGACGGGTGATTGGGACGATTACATCTGTTTGGTAGAATTTGCATACAACAACAGTTGGCACGCAAGTATCAAGTGTGCTCTATTTGAGATGTTGTATGGCAGAAAGTGTCGCGCCCTAATCTGCTGGGATCAGGTTGGTGAGCGAACACTTGAAGGACCAGAAATCATAGAGATGACCAATGAGAAGATCGCAGTAGCTAAGCAGAAAATTCAGGAGGCACGGTCACGTCAGAAGAGTTACGCCGATAAGCATCGTAGGGATATACACTTTAACGTAGGAGATCACGTCTTCCTTAAGGTTTCGCCGGCACGTGGTGTTAGACGCTTCGGGATTAAAGGGAAGCTCAGTCCTCGTTTCATCGGACCGTTTTATATCATTGAACGAGTCGGTGAAGTATCTTACCGATTGGCGTTACCTCCGCATCTTTCGCATGTGCACAATGTGTTTCATGTGTCCTTACTCAGAGGGTACCAGTATCATCCCCTTCACATGGTTCAGTATCCACTGGAACAGATACGTGAAGATCTTACTTTTATAGAAGAACCTGAACGAGTTCTTGACAGACAAGAACGAGTCATGAGAAAGAACACGATTCCATTCGTCAAAATTCTATGGAGGGATCATACCGAGCAGGAAGCCACTTGGGAAACAGAGGAGTCTATCTGGGCTTCTTACCCTCATTTCATATTTTGAATTCGGGTATGTTCTTCTTTTCCATTTTACTTTATCTATAATTCGGGGACGAATTATTCTTTTTATGGGGAAGAGTTGTAAAACCCGCATGCTTTTACCATGAATAGTACCCTTAAGATCGTACGTACTAGATTAAAACTTTCCTAATATAGCATGATTACGATTACGTGTTAGGATTTTACGTATTACGTACGTGTTAGAACACGATAAGTAATTACTACGCACGAGCACGTAATAATTATTTGACAATAATTAATCACGGACATGCGATCATGAAATCATGAACGTAATTAAAACACGAACTATTATTAATTACGTATATATATTTATTACGAGCGTAATTAAATATATTAGATCACGATATTTACGTAACGAGAACACTTAAAACGCGAACACAAATAATCACGAACGTATAACTTAACATCGAGATACGGAAAAAGGTACGGGTACCCAAAGTGGGGCCCCTACCCGCGGCTACAAGGACAAATGGGCTAAGCCCATTTGTAAATTTTACTAAAGGGGGTTAATAATTTTTACACTACTCATTTTTTTCATTCACGGAAGATTTTAGAAAAACCTAAAACCCTCCTTCCTTGTTCTTTTTGTGCCGCCACCCTACAAACACCACAAGGAGGTGGTTTGTGATCTTGCATCTTGGATTATTAGTTGGTGATCGTGTTTGTTCTTCGTCCTTTTGATCCACGAATTCGGTAAATCCTTTTTAAACTTTTTCTTTTGATTTGATCTTTTAATAAATCAAGAACATGTTATGTTTTTTTACAAAAACCTAATAAATAAACATGGATCTAACATGATTTGGGGTTTAATAAAATCAAATGTATGTTTTTAAGGGGTGTTTGTTTTTGGCCGCAGGCTTCACCGAACCCAAAGGGGTTTCGGTTTGGCCAACCGACCACCACCAAGAACATATGATCTTAGTTGGTTGGTGTGGGTCCCACGGAAGCCTCAAGACACGGGGTACCCCAATTTGGTTCGGGGTACGGTGTCAATTTCATGTCCGGTTCATGCTTTTGATTCTAGATCCGGTTTATGGTGTATGTTTAGTTTTTATGTTTTATGATCTTATGTTAAAAATTAAATTAATAAAATGACATGATTAATTTAATAACATGACTTAGGTTATTTTAATTATTAATAATCATGAAATTAATTAACCTAAGTATTTTATATTTTAGACTTATAATTAATTAATTATTTAAAAACCATGATTATAATTAATTAATTAACATGACTTAGATTATATTATTAATATATAATAATACATGTTTTAACCTAAGTATTTAACTTTATCTAATTAAAAACATGTTATACTTTAATTAAATATTTTAACCTATAGTTTAATTTAATTACATGGAATAATTATTAAACTAGACATTATATCATATGACTTATAAAATAATCATGAAAACACTTAGGCTTATATACTTAGAACCAGCTTATTTCTAATTATGGAAACTTTCTATTTTTAGAAAATTAATTAAATAAAGCAGCTAATCTATTTATGGAAACCTTCTATTTTAAAAACTTAATTATTTCAAGCAGCTAATCTATTTATGGAAACTTATTTAATTAAGGCAGCTTATCTATTTATGGAAACTTTCTATTTTTAGAAACTTATCTATTTTAAGCAGTAATTCTATTTTTGGAAACTTTCTATTTTTGGAAACTTTCTATTTTTGGAAACTTTCTATTTTTGGAAACTTTCTATTTTTGGAAACTTTCTATTTTTGGTAACTTTCTATTTTAGGAAACTTGCTATTTTTGGAAGGTTACTTATTATTACACAGTAAGTATAATAATACATGAAATACCATAAATACTTAATCAGATTAAACAGAATATAAGATAAACACGGTTTAAGGCTTTAAAACAGTAAAACATGGTAAGAACACATAAAAATAAGCTAAGACATGACATAAAACCAGCTGCGTATTTAGTAAGAAGATACTTATTCATGTATGTATTTATGTAGCACTAGTGATTCGAAAGTAGGATTCCTCTCAGTTCATCTTCTTCGTTCACTGGACATAAAGTACGGATTCCCGTCCTTTCAGTATGGACATTCTTTCCTTAATAGGATTCCCCGTATGCAGCCAACTGTTTTCCCGTAGCATAAGTTACGTGTTTGATTGCTTATGTTTAATTAATACTACCTATAGCCATATACATGCATGACCAGTTTCACCTAGTTATGGAGGTACCATAACCATAACATTAGAGGCACTGATGTTATGACTTCACCACAGCAGAGTGATTGCTCGTGACGTCCCTTCAGCTTTTGGCCATTTATACTATATTTATCATGTGGGGCGTATGGGTGCATCCTAGTTACATGTTTTAGTCAGGATTTCATGGTGAATGTGGTGTGTGCCTTGCATCCTTCACAAGGAGCTGATCCCTCCTACCCAAAAACCAGTATATTAAATTAGAGGCAACCCCTCTAATTTTCATGATGAGGTCACCCATCCAAGTATTCATGCACAGTGGATTTTCATGACCTATATTGGCTAATGGTAAAATATGGCAAACAGTTTTTATAAGATAAACATAAGACTTTTAAACTATAAACCAGTTTTATCAAGACTTAACCAGGTTACTCGGGACTTAGTTTTCTTCCGCTGTTATATGTTATATGCTTATCCTATTCATTCTTTATTGTACATCCGTGGACTGAGCGTAGTTGCTCAGCCGTTTTCCTTTTCTATGTTCCCAAAACGGCAGGTACTCAGGGACGTTCATAGACACTAAGAGTACGTGCATATGGACTGGAAGCTGTCTAGCCTTCTTTACTTTATGCATTTCCTTTCTTATGATACATTTGCTATGGACATTGTTTAGTCCTTTCCTTACTATACTTATGTTTGTGTGTGATGAGCTTTACTTTTGGACTACCGATGTTTTATTCCGGTTTTTTCCTTTTTATGGTCAATTAATGTTTAGACATTTATTCTTGTATGCTTTGATGACACGCCATAATTGCATGTGACATTTCCATTATCAAAATGGGGTGTTACATCGATACAACGGAAGACTTAACTTTTAGGCTTTCTTGAATTAGATGAAGTATTAAGTGCATAAAGTATAAGCATGCGGGGACGACTTCTTCTTGGATCCCGCAACGCCACCGTCTTCAAATGCCGTAACATAAGTAGACACAAACGAAATGGCTTTGAACATTTCATTCTAATTCGGTAGCATTTTACCTCCGGTCGGTGAAGACTGTTGGACGATATAAAATATCGTACTTGTGGCAGGTATATTTAATTAAAAATCTCCTTGACAAGATTTTGCGGGTAATCCCGTTCTCTTTACTCGACCGTCCAAAGCTGACTGCGAACGTAAAGAGTGAATCATTTGGATAAAATTATCCGTATGATTGAAGCTGTCAATTCTGATTCTTGGAACAAGTTTGATTCTTTAAAGAATTGCACCATCGTTGCTTTCCAGTTGTCACGAGCTTGATTCATATTGAATCTTGCAAGTTACCTACCAAGTGCTGTTTTAGGTTAACACTAGAAGGATTTCCACTCATCACTGTGAACACTAAGGTATCACTCTGAGTGTTCTGGCAAGATCAATAAGATATTGCGTAGAGGCCTGGAACATGTTTAAATTCAGTTTAGAATTAAACCACTGTTGTTTTCCAGTTATCACAAGCTTGATTCATAAAGAATCGCACAAGTCACCTACCATGAGCTTTTTGATATTCGCTCAAGAAGGATTTCCATCTTCATTGTAAATATTCTCGTATTACACAGATGTTCAGGCAAGATCATGAAGATTTTGCGTAGGACTCTTAAGATCTTTCTTACTTTTCACAGTGTGTGAAGAAGAAAGGAAATATGAAAGTGTGTCCTAATGAGATATTTGATGATCTCAAAGGGCTCTAGACTCGATCGTGCATTTTGGATTTTAGTGATCGGAGGCTGGAGAGGAGTGCCACCTTTTCAATACAAATTTATTCGGAGTGAATAAATCAATAGATAATGTGTTGTCTCCGTGTGATTAAAACAAATACCTTTTGAGAGATATCTGAGTTAGCTGGGATGGGTTGTGCATTGTATCACTGGGTCCATGATGTCTGTCTTCAATATCGAGAATCATTAAAATGATCTCAATAGCATATGTGTTGACTCGGTTTCTACCTAAAGTTGTAAGGAGGGCTTCTTTCTTTACACCCTTTATCTTTACAATTCTTTTTCATTCTTCAACCCCTTCAATGCTTACCAATACGTCATAACTAGCACCTTGTTGTGATTGTTCTAGTGCTAACTTAAGTACTTGGTCGGCATTCAACTACGTTCACAATCTTTCTCCAACTTTCCTAAGGACTACTATTTCTAGCTATGGAATGTCCTTGGAAAGATTCCTCCGGTTCTAGAAGAATCATTGGACTTAACCTATCCTACCATCCTTATGTCATCATAATCTTCATCGTTGTGAAATAAATGGGTTTTGGGTAAGTATATGTCACCATGAAAATCCATTTTGATATGAAAATCCGTTTTGCTCCCCCTTAACATATGCCATGATATTTGAAAACTTTTCGCATATGTCGGGATGAGCCAGCACACTAAGTCAAACCATTTGTGTTAGACCAAGTTATAAAGTAAACTTGATCCCTTACAAGGTTTTAAAGTAAACCTTGCCCGAGAAAATTAATTCCCGTTGAGAGCCAAAGCTTTCATAAGAAATACTTGACTTTAATATGAAAACCGGGTTGCAGTCTGAAATAACTACAAGCCATTTAGGCATGTTTTATGAAATATTTACAACTTTTGTACGAACTCTATTTATGGCTTCGTGTCGATATTAATCAACATTTCTAAGGCCGTAAATATTATCGTACCAAAATACATGCCTTTGAAAAATAAAGTAAAAATATTTTTGGATTTTTCTGAATTTTTCAATTTTTATGGTTTTTATATGGTTTTATATTTTTGTATTTTGCTTTTGTGGATAAACATATAAACAATATATACAAATGATCACCAAGGATACGGAGAATAGTTTTACCACCACTATTCTTTCGCTTCATCTGCCAGTTCCTTTAGAGTCTCAGGCGAGAAAGTTCTCATTCCTAGCTTGTCGGCCAAGAATTCAATTCGAGCGCGATCTAAAGCCTTCGTGAAAATATCCGCCAATTGATACTCAGATCGGACAAAGTAAAGCGCGATCACTCCATTTTCCACTTGCTCCTTGATGAAGTGGTAGCGAATGTCAATGTGCTTCGACCGGGAGAATTGAACATTGTTGCAGCATAAGGAAATTGCACTCTTGTTGTCACAGTACATCGGTATTTTATTGAAACCTAGACCATAGTCGGTTAATTGCGATCTCATCCAAAGAATTTGAGCACAGCAACCGGACATGGCTATGTATTCTGCTTCCATACTTGAAATTGTAGCGCTTTTCTGCCTTTTTGATGCCCAACTGATTAGTCGATCTCCTAGTAGTTGCAAAGTTCCACTCGTGCTACGCCTTATATCTTGACAACCCGCGTGATCCGCATCTGCATAAGCCATAAGTGCAATCGAAGAGTCCTTCGAATACCAAAGTCCCCGATTAATGGTTATTTTAAGATATCGAAAGATCCGTTTAATTGTAGCTAAGTGTAACTCAGTAGGCCTAGTTTGATACCGAGCACACATACATATAGCAAACTGAAGATCAGGTCGACTGGCTGTGATATATAGAAGAGTACCGATCATTCCACGATAATGTGTCGGATCAATGGCAACTCCATGTGGATCTGCATCAAGCTTAGTTCGTTCCACCATTGGAGTATCCACAGGGTCGCAAGATTCCATCTTATACTTCTTTAGCGATTCAAGGGCATACTCGGATTGATTGATAAAGATGCCTCTGGGACTCTGAGATATCTGAAGACCTAAGAAGAATGATACCTTGCCCATCATTGACATCTTAAACTTGGAAGACATGAGTGTCCCAAACTCATCCGATAAGGTTTGGGTCGAGGCTACAAATATAATATCATCAACATATATTTGTAACATAATCATATCTTTACCTCGTTTCTGAATGAACAGCGTGGGATCCACCTTGCCTTTAGCGAAGCCTTGCGTAATGAGGAATTGTGACAATATATCATACCATGCGCGTGGAGCTTGCTTCAACCCATAGAGAGCCTTCTTAAGCTTGTACACATGATTAGGATAATTAGGATTCACAAAACCATTCGGTTGTTGAACATAGACCTCTTCCTTGATTTCACCATTAAGAAATGTCGTTTTCACATCCATCTGATAGACAATCATATTCATATGGGCTTCATAAGCGAGGAATAGTCTAATAGCTTCCAAACGGGCAACAGGTGCAAAGGATTCCATAAAGTCGATGCCCAATAATTGCTTGTATCCACGAGATACTAGTCGAGCTTTGTTCTTCAATATTCCGCCTAACTCATCGAGTTTCACCTTGTAAACCCATTTCAAAGTGAGTAACTGTACTTGATCCGGGCATGGGACAAGTTCCCAAACTTCAAGACGTATGAAATTGTTAAGTTCTTCTTGCATAGCTTCTATCCAACAAGATTGAGTAAAAGCTTGTTGCCATGTCTTAGGTTCAACTTCAGTGAGAAAAGCATCAAAATGACAAAACATTGCATTTTCTTGTAGCTGACTTCTTGTGGATACCGGACGATTAGGGTCACCAATAATAGAATCTATAGGATGATCCTTTGTCCACTTGCTGTCATGTTCACGAATCCGTGGATTGGAGTAGACCGTAGAAGGAGCTTCCTCTGAGGTGGACGACCCGACTTGATTAGGGTCGGGAATTGGTACACCAAAGAATGGAAGTTCACGCATTTGAGAGAATTCCAAATCGTGATCATCATCATCCTCTTCATCATCAATAGGCATGACATGGGTAGTTGATTCGGGTGTTGGTTGAGAATTACTAGTTGATGGTATATCTTGACCAATTGTTGGTGCATATGTGTCTGATTGTGCTTCGGTTGCTGGAGCGACAACTTCGGTTACCGGAGCTATTACCTCAGGTTCTGGAGCAACAATACCTGGAGGAGTAAAGAATTCATCAAAGAACGGTTGAAACAACGTATCCCATTCAGTCCTAGAAGGTGGTGTAAATGATGATGAAGTAGGGTTGTTTGGGACAAGACCAAAACTAATGTTACTGGGTCCCATTTCATGAAGTGCGGGTTCAGAGCTGCTTTGCTCAGAAGCCATTGTTGTCAGCTCATCAAAATCAACATTCATAGTTTCGAGGATCTTGCGAGAGTTACAGTTGTAGATTCAGTATGCCTTCTTTGCGGGTGCATAACCAATGAAAATACCAATATCAGCCTTTGGTTGAAGTTTTCCCAAATTGTCACCATCATTATTTGGATAGCAAAGAGTGCCAAATACATGAAGATATGATAAATCTTGTACTTTACCATGGAGAAGCTCATAAGGTGTTTTAACATGGCGTTTACGAATTAGTGACCGGTTTTGGGTGTACACTGCTGTAGATACTGCTTCTGCCCATAAAAACAATGGAGCGTTTGCGTAATTTAACATCGTTCGAGTAGTTTCCATAAGTGTGCGATTTCGCCTTTCAACGACACCGTTTTGTTGTGGAGTGCGTGCAACGGATGTTTCATGAGATATGCCAACTTCTTCATAATAATCACGCAAGATTTGATTCACAAATTCGGTTCCATTATCTGTGCGAATGCGCCGGACAGTAGTGTTGAGACGCACTTGAATCATCTTGAGAAATCCGATGATGAATTTTGGTGCCTCATTTTTTGTTGTAAGAAATTTCACCCAAGTAAACCGAGAGTAATCATCGACAATGACGAGGATGTACTTTTTACCACTAAGACTTTCAACACGCGTTGGCCCACAAAGATCCATATGCAACAGATAAAGTTTCTCTTGGTTGGTGTCTTCCGTCATGGGTTTGTAAGATTTCTTAGTGCTTTCCCCATTGTACACGCGGAACACAAATGATCCTTGTGAAATGAAAGTTTAGGAAGACCACGAACAAGTTCATTTTTCGCCAAATGCTTAATAGCGTCAAAGTTAAGATGAGATAACCGTCGATCCCATAACCATGACTTAGTCTTCGATGCTTTGGAGAGAAGACATACGGTAGAAGCGGCTATCATGTCTTGTAGAGACAAAGTATACAAATTATTCCCTCGAGTACCTTTCAATAAATCAACCCCTTCCAAATTACGAATGAAGCAGGTATGCTCTCGAAAAGCGACTTCTAGGTTTGCATCACAAAATTGTCCCACATAAAATAAGTTGTGACCGAGACCTTCCACATAATAAACTCTTAAAATAATAACATTCCCAATATGATATTCACCATAACCCAGTATCTTTGCAATATGATCATTTCCAAATCGAACCGTACCAAGAAACTTGCTGACGAAATTTCTGAGCTGAGAGCGATCTCCGGTCATATGCTTGGAGCAACCAGAGTCAAAATACCAGAGAACAATTTGGACCACTTGTTTTCAACAACAACAGTAGACAATGCATTAGAAACTATTGGTTCCGGAGTGTTAGCAGATACAAATAAAATATTATCAGAATTGCTAACAGGTTTGTAACCCTTAGATTTCTTGCGTTTTCTAATGTGAGTTTTAGCACTAACAGGTTTTACTGTTCCAACTTTCTTAGGTTTTGGATTATTCGCAGGCACTACAGTGGGAGTAGACCTATTTAAAGGGCACTTGGTTCCTATAGTAGTGTCGGTGTTCCTAGTTAAAGGACACGCTTGTGTTTTGGTAGCGTTGGTACTCCTAGTTAAAAGGCACGCTTTCTTCGCTTTAGTGGGAGTGATCCTAGTCAAAGGGCACATATTTCCTACTATAGTGAAAGTTCTACCAGTGGGGAGCCACATCCAACCAACTTGGGTTAACACTTTCCCAGTCGGTTTCCATTCTAATCCATTTTTCCGGGCATACATCTCATTCACATGGTCAATAAGGCAAGAATCATGACGACTAGAAAACATACATTCATTGCAATTCCAACCTTTCAAATTAGAATTCACACTAGGCTTAGAACGATGCACAACCGCAAAGCCTTTCGGTTTAGCTACATGATTCTTTTTATTCAAAACAGAAATAACATTCCTAGGATGGGCTTCTACTTTCTTCTTCACTTGACTACTAGATGGGGGCAAGATCCTATCATTCTTCTTGTTTCTTTTAAGCTTAGATCTTTGAGCCTTAGTAGTGGTGCTTACTCCTGTAGATGGCAACATGGGAATATTAGAAGCTGGTTTTGATTCCGCCTTATCTTTAGTGACCAAAGTTTGAGATGGTTTAGTCCTAGGGCCCTTATTAAATGGTGTGACGGCTATAAGGTTCCTTTTGATTGCACTAGAGGACGATGTTGAGACCGTAGCTGCGTTATCCACAACAATCTTACCTTTTAGAGTACGAAGTGTTTCCTTTAACTCAGCCAAGACCAGATTTTTATCACAAATTTGTTCCCTCAAATCAGATATTTCCACCGACTTCCGATTCAATAGTTCAATCAATGATTGATTATGTGCAGTGTTATTAACACATGCGGGCTGTACTGAATCGAAGAGTCGTGTATCTTTCTGTTTTAAGTTATCAATTTTGGACAAAATCTTGAAAACTCGATTATCTAGATCAAGTTTAAAATTCTCAGCGGCCTCAAGTACGTTCACACAGTTATGCTCCTTAGATTTCTCTATTTCTATCGGCAAAGATTTAGCAACTTTGTCACTTGGCTGACGCTGTTTTAATTGTAAATTCAATCGAAAATTCTTTTCAAAGTTTACATCATCGATATTAACACCTTCGAATGACGTTTCAAAGATTTCTTGAATAAATTGTTGCTTGCATTCAAGCGAAATACAATGTGTTTGAATCTCATCAAAACGTTTTCAAATCGGAGAATATGAATCTTGAAGCTTTAAAAATTCAGCGTCAAATTCGTGACAAGTACTATTACCACATTATCCACAGATTCAACATTATGCACAATAGAATCATTATCAACACTTGTATTCACACAGACAGAAACTATATCATGAGACATCACTTGCTTCAGAAGCTGATCATTTTGGCGTAAAACCCGTTCTATTTCAAGTAAACTGTTTTCATAAGCATCATCCATTTCATTGAAAACACGTCTAACTTCTTCTATTTCCAGAAGAAAATCTTGATCATGATTACTAAGACAAGCTTTAACATTCTTTACAAACGGAACAATTTCGTCTCGAAACGCAGCTCTAGTGTGCTCAAAATTCCATTCACCTTCCGTTATGGCCAAAGCCGTCGTACGTTCCAAAATGACCTTGTCAAAATCGGCTAAGTGTTGGTGTACCGCATTTAAGTTAATGGACGCCTTACTTGCCGGTGGAATTAACTTTGTTAAATCCGTTCTGACAAGTGTAGGAGACGTACTAGGAAGGTTTTCATTTGACAAACTTTGGGGCACAAGAACTGTCAATTCTACTAATTCCTTTTGTAAGGGAATGCGTGTCTTTTTCGAAAGTTGATCTTTTTTATGTTGATCATAATCAATTGTATGGAATTTTGAAAGCATTTTAGAATGAGTTTCATCCGCAAGTGACTGTGTCTCCTCAGTACTACGAACAAAAGGTGCTTCTTTCGATTTTCCAATTATGGTCATATCATAAAGACCGGGAATATGTTCCTGAGCTTGTTTTGCATAACCGGGATTAGGTGGTAAATCTTGAAGACGCTTAAGTTCGAGTTCTTTAAATGATTTAGTTAAAAGATGAACCTTTTCTGTGGAATCGTATTGTTTTAAAAGCTGTTGTTCTTTGAATTTAAGATGTTTGGTAGCATTAATTTCCGATTCAAACTTTTTAGACTCGAGAGTTACGAAATCCATTTTAAGTTTCTGAAAATCATTCACAACCGACTCTTTTTCTTTTAATTCATTGGAAAGATTAGCTTTTAATGATTCTATTTCTTTCAAGTGTTCAATCTTTTCAAAACGAAATTGGTCAAATTCAGAACATGTTATTTTCTCTGCTTGAGGGACCATTTCAAAAGCTTTGACCTTTTCTTTATGCAACGCAAGCTCAGCAGTTAGGGTGGAATTGGTATCTACAGATTGTCTGAGGGCCATATGCATTTGATCAATTATATGTTTAGGTACCATGACCATATCATGTTGAGCATAAGATTCCATACCCGTCGTAGCATTTGGTTGAGGTTCACTCAAATGTGTAGGATTGGGTACCACATCATTTGAGGTACTAGTCCCCGAATGCTGTTCGAGGTTGTCATTTTCATGCCCAACTTGATGTTGGTTATCATCATTACCAATATTGGTTGTGGTGGGTACCTCACTGATGACATCAGAACCGTAGTGAGAGAGATTAGCAACGAGAGCAGCTTGGGCAGAGTGAATGTCATCACAATCCGAATCATATGCGTCATGCTTGATAAGTTGCATTAGAAGTGGAAACGACTGCAATGCCTTCAGTATCTGCTGCCCCTGGGTCTGCAAGAAATGATAACTCCTCTGAATCCAAAATCTTTCCCTTTGACTGAGCATCGACCAAATACATCTTCTCACGAAACCATGCATCATCCCTCCTCCTTTTCGGTTGAGTGCATTCCCTAGCCATATGACCTTGTCCTCGACAATTGTAGCAAGTCACAACCTTTTTAGGACCAATGGGGCTTCCATTTCCATTAGCTTGAGAATTCACAACTTGAGCATTCACAGTCCTTGTAGGAGGTCCATATGAATTTTGCCTTCCCTGAATAGGTTGCAATGTTACTTGACAATCTTGAACAGTAGCTTGTTGTCGAGGATTTGAAGAGGTGCGAAGCTGATTGTTTGTTGGTGGAAATCCTCTAGTTGCAACAAGTTTTGACAAGTAGGCAGTGAGATGGTTTAGTACATCAGCTGGCGTATCATTTGGAGTAAAGACCGGTGCTTGGATTGGTGGAAGTTCATTAGAGTAGAAAGCTTGTGCTGGTTGTGCTTCTATTGGAAAATATCCTTGCTGAGGAGTATAGCCCATTGGAGAAATGTTGACTTGTGATGGTGATGTTTGATATGTTGGTTGCTGTGGAAAAGATTGTTGATGAACACTTGGTTGAAATGCTTGCTGTGGCATCATTGGTGGTTGATAAGATGGTTGTTGTGGTTGCTGATAGGTGTGTGGTGGTGGCTTCTGCAAGTATGATGGTTGTTGATAAGTATAAGCCATGTTTTGTTGAGAAGCATACATTGCAAGTGGATCATGAACTTGAGGTGTAGACAACCGAGCCTCGATCACATGGCATTCGTGTTGTTGAAGAAAAGCTTGAAGTTGATCCACCTTGGTGTTATGCAAGTCCTTAGCCAATTTAACATCCGTCACGTATTTTTTCCATTCTGGAGGAAGAGTGTTCAAATACTTGGTGTTCAATTGAAAGGTAGGAATTGCCATGCCATAGATATTAAGCTCATTCAACAATAGGGTAAATCTCAGATAGTAATCATCGAGAGTCTCCCCTGGCACATAGGCAAACTTATCAAAAGTATCATAAAGCTTACACTCTCGTTCTTGTTTAGTTAACAAGGTGCCTTGCATTAGAACACGAATTCTATCCCATAACTCTTTGGCAACTTTATGTTTGCTGACGAGTTTGTAGACATCTGGAGGAAGGGCTTGGAGAATGATATTTGTATCTTGTTTAACAGACTTGTCTTGTATCTTAGCATCTCCAGTTAGTTCACCCGTTGTGCGAGGACAAGTAACACCACCTTCCGTCACAGTACCATATACCAATGGTACATTGAGCACCGATGCCCAAATTAGATGTGCATTCTCCTTGTTCAACATATAAAGTTCCATGCGGGAATCCCACTCCTCATACATAGTCTTCACCAACATTGGAGGACGATTATCCGTACCCGAGAGGATGGACTTATCCGTAAGAGATGTGTACTCCATTTAAGATTTACAAACGTTGATCGAATAATGACAGAAAGTTAATGTGTTTGTTGTTGTGTGTTAAAACCGAGAATTAATGTTGAAATCCCCTAAATTATGTTCTCGATAAACCAAAGATTCCAAGACTAAATTAAACACGTTTTTGAAAAATCTTGGAAATCTTGTCACTGTATCGGAATGCACAAAACAAGTTCTGTCGCAATACTCGATCGCAATAACTATCGCAATACTCAATCGCAATAACTATCGGAATGCACAAACAGGTTCTGTCGCAATGCCTATCGGAATACCTATCGCAATGCTTGATCGCAATACCTGTCGGAATGTCTGATCGCAATACCTGTCGGAATGATGTGATCGCAATACCTGTCGGAATGTGTTGATCGCAATACCTGTCGGAATGTGTGATCGCAATTCCTGTCGGAATGCATGATCGCAATACCTGCCGGAATGTCAGATCGCAATACCTGTCGGAATGTGGCTAAAGAAATTTTGGCAGAGTAACGTTTCAAAATTTCCTTATGCCCGATCGTAATGTACGAAGCAAGGAGCTATCACAATGTTTTGATCGGAATAAGTGTCGAAATAGCCTTTGATCGCAATGTAGAGACCCTAGGTCTTTGCGATAGCAATGATGAAATCAGCCCACTTTGCGATAGAAACAACTTTGCGATGGAGACAACTTTACCACTATTCTCGGAAAGTACACAACAAATTCGCAATTTCAATCCTAAAAACGAATCAAACACCCAAAAAATTTCGTTTTTAACCCAAAATACCAATACCAAATCACTATAACAAGTAACTAGATAACGTATATCAAGAGTAAAGCATAAAAACACAAAAAAAATTGGTACTTTTGAATTCGGATCAAAATAGCCGAAATGATCAAGAAAACAAACACAAAAACCAAGCAATCATCCCATGGCTCTCTGATACCATTTGTTGGATATGTAAATCTTGCTTATGTTTTTAGAGAGATAAAGAGACAGAGAGATGGTGGAACACACACTTCTAGAGAGAGAAACAAATCTTTACTATGTGTAAAATGAAGAACCACGCACCCTCTCCATCTAAGGAGAGGGTTTATATACCCAAGCCCTTGTCATGGGCTTGGGCTTACATTTGGTCGGCCTACACATGTTGTAGGCTAGGCTTGTTCTTGTTTGTTAAATAAAGATTATTAACTAAACTACGAGCTATTACATGGACTATCGTTGGAGTGACCGATCCTTCTTAATACGTAAAACGTATTTCCAACAATATAAACATTGCCCTCAATGTTTAAGCATGTGGGAGTAAACTCCCCTACACTTAGGAAATTGTGCACTTTGTTTAAATCTTGCTAAGGAAGAGACAACTATAGTGATTTCAATGTCAACATATAAGATATGAAATATTTAATCACAAAAGTTTAGGATAGAACGGGAAGACGGGAACACGGGATCACGGGTCGTCAAATATCATCAAAAGTGCTCTTTGAAAGCTTAAATCCCTGCACATCATAAGAAACAAGACAACAAACACCTATGTAGCTCCCCCTACACTTATTATGAAAACGGGTAAAAGGATAGATCATCGGGTTGTCTCCCGAGAAGCGCTTTTTTTTGTTAACCGAGTCACGCGCCTGACTCGACCCAGAACTAATTCAAGCGAAATGTGGTGAGGGATGGAATCATCTCATGAGAGATGTCCTCACCAAAGTACAACTTAACACGTTGGCCATTCACCTTAAAGTTACGCCCGTTTGGTTGCGATAACTCAATGGTGCCATAAGGGAAAATTTTAGCAATGGTGAATGGACCGGACCAACGAGATTTAAGTTTGCCTGAAAATATTTTCAACCGAGAGTTAAAGAGTAAAAATTGATTACCTATGTGTAACTCTTGGTTCTTAATCCTAGAATCATGAATGAGCTTGGTTTTCTCCTTGTAGATCAATGAATTCTCATAAGCCTCATTCCTAAGTTCATTAAGCTTGTTGAGTTGGATTTTCCTAAGATCACCAGCTTTGTTGATATCAAAATTAGCCCATTTCAAGGCCCAATAAGCCTTATGCTCCAACTCAATGGGGAGGTGGCATGCCTTTCCGTACACAAGACGATATAAGTACAACCAATAGGTGTCTTATATTCGGTACGGAAAGCCCACAAAGCATTATCTAACTTATCGGCCCATGAGGCACGATGCTCTCCCACGGTACGCCCTAAGATTCGCTTAAGTCCACGGTTAGAGATCTCGGCTTGACCATTAGTTTGTGGATGATACACGGTGGAAAGTCGGTGATTGACACCATACTTAGCCATGACTCGAGCAAATTGACCATTGCAAAAATGAGTCCCGCGATCACTAATGATAGCACGAGGAACACCGAATCGCGCAAACAATTGTTTCAAAAAGTTTACAACCACCCTCGCATCGTTCGTAGGTAAAGCCTTTTCTTCAACCCATTAAGATACGTAGTCAACGGCTACGAGGATGTACTTGTTCCCTTTAGATGATGGAAATAGCCCCATAAAGTCGATGCCCCATACGTCAAAGATTTCACATTCTTGGATGAAATTTTGAGGCATCTCATATTTATGTGTGATCTTGCCTTGTCTTTGGCAAGCATCACATTGTTTAACCATTTCATGAGCGTCATGATAAATGGAGGGCCAATAAAATCTGGAGTCAAAAACTTTCTTCGCGGTATAGTTAGGACCAAAGTGACCACCAGTGGGTCCTTTGTGGCAAGCTTCTAGGATTAGTAAAGATGATGGCCCATCAACACACCTACGAATGAAAAGATCTGCACATTGCTGGAAAAGGTAAGGGTCGTCCCAATAATAGTGTTTATTATCCTTAAATAATTTTTTCTTTTGTTGGGACGTTAACCCTTCCATAAGAACACCACCCGCTAAATAGTTTGCAATGTCCGCAAACCATGGGGTATCGTCAAGATTGGAGTTAATAGACATTAAGGTCTCAAGGGGAAAAGATTTATTAATCACTTGTTAGAAGTATTTAAAGTGATGGTCATATAATATACCGTTGCAAAGCTCGTGGAAAATGCTACTCAACGGTGTCGAGAGTTCTATGTCATTCTTATGTATGTAACGGGAATTAGTCCCGAACACACAAATGAGGAAGGCCTCCTATTCATGTAAGCCTTAGTATAAAAGGCATAACCATCCTCATTTGTGTGTGTGTCTCCCATTGTATCTTTTCTCTTCTTCTTGTTTTAGAGAGAGAAACTCTCCTTAGTTTCTCTCACTAGAATCATCTACCTTGTATCTTTCTAGTTCTTCTTCATCTAATCTAATATTCCATTCTTAGTTTTAATCTTGATCTTATTCATCTATATTTCTTTCTTATAAGTCGTGTGTTACAATCCAACAAGTGGTATCATTCGCCAAGGGATTCGTGGATAGCTCTTTGGTGTTGTCCTTGTTTCTTGCTTATTCCGTGGGTTCTTTTGATTTTTTTACTAAAGATCAAAATTTTTTCGTGTTTTCTTTGTTATTCCAAGTATTCGTGTTGTGGGTATTTTGGTTTGCTCAAAAACACGAATTTGTTGCCTCAAAGTTGCGAATTTGTTGCCTCAAAGTTGCTAAAATCGTTGCCTAAAAAGTTGGAAAAATAAGGTCCCTTATTGCGACAGCTTGAATTTCGGAAAGGTAAGTACGGTTTCGATCGCAATAACCCTAGGGTTTTACTTTGCGATCAGTATTGCGATAGCCCCTTTTTCCGATCTGAACATTCCGATCGTTATTGCGATCTGGATTGCGACGGATTTAAGGCAATCTTGAAACGTTACTCTGCCTAAATTTTGTCAGCATTCCTATCTGAAGTATTCCGATCTGAAGTATTCCGATCTGAAGTATTCCGATCTGAACATTTTACGATCTGAACATATTCCGATATAAAGTCATTCCGATCTAAGCATTCCGACAGGTCATCATTGCGATCTAGGATTCCGATAGTAGGACATTCCGATAGAAGCACATTCCGATCTAGGATTCCGATCAACACATTCCGATCTAGGATTTCGATCTACACATTCCGATCTAGGATTCCGATCTGCACATTCCGATAGAGCGATAGAGGGACATTCCGATGGATCATTCCGATCAACATTCCGATGGAAATTCTGTTTGAGTAATTTTTAGACTTAGCCACTATCTAGACTAGTCTCGGAACATACTTTACACGAAGATCAAAAAAAAAAAAAAAAAAAAAAAAAAAAAAATTTAATTTTTCCTAGACCATTTTTAGGCCATTTAAGCTTCAATTTCAAATTTTGGCTATGCGAAAAAATTTTCGACCAAAAATTCAAATTTTCGGACCAAAATTCAAATTTTTAGGCCAAATTTCAAATTTTTAGGTTTTATTTTTATTAAAAATTTCATTTTTTTCAAGTTTTTTCCCTACTAGTTATTGGCTATTTCTAACTCGATTTCACATTTTAGTGTTTCAAAATTTTTTCGGATTACCGTTTTGTCGGACTGAGGAATTTTTTTTTCGGGCTGGAGAATTTTGGCAAACTTTGATTTTGTTGACACCCCAACACACGCTTTCTACGAATTGAGATCCTGTTTTTCACACGACTTCTACTATGAGTTATCAACAAGATAGGGATGCTGCGGGTTTTGAGCATCGTGATAGACATGTAAGAAAGAAGGGGAATGTTGCTCATCTCCAGTCTCAGCTTCTTATAGCACAAAAGGAAGAAGCAGGAATTCCACTTCTAGCTGAAGAGTTTGATCTCATGGCATCTGAAGCAGCATATGAGGAGGAAGAAGAGGTGACTTCCGACTCCATCTTGATGGCTAATTCACAGCAATCATCCACATCGGTAGTTCAACTTGACAGAGCTCCTGTGTATGATTCAGACGGTTCCTCTGAGGTACACCCACGTCTCAATGCTAATGAGTTATATAATATGTCTAATCAGGAGGAAGAGTATACTGAGTCACTTGAGCCTTCCACTGAGACACACGGGGTTCAAACGAATAATAGCAATATTATTTCTAATGCACCCAGTGTGGACCTTAGTGGGGATCAAGTAGCACAACCTACAACCCTTCCTGACGAGACGCATGCGTATTATAAATCATTATTTGATAAGCTTGCCAAGGATGTTGCTCATGCGAATGTGGTTAATAATAAGTTTAGAGAAACTAATGCCAAATTGACCACTGAGCTTACGGGATATAAGGAACGGGAGAAAAGTTTTGAGATTCATCATGCTAAAATCAAGGAACTTGAACAAGCTCATGCTACATCGGTTTATCAAGAAAAATGCACCACTAAGAAATTAAATGCCTTACATTTAAGTAGTGCAAAAAAGATAAGCGAATTGAATGATGAAATCACCTCTCTTAATAAACAGCTTTCAACTGAAAAATCTATCGTTTCTGACTTAAAAGGAGAAATAAAAAAGCTGAAACATGATTTCAAAATTCGAGAAGATGGGCTTCTTGAGGATTTTTGCAATGCTCAGGATAGGATTAGGGACTTAGACAACCTTTTGGTAAAACGTGGACAATCTATGCAGACGATAAATATGCTCGCACCTAAAGTGAATGAGATAAATTACACCCGTTACAAAATGGCTTTAGGTTGTCCTCTTCCTCCCAATCCAGAATACCTTAAGCAGGTTCAGGCCACAAATCAAACTCTATATAATGGTAGTGTGCTCCTGTCTGATGAGCATGATCCTCCTAGTGTGCATGATTCTGAGGAAACTACTAAACTTGCTGAAGAAACTCGTTTAAGAATGAAAAAGCTTGATAAAGAAGTGACACCTGTTTACTATCCAAAAGTTAATCCTCCAACAGTTTTTGTTCGATCTAAAACTAGTACCGAATTGCTTTTGCTACCTAGTGAGGAATTGACAGAGGATCCTCCTAAACCGAGTGTTGCACGACGATTTCTTAACGAGCTCAAAGATAATTTTGTCATTCTCAAACGGGTTGTTAACGCCAAAATGACTGGAGGAAACTTTACATCACCCGTTCATGTCGAGTTACAAAAAGTGCTTCATACAGAAATCAATCCCATTATTAATGAAGTTGATGCGAGGATAGGCAATCTTGAGAACGCTTTTCTAAAAGAACTAGCCAAATTTGTTGAAGACTTCAAATCTTTGGCGAAGGAGGCTGATGAATCTCTTGATAAAATTAAAGTTTTGGAAAGCGACCTTGCATGTCTCTCGAAAGCAAGTGACAGTGGTGATTGTGTTGATAGTAACCCTGTTGCGGTAAACATCTCTGTGTCAGACAATGAAACCCTCCAAAATGAGCTTGATCGTACGAAAGAGAAAATGGAGTCTTATGTCATCAAAAAGGACAACGAATTCACCGATCTTTGGAATAAATATGTCAAAAAATGTGATGAATGTAAGGATGACAAACTCTCGTATGATAAAGCTTACAATGAACTGCAACAAACAATCGAACAGCTACGAGCTCAGTTAGGAGGTGAATGTCGCGACAGTGAGCCTTCAACAAATGTTAATCAAAAAGAGTTCACGATTCTTCAACACCGATATGATTTTCTTCAGAAACATTGTCATTCTCTTGAACTTGCTTTGCAAACCAAAGTTGGAAAAGTTCCTGATGACAATAATTTACAAGTAAAACTCTCTGAATCATTTCGTGAATTAAATGAAAAGAGTAAGGATATTTCTGATGTGAAAGCTCAGTTGCAAGACAAAGACATCGCGATTGCTGAGTTGCAGAAACTTGTTGGAAAGATGGGTGGGAAAACTGTGGAAGCTAAGGTTGAAAAATCAGTTGTTAGACAACCCAATGCGTACAAAGTACCAAAGCCATCTATCTTAGGAAAACCGCCTTCTAATGTTTCTAGGTTACCTCCTAATACCGATGTGCCATCGCCTGTACCAAAACCAGCCATCTCACCCTATGTTCCTCCATTTAGAAAACCCACTCTTGCTAAACACAACTCTGTGAATGCACCTTGCACTACTCCTAAGAGTACTCCCAAGTGTGTGACTCTTACGCCCACAAAGGAATCTAATGGTTCAAATGACGTTGGTCAAACCAAAAACCTAGGGGATGGTAAGCAAAAAGGGAACATTCAGAAAGTAAACCATGTGTATTCAAAACCTAGTAAACCAACAACCACTAGAGTTCAACACACACCTAATGGTAATCAACCAAAACCTAGGACCCCTTCCCAACAACCTAGGAATTGGCAATCACCAATGAGTAGCCGTGTTTCGAACATAGTGCCTGAACGGTCAACAAACCCTAGGTACACAAGACCTTTCGAGAATCCCAAACTCCCTGTATTCCCCACGTGCAAAAAGGGCATTCACCATGGAAATCATGCTCATTGCATTCTGCAATACCTCTATGAGGTAAACTCTCGTGCTTTCACACAGAGAAAGAATGTAGAATCCCATAAGCCAACAAGGAGATTCCCACCCGTCACAAAGAAAAGCAATGACAATAAATCCTCAAGGCGGATCAATGCAGGATCTAGTTTCTCTCCAAAGAAGTCTTCCGCTGTGCAAGAGAACACTAATCCTCGATCTAGTCTTCAGTGGAAACCCACGGGTAGGATCTTTAAGGAAGTCGGTCTTAAGTGGATTCCCATCAAGAAGAGTGATGACACCTGCTCCAGCACTAATGCGAGTGTCTTGAATGTAGAAAATGCATTTGTTACTCCTAACACTAGTATTTGTGCAAATTCTTCTTCTGTCATTGCAGGTACTTCAGCGGATTTTGAATCCATTTCTTCAAAGGGTTCCAATTCTGTACATACAACATCACCCTCTTCTGCTGTACAAAGGTCTATTTTGGATTATTTTAAAAAACATTGAAAATCAAAATACAAAAATATAAAACCTATAAAAACAAAACAAAAAACGAAAAAATCTTTCAAAAATACCAAAAATATTCTTCTCGACATGTCTTTCAGTTTCGATAATATGGACGTGCCTAGAAATGTCGCTCAATAACGACACGGGTGTGTACATAAAGCTCGAATGAAAGTTCAAATGTTTTAAAAACATGTCATTTCCCCTTTCTTCAGATGATTTGCAATTACCTCAGAGTGTGACTCGTGCCTCAAAGAAAGGAAAGTTGATCACGGATGATAACTTATCCTTACCAACGAGAAAATAAAACTTTCTCGGTCATGAGCTTCCGATAAAAACATTCCATGTTTTAAGCTCATGTAAACGACTTACAGTTAAATGTCAGACTGTAACTCGAACTTCAAATAAAGGAGAGTGTATTTTTAAAGATAACTTATCCTAATAACGGGTAGAGTAATCTATCTCGGGTTGAGCTTGTCACAAAACATTCAACGTTTTGAGCTCAACATAATGGCTTATAGTCACATGTCAGACTATAACCCGGTCCCCAAAAGAAAGGAAAGTCGTTGACTTATCCTCAACAACGAGAAATTCGCTTTTCTCGGTCATGAGCTTTTATCAAAACATTCAAAGTTTTAAGCTCATGAACCCAATTTTCACGGACTTTTGAGCACAATTTTTCAAGATATTTCAAAACAATGTGCTCATATACTCCCCTATTTAAATAGAACTTTTTTTCAAGGGGGAGTATAATGATTTCATAAACATTTGTTCCAAAGTTTCATGACACATTATTCTCTCCATGTTTCATCACTAATTTCACAAAAATTTCAATTTCATGCAATTTTTGAGGGGGAGAATAGTGATTAAAATGTGTTATCATGAATAAGATCTTTGATATAAGTGCTTTCTCTTCCTAATATGTGCAAAAATCTCTCCTTTTATGATGCACATATGTAGGGGGAGCGTTTTTGGTGATATAGAAAACTTTCAAGGTGTAAACATTGATTTCATCAACACCTTGACTGTATTTTCAAATGATTTTTCTGGTTACGATATCTATACCCTTCAACACATAAATTCACGATGGTATTGGTGTCAAAAGGTGGTTAGGTATTCGTCCTATGATCCAACCAGAACCGGAGGGATCTTCCCAGGGACAATCCATTAGAACTTAGAAGTCCTTAGGAAAGATGGAGTAGTTGAGTGTACGGGAAAAATGCCGACTAATGACTTAAGCTAGCACTGGAACAATCACAACAAGGTGCTAGTTATGACGTCTTGGTAAGCATTGAAGGGGTTGAAGAATGAAAAAGAAATGTAAGGATAAAGGGTGTAAAGAAAGAAGCCCTCCATACAACTTAGGCAGAAACCGGGTCAATACATCTACTATCAGAATCATGTTGATGATTTCTGGTATTGAAGACAAAGCATCATGGACCCAGTGATGCAATGCACAACCCTTCCCAGCCTACTCAAGCTTCTCTCAAAAGAAGTTTGTTTTATTGTCACGGAGTTCAACTCATTTCTATCAACTTTCTCACTCCGAGATAGTAGATATTGAATAGGTGGCTGTCTGCTCCAGCCTCCGATCACCAAATAAACGTGCACTTATAGAGTCTAGAGCCAACGAGATTCATCAAAAATCTCATTAGGACACTTATTCCATAGATCAATTGTTGTTCATCATTAGAACACAAGCGATGATTTACAGAGTCCTACGCTCTATCCTTGTGGTATTGCTAGAACATTCAGAGTGATACTCTTTAGTATTCACAGTGATGAATGGAAATCCTTCCAGTGTTAACATCAAACAGCACTGCGGTAGGTCATATGTAAGATTCACTTGAATCAAACATATGTTAACTGGAAAGCAACAGTGGTTTGATTCTTAATTGATTCAAACTCGTTCCAGGTCTCGACGCAATATCTTTATGATCTTGCCAGAACATTCAGAGTAATACTATTCAGTATTTACAGTGACGAATGGAAATCCTTCCAGTGTCATCATCAAACAGCACTGCGGTAGGTAACTTGTGCGATTCTATATGAATCAAACTTGTGTCAACTGGAAAGCAACGATGGTTTGATTCTTAATTGATTCAGACTTGTTCCAGGAAAGTGAATTGACGACTTAATCAGCAGAATGGAACTGCATGATTCACTCCTTACTTTGAATTATCTTTCGATATATTCAAGTATTGAGAACGGCTACCACAGCTGGAAATCCTGTCAAGGAAGTTCTTTGAACTTACCTGATCACAGGTACAGTATTCGTACTGTATAACGGGAAACCGGTGGAATGCAAACGGTGGCGTTATCTCAAGAGTCGCAATTCAAGGCCACATATTCAGGATTATTGAAGAAAGCTCAAGAACATCTAAAGACAAAGACTTCCGCTACTCTGATGATCAAGGGAGATTGTTTACAAGCTTTCAAGTCAACACAAAACATGAGTATGTGGAGAAAGACACAAGAACACAAGCTGGCAAAGCTTCAATATCAAGTCAAGGAAAAGATCAAAGATCCAAGATCACAAGTCATGAAAGGAACTATGCAAGAACTCTCAAGGCAACAAGCTTCAAAGTCTGCAACAACAAAGAAGTGAAGTCACATAATACATGACCACCACTTAGGGGGAGATTGTTAGAAGTATTAAAAGTGATGGTCAAAGAAGTGAAGTCACATATTATATGACCACCCCTTAGGGGGAGATTGTTAGAAGTATTTAAAGTGATGGTCATATAATATACCGTTGCAAAGCTCGTGGAAAATGCTACTCAACGGTGTCGAGAGTTCTATGTCATTCTTATGTATGTAACGGGAATTAGTCCCGAACACACAAATGAGGAAGGCCTCCTATTCATGTAAGCCTTAGTATAAAAGGCATAACCATCCTCATTTGTGTGTGTGTCTCCCATTGTATCTTTTCTCTTCTTCTTGTTTTAGAGAGAGAAACTCTCCTTAGTTTCTCTCACTAGAATCATCTACCTTGTATCTTTCTAGTTCTTCTTCATCTAATCTAATATTCCATTCTTAGTTTTAATCTTGATCTTATTCATCTATATTTCTTTCTTATAAGTCGTGTGTTACAATCCAACATCACTTTATTTGGATGTTCCCCTTGATAAGGATCCTCGAGTCTACTAAGATGATCCGCAGCGAGGTTTTCCACTCCCTTTTTATCACGAATTTCAATTTTAAATTCTTGGAGGAGCAAAACCCAACGAAGGAGTCTCGGTTTAGCATCTTGCTTGGTCAACAAGTATTTCAAGGCGGAATGATCGGTGTAAAGGATGGTGGTGGAAAGCACAAGATAGGGGCAGCATTTCTCAAAAGCATATACTACGGCTAAAAGATCTTTTTCGATAGTGGTATAATGCAATTGAGCCCCCGTCATTGTCTTGCTAGCATAATGGATTGGTTGGAAGTGTTTGTTCACTCGTTGACCTAAAACCGCTCCTACCGTGAAATTACTAGCATCGCACATGAGCTCGAAAGGTAACTCCTAATTTGGGGAGACTAAGACTGGTGCCTTAGTTATTTTACCTTTAAGAAGTTCGAAAGAGTCGAGACATTCTTGAGAAAAGATGAAAGGAGCATCATTTTCTAAGAGATGAGTCACTGGTCGAGCTATCTTAGAAAAATCTTGAATGAAACGACGATAAAATCTCGCATGACCTAAAAACTTCTAACTCCTTTGACGGTGGTAGGTGGAGGCAACTTAGCAATGACGTCAACTTTAGCACGGTCGACTTTGATACCGGCTTTGGAAATTTTGTGACCTAGAACAATGCCTTCTTTTACCATGAAATGGCATAATAACTGATTTTTGGTTAGTTAATAAAAAGTTTGGTTGCAACATCTTTCTTTGTGTTGCTCGTACCCAATTATATTTGTTTGTCGTTGTTTCGTTCTCGGTATCTTCTCGTATTGATCAAGGTTCAAAGTGGAATTGTTGGTCTTGGTCACTAAAAGGGGAGCTTTGGGTTATCTATTCTAATTTGTGAGATAAACGATAAAATAATTAATTGACAAGATGAAAACGAACTAACCTTGACTTGGCGGGAAAAATGAAAATTAGAAACTGGAATTGAATTAAAACAAGCTAATCCGGAATCCGTTATGTGAAGCTTGTCCGGAATACAAAACCATGAGCTTATCCGGAAAACATACACCTTCTCTTATCCGCAATATCCAAATAAAATCCTTATCCGCAATACCCAAACTTCTCTTATCCGGAATACGGCTGATGATGCTTATCTGGAATAACGACCAACTACTCTTATCCAGAAAACGAAGATATGCTTATCCGGAATGTTGGTTGCTGAAGCTTATCCGGAATCCCTTATCCGGAAAGTGACAAAAACTAGTTATCCGCAAAACACTCTTAAACTCCTTATCCGGAAAAACAAAACAACCCTTATCCGGAAAAATAAACTTGAGGCCTTATCCGGAATATCTAATCCGGAAAACGTTGTGAAGATTCTTATCCGGAAAAACTTGTTATCCGAAAAACAATGTAGAACTCTTATCCGGAATAAGGAGTTATTCTCCTTATCCGGAATAACTAGCAAATGAAGCTTATCCGTAAATATTTACCAAAGTGCTTATCCTGAAAAAGGGGCTTAAACCCTTATCCGGAATCTCGGCTACTAACACCCTTATCCGGAATAAGGAATTTATTTCCTTATTCGGAAAAGGAGGGTTTTGAAGATTCCGAAATTTGAAACAAAAAGTAAATAAGCCAAATCCCAATAAGCACTTTAGCAAAAGTTAAACCACAAGATTTTAAGAAAAAGATGATTAAGCTAGAATTTGAAAACTTTTAAAACCTTAATAAGCTAGAAATCAAAAATCACTTTTTTATCAAAAACTTAAACTTTTTAAATCAACTTATTATCAATAAGCCAATACAAAAATCAACCAAATCACAACCACTACATGCTTATTAAATCAAACCATAGATTATTAAGAAAGGAAGAATGAGAGATTATCAAAAGATTGCTTGAATTAAAAGATTAAGATTCAAAAGTAAAAAACTTAATATAAAACTAGAGACAGAAAGTGCTTAAAAACTTAAGAACTAATAATGAAAAACTAAAAATTAATTAACTAGCTAACCACCCTCCTAATGTGATTAGGAGGGTATTTATAGGTTAAGTGGGAGGTGCATGTGTGGTGTGCTTTCTTCTTTCTTTTCTTCTCGACTCGATTTAATTCTTTGTCTTTTCTCGACGTCGTCTCGGGATTTGAACTTGTCTTAATAATTTTCTTCTTTAATTTAGACTTGAGTTCTTCGACTTCATTAAACTTCTTTCTTTAGACTTTTTCTTCGATAAATCTTCAGAATAGGTCTTGGACATCCGTTCTTTGAGCACTCTTGATCTCTTGACTTCGTCTTTTCTCGTTTTCTTCGATAAAAGCCCGTGAAAGCCCGTGTTTTCTTCCTTTTTCATCTTTTGGTCCTAAAACACAATAAAAACACAAACCACACATAATTCCGACTTTTACGACATAAAATACACGTTTTGGTCATGTTATTATTGGAAATAAGTGGTAAAAGGATAAGTCTTTTCACACTTATTTAATCCCCTACACTTGACCATTGCAATGTCCTCATGCAATGCATTAATTTTAAAGCACGGTTTACATTTTCCATCATAAATAACCCACCTTGGCCTTTATTAAATACTGAACATTTAGGGAAAGTAAAAATATAAAAACAAGTAAAGAAATCAAAGACTTACATTGGGTTTTGGGTTCTATGAACGTTTATCATCCTCAAGTTTCACGTTCCCCATACCAAGCTTAAAAATGAGATCATTGTTATTATAAGTTAGCAAACTAACACGAATTCATGTGGGCCAATTATTCACTTAGACTCCCTTATTCCTAGGTGTATCTATTATATTTTATTGTTGTCTTGAATGATCACGAGGATGCATTGTTTGACTTATTTCGATAGTTATTTAGGCCGAAAATAAAGTGGACGATTTAATCAATAGTTAGCTAAAGGACAAAATTTTTTAAAACTGCTTCTCGGGACCTCATAAAGTTCATATCTTGGCATAACTCGCTTCACGATTTGAGACGTTTCTCGGACCGATATTTGGCAGCGACTTCATACTTTAAATCTTTGAGAGACGTTCTTGAAATTATGGTCTTCTCTTCATAATAGGAATTTCTTCACTTGAAGTTTTGAGAGATTCTTCATCTTTGGACCACCACTTCTTCATTTTTCTCCAATCTTTATTTTGGACTTTGATATACAACGATCCGCCTCCTTTTAGGTTTTGGATCTATTTATCCTCATACCTTGTTAGGGCCTTTTTGGATAGACTTCTCCATGATCTTTTGGGGAGTTTTTGCTTTTCGTCGTGTGTCTCGATCCTTCATATTGATTTTCGATAAATGATTCTTCACATCACTTTTGGATCTTTAGCAACAAAATGTGGCCCTCATGCCTTGTTAGGGCCTTTTCGGACTCACCAATCTTCGCATCCCGCTTCAATAAGTTATGCCTTGGCTATGAACTCTAATTAATACCGAGCAACTTTTAAACGATCTTGGGCTAGAAGCTAAGTAACTTTTCAAATCGTACAACCTTATTTATTGTAGATAAATTTATTAACAAGCGATGGGAGAATAGGCTCATAATTAACACACATAAATTCACGAAAGAATACCAAACTTATAATTGACTCTATCATCTCTCGTTCTCCACAATTTAAAATCTCAAGGAATGAGACTCGTGGATGCTTAGCCAATTAAATCAAAGTTTTGGGTTTTCGAGTCATCTATATGATCTTGCAAATTCTTAGACTTTTTCAAGTTAGAATTCGCGTTTTAAAGTTCCCTTGATAAACGACTCTCTAGGATCAATCATAGGAACTTGCGAAAAGTTCTTGTTCTTAACCCGTGAGAGTTAAGACTTTCGCGTTTTAAAGCTCCCTATATAAAAGCCTAGCAAAACTTGACTTAAACACGTTAAGGATACTAGCTAGAGTAAACTTAGATAAGTAAACTCGGGTTGAGTCAAAATATTCACGACTTTGAAAAATTTAAAACCACTTTATTGCAAATTTATTCTAGCAAGAAAAGAAAATAACCATATCAAAGGAAAATACAACTACACAACTAGGCCAAAATAGATTTAAAATTTTGAAAAATGTCGAAAAATCAAATTTTCCGGTTAAAATGAGGACAAATTCATGGAAAAGATCACTTACTTCGATAGAAGTCCCCCTACACTTGATATAAACATTGTCCTCAATGTTTAAGCATGTGGGAGTAAACTCCCGTACACTTATGATATTGTGCATTTTGTTTAAATCTTGCTAAGGAAAGGACAACTATAGTGATTTCAATGTAAACATATAAGATATAAAATATTGAATCACGACAGTTTAAGGATAGAACCGGGAAGACGGGTACACGGGATCACGGGTCATCAAAAGTCATCAAAAGTGCTTCATTGAAAGTTCGAATCCCTGCACATCATAAGAAACAAAGCAACAAACACCTACAAGCTCCCCCTACACTTAGGGTAAAAACGGGAAAGGGTAGATACACGGGTAGCCTCCCGAGGAGCGCTTGTTTTTATTTACCGAGTCACGAGCCTGACTCGGTCCCGAATTAATTCAAAGGAGAGGTGGAGAGAGATGGAATCTCATTAGAGATGTCCTCTCCAAAGTACAACTTCAAACGCTGGCCATTCACCTTAAAATTGGGCCCATTTGGCTGAGAAGGCTCAATGGTGCCATATGGGAAGACTTTGGCGACGGTGAATGGACCAGACCAGCGGCTCTTCAACTTGCCAGAGAAGATCTTCAATCGAGAGTTAAAAAGTAAGACTTGATCACCAACGTGGAACTCTCGGTTCTTAATTCTAGCATCGTGGATGATCTTGGTCTTCTCCTTGTAGATCAATGAGTTCTCCTAAGCTTTATTCCTTAGTTCATGTAGCTCGTTGAGTTGAATCTTACTAAGATCACCGGCTTTGTTGATGTCGAAGTTAGCCCACTTCAAGGCCCAGTATGCCTTATGTTCCAGCTCGATAGGGAGGTGGCATGCTTTCCCGTACACAAGACGATAAGGTGTACAACCAATCGGTGTCTTATAGGCGGTATGGAAAGCCCACAAAGCATCATCTAACTTTTCGGCCCACGCGGCACGATGCTCTCCCACAGTACGTTCCAAAATTCGCTTCAATCCACGGTTGGATATCTAACACCTCACCAAATGCTATGCGCAGCGGAACTACAACATTTGGGTGCTAGGCAGTTATCATCGCATACAAGATATATCAAACGACTCCAAAGAGACGTAAAAGTTTGAACTAAAATTAAAAATTGTTGAAAATGTACATGTCTACGGTTTTCCAAACCCAAATGATACAACACAGAGTTAGCGTTTCGGTCCCCATGAATCTCAACCCCAAAAGATACAGTTTTCACAACAACATGACATAAAGTTTAAAATATTCAAGTAAGAATGGGAGGAAAAACAAGTAGATGCCAAGCCACACACACAACTTCCATCCAATGCATGCTCCATTTCTACACTTCATCGGTTACCTGAAACACATGCTAAATTTGGTCAACAAATAATGTTGAGTGGAATTCATAGGTTTTACAATTTATTTTGAACATATGTGTTATAAAAATCATTCACGATCATTCATAGACTTGTCAATCAAACAATCTATTTTCAAGGTTATGACAATTGTGTTTAAGCTCATGACACTAATCCGTTAACTCAATCACCCGCGTAATAATTACCGGCGTGATTCAGATTAAACCAGTGCCCCTTCTAAAGGCATCAGTTGCAAATATACCTTATCTCTTATCACAAATTATCCGTCCGCAGGGGGTACCCAACGTACTATCCCTCGTCTCGGATAGGGTCGTCAACCCCATAGTACTATCACTTTGTATAAGCGGCTATTTTCAATCCATGCTAGAATTAAACAATAGTTAATAGTTCATGAAATTAGGGCCTTTTGCAACTAGGTACTCAACACAATTTCTAAAGCAACATTCGGGTCCAACAATCATTCATGACATATGTTCATTTTGGAAAACTAGCATGCATTTCCCTCGCGGGTAAAAAAATTTAAAACAATAGTAAGCGAGGCTATAAATTCACACCTTATATATAAAGTAGTCGACGATTCGAGTGACGATCACTGACGATGATGAGGATGCCCGGGAAAATCAACACCTAACAAACCAATAATGCGTAATGAGTAATCTCATTTATAAATCTTAAGTACTGTATATAATTCATACATATTAGTCATTTGTGATAATTACAACTCACACCAAAACCAAACAAATAATTGTTACTCGTTTTATACTATTTGTCCATGTTATTAACGTTATCCCCTTTTTACACATTTTTCGCCGATACTTACCAAAAGTACGGACTGTTTTACTAGACTTAACCCTTTTTATAAAAATTGGGAAAATTCTCAAAAATACCTTAAGACCTGTAGAAAACACATTTTTAATCCCATTAAAAGTTTTCGCTTTTACGACCCATTACTCAACACTTTACCAAACCTACGTTTTTCGACTGAATTTGCACTTTGACCAAGTCGGACTCATTTGACCTATTAAAAATATACCATTGACCCATTTGACACCTAAGTCTAATAATAGACTCAAATATGCAGGTTTGAGACCAAAAATCAACCTTTGAACATTTACCAAACTATACCTATGGTCCCCGGGATTTGACCTAAAACCAAACATAATTTCGGATTATGAAGGTTCTCATCTCCCGGTACACGATTTTCAAAACATCATAACTTTTGACTCGTTAGGAGTCGTAAGCTCTATCTTATACCAAATCGAAGCTAAGAAGACGCTCTACAACTATATCCTAGCCACATGACCTGTTTACAAAATAAGTTTTATGAAAACACTTCAAACTTTCTGCACAAAATTACCTATCCCAAAATCAATCCAACACTCGTTTCCAATCCCATTTGTCGACACTAGACCTCAACCTAAACACTCCTAATCATACCCAATCATGCTAATCAGTCCTAAGCACTCTAATTATCATATCCATCTCAAAACCCAAATACAAAATCAAACATGCAATGGGTTTTACCCATTCAAAAACATCTAAAAACAAGGATAAATACATAATCCATAAACAAAATAACAATCACCATGATCCCCCAAACACCCCCTTTGTGCCGTGGGGTTTGGGTGATCAAAACCCCCCCAACCAAATTGATTTTGGTTGGTTTGTTGAGTGATTAAACATCCTATATACATGAATTAAACATGCACACATCCAATTAACATGAAAACCACTTTTGGAAAATCCATTGATTCTTGGAAAAAAATTTGTGGATGCATGTATGATTAAAGTACATGAAAAGGAAGGGAAAGAAGTAATTAAAGGTGGTCTAAGCTTACTTTTAATCAAAAAAAGCTAGAAAAAAAATGGTGGTGGTGGTTTGGGTGGTTTTGGCCGTCAGCCTAAGGAGAGAAAAGGGAGGGGTTTGAAAACATTTTAAGTGAAATGTGTTGTGTGTGTGTTTGTTTCTTCATTTTGTAAAATTAGGAGGGACTTGTGGTGAAATTTTAGCTTTCTTTTGTCCTTAAGTGAAAACGACCTCACAAGTTTACGGTATTGACTCATTAGTCATTTTGAAAAATTTTACGGGAGTCGGAGATCATCCCGAACACTCCAAAATACTTTTAGGACAATTTAAATGTACCCGGAAAGCAATAAAACTCACCCGACTCAACCTAACACGAACCGAAAGTAAAATTCTCGAAAAATTATAATATCGATAAAACGACAATAAACATAGAAATTTGGGCATCCATCGGGATCGTAGTCGTCATCGTTCTTCTTAAATCGTCAATCGTCAAAATTATGACTTCAAATATCGGTTTCAACCAAAATGATAAAATATATAGCAATTAAAATTTATTAAAAATTTCAAAAATAAGCGTAATTTAGGGTAAGGTAAGTGACCTCGGTTTTAGGGTATCACATCCACCCCTCCTTAAAGAGAGCGACGTCCCGGCGCTCGCCTCTTCTTATACTCACATTTCGTGCCGCTGGAACATATGAGGATACCTTTCCTTGAAAAGTCCTCACGTTCCCAAGTGTATTCCGGTCCACGCCTAGAATTCCATCGAACCTTCACAATGGGAATTTTACTATGCTTCAGCCTCTTGACCTCTCGGTCCATAATTTCCACGGGTTCTTCCACGAAATGCATTTTGTCGTCTAGTTGAATCTCGTCCAAAGGAATCACCAATTTCTTATCCGCCAAACTCTTCTTCAGATTTGATACGTGAAACGTGTCGTGAATAGCACTAAGCTCGTTCGGTAACTCTAACTTATACGCTACCGGTCCAATTCGTTTAACGATCTTAAATGGTCCAATATACCTAGGAATCAACTTTCCTTTCTTCCCAAAACGAATTACACCCTTCCACGGCGAAACCTTAAGCATAACCATATCTCTGACTTCAAATTCCAACGGTTTTCTTCTGTTATCGGCATAACTCTTCTGTCGGCTTCTTGCAGCAAGTAATCGGTTCTTGATTTGAACAATCTTCTCTGTCATTTCCAAAACCATTTCGGGGTCCAGTCAACTGACTTTCTCCTACTTCACTCCAACACACAGGTGATCTACACTTCCTTCCATACAACGCTTCGAATGGTGCAGCCTTGATGCTCGCATGGTAACTATTATTATACGAAAACTCCACTAAAGGCAAGTGGCGTTCCCAACTTCCTCCAAAATCAATCACTCATGCTCGGAGCATGTCCTCCATCGTCTGAATAGTTCGTTCACTCTGGCCATCAGTCTCCGGGTGATAAGCCGTGCTCAAACTCAATTCAGTGCCCATCGCACGTTGAAGTGATTTCCAAAATTCCGAAGTAAACCTACTATCGCGATCCTAAATGATCGATAAAGGTACTCCATGTCTGCAAACAATCTCCTTCACGTACACACTGGCCAGCTTCTCCATACTGTCCGTCTTCTTCATAGGTAAGAAGTGAGCAGATTTCGTCAATCTATCCACTATTACCCAAATCATATCACATCCACTAGGAGTTCTGGGTAAACCCGTCACGAAATCCATAGCGATTCTCTCCCATTTCCATTCTAGGATCTCTGGTTGTACCAACAGCCCAGACGGCTTCTTATGTTCGGCTTTAACCTTCGCACAAGTCAAACACTTACTGACGTAGCGAGCAATATCCGCCTTCATATTCGGCCACCAATAGACTTTCTTCAGGTCATGATACATTTTATCCGATCCAGGATGTATCGAGTACTTCGACTTATGAGACTCGTTCATAACCAAATCTCGTACTCCAGGCTTTCCTTCCTCAGATGGACACAACGGTAACCAAATCCGATTCTCGAAATATCTCATCCCGTCTGACCTAACCACAAAAGAGGTTTCAACATTCTTCCCAAGTTCTCAGCATCAACATTCTCTTTCATTAATCCCTTCTCTTGAGCCTTCAGTATTGTTTCGGTTAAATCAACACTCTCGGTCATCACTAAAGCTCTGACTCTCAAAGGTTTCTCTCGATCCTTCCTACTAAGTGCATCTGCTACGACATTCGCCTTGCCAGGATGGTAGCGAATCTCACAGTCATAGTCGCTCAGTAATTCTACCCATCGCCTCTGTCTCATGTTCAACTTTTTTTGGTCTAAAATGTGCTGCAAACTCTTGTGGTCGGTGAATACAACACACTTCGTCCCATACAAGTAGTGTCTCCACAATTTCAGCGCAAAAACCACAGCTCCTAATTCCAAATCATGCGTCGTGTAGTTCTCTTCATTCTTCCTCAATTGTCTCGACGCATAAGCAATCACTTTCTCACGCTGCATCAACACAGCTCCATAACCCTTACGAGATGCGTCACAATACACTACAAAGTCTTCGCTTCCTTCTGGTAATGACAATATCGGTGCAGAACATAACTTGTCCTTGAGTGCTTTGAAAGCGAATTCTTCCTCATCTCCCTATTCATACACCCTATTCTTCTCCGTAAGCTTTGTCAATGGCTTCGCAATCAACGAAAATCCTTCAATGAATCTCCGATAATACCCAGCCAAACCAAGGAATTGTCGAACTTCAGTCGGCGTTGTCGGTGCCGACCATTCCCTGATTGCTTCGACCTTGGCAGGATCCACGCGAACTCCTTTGCTATCAATTACGTGACCAAGGAATTGCACAGACTCTAACCAAAACTCACACTTCGAGAACTTCGCATACAGCTTCTCTTTCTTCAGCAGATCCAATATCTTTCTCAGGTGCTTCTCGTGCTCTTCCTTACTCTTAGAGTAAATAAGAATATCATCAATAAAAACAATGACAAACTTATCTAGGTACGGCTTGCATACTCGATTCATAAGGTCCATGAATACTGCAGGTGCGTTTGTCAACCCAAAAGGCATCACTCGAAATTCGAAGTGTCCATATCGCGTACGAAAGGCAGTTATAGGGATATCCTCCTCTCTTACACGCAGTTGATGATACCCTGACCTCAAGTCGATCTTTGAGTATACACAGGAACCTTGTAATTGATCAAACAAATCGTCAATCCTCAGCAATGGATACCGATTCTTAATCGTCAGCTTGTTGAGCTCTCTATAGTCAATACACATCCGAAATGACCCATCTTTCTTCTTCACAAACAACACTGGCGCTCTCCAAGGTGATGAGCTCGGTCGAATAAATCCCTTATCCATCAACTCTTTCAGTTGATCCGATAACTCCTTTAACTCTGATGGTGCTAATCGATAGGGTGCACGAGCAACTGGTGCAGCTCCCGGCATCAAATCGATTCGAAATTCGACTTCACGGGTGGGTGGTAAACCCGGCAACTCGTCTGGAAAAACTTCTGGATATTCGCGAATTGCAGGTACCTCTTCTAACTTCGCCTCTAAGTCACCGTCACTAGAAACTTGTGCCAAAAACACATCACATCCATCTTCTACATACCGCATCATTTTCAAACAAGATATCACTTTCAAACGAGAAGTGCATTCACCTCCCTTCACAGTCAAGACTCTATTCCTCAACGGAATCTGAACCAATCTTTCTCCACAGACGATCACGGCACTATGCGCCATCAGCCAATCCATTCCAAAGATCACATCGAACGATCCTAGCTCTATGGGCATTAAGTCGATTTCAAAAGCGTAATTTCCTAACTTCAAGGTACACCCTTTCAGTATAGAATTTGTACTAACGATTTTCCCATCGGCTAATTCCACGTTATAACTAGTCGTTAACAATACCGGTTCTCTATCGATATGACGACTAAACTTAACATCTACGAAGCTCTTCTCGGAACCAGAATCAAACAATATACTAGCATAACAAACGTCTAGCAGAAACGTACCGGTAACCACGTTAGGGCCTTGTGGTTTATCAGCAGTCCCTACTTGATACACAGCAACAACATTATTACCTCCTTGCCTGTTTCCAGCCTTCGGGCAATTCCCTTGCTTATGTCCTCTTTCTCCACATCCGAAGCAAACCATCACTCTCGTAGCATTTGCCCTAGTTGCTACCCCATTAGCTCGGCAATCTGACATCCTATGACCCGCTTTTCCGCACTTGCCACACGCAGGTGGGCAACTCCCTACATGGTACAAATTACATCGACCACAGTGGGGATTCACCTTCGCTCCTCTAGGGTTTGTGACAGCCCTCATCCCATCATTTCTTCTCTGGTTGAACTGCTGATTGCGGTTTTGACCTTGGTTGTTACGGTTTCCTCCTCAGTTTTGACCTTGGGATTGATTACTCTGAGCTGCCTCCCACTTCCTCTTGTTTCCTTCAACAATGAAGTTCTTCTTATCTTGTAGTTTGACATCCATTAACGCGTGAGCCATTTGGACTGCTTCATCGAATGACCCAGGCTTAGATGAAGTCGTCTCACCCTTGATATTACTTGACAGACCCTTGATGTACTGCTTCATCTTCTTGTTATCATCGGCAAAGGCATCGGGACACAAAAGGCTCAATTCATTAAACCTCCTTGTATACGCAGTAATATCATTGTTTCTCAAAGTCAAGTGCCTTAACTCATCTTCCAGCTGACCCAGCTCCTCTTCGGGACAAAACTTTTTGGTCAAAAGAGCCTTAGTAGCAGTCCAAGTCCTCACATTTGCTACTGCTAATCCAACAGTGGCTACTTGATTGTTCCACCAACTCAAGGCGTCATCAAGAAAAGTGGCAGCTGCAAACTTGACCTTATTTGCCTCTGAACATCCGCTAATCTCAAAAGTACTCTCGATCTTCTCTAACCACCTTCTGAGTTCTAGGGCTTCGCCAGTTCCATGAAACTGCGTGGGACCGCATTTCATAAAACCAGAATAAGTACACTCCCTTGGGGCTTGCTGTCTCATTGCATTTCCACCTTGATCTGGGTTTCGGTTTGCTCGATCCGCTTCGAGTGCATTTGCAATTGCTTCTTGAATCATTGTGTTCACACGGGTTGCTGTTAGCTTTGGAGGCATGGTGAGTTCTCAAGTACACCTCTCTACAAAGACAGGGAAAATAGAAAAACAATGTAAGTATACACATCAAGATTAAGATGGATTTCTCTTTCAAGACATAATATAAATACAACGACACATCACTACAAGGTTACTAATATTCATCATTCACATCACAAAAGAGCAAATTGAAGACATATCACAGATCATGAAAGGTAAACATGGATTGTATTGATAAATCAACCAAAATTGTGACAAGTATTGCCACTACAACCATTCACCATAAAACTTAAGTCATCAAGTTTTTCGTCACAATACCATCATACAAAAGTCTAAAATAGTTCGATTACAACGATCAAAGATAAAATACAATACAAGCAACTAGTCATGTGGTGATCCACACGACCTCTTGGATGGCGGTTCATCTTCATCCTCCTCGGGCTCTTCATCGCTGTCTTCCTCGTCCTCTTCGTCCATCTTCCTCTTTCCTTTGTCATTCGGCCCACATTCAGTCGCCTTCTTTGTCCCAGAAGTAGATCCACACTCCACTGCTACCTGATTTCCTACAGGGATACAAACACCTTTGGCAGGTGGCTGGACCATAAAATCATTAGCCTCCGTTTCCAAGTCATCTACAAATCTCCAATATGGGGGCAAGGATGCTCTCACTCGATGCTCCTAACTTTGCATCCTAGTCAACCTCGATTGATCCTCCCTAACTTGCTCAAGACTGGCACTCAGGTTCGCTATCATCGATCTCAGACTGTTGATATCACTCTTGTTTGCCACTCCATCAAATTCAATCCTTGAAGTTCTTGCCAATAACCTCTGGTGTACCCTCTCATTCTCGTCGAACCTGTTGATTACTCTCGTTTCCACTATATACCGCTCGCACATTGATTCATCCAATCTTCTCACAACACGCGGAACGTCACGATAAGCTCTCGGCCCGGGGCAGATAACTCTTGCGATGCCCTGATGAAGAAAATTAGCGTTCGCTGCAGCTTCAGATCTTCTAGGGATACCTGGCATACCAACCAGATGAGAAGTACGAGTAGGCCTGGGGAAAGTAGTTCTCCTTTGGTCTAGGTCCTGGGCTTGCACATGGTTCGTCTCGGCTTGTCCTTCAGCAGCTGTTCCAACATTTCCCCCTTCGTGTCCTACGACGTAATCGTCTCCATTTCCGTTAGGCGGTACCTCGGCCATTCCTGCAATAACAGAGAATTTTGGAGGGTACGTAAGATTACTATTCAATATTTATAAATACATGCATGCAAATGCAATGCAAAGGTGGTACACATGCCCAAAATGCGATAATATAATGCTCATGCAAAAGTAATACAAGAATTACGGTATCGGGTACTCCACGTATAATTTCAGCGTTTACATATAGTAGTTCAATATCTACGTAATAAATACCCACATATATACTTCAACTCAAAAGTATACATCAATACCATGAATACAAAAATAAACCTTACCGGAGCCATGCAGGATAGTTGTGTGCTTGGGCAATTTCTTACGACACCAAAAGTTATAGTTTAGGAATTTTTCAAAACGACCTAGTTCTCTATAACTCATGGCTCGATTACCAATCTCTAACACCCCACCAAATGCTATGCGCAACGGAACTACAACATTTGGGTGCTAGGCAGTTATCATCGCACACAAGATATATCAAACGACTCCAAAGAGACGTAAAAGTTTGAACTTAAATTAAAAATTGTTAAAAATGTACATGTCTACGGTTTTCCAAACCCAAATGATACAACACAGAGTTAGCGTTTCGGTCCCCATGAATCTCAACCCCAAAAGATACAGTTTTCACAACAAGATGACATAAAGTTTAAAATATTCAAGTAAGAATGGAAGGAAAAACAAGTAGATGCCAAGACACACACACAACTTCCATCCAATGCATGCTCCATTTCTACACTTCATCGGTTACCTGAAACACATGCTAAATTTGGTCAACAAATAATGTTGAGTGGAATTCATAGGTTTTACAATTTATTTTGAACATATGTGTTATAAAAATCATTCACGATCATTCATAGACTTGTCGATCAAACAATCTATTTTCAAGGTTATGACAATTGTGTTTAAGCTCATGACACTAATCCGTTAACTCAATCAGCCGCGTAATAATTACCGGCGTGATTCAGATGAAACCAGTGCCCCTTCTAAAGGCATCAGTTGCAAATATACCTTATCTCTTATCACAAATTATCTGTCCGCAGGGGGTACCCAACGTACTAGCCCTCGTCTCGGATAGGGTCGTCAACCCCATAGTACTATCACTTTATATAAGCGGCTATTTTCAATCCACGCTAGGATTAAACAATAGTTAATAGTTCATGAAATTAGGGCCTTTTGCAACTAGGTACTCAACACAATTTCTAAGGCAACATTCGGGTGCAACAATCATTCATGACATATGTTCATTTTGGAAAACTAGCATGCATTTCCCTCGCGGGTAAAACAATTTAAAACAATAGTAAGCGAGGCAATAAATTCACACCTTATATATAAAGTAGTCGATGATTCGAGTAACGATCACTGACGATGATGAGGATGCCCGGGAAAATCAACACCTAACAAACCAATAATGCGTAATGAGTAATCTCATTTATATATCTTAAGTACTGTATATAATTCATTCATATTAGTCATTTGTGATAATTACAACTCACGCCAAAACCAAACAAATAAGTGTTACTCGTTTTATACTATTCGTCCATGTTATTAACGTTATCCCCTTTTTACACATTTTTCGCCGATACTTACCAAAAGTACGGACTGTTTTACTAGACTTAACCCTTTTTATAAAAATTGGGAAAATTCTCAAAAATACCTTAAGACCTGTAGAAAACACATTTTTAATCCCATTAAAAGTTTTCGCTTTTACGACCCGTTACTCAACACTTTACCAAACCTACGTTTTTTGGACTGAATTTGCACTTTGACCAAGTCGGACTCATTTGACCCATTTAAAATATACCATTGACCCATTTGACACCTAAGTCTAATAATAGACTCAAATATGCAGGTTTCAGATCAAAAATCAACCTTTGACCATTTACCAAACTATACCTATGGTCCCCGGGATTTGACCTAAAACCAAACATAATTTCGGATTATGAAGGTTCTCATCTCCCGGTACACGATTTTCAAAACATCATAACTTTTGACTCGTTAGGAGTCGTAAGCTCTATCTTATACCAAATCGAAGCTAAGAAGACGCTCTACAACTATATCCTAGCCACATGACCTGTTTACAAAATAATTTTTATGAAAACACTTCAAACTTTCTGCCTAAAATTACCTATCCCAAAATCAATCCAACACTCGTTCCCAATCCCATTTATCGACACTAGACCTCAACCTAAACACTCCTAATCATACCCAATCATTCTAATCAGTCCTAAGAACTCTAATTATCATATCCATCTCAAAACCCAAACACAAAATCAAACATGCAATGGGTTTTACCCATTCAAAAACATCTAAAAACAAGGATAAATACATAATCCATAAACAAAATAACAATCACCATGATCCCCCAAACACCCCCTTTGTGCCGTGGGGTTTGCGTGATCAAAACCCCCCCAACCAAATTGATTTTGGTTGGTTTGTTGAGTGATTAAACATCCTATATACATGAATTAAACATGCACACATCCAATTAACATCAAAACCACTTTTGGAAAATCCATTGATTCTTGGAAAAAAATTTGTAGATGCATGTATGATTAAAGTACATGAAAAGGAAGGGAAAGAAGTAATTAAAGGTGGTCTAAGCTTACTTTTAATCAAAACAAGCTAGAAAAAAAAATGGTGGTGGTGGTTTAGGTGGTTTTGGCCGTCGGCCTAAGGAGAGAAAAGGGAGGGGTTTGAAAACTTTTTAAGTAAAATGTGTTGTGTGTGTGTTTGTTTCTTCATTTTGTAAAATTGGGAGGGACTTGTGGTGAGATTTTAGCTTTCTTTTGTCCTTAAGTGAAAACGACCTCACAAGTTTACGGGATTGACTCATTAGTCATTTTGGAAAATTTTACGGGAGTCGGGGATCATCCCGAACACTCCAAATTACTTTTAGGACAATTTAAATGTACCCGGAAAGCAATAAAACTCACCCGACTCAACTTAACACGAACCGAAAGTAAAATTCTCGAAAAATTATAATATCGATAAAACGACAATAAACATAGAAATTTGGGCATCCATCGGGATCGTAGTCGTCATCGTTCTTCTTAAATCGTCAATCGTCAAAATTATGACTTCAAATATCGGTTTCAACCAAAATGATAAAATATATAGCAATTAAAATTTATTAAAAATTTCAAAAATAAGCGTAATTTAGGGTAAGGTAAGTGACCTCGTTTCTAGGGTATCACAGGATATCTCAACTTCACATTAGTTTGGGGATGATAAGCGGTGGAAAGACGGTGATTGACACCGTACTTAGCCATGACTCTTGCGAATTGGTTATTGCAAAAATGAGTCCCGCGATCACTGATTATAGCACGAGGAACACCAAATCGAGCAAAAGTTGCTTCAAAAAGTTCACAACCACCCTTGCATCGTTCGTAGGGAGATCCTTAACTTCGACCCACTTAGAAACATAGTCAACGGCTACGAGGATGTACTTGTTTCCTTTAGAAGAAGGGAATGGCACCATAAAGTCGATGCCCCATACATCAAAGATTTCACATTCTTGTATGAAATTTTGAGGCATCTCATCTTTATGTGTGATCTCGCCTTGTCTTTGGCAAGCATCACAATGTTTAACCATCTCGTGAGCATCACGATAAATGGTGGGCCAATAAAATCCCGGGTCAAACACTTTCTTCGCGGTATAGTTGGGACCAAAGTGACCACCGGTGGGTCCTTTGTGGAAAGCCTCGAGAATGTCTAAAGCTGCCGGTCCGTCAACACATCAGCGAATAATCAAATCAGCGCATTGTTTGAAGAGAAAAGGGTCATCCCAAAAGTAAGTCTTAACATCATTCAAGAACTTTTTCTTTTGTTGGGATGTTAACCCTTTAATGAGAACACCACCCGCTAAGTAGTTTGCAATGTCCGCAAACCACGAGGTGTCATCAAGATTGGAATTGATAGACATTAAGGTCTCAAGGGGAAAATAGTCATTGATCTCTTTGTTCGGATGATCCCCTTGATATGGATCCTCAAGTCTACTTAGATGATCCGCGGCTAGGTTTTCAGCTCCCTTCTTGTCACGAATTTCAATGTTAATTTCTTGAAGGAGTAAAACCCAGCGAAGAAGTCTTGGCTTAGAGTCATGCTTAGTCATCAAGTACTTCAACGCCGAATGGTCCGTGTAAACAATGGTGGTGGATAAAACAAGATAGGGGCGAAATTTTTCAAAAGCTAGACAACAGCTAAAAGCTCTTTTTCGGTTGTCGTATAATGTAATTGAGCCCCCGTCATTATCTTGCTAGCATAATGGATTGGTTGGAAGTGTTTATTCACTCTTTGGCCCAAAACCGCTCCAATAGCAAAGTCGCTAGCATCGCACATCAACTCAAAAGGTAGCTCCCAATTAGGGGTAACCAAGACTGGTGCCTTAGTTAGCTTATCCTTAAGAAGATTGAAGGCTTCAATACACTCTTTAGAAAAGATAAAAGGAGTATCTTTTTCCAAGAGGTGGGTATAGGTGCTTAATATAATTAATAACATGTTAAATATAATCAAAACGCAGCGGAGTATGCACCTATTGACGGATCCATAGAGTCATATGATTAATCAATAAAAATTGAGATAAAAATATACCTTTGTAGCGTGATCGGTAGAATCGAATTATGACTATCACCAAGAACACGAACCACCTATGAAACCAAGTGATCAATGGAGATCACCTCTATGATGTATCCACACCACACTTCCTTGTATACCAATAGATGCTAGTCTTTAAACTCCGTAACTCTTTGTAAAACAATCAACTACTATAGTTTAATGTTTTTTTTTCAATTCAAACAAAAACACCACCATGAATGAAATGTTGTTTTTGCCGTATGAAGAAAGGAAGAGAAGAGACCAAAATGATATCATGTCATTTTATTCCATTTTGTAACATACAATGTATGTTATTAATATAATTAAATTATAATTAATTAGTCTTAATGACTAAATCAATTACATTAATAACCATATAAGTTACACTTGACCACCTTGGTCTTTTCTCTTTTCCTCTCGAGTTACATAAGTTTTATATATATCATAAATAAATTAGATACGTTATATTAAATGGTACCTCGGTGTATATGTGTGTGACCCCATAGGCTCACATGTGTCTAGCCGTATAATTATTTATTATGACACGGGCATACTCCAACAGCTCCCACTTGCGCACGTCATAATAATCATGTAGTTATACAAGCAAAGGTTAGGATCTAGCAACACGCCAATGCCCCCAGAAACATATGAGGATAGTTTCTTAAACATCTCATTTAAATGGTTTAGATATCAGTCATCCCTTTGTTTCTGATACTATGTTAAACTCTAGACATGGATCAACAGTCATTCTTGGGCTTAACTATTCTGTTTCTCGATATTGATATTGAACTAGATTTCCAAACTAATCAAGTATCATCTTAATTTCATTTAAGTGTGGCCACACATACATCTGTACAATTCATCGAGGGGACCAGTAGTATCTAACTCCAATACATGTGGAGGAAAAAATCCTCTTTTGACTGCACGTGTCGTTCATGTGTTTCACATCGCACCTGAAAATGGTCTTTATAGAAGCCTTGTTTAGGACAACGTTGAACCATATCAAGGATTGACATTCCACACATACAAAACCTACTTGCATCTCAAGTTTAAGGATGAGAGATTCAACCACTTGCGAGATTCACTATTGACGCCGATCCATGTAGTGAATTCTCGTTGGTTAGGTCAGTCCAATGTTCATCCAATGAACACATATGAGATTGGCTGCATCATCAATTAATATTCATTCCAAAATGAATATGACCAACTCACATTTTTCTTAATTCGACAATACTCCCGTATCATCAACTGACAATGGATAATTTAGTGTAATTAAATTACTCTTGGATTAAACATGCAAATATAGGACACAGTTGATAGAAAATGAAAAATATCATATCTCATATATCAATTCATTACAAATAAGAACTGTTTTACATCCCAATTATTCAAATACTAAAATACACAAATCTACATGAAACTACCAGCTGGTCTAAGTCCAATGCTCCTAGCATGCTCAACATGTTTGGTACAAGACATTGGTTTAGTAAACGGATCAGCTAAGTTGTTATCTGTGTGAACTTTAAGAATACGATATCACCTTCTTGAATTACTTCTCGAATGTAGTGATATTTTCTTCGAAAATGTTTGGCATCCTTTTGAACTCCAGGTTCATCGACTATAGTAATTGCACCTGTATTATCACAGTACATTTCCATAGGTCTATCATTACTGGGAACAACACCAAGCCCAGAAATGAATTTACGTATCCAAATTGCTTCCATTGCAGCTTCAGAAGCAGCTATGTATTCAGCTTCTATAGAAGACATCGCAGTAGTGCTTTGTTTAGAACTCTTCCAATCAACAGCTCCTCCGTTCATCACAAAGACATATCCGGTTTGTGATCGAAGATCATCCCGATCTGTCTCCTAACTAGCATCAGTGTAGCAAGTAACACCAAGCTCAGTTGTTGAATCACCTCCATAAACAAGAAACATATCTTTAGTATTTCGAAGATACTTTAATATGTTCTTTATAGCAGTCCAGTGACATTCACCTGGATTCTGTTGGTATCTACTTGTAAGGTTCTAAGAGAACGCTACATCAGGTCTAGTGCACATCACAGCATACATGATGGATCCTACAGCCGAAGCATAAGGCACTCCTTTCATTCGCTTCACCTCTTTATGTGTGGAGGGACCTTGAGTCTTACTCAATTCTACATTGGATTGCATTGGTAGACTCCCACTTTTGGAGGCATCCATCTTAAACCGCTTTAAGATTTTGTCAATGTATTCACTTTGACTCAAACCGGTTAATCGCCTTGATCTCTCTCTGTAGATCTTGATTCCTAGAATGAACGCCGCCTCACCCAAGCCTTTCATGGCAAAACATTTTCCAAGCCAGGATTTAACATCTTGTAGCATTGGAATATTGTTTCCCATGAGCAATATGTCATCGACATATAAGACTAGGAAAATGACGATACTTCCACTAGCTCTTTTATATACACATGGCTCATCGGGATTTTGAGTGAAACCAAACTTGTTGATCTCCTCGTCAAATCTCTTGTTCCAGGTCCTAGATGCTTGCTTTAACCCATAAATGGATCTTTGAAGCTTACATACACGTCTGGGATGTTTAGGATTCACGAACCCTTCAGGTTGCACCATATAAACGTCTTCGTTCAAATGGCCATTCAAGAAGGCGGTCTTGACATCCATTTGCCAAATCTCATAGTTATAGAATGCTGCTATGGCTATAAGAATCCTAATAGCTTTAATGTCTGCAACAGGCGAGAAGGTTTCTTCGTAGTCAACCCCGTAGGTTTGAGTGAAACCGTTTGCTACAAGACGAGCTTTAAAGGTGTGTACAATGCCATCCATATCGGTCTTCTTCTTGAAGAGCCATTTACTCGCAACCGTCTTACAGTTAGGAGGGAGGTCAACTAAGATCCAAACTTCGTTGTCCCTCATGGATTGCATTTCCGCATTCATAGCTTCAAGCCATTTATCAGATTCAGGATCCGACAATGCAGATTTATAGTTATCGGGTTCACCATGATCCCCTAACTCATGTTCCTCAGCATCGATATAGAAACCATATCGGTCAGGTGCGTGAGATATCCTTGCGGATCTACGAATGGGAATTACATCACTTTGAGATTCTACATTTTCATGTTCAACCTCTTGGTGATGTTCGCTAGTGTTCTCAGAAGGTTGTGCATCTTGACTTTGAATTTCATCAAAGTCTATGGTGCTCCCACTTGCTTCTTGTGATATGAGACTACTCTCAAGAAACTCAGCATACCGAGCAACAAATATTTTGTTCTCGGGTGGGTAGTAGAAGTAGTAACCCATTGTTTCCTTTGGGTATCCTACAAAGATATACTTGATAGATCTGGGCTCAAGTTTGTTTTGTGTTTCTCGTTTAACGAGAGCCTCACAACCCCAGACATTCAAATAAGACAAGTTCGGGACTTTCCCGTGCCATATTTCATATGGAGTTTTATCAACCTTCTTAGTTGGAACCATATTGAGTATGCGTGCAGCAGACTCTAGAGCGTAGCTCCAAAAGGACATTGACAAAGTGGTTGGACTCATCATTGATCGAACCATGTCAAGCAAGGTTCGATTTCTCCTCTCTGACACCCCATTATGTTGTGGTGTATAGGGAGGAGTAAGTTGTGAGACAATCCCACGACTCTTAAGATGATCTAAAAACTCAAGGCTTAAATACTCGCCTCCTCGATCAGATCGAAGTGCTTTGATTGTCTTCCCGAGTTGATTTTCTACCTCGTTTTGGAAAGTTTTGAACGTTTCAAAAACTTCATGTTTATGTTTAATCAAGTAAACATAACCATATCTACTGAAGTCGTCAGTAAATGTAACGTAGTAGTTAGCTCCTTCTCTAGAGGTGGTTCTAAATGGACCACATACATCACTATGTATGAGTCCAAGAAGATCATCAGCTCTTTCACTTGCATGAGTAAAAGGCTTTCTTGCCATCTTGCCAGATATATACAAGATACGCATATATCAAATGATTCATCATCAGTTGACTTTAAAAGCCCATCATGTTGCAGCTTCGCAATGCGTTTCTTGTTTATATGGCCAAGTCGGTAATGCCATAGAAAAGTAGAATCCAAGTTGTGCTTAGACTTCTTTTTGCTACAAGTATAAATAGAACCCTCATTTGATACATGATTATGCATATCAATTTCAAAAATTCCATCACGAGGAATAGAATTAAAATAAAATACATTATCCTTGGAAACTTAAATAGTACCATAATCAGTAAATTTATGTGAAAGACCATTATCCCATAAACGCGAAAGAGAAATAATTCCTCTAGTAATAGAGGTTGAAAAATGACAATTGTCTAGTACAAGAATCATTCTACTAGGGAGGATAAGATCATAGCTCCCTATGGCTTCGACAGCTGCACGGTTGCCATTGCCCACGTACAAGTCCAAAGCGCCTTTATTTAACTTTCTGATCCCTCTAAGCCCCTGAATAGTATTACAAATGTGAGTACCACAACCAGTGTGATATATCCAGGTATTAGTTTTAGGGAATGAGTAGAGTTCTATCATGAAGATACATGATGTGCCGGACGTGCCGGCTTTGTTCTTCTTTTTGTCCACTTCTGCCAGGTAGTAAGGACAATTCCTTCTCCAGTGTCCAATCTCATGACAGTGATGACACTCTACATCCTTAGCAAGATGCTCCTTTTTGCCAGGTGGGGGGAACTTACGTTTAGGGTCATGAACCATAGTGGCTTTTCCCTTGAACTTCTTACCCTTGCCTCCTTTAGCTTGTGGCTTCGGTTTTTGGATATGACCTTTCTTGATAGCAAGAACAGAGGGAGCTTTCTTGGTCATACCCTTCTCTGCAAGCTTCAGCATGGCATGCAGTTCAGGTATAGTCTTCCCCGTGCCATGCATATGATAGTTCTGAACAAACTGATCATAGTCTTTGGAAAGTGAAGTGAGTATCAAGTTCACTCCTAAGACTTGTGGCATAGGGTAGCCAAGTCGGTTCATCTGATCAAGGTAGCCTTTCATTCTCAACACATAAGTGCTGACAGATTGGCCCTCCTCCTGCTTGCAGTTATGGAACGCTTTGACCGTTTCAAAGAGTTCTTGTTCTGCTTGTTGTTGGAACATCGTCTTGAGTTCCTCAATCATCTTATATGCAGTAAAGTCTTCCAAATGTTTTTGGATTTCAGGGACCATACTACATAACATTAAGCCAACCACTTCTTGTTGTTCAGCAACCCTTTAAGTATGGGCATTGCGAACAGCAGCGGTGGCAGTAGCAGGAGGTGCTTCATGTAAGGCCTCTTCCAAGTGATGCAACTTTCCTTCTGATCTGAGGACAATCCTCAGATTTCGAAACCAGTCAAGGAAGTTTGTACCACTCAATTTCTCCTTATCGAGAATTGATCTGATTTGATTGTTAATGGATTGATTCGTTGCCATCTACAAAATAAACAAAGTTCAAAGTTTTAGTACTTTCAATAATTAATCCTTTAAAAATTAACTACCCAAATTTATATAAAAACAATTAATTTTACGAAAAGGCTAAGATCCTCATTGAGGTTATACCATCACATCAGTTGATCTGCTAGCAATGATAGATTCAATAGGTAGATGACGTTCATCAATTGCAAATCATGTGCAATTCTTAGATCCTTATGGGACTCATGACATAAGTGAATAATTCACAAAATATCAAACAACGCATGTTTAGTCCCATCCTTGCCTCGGTCAAGGTCTCACCACTTAACCGATTAAGTCATCCAATTTGAGAACATGTGAGAATAAGTCTAGGTCTCACGCATAGATAATAATCACCTTGGGTTACAATTTGCATCCATCTCACAAGATGCAAAAAGTAATTGAAAGTGATCTCAAACGATTGGACGGCATGACTTATATTTTAGACGGGTATAAAAGTTTGATTTACAAATCAAAAGTGTGTACGAGGAAGCATGCATTCATCCATCGTAGCACAAGTTAAAAAACATTTTTAACTTAAGTCTAATCTTGTTTTAATTTATGTGTGTCAAGTTGTCCATGTTAAATACTAATATAAAACCTAAATGAATTTAATATTAGATTTAGACAATACAATAAAAAATAATAACATCATAACACGTTAAGAGTTTTTATGAAAAACAAGATTTTAGTTTTAAATCATATTTAAACTTTAAACTAAATCAAGGATTTAGTTTTATAAATGGTCTGTGATTGGTTTCAAGTTTTTATAAAAACATTTGCAAGTAATATCAAGATATCAAGCAAACAAGCAACCACACAACCACAAGTATGCAAAGCCTCAAACCGATGAAAAACCTATTCTTGATCTCGTGAGCCATCACGAGGACCAAGAAGTCAACTAAGGGTAAGTCAACATAACCACAAAGTGGGCTCCCACTTGCTCCAAGACCATCAAGAGCAAGTAGAACCCAAAATGAACATGAGGCCCAAATCTGCCTAAATATTTCAATCGACTTCTAGGGCCCAAAACCCATAGAAGGAGTCTTCCCTAGCCTGAGCTCCAGTTGAGACTTTGTAAGGCCTATGAGTTGTGAATTAGCACACCAAATTTGGGCTTCTATCTCCTTATAGAACTCCGGGAAATCACATTTTAGTGCAGGTCACTCAGCAGCTCCGAATTTCACAATATGTCTTTAATTCTTTAGTCATTCCCATCCAAGCATCGGTTACAAATGATTTATGACTAAAAACATTTAACCTATCATTAACCTACTGTAAAATGCCCAAACAATGGCTATAACCAACATCAAAAACATATTAATGAAGCCGAAACAATGGCAAATCCCCAAAACTGAAATTAAATGCAAATCAACACACAACATGTCACATTTGGTCTAGGTTTTCATCGGCTTTGCATAAGAAACATAATAATACCATAAGATTATGAATATAACAAGGTGTTGGCTAATTCCATGGCCAAACATGCATGTATTTGCCATGGAAATAAAATTAAACAACAACAAACACTTGTTAGCCAACGAAATCGAAAGAATAATCAACAATTAATTAAACCCCCGATTGGTGCGTGTAACCAATGACCTTAGGACCTTAAAACCACATTTTATAAACCTTGTAATTATCATATATTTACAGAAAACATGGTCATTAAGGCTGTTTAAAACCCGATTCAAGGATCGTTCCAAAAAACGCGTTTTTGGTCATTTTACACGTACCCGTAATAAACCCATTTAAGTATGCGTAAACCGTGACTATGAGATCATTAAAAAACAGATTATAAGACCTCCTAAAAGTCTATAATGCCACGAAAATAATGCCATAGGGGCTGTTTTAATATTGGTTTAACAAAACCCTAAAAAACACTCATATTTAGCCATTTTACGCATACCCGATAATCATATGACATCATATGATGGCTCTGATAACACTATAGGTGCTTAATACAATTAATAACATGTTAAATATAATCAAAACGCAGCGGAGTAAGCACCTATTGACGGATCCATAGAGTCATATGATTAATCAATAAAAATGGAGATAAAAATATACCTTTGTAGCGTGATCGGTAGAATCGAATTATGACTATCACCAAGAACACGAACCTCCTATGAAACCAAGTGATCAATGGAGATCACCTCTATGATGTATCCACACCACACTTCCTTGTATACCAATAGATGCTAGTCTTTAAACTCCTTAACTCTTTGTAAAACCATCAACTACTATAGTTTAATGTTTTTTTTCAATTCAAACAAAAACACCACCGTGAATGAAATGTTGTTTTTGCCGTATGAAAAAAGGAAGAGAAGAGACCAAAATGATATCATGTCATTTTATTCCATTTTGTAACATACAATGTATGTTATTAATATAATTAAATTATAATTAATTAGTCTTAATGACTAAATCAATTACATTAATAACCATATAAGTTACACTTGACCACCTTAGTCTTTTCTCTTTTCCTCTCGAGTTACATAAGTTTTATATATATCGTAAATAAATTAGATACGTTATATTAAATGGTACCTTGGTGTATATGTGTGTGACCCCATAGGCTCACATGTGTCTAGCCGTATAATTATTTATTATGACACGAGCATACTCCAACAGTGGGTCATCGGGCGAGCGATTTTAGAAAAATCTTTGATAAAGCGACGATAGAAGCCCGCATGACCAATAAAACTTCTCACACCCTTCACGGTTGAAGGTGGAGGTAATTTGTCTATGACATCCACTTTAGCACGGTTCACTTCAAGACCGGCTTTTGAGATTTTGTGTCCTAGCACAATGCCTTCTTTTACCATAAAATGGCATTTTTCCCAATTTAGAACAAGGCGAGTGTATTCGCACCACTTAAGCATACGTTCTAAATTGGCAAGGCTAGAAGAGAATGAATCCCCAAAGACCGAGAAATCATCCATGAAGACTTCCATGGTTTGCTCAGCCATTTCATGGAAGATAGCCAACATGCACCTTTGAAAAGTCCTGGGGGCATTGCATAAGCCAAAAGGCATTCTTTTGTAGGCAAATGTGCCATAGGGACAAGTGAATGTTGTCTTCTCTTGATCTTGGGGATCGATGGGTATTTAGAAATAACCCGAGAAACCATCTAGAAAGCAGTAATATTCATTACCCGCTAAACGTTCAAGCATTTGGTCCATAAAAGGAAGAGGAAAATGATCCTTTCTCGTGGCATCATTGAGTTTGCGATAGTCTATACAAACTCTCCACCCAGTAACGAGACGTGTCGGAATCAACTCGTTGTTTTGATTGGGCACAACGGTGATTCCGCCTTTCTTAGGCACACAATGGACTAGACTAACCCATGGTGAATCCGAGATAGGGTAAATCATGCCCGCATCAAGAAGTTTGATAACCTCTTTTTTGATTACGTCATGTATTTTAGGATTCACCCTTCGTTGGCTTTGAATGGTGGGCTTAAAGTCGTCCTCCATGAGAATTTTATGTGTGTAAAAGTGAGGATCAATTCCACGAATATCGGAGATTTTCCAAGCAATAGCTCTTTTATGTTTCTTGAGAACTTCAATGAGACGAGTTTTCTCATCGGCTTTTAAGTCCTTAGCAATGGTAACGGGAAGTTGATCAATGCCTTCTAAGAAAACATACTCGAGATGAGGAGGTAAGTCCTTAAGCTCAAGAGTGGGAGGATCCTCAATAGATGGTGTAACTAACGATGGATCATCATTAGTCACCTCTTTAGGAGAAGGAGGAGAGAAAGGGTCTTTATTGAGAAGTTTCTCAATTGTACGAATGTCTTCTTCCCAATCGGTGGGAGAATCATCATACTTAAGATCAAGTGAACCCAAGCTAGCTTCAAAATCATCCCAAAGAAAGTCACTTTCTCCAAGAGGAGTCAATAACGGAGTAAGTGAGGCAACGGTCTCAACATTGGGTAGAGAAGAGAGATTACTTTTGCAAGCATCATTAAAGTGTTCTTCACAAGCCTCATCGAGAACATCAATAGCATTAACACTCTCATATGAATAAGGTTGCTTAGAAATCTTACCCATGTTGAAGACAATTTTGTCGTCACCAACTCTCATGATTATTTCACCCGCGGCTACATCAATGAGAGTGCGACCGGTCCTCAAGAAGGGATGTCCAACGATTAATGGAACACGAGGATCCATCTCGTAGTCAACGACAACAAAATCCGCCGGGAAGGTGAATTTGTCAACGCCAACAAAGACGTCTTCGGCTATTCCCACTGGATAAACAACCGTACGGTTAGCTAATTCCAAGGTCATTTCGGTGGGGACTAGCTCGGGGAGAGATAATTTCTTCCAAACACTTAAAGGCATTAAGTTTATACTAGCACCTAGATCGGCTAGGGCTATGCAATTCGCTACTCCCGGGAAGTTGCAAGGAATCAAGAAGCGACCCGGATCACCAAGTTTGGTGGGCAATTTCCTTAAGAGAACCGCGGAGCAATTCTCATTAAGTTGGGTCTGAGCAATGTCAAGAGGCTTTTCCTTGTCACTAAGAAGATCTTTAAACATCTTTGCATATTTAGGCATGTGAGCGAGAGCCTCGACAAAGAAGATGTTAAAATTCAATTGTTTAAACATTTTTAGAAAGTTTGAAACTTGAATATCATCCTTTCTCTTTTGCTTCTCTTTCCTCAACCTTGAAGGATAAGGTATGTCGGATGAAGAGGAAGGCTTTAGGGGAGTAGGATCACTCACAACTGCGGGCGGTGGGGGAATGGGGGTAGAAGGCAATGGAGGTGAGGAAAGTTGCTCTTTTTCCTTGTTGACAATCACGGGTGGAGGTGTAGGAAGCTCGGGTTCCGTATAACCTTTTCCACTACGTGTGGTGATTGCTTTCATCTCTATTGATCCCAAACTTAGATCGATTTAGCTTTATGTATACGAGATTAGATCAAGTAATACACTCAGAGAAACCTTTGTATATGTATAAGACAATCTAAGTGTTATGCGGAATTAACACTTAAACAAGAACACACAAGATATAAACAAACTTTCACTTTGATTAATGATATCAAACTTGCTTATAATGAAAGTAGTTTATGTATGAAAAACTTATATTGAACATTAACCTAAAGGTCTTCTTTTATAGACATAAGAAGCCTTGTACAATAATCTACGTATCAGCTATTCTAGGTAAAGATCAATATATAAAATACATTGTTGTTCCTATCTTTACTAGAAGTTATCTAGAATACAATAAACGCGTAGAGTATATCTTCCTATCAGTGCTTGTCTTCAATGTATCAATGCTTGACTTTATCTTGTGAACGCTTGAGCTGTCAGCGTTTGTTTTGCTCCTGTCAACGCTTGTTTTACTCTTGTCAGCGCTCAAGTAGATTGGCTATAATTTATTCCCAACAATCCTCCCCTAAACTTGATATCTACTCCAGTGATCAAGTTTCTGAATAAACATTAAGAACTAAGAGGAATCTTACAAACCTTCTCATATTGGTAATAAATAAATCTGATCAAGTCTTTTGCCACGTCACTTGAATAATCAATTTCCAGCTGAGTGTTCTTCATCTTCTCCAAGATATCCTTGGACATGAAATACTGACCATCCACAAGTAGATACTCAGCAAACTTTGTAGAACTCAAATAATAAACACCAGAAGCTGAATACAATCTCCATTGAAGACCACTGAGATCATCTTCAAGATCCTTCCAAATAGCAGGATCCTCATCTTTTGGTCCACACATTCTCTTAAATGTGGACCACAGTTTTATTCCATTAGCTGAAGTTGGTGCTTCAGCCTCATACTTGGCCTCTAATAACCTCCATAGGTCTACCAAGTCTTCTCTGTCAAAACTTGCAAACAAAGATATAAGGGTGGTAAAAGTGTGAACCTCTTTTCCATACCTGCCAATCTTCCAAAACCCACATTCATCTTCTTCATAGCTCACAATTGGGTTTCTGGAATCAAGTGGTAACACTTGTACCAAATCTGAAGCTTCTAATGGTGAGAGCTTGAGGCTCTTTCTTATGACAGCTTCACTTGGATGTAATGGATCCATATCTTTGGGAAAATCATGAGGAACTCCCTTTTTCACTGGTCTGGGAACAAACATTGCCTTCTTGAGCTCCATTTCCTCTACAAGTTCTTCTTTTCTTTCATCAGAAAGAAGTCTTAGAGTGTTTGCTTCCTGCACTATAACCCAAATAGGATAAGCTCTACATTCCAACTCATCAAATGTTAATGCCTTCAATTTCTGATAAGTCCACCCTGTTCCATGACACCTGAGCAACATGCAGTACAACTCCCTTCTATCCCTTTTCAACTCTGAGAGAACATTGCTTGCTTTGTGTTTCAAAATGACCTTGCAAACCTTTTGTACTCTGAGAAGAATCTCCAAACCCCATATCTGATCTGAAATTGTCAAGTGTGGATTCTCCATACATCTTTCTTCCCAAGCATGATACATTTGAACCACCTCTGGCATATCAAAATCAACCTGCAATTTCAACTCTCTCAATTTCTCCTTGGCCAACTCATCTCCATACTCAAGTCTTTCTGGCTGTTCTATGATCATAACACTTGAGTCTGAGCTAGCTTCATCACTTCCTTCTTGCTCTTCTGAAGTGACAACAAAAGGTGATTCACCCACCTTTTTCTTTTCTTGTTCCATAATTTGTGCAGCCATTTTTCTATCAAATTCAATTTGAGCTGCATTCTTTGGAACAACCTCTTCTACCATAATACCCTTACCCTTATCTAATGGATCAGTTGTTGGTAATGTAGATGGTGATACCTCTGAAGAGACCTCTTTAATGATGGATGATGACTGGGATACATCACCCTCATTTGCAGGTCTGTCAACGCCCAAATCTGCTTTATCAGTGCCCAAGATACTCATGTCAGCGTTCAAATTCCCCTTGTCAACGCTCAAATTTCCTGCCTCAGCGCCTTTTGCAATTTCCTCCAACATGGCTGTAAATGATAAATTTAAGTTTGTAGGAGAGACTAGAGATGTATCAAAACCTGTCTGTTTCTTCAAACTTGTTAGGGCCTCAGCAACATCCAAAGATTGACCATCGTGGCTGCCCTTATCACTCACATTTATTAACTGTTGAGGAACTAACAGTGTTCCAAAACTGTTTAATATGTGTGACAGGAATGAGTGGTGTATGAGAAAGAGCATACCTAATAGGAGATGCGTTCAAATACGCCACCATTTGTGTGTATTGGGGAAACAGAGTATCATCAGCTTCAAGATATGTGATCATGTTGTGTTGACTTCTGAACCCCAATTCCAAATCTGATGGTTTAAACTTTGGTGCCATTGTTGAAAGCTGTTAAAAATGATTGATGAAGATGAAGTTGATAAGAGAAAATGGTGTTAGACAAGAATAATAGATACCCTGTTTAAAAATAGGAGCCAAATATATAGGGAAGAAAATGCATGTGATTGGCCCAAAAATAGGCAAGTATTTTCAAAATGTAATCATGAAAATATTGAAAAAGTATAAGTTTATCTCATGCATTAAATGAAAGATATCAACTCCCAAAATTACGGCCTAAAAATATGTCAAAAACTAACAACTGGGTAGTTCCCATTGAGTGTCAACGGTCAAAAATAACCTATCAACGCCCAACGGCTATATTCTTGTCAACGTTTGCCATAGCCATGTCAGCGTCTAAATTGGTCACAACAACGCTTGGAAAAATACTTGTCAGCGTCCAAATATAAAAATGTTTAAAAATGAAAAATGACCTTAACAAAGTAATTTATCCTAGAGAAGATAACCAAAAAGCTGATAATTATTATAGGGCGGCAAGCACTGTCCAGTTATGCACACTTGCTTATGCAAGATAAACACAACAGTCCTCTAGTGTCCCTTGCTAACCAAAACTCTTAACAACTAAGTTACCTTATAAAATCACTTCTTACTCCCAGGTAAATCCCATAACAAAATTATTCCCAAGTCTCCCAACAGACCACAACCAATTCTAGGCCAAAAATGTCTTGGCAGCATGCATAATATATCAACTTTGCATGCTACAGTGCCTCATGATTTAGTAAAACTAACTCATACTCACCTGTGGACACAATCTAGAATTGTGATAAGAGTATCATATGGATACCCAAATATCCTAAAGGTTCCTAAAACCTCCCCTTAAACTATGATACACAAGTTGATAAAAATATGCATGAACATAAAAAATTTATGTCAAGATAGGAATTAAAAATTCCAACCATCATCCATAAACAAAAACATGCTCAAATGCTTCTCCAATGATCCATAAGCAACTCTGTATCCAATGGTATACTGCTAACACCACCTGCACATTTAGATTGAAAACCACAAAACTAACACTGTTGCTGACAACGCCCCGATAACACATGACAGCGTTGAGGGAAGCTTTGTCAGCCTTAGACAAATATATTGCTGACAACGTTACAAAAACACTTATCAGCATTCAAGAAACCGTTGTTAGGTTAGAAAAATATAGTGAAAAATCTAAATCCTCAAAAAGACCAATAACAATGCATTATCCTGTACATACTTTTACAAAAAGACTCCAAAACACATATTATGTGAGATTGATCATTCCAACACTTGTTACCAAGTATTGAAACCTCCCAGCATCAAAAGGTTTAGTTAGTAAATCTGACACATTTTCTTCTGTCTCAACCCTATCTGGTTGTATTAAACCTTTTTCAAAGCAATCTCTTATAAAATGGTGTCTAATTTCTATGCGTTTAGTTTTAGAATGATGTATAGGATTCTTAATAATGCATAAAGTGCTGTTATTGTCAACAAATATCTTGGTATGCATGAAATTATACCCATAGTCCAACAGCTGGTTCTGAATCCACAAAACTTGTCCACAACAAGCAGCTGCAGCAACATACTCAGCTTCAGTTGTAGAATTAGCCACCACTGTTTGTTTCTTGCATTGCCAAGATATCAACCTGCTCCCAAGAAACTGACATCCACAAGTTGTGGATTTTCAATCAAACTTATCACCTCCATAGTCACTGTCGGAATATGCAATCAGTTCCAATGGTGAATCCTTTGGGTACCACAAACCAAGACTAGGATAGCATCATAGGTACCTAAAGATCCTCTTCACAGCATAAAGGAGACATTCTTTGGGAGAGCCTTGATGGCGTGCACAAGAACACACAACAAACATGATGTCAGGTCCGGAGGCTGTAAGGCACATCAATGATCCAATCATGGATCTATAGTCCTTGACATCAACATCTTTCCCATCTCCAATCTTTCCCCAAGGGTGCTCTCTATCCATAGGAGTAGTAGCCCTCTTTTCATGTGGAGAAAAGCCAAATTTCTTCAAGATCTCCGCCACATACTTATCCTGGGAAATGAAGATACCATCTTCTTTCTGCTGAACTTGTAAACCAAGAAAGAAGTTCATCTCCCTCATAGCACTCATCTTGAATTTGTTTGTCATCAACTTGGAGAAATCCTCACTCATCTTTGGATCAGTAGACCCAAAAATGATGTCATCAACATAGACCTAAACAAGCAACACATCCTTACCTTTCTTCTTTGTAAATAGTGTCTGATCTATGGTGCCCCTCTTGAATCTATTGTCCATCAAATAAGTAGACAAAGTACCATACCATGCTCTTGGGGCTTGATGAAGTCCATTCATAGCCTTCTTGACTCTATACACCTTGTCTAGATTCTCTGGAACCTCAAAACCAGGAGGCTGCATCACATATACCTCCTCAACAATAGTTCCATAGAGGAAGGCACTCTTGACATCCATTTGATAAACAGTGAAGCCCATGCAGGATGCATAGGCTAAAAAGATCCTAATTGCTTCAATCCTTACAACTGGTGCAAAGACTTCCTCATAGTCTATCCCCTCCTCTTGTGTATATCCCTGAGCCACTAACCTTCCCTTGTTTCTGACCACAATACCTCTTTCATCTCTCTTGTTTCTTAGAACCCATCTTGTCCCTATAGGTCTGACATATCTGGGACAATCAACCAGCTCCCAAACATCCTGAATTGCAAATTGGTGAAGCTCATCCTACATTGCTTCCACCCAACTTGGTTCTTTGAGAGCATCAAATATCTTCTTGGGTTCCTGTTGTGACAGAAAACAGGCAAACAAACATGCTTGCACAAGAGGGGTATCAACCTTCTTGTGTATATTGGCAATAAATCCACCAAGACCTTGATGAGATCTTCTAGTCCTAACAGGAGTCATAATATCACCAATGATTTGAGAAGTAGGGTGATTCTTCATAGTATAAGTGAGAACTCCTCCTTCAAAAAGTCTGGTGTCCTCAACCTCATTCTCCATGTTGCCAATATCTTCTTCATCAGACTCTCTTTCATCTACATGGGGATGAACTTCTTCATATAAATTGGAAGGTTCACCTTGTTCAAAAGTGGAAGAGAAAATATGTGCAAAGGTGTTGTCAACGCCTGAACCTTGGTTGTCAGCGCTTGGGCTAACAACGCTTGAACTGTTGTTGTCAACGTCTGAGCCATCAACGTCTGAATTGGTCTTGTCAGCGCTGGATTTGCCTTTGTCAGCGCCTGAAGGACCATGCATGTTGTTATCTGGTGGTACTTGGGGACCACCATTGTCTTTACCACCAGCAGCAGCAGCAGCAAAAGCATCTGTCCATATGGGGATTGTAACATATTCTTGTATAGGAGATGACTTTTCTGCTTGTGATCCAACCTTTACATGAACCTGTGTACCTTAAACATCAACAACTTGTTCTTCCATAACATTTGAAGTGACCTTCACAATGTCTGGATTAGTGACAAGTATATAATTTAAAGTTCTAGATAAAGGTTCCAAGTCAAACAACCAATTTGGACCACTTTCAGGATCACTAGGTTTGTTCTCTAAAAACCTAACATGTACTCTTTCAAGTATACGTTTTTTCCATTTAAGATAAACCCTATATCCCTTGCTCTGCACTGAATACCCCATGAAGTAGCCTTCATCACCTTTTGCACTAAATTTACCTAAGGCATCACTAGTATCTAAAACTACTACATGACAACCAAAAGGTCTGAGAAAACCAATATTAGGTTTTCTTCCCCAAAGTAACTCATAAGGTGTTTTGTTCTGAATTTTGTTAACCAATGCTCTATTTTGAACATAGCAAGCTGTATTAACAGCCTCAGCCCAAAAGGCTATAGGAAAATGAGCATCAGCCAACATGGTTCTGGCTGCTTCAATTAGGGTTCTATTTTTCCTCTCAGCAACCCCATTTTGCTGTGGGGTTCTGGCAACACTGAATTGCTTAGAAATTCCTTTTCTGGCACAGAAATCATCTAGCTTTTTATTCCTAAATTCACCACCATTATCACTACTAAGCATTTTAACTTCATTGCCAGACTTCTTCTCAATCTGAGTGATAAAATCAATTAAAATATCAGTTGTGTCACTCTTCATAGCTAGAAAAAAAGTCCAAGTAAACCTAGAAAAGTCATCTGTGATGACAAAGCAGTAGGACTTTCCATTCAAACTTTCTATATTGGTTGGACCAAAGAGGTCCATATGAAGCAAATGAAGAGGTCTAGTACTAGAGTGCACCTGTGTGGACTTAAATGAGAACTTGTGCTGCTTGCCTTTAAGGCATGCAACACAAGATTGGTCATTGTGGAAGGCCTTCTCAGGCAAACCATCAACCAAGCCAAGTCCCACAAGCCTGTTTATATTCTTAAAATTTATGTGCCCTAGTCTCCTGTGCCATAAATTACTTTCATCTACTGAAGCTTTAGCATAAAAACAAGACATATTGTTATTCATTCTAATCCCATTCAGATTCACATTGTATATGTCTTTATGCCTAGGTGTTCTATATTCAATATATTTCTCATCAGGGATCTTATAATCCTTGCTTAACACCAAACATTCAGTATCAGTAAACAGAACTTTATTTTTGTTATCACAAACTTGTGATACACTAAAAAGATTGTAATCAAGTTCTTTTACCAGAAATACGTTCTCAAAACGCAAGTTCTTGGTGAGAATGGTTCCTTTGCCTGTGATAGTACCATATCCGCCTCCAAAGTAAACCTTATCACCATCCTTAATGGGAGTGAAGTTGGTCAAATAGTCTTCCTTCCCTGTCATGTGCCTTAAGCATCCACTATCCCAATATCCATAGTCATTGACCTGTTTTTGAATGTGATGTTGGTGTTTTTGCTACCCTTTAGGAAAAGAGCAACAAAAGTGGCAAGTATTAAGTGTCGGTTTAGGAAAACCAAGCACTAATGACCAATTAAGTTCGTTCTCAAGGAGGCTAGTGTGTTATGTGTGTAATGATATGGATTAATTTGTGATTATATTTGAGAAAGAAAAATAGAAAAGGGATTAGAAGAGAATGACGGTTATCAAGACGGATTAAACTAATTCTAAAAAGGCGTACACGTAAAGTTGTAAAAACCACCAAAATTAAAATTTTAACCTAAAAATTTCTAAAAATTACCAAAAATCCCTAATAATATTCTAAGAGTTTACAAAAAATCAAAACTTGCAAAAACCTTTTAATTAATTAGATAATGACTTTTTAATGCTAATTAAAGCCCTAAAAATCAAAATTAATTATTAAAAAGCTCTAAACAAGATTTTAAAGTTTGTAAACCTCAAAAATACTCTAATTAAGCTAAAAACTATTTTTCAAAATTTTAAAACCTATTAAAACTATTTTTAAACAATTAAAAACTCCTAAAATCAATTAAAACTTAAATTAATTCTAGAAAATAATAGAAACACTCTAAAAATATTTGGAAAGTTGCAAAAATCCTAATTAAGTGTTTAGAACCTAGGAAAAATATAGAAACCTAGAAAATCAGACTTTTAATTTTTAATAATAAAATAATATTAAAATAATATTAAAAATCCAAAAATTATAAAAAATTCTAAAAACTTGCAAACTAGCTTAATTTAACCTAAATAACTCAGAAATGAAAGTGAAATTACCTAAATACCCCTATTGGGCCTAGAAAATGGGCCAAACCCAAAACAGTCCCTTATTGGGCTTAATTAAGGCCCAATAAGAAAAAGTGTTCAAAATAAGCCCAAAAAGCACAAGTTGACTCAAAATTTGATTTTAAACAACTTTTTCCAAAGGCCCAAAAGCTGAAAATGTGAAATAAGCCAACTTATAATAAGCAGCTTATTCTTAATGGGCCTTTAAGCCCATTAAGTTATAAGCTGATGCCATAAGCTAAAATTTTACACACAAGCTTCTTTTGACCTAACAAAGACTTCTACAAAAAGAATTTTCAAATAAGCCCACTTAATAAGCCAGAAACAGTTCACAAACTTATTCACAAAACGACTAAATAGTCGTTTTTATGATCTAGACCACCTCAGAAGCTGATTCAAGTTGAAAAATGTTTCTTATGACAAAACTAAGCTTAATAACCAAAAACCTACTCAATAAGCACACTCAATAAGCTGGAAAATCAAATAAGCACTTATGATAAAAGTCAAACAAGTTGGTTTTCTAGTAAAAAGTCAAAGTCAAAGTCCAATAAGCTCCAGTTTACTAAAATGGGTCAAATAATAAAGATCTATCACAAAAAATACGTTGTTGCAAGTCAGAATAAGCTAGAATAGCTTATTGATAAGCTGATGACAAAATTGCACTAGCAGGGGCTAGTTTTGGATGTTGAGCAGTGGAAACTTTTTCCACTGCTTGACTATTTTGACTTTTTGTCTTTAGTGACTTTTTTGGAGATTCAGATTTCACAAAGGCACCCAAATGATCTTTGGATCAAAAGGAGTCAATAACAAGCAAAATAATACAATTACTAACACCCAATTGATACAGTTTAATCAATCATTCATCAGACATGATACAGACATGAACAATAAGCAGTTAAGCACTTATGAGCAGTTTTAGCACAAATCAGCCAGCCAAATTCAACCAAATGCACACACAAGCTATAATAAACTCCAATAAGCAAGTCTAAACAGGTTTCATGCACTGGTTCAAAGAATTAAGCAAGATTCAAGCAATGAAAGTTACTGATTAACACTAACACATGTAGTTTTTACTTTTGCTGATGTATTTGACACACAAGCCAGATTCAACACTCCAAATCTTTCAAACAGGTTATATTAATGATGATTTAACAGCTTTTATCCCTAAACATGCATAAACTCTAGGGTTTCCCAAAATTTTAGGTAAAAAATCAGTCAACTCAACAAGATATAGCAATTTGTTTGATTCAAGGTTTCAAACTCAGAAACTTGCAGCAAAACACTCTCAAACAAAGGTATAGCAGATACAAAGCATAAACAACACAAACTAACAACACAAAAGCAAGATGCAAGCACAAACCAGTAGACCCAAACACCCCTTTAACTTTTCCAAATCAAAATTTTCAAAGGCAAAGTGAGATTTCAGGCCAACCAAGCATCAATTAACACTCAAACAAGTATAATAAACAGATTCAAGCAAGAACAAGCCACAAAAATCACAAGAACACAAGTTTCATACAAATATCACCAAAAATCACAATTTAAGCAGATTTTGAGATTAAGTATGCAAACCTCATGGATGTACATCCACACCCACGAATTTTGAGCTTATGTGCTAGCAAGAACAAGCACAAGCTTCCACAATAAGCCTGCTAAGATTGAACAAGGGTTAAGCACAATATCATAAAAATCAGAAACTTTGAAAAACTTGATTAATCCAAACTTGTTACCCCACACTTGATTATCCCCAAGTTATAAGCCTCACCACACCTTAACCAACTCAGTTAGGATGCTATGAGCAGCCCTATAGCCCAAGAATTCCAAGATTGGAACAAGACTTAGCAAAATATCAAGAAAATGAGGAAATATGCAAACTTTTGCACACTCCTCTTTTGAAAACAGGTTTTAAACTTCAAGAAATAACAAGCATATAACAAATGAAAGAAGTAAATAAGATTGGCCAATGACTTTTCTTCAAGATTTCAAACTCAATTTAATTAACTTTGAAAATGGGATTTACAGAAACTTGAACAAGGAAAAATCAAAAGCAGGAATAAATGTAATGAGCTAGACCCTTTATATAGAGGGTGTACATGGTCCTAGAAAGCTGAAAAATATGAAAACCCTAGGCTTGATCTTCCAAAATTGCCCTTGTGGAAATTTGAAATCTTGAGCTCATGTGACTTATCTTGGACGTTTGTGGGGTGTATAGCTGTTGGAATTGCATCCAATGGCTCTTGTGAAGCTTAGAAAGTAAGCAAGTCTATGGGACGTTGGATTTGCTTTATTGTTTTGTCTTCTTCTCCAAGAGGTGGGACAAGAGTTTAACATGTGACATGGTTGATGATGTGGCATAGGGTTTAAGGATTTGGATGTGTTTATGTTGACCTTAATCATAAATCTGGACACTTTGGTGGCTTAATTTTAAGCAGTTTAGAAAAACCCAATTTGGATTATGAATGCCAAGAACATGGGTTTGATCTGTTTTAGTTTTTAAACCAAGTGTTAGGCGCCATAATTAACTTAATAAATTAAGTTAGTTATGGCTGGTGTGAGTGGATTGGTGATGTGGAAGGAAGGAGGGCTGCCATTGGTTGAAAAGAGATAGTGGGGCACTTGTCACCACTGGGTTGGTTAAGGTAAGTATTTGTGTCTGCCAGGTTAAGTCCCTCTCCTTTTTCCTTTCTTTCATTTTGTAAATAAACACATAAAATCCGATTTCCTTTGTAATCCAACTTTTCATTTTCACACTTTTGCCCCAAATACTTTTCCAAAGTATTTTCAGGGGTATTTCTTGCCATTTTTGAATTCTTCAAGGGCTGGTTTGGTATTTTCTTCAATGATAATGGTCTAGACTTGCATAATTGACATTTTGAAGGACTGAAATTTCTAAGTCTTGATGATTGAGGGACCATTTTTGCCAAATGTTGAAAGTTGAGGGTCCTTTTTGTAATTTTGGAATTTTCAAAAGACCAAACTTGTCATTTCTTGTACTTTGAAGGACTTCATGATGTATTTGACTTTTTGGATGATATTGGTTGACAATTTAGCTTTGTTGAGGGGCTAAACTTGCTAATTCTTCAAAGTTAAGGGTCCTTTTTGTAATTTTGACAAACTTTAGGGACCAAACTTGTAATTATGAGGATACAAGGACATAAAGTATCAATTCTTCATAATTTGAGGACCCTTCTTCATAATTCTTCAAATCTTCAAGGGTTGGTCTTGGGAAAGTCTTCACTAGGGCTTGGTTCATTGTGCGGCTTCGTTTCCCTTGTTCGTTTTTGCATGATTCTTGTGATCTTTTGTCATTTTCTCAATATCCGTACCTAAAATACACAAGCAACAAACACAAGCATATATTTGGGTATTTTGATGATATTTAATGCATTTTAAGCCCTATTTGGAAGATGAGACTATGTATAAAAGCAGTCTCATCACTCCCCCATACTAAACCATTGTCGTGCCCTCACGCAATGCTAGAATAAAGTATCAAAGCATCTCCAAAATTTATTTTATTCTCTTTATTAAATGATAAACTAGCTACACTACTACTATTACTACTACTTGTGTTTTAGACATAATGTATGATTTTCATCGCAAAATGGGACGTTTAGGTTCATAGAATAAGAACACGTGAATGCTTCGTTAGAAATAATTTCATCGTCCTCGATTTTCACTCCAATTCCATGCCAAGCGTGCAACGAGATCATTGTCATTATAAGTTAGTAATGCTAACACTACTCATATGCCCTAATCACGTACTTATTCTCCCATTATTCCTAAGTTGTATCTCTTATATTTTATTTTGTCTTTAAATGTTTCACGAGGATACATTGTTGACTTATGCGATAATAGAGATTTAGGTCTAAAAATAGAGTCCTAACGGTGTAACTAAGACCATTAAATCAATAACCCTTCCTAATAGACAACGATGTTAAAAAATTAAGTTGACAAGAAGAATCGATAAACACGGTTTTATAACGGTTTTGAACATGAGACTTATTACCAAGACTTTTATACGCCCCCTAACGGAAGGGCCTTATTATCTTTGGTTTACCTCCATCTTTTATTCAACTTCGCCATGAAGCTTTTATTATGACTTCGGTCTTGCCTTGCCTTTTATTATCCGCCTCATCGGTGGTTTTATTAGCCAAAGACGTATACCCTCACGCTAAAGCGAATTTTGGATCTTTAAAGCTTCGAAGATTAAGGCTTGATTCACTTTCAATTTTGCATAGATTTTTCGGCCTTGTGGGGCTTCAAATTGTTTGCTAGATTTAGGTGAGCACTTGAAATCTTATTATTGGGTGAAGCTCTTGATTATTGGGGTGCCAATACTTCAAAACCGTGACGCTGGCGATACCTTAATGTCTTCCCAATTTAATTACACGGAAGCTACTAGAAAAGACTAGAAACCCAACAATCCTAACTAAACCGCTAAGTCAATATTTATTAAGCAAAAAATATTTAATGCGAAGGGAGAATAAGCAAACAACGAGAACACATGAGTTTTTAAAAGAATACGAGTACTCTACGTTTAGCATAGTAACTTATAATTAACTCTATCATTTCTCGTCCTCATTTAAGAGACTTAGCCTAATGTGTAGTTAAGGAATCAAAGCTAAGTGCTCAACACACATGGTCGAGTCAAAAATTACTCTTATTCTCGCCATCGGAAAACCTACATTCGTGTCTTCAAACACTTATAAAACATGAGAAAAATTTTAAAATTTGGCCATTTTTAGCCTTATTTTGCAACAAAACGATAAACTTTGGAAAGCATGAAAGTTTGGCAAGGCAAGTATCTATTCACCCCCCCCCCCCCCCATACTAAAGTTAAACATTGTCCTCAATGTTTCGAGTCTAGGGGTGCAAACACCCCCATACTAGAGACGTAGTCGATTGCCTAATCTAGCATGGAAAGGGTGTAACCAATAAATTAATAGCCGTTTATGAAGTGTGCTAAAAAACTAAGGTTAGAACATCAAAAGGATATATCATGGATATTGAGAAATGTCTCCAAAGAAAACGATCGAGTGCTCCCATAAAACGAACACGAGAGGCTCCAATCGTGAAGATCATGATCTAAAAATCACATATCACAAACAACCACGGAACAAAGGTTGGAAGGGCACAAATCCCCACACGTTAACTACATTAGAAAGCGATAATATGTACATAGGATAAGCATGGGACTCCCCCACGAGGCACCTCGTTTTTGATTACCGAGTCATGAGCTCGACTCGATCCCCTCAATACTAATTATCATTGGGGAAGGTGACTTGGTCGAGGTAGTTCAAGGATGGAACTTCCCCGCCAAAGTAGTGCTTCAACCTATGTCCATTCACCTTGAAGTTAGGACCATCATCTTGAGCTAGCTCGATGGTCCCATACGGAAACACTTGAGTCACGGTGAATGGACCGGACCAATGGGATTCAACTTACCGGAAAAGATTTTTAATCTTGAGTTAAAAAGCAAAACTTGATCCCCAATGTTAAAAACCCCGTTTTTAATTTTAGAATCATGCAACTTTTTAGTTTTCTCTTTATAAATCAATGAATTTTCATAAGCAATATCCCTTAATTCATCTAATTCATTCAATTGCATTTTCCGGTGTTTTCCCGCGGTCTCCATATCATCATTACAATGCTTTAGGGCCCAATAAGCCTTGTGTTCTAACTCGATAGGCAAATGAAAATTCTTTCCATGCACAAGCTTATAGGGAGTGCACCCAATGGGTGTCTTATGAGCGGTCCTAAAGGCCCATAAAGCATCGTCCAACTTATCCGACCAAGTTTGTCGGTTTTCTCCCACGTATCTCTCCAAAATCCTCTTCAAAGCTCGGTTTGAAACCTCGACTTGCCCACTCGTTTGTGGGTGATAAGTCGTAGAAAGCCGATGTGTAACCCCATATTTCCTTAGAACCCTTTCAAATTGGTCGTTACAAAAATGGGTTCCACGATCGCTTATGATAGCACGAGGGGTTCCAAACCGAGAAAACAATTGCTTCAAAAACTTGACTACCACACGAGCATCATTGGTGGGCAAGGCCTTGGCCTCCACCCACTTAGATAGGTAGTCAACCGCGACGAGAATGTACTTATTACCACGAGATGATGGGAACGGCCCCATAAAGTCTATACCCCAAACGTCAAAGATCTCACACACTTCGATGATATTTTGTGGCATTTCATCTTTTTGTGAGGCTTTTCCTTGTCGTTGGCATGCATCACACGACTTCACAAGATCTTGTGCATCTCGGTAAATAGTAGGCCAAAAGAAGCCGGCATCAAACACCTTTTTAGCCGTGAGATTAGCACCGTGGTGACCACCCGTGGGTCCCTCATGGCAAGATCTAAGGATGTTAGAAGCTTCGGTGCCAAACACATAACCTCGGATGATTTGATCCGCACAAGTTCGAAACAAGTAAGGGTCGTTCCAAAAGTAGAACTTGACGTCACGAAAGAATTTTCGTTTTTCTTGAGTCGTCATACCCTTAATGATGAAGTTACCCGCATGGTAATTTGCAAAATCCGCAACCCATGGGGTGGAAGAATCAAGCTTAGAATTCACTACACCAAGTGTCTCGAGCGGAAATGTTTCGGTGATTTCCTTGGGCTCGTAAACACTTTGGTGAGGATCTTCCAAACGAGAGAGATGATCGGCCGCTAGATTCTCGGCTCCTTTTTTGTCAACGATTTTGTGATCAAATTCTTGAAGGAGGAGAATCCAACAAAGTAATCTAGGCTTAGCATCTTGCTTTGCCATAAGATACTTAATAGCCGAATGGTCCGTATACACTATGCATTTCGTCAAGACGAGATAAGGTCTGAACTTCTCAAATGCATACACCACGGCAAGGAACTCCTTTTCCGTTGTAGTGTATTTAAGTTGAGCCTCGGTCATCATCTTGCTAGCATAGTGAATAGGCAAGAAGTGCTTATCATGACGTTGCCCCAAAAAGGCCCCTATAGCGTAATCACTAGCATCACACATGAGCTCAAAGGGGAGGTTCCAATTGGGAGCAACAAGAATGGGAGCTTCGGTAAGTTTCCTCTTAAGGATCTCAAAGGCTCGTACACAATCTTCGTCAAAGACAAAACGTGCCTCTTTTTCAAGAAGATGTGTAATGGGTCGAGAAATCTTTGAAAAATCCTTGATGAATAGACGATAAAAGCCCGCGTGGCCTAGGAAACTCCTAACTCCCTTGACGGTTTTGGGATGAGGTAATTTGGCGATGACGTCTACCATAGCTTGATCTACCTCAATCCCCGCTTTCGAGACCTTGTGCCCTAAGACGATTCCACTCTTAACCATAAAATGACATTTCTCCCAATTGAGCACAAGGTTGGTTTCCTCACAACGTTTTAACATTCTCTCTAGATTCGACAAACACGAAGTGAAAGAATCACCAAACACGGAAAAGTCATCCATGAAGACTTCCATCGTCTTCTCGATCATATCATGAAAAATAGCCATCATGCATCGTTGAAAAGTTCCCGGTGCATTGCAAAGTCCGAATGGCATTCTACGATAGGCAAAGGTTCCATATGGACACGTAAACGTAGTTTTTTCTTGATCACGAGGATCGATGGGAATTTGGAAGTAACCGGAAAAACCATCAAGAAAGCAATAGAAATCGTTTCCCGCAAGACGCTCCAACATTTGGTCCATGAAGGGCAAGGGAAAATGGTATTTTCGAGTGGCTTCATTCAACTTTCGATAGTCAATGCACACTCTCCATCCGGTCACGAGTCTAGTGGGAATCAACTCGTTGGCATCGTTTGGCACAACGGTCATCCCTCCCTTTTTAGGGACACAATGAATAGGACTCACCCAAGGGCTATCGGAAATAGGGTAAATCATTCCCGCGTCAAGGAGTTTAAGGACCTCCTTTTTGATGACGTCGTGAATTTTAGGGTTCACCCTCCTTTGACTTTGGATTGTGGGCTTGAAATCCTCCTCCATTAAGATTTTGTGGGTACAAAACTTGGGATCGATTCCCTTAATGTCGGATAACTTCCACGCAATCGCCCTTTTGTGGTCCTTAAGAACATCGACAAGTGCGGTTTTTTCATCATTCGAAAGATCCTTCGCAATAATAACCGGCAACTTGTCGTCCTCCTCCAAATAGACATATTCAAGGTGAGGAGGTAAATCTTTCAACTCGAGGATAGGTGGTTCCTCAAGTGAAGATTTGGGCTCGATACTCATAACCTCCTCGGGTAGAGGAAATGGGAAATCGTTAAGAAAATCCTTGATAATCGAGAAGTCCTCATCGTTGTCGAGGTCTTCGTCACAAGTACGTGGAACATTGCATTCTTCCAACGTAAAATCACCACCTTCAAAAGGAGTGAAGGTTGGTGTCGAATTATCAAGAATTGGATCCAACATAGTGGGATTGCCACTAGTTTCTTCATCACCAAAACCTAGAACTTCTTGTGAAAATTCCTCGCAAACCACGTCAATCATATCAACGAGGTTTATGGTTGCAACGGAATAAACATGAGAAATTTGAGAGTTTTGAGTTGCGTTTATAACAAGTTCCTCGTCGTTGAAACGTAAGGTGATCTTTCTAGCATGCACATCAATCAAAGCCATAGACGTATCTAAAAACGAACGACCTAAAATGAGAGGAACTTGAGGATCCGTGGGGATATCAACAACGATAAAGTCTACGGGATAATAGAACTTCCCCACTTTCACAAAAACGTCTTCCGCCAAACCACATGCGGGAATTGTGGAATGGTCGGCCAACTCGATAGACATTAGTGAAGGAGTAAGATTAGGAAGATTGAGCGACTTGAAGATTGCAAGTGGCATCAAGTTAATGCTAGCACCAAGATCGGCCAAGGCGAAGCATTCTTCCATATCTTGGATTGCACAAGGGATCAAAAATTTACCGGGATCACCAACTTTTTGAGGTATGCGATTAAGATAAACCGACGAACAACTAGACAATTGGTGCAATTTCTCCTTGTTGTTCAACATACTCTTAAAGTTAGCGGCAAATCGAGGCATCATGACCAAAGCGTCGGCGAAACTCACATTAAGGTGCAAATCACGAAACATTTTCATAAAAAGCTCAAATTGATAATTGTCGCGCTCTTGACGTTTCTCCTTCCTAAGTCTCGATGGATAGGGCAAAGGTGGTGTGGGTTGAGGCATAGTAGGCATAGCCTTTGGAATCTCGGGTTCCAATGATGGTAATAGGTCAACCGTAGGTGTAGCATGAGCGGTACTTTGTGGTATTGGGACATGCTCCTTTTGGACCACCACCTCGGGTTCTTCCTCAATTGCTTCCTCCGTAGGAGCAATTGGTTGAGGAGTCGGCTCCTTAAGTGTCTTACCACTACGTGTGGTAATCACTTTCATCTCACCCTTAGGGTTGGATATGGTGTTGCTAGGAAGACCACTTGACGACGGTTTACACATTATTGCCTCAAACATAGACGAGATTTTATCTTCAAAATTAGATTGCCTCAATACGGCTTCGGTTTGCCTTTTCTCGGACTTAAGCATCTCTTGTTTAATCTCATGTTGCCCTTGTTCCATCTTTTGTTGGTTTTGTTGCAACCTAGTGACATTTCCTTCCATCTTGTTGGTGTGGATTTTAAGTTCATTAGCTAACTCATTTTTTAACTCTTTCTTCAAGTCGTTTTTAAACTCGGATCTTAGGCTAATGATTTCTCTTTGAATATTGTCAAACCTAGCATCATTCCCACTAGCATATTCAACAAACTCACTTGGAAGATCTTTCAATGTTTGCAAACTTTTGTTGTTATTTTGAAAATCATTTTTGTTTGAAACTTGATTATTAGCCCCTTGATTCCCATAGTTTCCCTTGTTGTAATTGTTCTTAAAACCAACTTGATTGTTGCGATAGTTGTTGTTAGCATTTTGATTTGAACCAAAACCCGGTGGAGTCATTTGATTAGAGCGGGAAACTTGACCGTTTTGGTTGTAATTTCCCGTGGCCGCAAAGGCACTCGAAGTGTTACCACCGTTGGTAATGCACTCGGAGAAATCATGACCTCCACCACAATACATGCAAGAAACCTCAACCGCTTTAGCCGTTGCGGGGGCACTTGGTTCACCAACTTTAAACTCAATCAAAAGTCCTTTCAACTTATCAAAAATCTTGTTTTCCAAGTTTGCCTCAATTTGGCAAGCATCGATGGTATTAGACAAAGAAGGTGAAGCCGAAGACGAAGCCTTACGAACACTAGACGTGCTACGAGGACTATACACCTTAGATCTATTTTCAATTATCACCAAAGCTTCCTCAACCGTTTTACACAAAAAATTACCACCCGCGGCGGCATTCAAATAATCCCTTTCATGATCATTAAGTCCATTGTAAAACGTGTCAATTTGATGCAAATCGGAAAAACCGTGATAAGGACATTCATGTAACATTTCCTTAAACCTATTCCAAGCCGTTGAAAAACTTTCATTAAATTCTTGTGAAAACTTTGAAATCTTGTTTTTCAAGTGCGTAGTCTTAGAGGGCGGAAAAAATTGGTTCACAAACTTAGACACGAGATCCTTCCACGTCAATATAGAATTGGGTGGCTCTTTCTCTAACCAAATTTTAGCGGGCCCCGCTAAGGAATACGGAAATAGCATCATCTTAATCGAGTCGTTAGAGACATCCTTAAATTTGCAAGTAGCGGTAAGACGATTGAATTGGCGGATATGGTTGTGTGGATTGTCCTTCTCATCACCACGGAATTTGTTGTTTTGGATCATGGACAACAAACCCGTCTTAACCTCAAAATTCTCCGCAAGGATAGCGGGAATCACAATAGCCTCTCCATAACCCTCGGTGGGTGCTTGAAGTAACTCCATCATAGTTCGATTCGCCATGGTTGGTGCTTCTCTTACGATGGGTTCGTCAATAGGAGACTCCTCACTAGAATTGTTGGGAGTGGGAGTTTTGTTGTTTCGTTTACGTGCACGTCTTGCTTGATTTCGAGTTAGCATAAACGTCACGTACAACGAGGGGACGAGCAAAGAAGATTCTTTTTTTGGTGTTTTGTATTTTTCAATTTTTTTGTGGTTTTCGATTGTATTAACCTTTTTGGAAATTGGTGAAATGTATTAAGTAGACAAAAATCTACAAATCTCCTCCTTAATCAAATCTCTCGATTAAAGAAGCCTCAAGGAATGAAAACGATCACGTGAAGTGAACGCCTTCGATGACTTTAGACCGTTGGTGGAACACCAAAACGTTCAAGAGGGTTTAATCAATGGAAACCAAGAAAATATATATGATACTTAGTAATACTTTGGGCGGCAAAACCCTCGATTAGCTCTCACAATCAAATACTCACAAGCAAGCGGGGAAACGAGGCGGCGCGAAGCACTTAAGAGCCTTTTTCCTTAGGATATATTTTATAATATCCGCCTTATACCCACCTTATAGTTTGTATTTTCAAGATTAAGCTTCACGAAAGTATTTATCTATTTTTGCCTTTTTCTTTGGTTTGAGATTCGAATACAATGATTGGCTAATGACCTCCCAAGTCAAGGTTGTGATTTCTCACGTATTTGGAGTACTTGTGAATTTATTGTTCTACGTATACAATATAGTAATAATATTCACACAAAAACCGAAAAACGATAATACGTATTAGTAGAGTGCTACTAATACAAATACTAATTATGGTTAGTATAAAAACAACAATGCCAAATCAAAACACAACACGCCTCCCCGGCAGCGGCGCCAAAATGATGTTGGTGTTTTTGCTACCCTTTAGGAAAAGAGCAACAAAAGTGGCAAGTATTAAGTGTCGGTTTAGGAAAACCAAGCACTAATGACCAATTAAGTTCGTTCTCAAGGAGGCTAGTGTGTTATGTGTGTAATGATATGGATTAATTTGTGATTATATTTGAGAAAGAAAAATAGAAAAGGGATTAGAAGAGAATGACGGTTATCAAGACGGATTAAACTAATTCTAAAAAGGCGTACACGTAAAGTCGTAAAAACCACCAAAATTAAAATTTAAACCTAAAAATTTCTAAAAATTACCAAAAATCCCTAATAATATTCTAAGAGTTTACAAAAAATCAAAACTTGCAAAAACCTTTTAATTAATTAGATAATGACTTTTTAATGCTAATTAAAGCCCTAAAAATCAAAATTAATTATTAAAAAGCCCTAAACAAGATTTTAAAGTTTGTAAACCTCAAAAATACTCTAATTAAGCTAAAAACTATTTTTCAAAATTTTGAAACCTATTAAAACTATTTTTAAACAATTAAAAACTCCTAAAATCAATTAAAACTTAAATTAATTCTAGAAAATAATAGAAACACTCTAAAAATATTTGGAAAGTTGCAAAAATCCTAATTAAGTGTTTAGAACCTAGGAAAAATATAAAAACCTAAAAATCAGAATTTTAATTTTTAATAATAAAATAATATTAAAATAATATTAAAAATCCAAAAATTATAAAAAATTCTAAAAACTTGCAAACTAGCTTAATTTAACCTAAATAACTCAGAAGTGAAAGTGAAATTACCTAAATACCCCTATTGGGCCTAGAAAATAGGCCAAACCCAAAACAGTCCCTTATTGGGCTTAATTAAGGCCCAATAAGAAAAAGTGTTCAAAATAAGCCCAAAAAGCACAGGTTGACTCAAAATTTGATTTTAAACAACTTTTTCCAAAGGCCCAAAAGCTAAAAATGTGAAATAAGCCAACTTATAATAAGCAGCTTATTCTTAATGGGCCTTTAAGCCCATTAAGCTATAAGCTGATGCCATAAGCTAAAATTTTACACACAAGCTTCTTTTGACCTAAAAAAGACTTCTACAAAAAGAATTTTCAAATAAGCCCACTTAATAAGCCAGAAACAGTTCACAAACTTATTCAAAAAACGACAAAATAGTCGTTTTTATGATCTAGACCACCTCAGAAGCTGATTCAAGTTGCAAAATGTTTCTTATGACAAAACTAAGCTTAATAACCAAAAACCTACTCAATAAGCACACTCAATAAGCTGGAAAATCAAATAAGCACTTATGATAAAAGTCAAACAAGTTGGTTTTCTAGTAAAAAGTCAAAGTCAAAGTCCAATAAGCTCCAGTTTACTAAAATGGGTCAAATAATGAAGATCTATCACAAAAAATAAGTTGTTGCAAGTCAGAATAAGCTAGAATAGCTTATTGATAAGCTGATGAAAAAATTGCACTAGCAGGGGCTAGTTTTGGATGTTGAGCAGTGGAAACTTTTTCCACTGCTTGACTATTTTGACTTTTTGTCTTTAGTGACTTTTTTGGAGATTCAGATTTCACAAAGGCACCCAAATGATCTTTGGATCAAAAGGAGTCAATAACAAGCAAAATAACACAATTACTAACACCCAATTGATACAGTTTAATCAATCATTCATCAGACATGATACAGACATGAACAATAAGCAGTTAAGCACTTATGAGCAGTTTTAGCACAAATCAGCCATCCAAATTCAACCAAATGCACACACAAGCTATAATAAACTCCAATAAGCAACAGGTTTCATGCACTGGTTCAAAGAATTAAGCAAGATTCAAGCAATGAAAGTTACTGATGAACACTAACACATGCAGTTTTTACTTTTGCTGATGTATTTGACACACAAGCCAGATTCAACACTCCAAATCTTTCAAACAGGTTATATTAATGATGATTTAACAGCTTTTATCCCTAAACATGCATAAACTCTAGGTTTTCCCAAAATTTTAGGTCAAAAATCAGTCAACTCAACAAGATATAGCAATTTGTTTGATTCAAGGTTTCAAACTCAGAAACTTGCAGCAAAACACTCTCAAACAAAGGTATAGCAGATACAAAGCATAAACAACACAAACTAACAACACAATAGCAAGATGCAAGCACAAACCAGTAGACCCAAACACCCCTTTAACTTTTCCAAATCAAAATTTTCAAAGGCAAAGTGAGATTTAAGGCCAACCAAGCATCAATTAACACTCAAACAAGTATAATAAACAGATTCAAGCAAGAACAAGCCACAAAATTCACAAGAACACAAGTTTCATACAAATATCACCAAAAATCACAATTTAAGCAGATTTTGAGATTAAGTATGCAAACCTCATGGATGTACATCCACACCCACGAATTTTGAGCTTATGTGCTAGCAAGAACAAGCACAAGCTTCCACAATAAGCCTGCTAAGATTGAACAAGGGTTAAGCACAATATCATAAAAATCAGAAACTTTGAAAAACTTGATTAATGGAAACTTGTTACCCCACACTTGATTATCCCCAAGTTATAAGCCTCACCACACCTTAACCAACTCAGTTAGGATGCTATGATCAGCCCTATAGCCCAAGAATTCCAAGATTGGATCAAGACTTAGCAAAATATCAAGAAAATGAGGAAATATGAAAACTTTTACACACTCCTCTTTTGAAAACAGGTTTTAAACTTCAAGAACTAACAAGCATATAACAAATGAAAGCAGTAAATAAGATTGGCCAATGACTTTTCTTCAAGATTTCAAACTCAATTTCATTAACTTTGAAAATGGGATTTACAGAAACTTGAACAAGGAAAAATCAAAAGAAGGAATAAATGTAATGAGCTAGACCCTTTATATAGAGGGTGTACATGGTCCTAGAAAGCTGAAAATGTGAAAACCCTAGGCTTGATCTTCCAAAATTGCCCTTGTGGAAATTTGAAATCTTGAGCTCATGTGACTTATCTTGGACGTTTGTGGGGTGTATAGCTATTGGAATTGCATCCAATGGCTCTTGTGAAGCTTAGAAAGTAAGCAAGTCTATGGGACGTTGGATTTTCTTTACTGTTTTGTCTTCTTCTCCAAGAGGTGGGACAAGGGTTTAACATGTGACATGGTTGATGATGTGGCATAGGGTTTAAGGATTTGGATGTGTTTATGTTGACCTTAATCATAAATCTGGACACTTTGGTGGCTTAATTTTAAGCAGTTTAGAAAAACCCAATTTGGATTATGAATGCCAAGAACATGGATTTGATCTGTTTTAGTTTTTAAACCAAGTGTTAGGCGCCATAATTAACTTAATAAATTAAGTTAGTTATGGCTGGTGTGAGTGGATTGGTGATGTGGAAGGAAGGAGGGCTGCCATTGGTTAAAAAGAGATAGTGGGGCACGTGTCACCACTGGGTTGGTTAAGGTAAGTATTTGTGTCTGCCAGGTTAAGTCCCTCTCCTTTTTCCTTACTTTCATTTTGTAAATAAACACATAAAATCCGATTTCCTTTGTAATCCAACTTTTCATTTTCACACTTTTGCCCCAAATACTTTTCCAAAGTATTTTCAGGGGTATTTCTTGCCATTTTTGAATTCTTCAAGGGCTGGTTTGGTATTTTCTTCAATGATAATGGTCTAGACTTGCATAATTAACATTTTGGAGGACTGAAATTTCCAAGTCTTGATGATTGAGGGACCATTTTTGCCAAATGTTGAAAGTTGAGGGTCCTTTTTGTAATTTTGGAATTTTCAAAGGACCAAACTTGTCATTTCTTGTACTTTGAAGGACTTCATGATGTATTTGACTTTGTGGATGATATTGGTTGACAATTTAGCTTTGTTGAGGGGCTAAACTTGCTAATTCTTCAAAGTTAAGGGTCCTTTTTGTAATTTTGACAAACTTTAGGGACCAAACTTGTAATTATGAGGATACAAGGGTATAAAGTGTCAATTCTTCATAATTGGAGGACCCTTCTTCATAATTCTTCAAATCTTCAAGGGTTGGTCTTGGGAAAGTCTTCACTAGGGCTTGGTTCATTGTGCGGCTTCGTTTCCCGTGTTCGTTTTTGCATGATTCTTGTGATCTTTTGTTATTTTCTCAATATCCGTACCTAAAATACACAAGCAACAAACACAAGCATATATTTGGGTATTTTGATGATATTTATTGCATTTTAAGCCCTATTTGGAAGATGAGACTATGTATAAAAGCAGTCTCATCAGAATGCCCTGCACATAAAGAAAACAAATTAGTTTTCTTTGGGAACCCAAGCCTTAGAAGACTTGGATTCATCTGGTTGTTCAATAAGAACAGACTTAGTTCTCACAACAACCCCATTTTCATCCTTCTTAGGATAAAATACCCAGTTAACCCTAATAGGTTTTGTAATGACCTTGGAAATGTAATTAAATCTGTTGCAGGTCATTGAAATCCCATTATCATTAGGGTTTTGATCTTTCTTTGGTCTCCATGTTAAGCTTGAAGAAGCTTTAGACCCCTTACCCTGTGGTTGCAAATATTTAGGTCTGGTCACGTTTTTGTCAGCGTTGGAATTGGTATTGTCAACGTTGCAATTACCCTTGTCAGTGTTGAACCTAGGGTTTGCTACAGAAACCCCGTGCCTATTGGACCAAGTGTTTGTCTTTTGAAGTGGTCTTTGTCCATGAGTGTTAGACCCTCTAGTGAAGAATGGGGCAGGTCTAACAACTTGTGGACTTTGCTGCACACAAGATTTGGGTCTGACAACGTTTGACTTTCTAACAACGTTGACTTTGTTCCTGTCAGCGCTGAATTTGTTCCTGTCAGCGCTGACTTTGGGAGCGTTGACACACTTATATGCTAAATGTGAAAAGCTACCACAAGAGTAACAGGCTTTTCTAGACACAACCCTAGGTCTAGAAGAGAAGAAGCCTGTTCCATCATTGCTAACTTGGCTCTTAGGTGACCTAGTATTCCTATACATCTCTGCATACTTAATGCTAGGTTTTCTAACAGTGTTTGAGCCAAGATCAACAGCCTTACAAGTGATTGGGTTTGTAACCTTAATGGGAGTTGACTCATTAGGACTTTCACATAGCAAGCCACCCTTAACAAATAATGTAGGGTTAGCTTTCTTCCATTCATTCAGGTCAGTCAACTTTTGTTGATACTCTTCAACTGGGGTGACAACTCTTGGTGGAGGAATGAATTCCTCCTTTTGGAGTTTTGGCAAACCAGTCTAAGATAGGTCCTTTTGTTGGACACCATAGAAGTCACCAGCTGTTGGTGGAACCACAGAGTAATCTTTCATCCCAATCCTAGTCATGTCCTTAGGATCTCTTTGTTTACTCACACATTCTCCTAGGATTTGTGTGGCCTTCTCAAATCTTTGAATTTTAAGGCCAACATTATCTTTATTCTTAATGGCTTCATCTAACTTAGCCTGTAGCTCACCATTAACCCTTTCTATGATGTTTCTAATATCCATGCTGGCATTTAACTCATGTTTTAAGATATTTATTTTATCTTTTAAGTAAAATTCCATTTTCTTGTATTCAGAAACTGTCTTCTCAGTTTGAGTGAGAGCTATTTAATAGTTAGACAGTTTACATCTTTCAGTACTCATATCATCTAATAATCTTAACACCTCTTTGTTAAGTCTTTCAGTATTTAACCTACAACCTTTACTACAAAAAGCATCATCGTATACCTCATTATCAGATGAAGAGGAGGAGTGAGCCATGAGAGCATATTCAACATGCTCTTCTTCTTCAATTTCAGGAACCAAAGCTTTATCCTCTTCCACATCCTTAGCCAGATAGCTCCAATCCCATCCCATTCCATCAATTCCTTGAACTGCAACCATGGCCTTAGGATCCTGAGCTTTAACAATTTGACTTGAGGGTTTACCAGCATCAGATCTTCTAGGATATCTGCATTCCCTCATGAAGTGCCCCATACGATGACAGTTGTAGCATTCAACTTTGGACTTATCAAATCCAGCTGTGTCCTTTGCATTGAAGGTCATCTTCTTCTTAAACCTTATGTTCCACCTGTTTGCTCTTATACTAGCAAGAGCCATGTTCCACTTAATGTCCATCTCTTCCAAGTGCTCATCACTTATCTGCTTAAGGTCCTCATATGTAATCACTGAACCATTGGGCAAAGAAGCAATATAAGCACATACAGTATCCAGATCCAAACCAGCAAGTTTAACTCTTGGTGAGTCACTTTTGAATATGTCAGCGTCTGAAAAGGAGACGTTGACAGGACATGTTCTAGCGCTGACACATGATGATCCAGTAAATGGATGCATGTAGGAGTCCTTCTGATGGAATTGACCTTCACTATGAGAAAAGAAGGCCATGTTACTGTTGGTGGACTTGCTTCCATGCTTTAAGAGAATTTCATCTTCCAACAGCCTTAGTTTTTTGTAGATATCATCAAACGTGGAACTTTTGTAAGTATTATTGGCAAGAATAGATCTTGCCTCAATCTTCCACGCCTCACCAAGACTTTTAAGAAAAGTAGCATTGATGTCAAAATCACCAAGTTGTGTCCCCATGAAGGACAATTTGCTTGTAATATCAAGCAATCTGCTTCTCACACTACTAAGCTTTTCATTAGGTTGAGCCTTGAAGACAGCATAATCATGCATGAGTTGCTTCTTCTTCTCTTCCTTAGTATCTTCATAGCCACCATATGCAACTTCAAGAGCTGCCCAAAGGTCTTTAGCAGATTCATAACCTCTGTATTTATGCTGGTTCTCTTGTCTCAAAGAGAGCTTCAGAATATTTATGGTTTTCATGTCAACCCTTTTCTTTGCTATGTCTTCAGTAGACACAGCTCTACCATCATCAGGCTTTTCTTTCTTATCTGCTTCTGAACATCCAGCAACGGCTGTTCTTGTAGCAATGGCATTAGCAATATTTTGAGCCTTATCGAATGTGTTTCCATATTCAACAATCTCCCAGAGTGTGTAGTCATAGATCCCCAGGTATTGTTCAAAGTTGAATTTCCATAATTCAAAGTTGGTTGCATCAAGCATGGGAATCTTGATGTTTGGTAAAGGTGAGGAGGAGGAGGTTAGTTCTGGATTTGACATGATGTTGTTAGGGTTTTTGAGAAAATTAGGGTTTTGGTGGTTTTTAGGGTTCTTGTGTTCTTTAAGATCAAAACTTCCTCAACAAGCTCTGATACCACTTGTTGATCCCAAACTTAGATCGATTTTAGCTTTATGTATACGAGATTAGATCAAGTAATACACTTAGAGAAACCTTTGTATATGTATAAGACAATCTAAGTGTTATACAGAATTAACACTTAAACAAGAACACACAAGATATAAACAAACTTTCACTTTGATTAATGATATTGTTAGACACGTAATTGTTCAAGTTTTTAGTGCTAATATCCCTTCTATTTGGTATAATAAATAGCAAAACGTGTATTTATAGTGCATTTATCGTTTATTTGTGCTATTTATTATTGTAGGTACGAATAATAAAGAAAAGGAGCAAAAACGATGAAAAAGAGCTAAGACGAGCACGAGAAATGGAGAAAACGCGGAAAATCGAGTTTGACGGTGCACTCATGTTTTATTGGGCCGGCCCGACACCATTTAAACGGGTCGAACCGACCCATTAATATATCAAATAACTTCAGCCCAGCATCCCAAAAAGAAGCAGCCCATAAAGGCCCAACAACAATATTAAAAAGGGACGCAGCCCAGCAAAGCCCAAAATGGCCCAACAAGACAAAGAGATGAGATGTGGCGTACATTATAAGCTGTTAACATTCCATCTTTAAAAGGGAGATCCTCACCTTTTTTTTATTCATTCCCTACGTTTGATTTTTAGGAGGGTAGCTTTACATTTTTTTCTTTTAGTTCTTTCTTTTTAATCGTAGGTTTAGTTTTTGTTTTCATGTATTTTTCAATAAACTTAGCTTCTTGTTATTTTTATTTTATAAATTCAAATCTGGTTTTATATTATTGAAGGTTTTTGTTGAAGAAATTTATGTTTCAGCTTATTAACAGTTTCAGTTGCACCTGATGTTGTTTATTGTTTTCGATTTACTGTGATTCGATAAGGATTGTGATTCCGTAGGTTGCAGAATTAAGATTCGGTTTGTTAAAAATTGTTGGCGTAGAGTTTAAGCATGAGGATAACATTCCATTGTTTTTGTAACTTCTTATAGATATTTTTTTTCCCCTGTGTTGATATATTTTTGAGAGAGGATAAGGAAACTTCAACTTTTCACTGTTTTTCTTTTTATGGTATATATAAGAGGCATTTTTTTTATTTTACATCCTAGCATAAATTTATTGCCCTGTATTCATTTTTTTGTTAAAGGTAAGTGGAAAATGCAGCAGTCAATACATTTCATTTTTTTTTTATTATTTTTTATTTTTGGTTTCTCCAGTTTTTAATAGATAGATAGTGACAGCATTTTTTTTTCTCATTCTTAATTTAGTCTTCAATTTAGAAATAGATCTTAGCTGCATATATCGCATTCCAACTTTTCCTGCTGTTTTCTATTTTATTTTCATTCGTAGGATTGGTTAAAATTGGATATCTATATTAACATTCCATATATATTTGCTACATCCCCTGCGTATAGATAGATGTAGTTTAGGATTGAAATGTTTTAGATAATAACTTTATGTAAGAGGATTCATTCAATTTTTATAGTTTTATATACTTATTGCAATAGATTTTTTTAAATAAGTTTAACTAATTAGTTTATAAAATTTTAGATTTATTATAAAAATAGTATTTATTAATTAGTTTAAAATGTCGTTCATCTTAATTGTCATTAACGATTTATGTTTTATGTTAGCTCGGCGTGTCCGGTTATTCGCTCGGGTTCGTTTCTCTATCTATTTTCTTGTCGTTATTTAGTTAGATTCTATTTTGTTGCCTTATTATTGTTTAATTTTAATGACGAGATTATAGTAGTTTTGATTATGCTCGTTTAGTTTACCATCGTTATTATCCTTAGTATTATTTTAGGTACCTTTAGCTTAATATTCGTAGTATAATTGTCGCTCTTATATCGTTTAATATTTTGTTATTAATATTAGTAGTTTAAATATAAAAATCTAAATCTCTTTTTATTCGAGCATCAAACTTTAGACATAAACGCAGATTTCCATTCACACTTCGCCGGAACTACGATAATCTTTCGGGTGTACGAAAACGATAGTATCAAATGGCGCCGCTGCCGGCTTTGTGTGTAGCGATATTGGCGTTGTGTTTTTTAGTTGGTGACTTGAAGATCCTTTCGTTTTGAAAGTTTATTTTCGTATTTGTATATATATATAAAAAAAAAATTAAAAATCCAAAAAAATATATAAAATTTATAAAAATCAAAAATATTTTCTTATTTTATTTTATTGTCTTTATTACTATATATATCATATATATATATATATATAAAAAACTAAATTTTTTTTTTCTTTTTTTAAAAAATAAAAAATATTCTTCTTTATCTTCTATTATGTTTAATTCTTTTACTCGACCCCTCTTATTTTTAATTCTTCATGGATTCATATTGTATAGGGTGTGGGTCGTCTGATAGTCAGTCATGTTATTGGTGTTCATGCGAGCGGTGCGGTATGGCTATACCTAATCACGAATTTGGACATTGTTCATTTTGCAATTGGACCAATTCACACTTCACCTCTAATGACACTATCTCACACTCTCCCACATATGACGATCCGTATCCGCAACATGCACCGGGTTTTTCTCAATACCCGTGTTGCAATCATTGTGGGGGCCCTCACGATACTTCTTATTGTCAGCCAATGAATTATTATGAGCCAAATCCGTGTCCTCATTTTTCTTCACCGATGGATTATTATGAACCAAATCCGTGTTCTAATTTTTCTCAACCAATGAATTACTATGAGCCACATCCGTGCTATAATTCCGGTTTTCAAAATTTTGAGCCCCCACAAAACACTCTCGATCATCAACCTTCTTTGAATCTGAATGACGAAAGACAAGCCCTTCTTTTGCAACTTCATGACGGCTTAATTGAACTAAGAGATGCATTGAAGGAGCGACAACGACAAGATCAAGTATCTAATCTTAGTGCTTCTACTCCTCCTCTTGTGCGTTCTTACTATTATGATGATGATGACGATGAGAATTCTATTTCTTGGAATGATCTTTGTGCTTAATGTCCTAGTGCAATTGTAATTCCTTCTCTCGACTTGCCGGCTCTCGAGCCTAAGGATTCAACCACTCCTATTCTCGATTCTTCTACTACGGAGACCGATGCCTCTCTCATCATGGGGGATGAGGGTCTTATCACTATTCCTTGCGATGAGATTCTTATTCCAATCCAAAGTGGGCCTACGGTTGCTTCCGATAGTGACGATGAGTGTGAATCTCTTTCTAGTGATGATTCATTACCTCCCACCGACATCTTGGGAGACAATTCTTTGGCTTTCTATAATCCCCTTTTTGATCTCGATGATGATTTTACTTCTAGTGATGACGAGTCACTATCCGATGAAGAAGTTCAAAAGGAAACTTTCAAGATTTATTCGAACCCTTTATTTGATTTTGATGACGCCTACATCTCTAGTGAGGTGAATCCTCTCTTTGAAGAGGGGATTGAGGACATTGATAGCTCTGACTCTCTTTCTATTGATGAGCATTCTTTGTTAGCCATGCCACCTCCCATCGTAGAGGAGGTGGAGAGATTTGACCCTACCTTCCGTTTGATTCGGTCTGGAGAGGTGACGCGGGTGGTAGATATGTCTTCTGATATTTCTCATACTATGTTGCCACCCCGTCCTACCGCGTGCACACCCAAGCGGGTGATGTATCGCTTTTACTCTCCTCATTTCATACCGGGAAATGAGGATGAGTGTTTTGATCCCAGAGGAGACGTTGATGTTGCTATTTCTTGTGATGTTTTACCGGTTATCCCATCAACTCTTGCTTTGAGTTTCTATAAAGTGTCCTCGGGTGACACTTTGATATCTTTTTCTCCCACCCTCCTGCCCTTGGCGAAGACGAGTAATCTTAAGGATCGCCTTTATACCTATTTCTCGTATGTTATAAGAATCCTTCTGCTTTTCTTCACTTATACTGTGGATTCTTCTTCTTTATTCTCATCCGGTAATGAGGATAAGATTTTTGACCCTGGCATATCTGTTTTGAGCCAGTGGTGATTCTCTTGCTCCCCCATGGACCATTTAATTCGGGGTCGAGTCAGGCTCGTGACTCGGTTAACAAAAACAAGCGCTTCTCGGGAGGCAACCCGATGATCTATCCTTTTTATTTTTTTTCTAACATAAGTGTAGGGGCGTGTGCTCCTCTCCATGTGTGCTTGTTGGTCTTTGTTTTTGTGTGTAGGTTCCCTTGGATCGAGAAGACTTTCAGAGGGTTGATGTTGCTGTTTTCCATCATCTTCTTCATTCAGTCTCCGATCGATCTTCATGTCTATATCAGAGGAGTACTCAGTTCTCATCTTTATCCATGCATATCTGATTGTGTTCTCCTTCTTACACATGGAATTCTAGCATTAGCCTTTTGTGTTCTTAAGTGTAAGGGTAACACCTTATCACTTTTGAACATTGAGGCCAATGTTCGGTTCTAAGTGTAAGGGGGTTTTATATCATATTGATCATATTCATGCCTACTTGTTTGCCCTCTTGCATCCTATTTTGATCAAATGTCTGTTTGTTTTTATTTTATTTTATAAAAAATAATAAAACCTTTTTGACCGTGCGTGATTGACTTGTCCCGTAGGCTAGAACAAAGGGGATCATGACTCTGCCTGAGTGTTGATCTGGCTGCTCCCTTTACTTTTAGACTAAGCTTTTAGGAATTGTGCAAATAAAAATGCTAAACCTGGAGTAGTTGGTTCTCTTTAGAGCTTATATGAATAACCTGTGGCTTTTCCTCCTAGATTGTAACTAGACTTAATAAGTGTGTTTTTTTCAAGCCTTTGAACGTTAAAAATTGTGTTGTTATGCAAAAATAAATTCTTATCCAATTTTGATATAGAGTCCTAGTTCAACTTTTTATTTAAATTTGAGTGAAAGCATACTTTCTTAAATTTGAAATAATGTAAGAGTGAAAAAAAAAAAGAAAAAAAAAAGAAAAAAAAAGTTGAAAAAATAGAAAAGAAAAAAAAAGAAGAGAAAAAAAAGAAAAAAAAAAGAAAAGAAAAAAAGAAAAGAAAAAAATTTGAAAAAAAAGAGATTGAAAAAAAGAAAAAAAAAGAAAAAAAGTGTTCAATAGAGTTAGAAGAGTCGAGTGAATGAATAAGTGTTTTTGTTGTTTTATTTATAATTGTGAGAAACTTGCTTTTTCTCAAATTTAAATCCGAAGTTGAACTAGAATTCGTCAATTTTTATAAGAGTTTAGACGGTAATTGAGAATGTAGAAGTCAAAGGTCCCGTGAGCTCCGATACTATTCTCAAGGGTGTAAAAACCTAGCCTCCTAAGCTTTGCTAAAGGACAAGCTGAGAAGAAAGTCGCTACATGGAGTGATCTCTCCTTTGAATCTTCATTCTCTATTACCGTCGTTGTTTTTCATCTAAGTGTGTTTTATTAGCTTAGCGGTGATTTCAAGATCTTTGATTTCAAAATCCCGCCGATCCCGGTACTATTCTCCGTGGGGTGTCAAAAGCCCGGGCACTTAACCGATGAGGTTGAGACGTTCCGAGAAGAAAGCCGCTACATGGGAAAGGCCATTTTTGAAATTTAAATCTCGTCATTTTCGGTGAGTCTAATATTCCACTTAGATGATTAGCAACCATAACAAATGTCGATTTAAACGATCAAAAATTTGAAAATGAACACACTTGCCTAGTCTTTTATAATTATAGGAGTGAAAAGTTATATTTACACAGGTTATTAGTATAAGTAGTGTTAGCATTTTGCCAAAACGTTTGCACAAGGAATCTTAGCTTAGTTGGGAGTAATAAAAAGAGGATGACGATATTTATTCCCTGGAGACACCCAGTTTGCGTGTTTCCCGTTCTATGATCCTTATACCTTGAATAAAAAGTCGAGCATGGCGGGTCACTATGAATTTTTATTTTTCTTTTATTTAAAAAAAAATCGAATAAAGTAGTTTTTAAATTGTTTTTGGATTTAACGTTTGTGATGATAGTTGCCTGGGGGCAAGCAACGTTTTTAAGTGTAGGGGTGTGTTAGACACGTAATTGTTCAAGTTTTTAGTGCTAATATCCCTTCTATTTGGTATAATAAATAGCAAAACGTGTATTTATAGTGCATTTATCGTTTATTTGTGCTATTTATTATTGTAGGTACGAATAATAAAGAAAAGGAGCAAAAACGATGAAAAAGAGCTAAGATGAGCACGAGAAATGGAGAAAACGCGGAAAATCGAGTTTGACGGTGCATTCATGTTTTATTGGGCCGGCCCGACACCATTTAAACGGGTCGAACCGACCCATTAATATATCAAATAACTTCAGCCCAGCAGCCCAAAAAGAAGCAGCCCATAAAGGCCCAACAAGAATATTAAAAAGGGACGCAGCCCAGCAAAGCCCAAAATGGCCCAAGAAGACAAAGAGATGAGATATGGCGTACATTATAAGCTGTTAACATTCCATCTTTAAAAGGGAGATCCTCACCTTTTTTTTATTCATTCCCTACGTTTGATTTTTAGGAGGGTAGCTTTCCATTTTTTTTCTTTTAGTTCTTTCTTTTTAATCGTAGGTTTAGTTTTTGTTTTCATGTATTTTTCAATAAACTTAGCTTCTTGTTATTTTTACTTTATAAATTCAAATCTGGTTTTATATTATTGAAGGTTTTTGTTGAAGAAATTTATGTTTCAGCTTATTAACAGTTTCAGTTGCACCTGATGTTGTTTATTGTTTTCGATTTACTGTGATTCGATAAGGATTGTGATTCCGTAGGTTGCAGAATTAAGATTCGGTTTGTTAAAAATTGTTGGCGTAGAGTTTAAGCATGAGGATAACATTCCATTGTTTTTGTAACTTCTTATAGATATTTTTTTTCCCCTGCGTTGATATATTTGTGAGAGAGGATAAGGAAACTTCAACTTTTCTCTGTTTTTCTTTTTATGGTATAGATAAGAGGCATTTTTTTTTACTTCCTAGCATAAATTTATTGCCCTGTATTCATTTTTTTGTTAAAGATAAGTGGAAAATGCAGCAGTCAATACATTCCATTTTTTTTGTTATTTTTTATTTTTGGTTTCTCCAGTTTTTAATAGATAGATAGTGACAGCATTTTTTTTCTCATTCTTAATTTAGTCTTCAATTTAGAAATAGATCTTAGCTGCATATATCGCATTCCAACTTTTCCTTCTGTTTTCTATTTTATTTTCATTCGTAGGATTGGTTAAAATTGGATATCTATATTAACATTCCATATATATTTGCTACATCCCCTGCGTATAGATAGATGTAGTTTAGGATTGAAATTTTTTAGATAATAACTTTATGTAAGAGGATTCATTCAATTTTTATAGTTTTATATACTTATTGCAATAGATTTTTTTAAATAAGTTTAACTAATTAGTTTATAAAATTTTAGATTTATTATAAAAATATTATTTATTAATTAGTTTAAAATGTCGTTCATCTTAATTGTCATTAACGATTTATGTTTTATGTTAGCTCGGCTTCTCCGGTTATTCGCTCGGGTTCGTTTCTCTATCTATTTCCTTGTCGTTATTTAGTTAGATTCTATTTTGTTGCATTGTTTAATTTTAATGTCGAGATTATAGTAGTTTTGATTATGCTCGTTTAGTTTACCATCGTTATTATCCTTAGTATTATTTTAGGTACCTTTAGCTTAATATTCGTAGTATAATTGTTGTAACACCCCCAAATTTACACAATTCAATACAGCGGAAGACTCGTTGGTGTTACGGGATAGCACATTACTCACATCATAGACAACGCATAAAAATCGCGTCGTTTAATAATAAAGCATTTCCATTCATAAATATCAAAGTTACATAGGTCCCAAGTCTTTATATTTCATACAGGTTTTACAAAACATTTGAATGGAAATTATAATTTAAGTGCGGCCCATGAATTCTTGTTGTCTTCCCGAGAATTACCTTCAAGTACCTGAGACAAAACATGTTAAAAGAAAAGGTCAGCGATAACGCCAAGTGAATTCATAGAGTTTAATAAAATCCATCAATATAATATCAGTATAAAATTATTACTGAAAATCATTTTGTACAAATCATTTTAATAGGCCATAAAATAGCCAATGTCATTTTATACAAATCTTCATCAAAATCATAATATAGGCGTTTGCCTTAAAAATCATTATACGAGCCAATGTTGTAAAAACATTAAAGAATACGTCTTATGACGTTGTATAAAAATAAAAACCCTTATATGAATATGGTTATGAAAACCAAAACACGAACATAATATCATTAGTATGACCCTGTATTGCTAGTCAGGCAATACATCGTAATTCGGTGCGTCTAGTAGTATTTCGTTAGTTTGGATTATTATAAGCCACATGACATTGTTACCTTACTAAAACAAACAACGGGTAGCTAACCCGATACTCAATTTGCCCATCTAAAGTAGCGTGTCGTCACAAAGGTCACGCTATGGAAATCTTCTCATACATAAATTCGCTTACCAATCAATGTGGCACGACGGGGATCAACCGTCAAGGCGCGAACTGGGGTGATCGTCCCCAAATAGTACTATTATATGCATAAGCGTCTACCAAATCCCGGTAGTTCACAATTCATGCTAATGGGACTTTTAGTGACATAACCTAACTTTATTAATCCATTTGATTTCATCTATCGGGTCCTTTAATCATTTATCGGGTCATACAATCGGGTCATACAATTATTCGGGTCCAAACCAATAAACAAACAATCGGGACAAATGGTGTCCTATTTTATAAAAACTAACATGTTATCTCCCTCGCGGGTTTATAAACATTTCATAAAAACATATAAAAGAGTGCGAGGCTATGAACTCACGTTGATGTGGGAAGGCGGGTTATCGGCAATTCGGACGTACGGTGCGTGCTTCAATCACGGAAACCTAGACAAATAATACTCGTCTTAGACTCATGTCCAATGACTTTATAAAAATAACAATTATGTATACATATGATGATTTTATATATATGATGATCAAGTGGGTTTACATATTCTTATTTACTCATTTTTGTGTTATGTGTCGATAACTTTTATACTAGTTTTCTAGTTTTACCTACTTACGTGTTTTAGGTCCAATAAGCCTATTATAAGTTTATTAACTTGTCTTATTCCACTTTATACTTGTATTATCAGTATTTGAACTTTATACGTTGGGCCTAAATGGGTTAAGCCCAATAAGTTCTTTTTATAAGTGTTTAACTTATTTAGTCCAATTATTAGTCCAATATGTTTACTTAGCTCGTTAATGTCCGTATGTCCTATAGTTCGGGTTTTATCGGTTTTTACTTGTTATATATGTGTATATAGCAGTATATGAGTTTTATAAATTTTACATTATACGGGTCCAACCGTCTAAGTTTTATTTAACAAAAACGTTAATTTTACGGTAATAGCCGAAAAAGTCGTAAAAATCATGTTTATAGTTTTATAACTTATAAAACTTATCAAATTACCATTTTTATAAAATGTATCATTTATTTATCACTGTACATATTTATATAAATGTATTATATAAGTTTGTGGGTTTTATTTCACATTTTTTACAATATAATTTTGAGTGCTTATATAATAATAATAAACATTAATTCTCAAAATCTGATTTTTATCTTCATATTCACCAAAACTGCCATATCTAGAGTTCTATATGGAGATAGAAGCTCAAATTTTTATCACGTAAACTACATAATATATGATCCATTTAACTCTACTATAGCTACTGTTGAATCAGCTTCTAAGTATTTTCTAAAAATCGTCCAAAACAGTGAACTCAGATTGGTACTCTAAACTTGTTTTGATCATATCTCACTCATTACAATGATTCCATTGCATGGCCAACTCTCACATGTGTACAAGACCAATAGATTACTGTATATCAATCTATTCAAGTCATTTTACCAGTTTACCATATGATTCTTTACTGTTTTATACAGTCATCTAAATTAAGCAAGATTTTAACCTTATTTCTTATAGTTTTTCATCTTTTTAAGCATGTTTATCAACACCAAATCCCCACACAATATTTTTAATCATCATTCATCATCATATACATATACATAAGTAAAGGAAATACAAGATTACATAATAAAAAATAACAAGAGGATGAGGAGGACAATCTTTATACCACCAAGTTGATGTAGGTTATGATTTGGACATGGTTTTTGATGGAGAAACTTGTGGATAACCAAGACCATCTTCAAGGCCACCAATCTTCATAAACTCCTTGTGGAAAATCAGCCCCAAGACTTGATGAAAACTCCTCCTTGTATGTTATAATCACCACCAATCAATAGGGTTTCAAAAGGGCTTAAACATGTGTATGAATAACACATGATTTCATGGATGAAATTGATCAAAAGTGGTGTTTGATAGGGGAAAGTGGACGGCAAGATGAGAGAGTAGAGAGGAAATTGTGTGTGGTTTGCATGTTGTAAATGGTGGTAAAGAGTTAGCTAGTGGTTTTTGATGTATGGAAAGCTTAAAGTGTAAGCTTTGCTTACTCTTGTCAAATAACAAGTTAACAAGATGCCACATATTGATGTGGTGTCTTGTTGTGCCGTCCCATGGTGCTAGTAGGGTGGGATAATGTATTTTGTCCCACCTCACTAATTTACGGGTATCCCTCGATTCTAGTTTTCTCGATTTGCGATGCCCTCGGGTCGTTTCACGAAAAACGTTTTTATAAATTATGAATCAACGTCACAAAATGAATCCAATAAAAATTGTTTCATCAAAAACGGAGTTCGAAAACGTAAATACGTAATCCTAAGGTTTCCGGTTTAGTCGTAAAGGACGTTAAAATAAAATCGTAAGTCCTAATCTCTTCTCGTAAATTTGTGAGTTTATGAACCAACACAAATTTAAAACTCAAAAATAATATTCACGGATAAATTTATTTTCTGAAATGTCGGACTGTCACCAATGACGGTGTATGTGAACGTAAGCACGTAACGTAGAATCCTCCGGTTTAAACGTAGTCGATGCTACTCCAAGACGTAAATCCAAATTTCTTCCCAAAAATATGTGAGTTCATATTATAACATTAAAATAATGTTTTTAAATAAATATTGAGAATAAAATATCAATCATAAATTGACGGATTGTCACAGCATTTACCCCTAAACAGGATCTTTGTCCTCAAAGATCATCTTACTACTCGCTTCTTATAGAGTTAAAGCCATGTGGGTATTTCCTCCACATTCGGTCTTTTCTCACAAGTGCAATTCATTATAATACGCGAGTTCTATCATACATAACTACGGGAATAAGATCAGGCTAAATGTTGACTTACTTTCTCTATCCGTGATGTTCACGGGTTTTTGATGAATGCAACTTTTCGCCGATCTAAGCTTTATTAAGAAGAATTCAGATTTTCACTTGATAGATATTCCATCAAGTTTGATATACGAAACATAATTCACGCAGCCCTTGAAGTCCTAGGGTAGATCCAGCTTATATGTCTTTCAAACCAATCCTTTACATCATCTCAATGGTCCCATACAACGGGGACTTATATCCCATGATTTGTCAGATCATTAATTCATTTTTCCAAGGTTAAACTTTTTGGCATAACTTCGCTACCCATTTGGCACTTCAAGATCTACATTTCATATTTACATAACCCCGTGCCTACTACCGGCAGTCAATAATCTGATCCTAATTTCAACAATCATTTCAGGTCTCGCGGGTCGAGTATTTTGTAAGGTTAGGTTCGCCATCATAGGAAACCCTAAAACCTAAAAGACATGTCCAACTCACAATGGGTGTATGTCGGGTGTCTTCATCTCAACTCCTGCTTACAGATGCTCTAATATTTAGATCCTAACACGATTCGATCTCGATCCTAATACGATAATTATCAATGATAATCTCTCCAAAGGAAAACGATTATACGGTCTATTACCAAAGGTCAATCATTCAAACATAGAACAGCGCTTATAGTATTTTGTATCGTTACTTTACCTCGTCCCTTCGATTGGGGTGGTACATAGTACTCTCATCAAGGTTCGTTCTTAATGATTTCTGAGCAAATCTCTAGAAATTCGATGCGAAGCGAGGATCTTGATATATAGATGATCGATACAGGCACACTATGTCTACATAACTCCTTTAAATAAAAGAGTTTATTTTTTTTCATCAAGATTCTATCATTAACGAGAATGATATTAGCAGATTTGGTCAGTCTGTCGACGATGACCCAAATCGAATCAAATTCAGATGATGACCTTTGCAATAGCTAGACGTTTACTAATGTATGAGGCGATGTCTGCCTTCATAATTTGTCATTAGTTCAACTTCTTTAGACAAAGATACTTTTAGTCATAAATGACATAAATAGAATACTTATACTTACAAATTCCAACATAACTAAATCTCAAAATCTCCATATTTATACAATCACAAGTGGCCTTTTATACTTCTAACGCCATCGGCTTCTCAATTTTAATGGTTCATATTTGCCGCGAACCCCTTTTTATTATCTTTATTATCCTTTTTATGAGCATCGGCTATATTTTAAATTGTTCGACAATTTATTTTGCACATTCATTATTAAGAAATACATCGTAATTGGTTCTTTATACTTTTATACATAATGTGTCAGTAATTATGTTCATCTTTCTAGATATTTTCTAAGTTTCAGTTTAGTTTCAGCTATCATTTTTATCAGTTTTTCTCAATCCGGCGTTTAAAGCGTCGATAATTATTACAATTAATTAAATAATAATTATTAAATTTTTATAAAACGTAAACGTAAAAATTTTAAATTTCTTAGTTCGACCAATTATATAAAATGTTTAAAATAAATTTGAATTTAATTATCAAGATTTTTGTTGATTTATCGAAAATAATTAAAATAATTAATAAGATCCGAAAATGTTCGAGAAATCTTTGTTTATACTCTGGTCAAAATTTTCTTAGTTGAAAAACAAAAATTGTCGTTTCAAATTTCAGGTAATAAGTTATAAAGTTTCCTCAATTTTTCTTAGGTTGTCTAGAAGTATACACAAACATTTACCCCTAAACAGAAGTTTAGTTAAATGGTTTGTGTATAAGGGAATAATCCCTTAAAAAAAATTATTATTTTTTTTTTAAATATTTGTCAAAACATATTTCCATTTCTTTTTGCTAAAATCCAAAGTCTTGAAAGTGCTCTAATTTTTAAGAGTCAACATAGATTCCATTATCTATTAATCACATGGTCAGTTAATATAAAGGATTTAGTCTTTAATCACATGTTAAATATTCAAAGTACAGATTTTTATCGTTCGGCCAATTCAGGGCAATCTATAAATAATTATTAACTCATTCTTATTCTTATAAACAAATAAATGGTCCTTAATGATCACGAGCATGAATTTATCAAATTACAGCCTTCACACATTATTCACCAAATTTATGAATGCTACATGTGCATTGGTCAATCCAAATGACACCACGTGAAACTCATAATGTTTATTACAAGTTCTGGATGTAGTAATTGGAATAGATAATCCTTTTCACAGATGCGAAGTTGATGATAACCATGCTAAGGATCAAAAACCTTGTAAATGATCGAACAAATCTTCCATTTCGAGTTATGGATATCGTTTTCGATTGTCAATTTACTCAGTTCACAGTATTCTATAAATATAAGGAATGATAACACCATAGCTCTTCATGATGACGAGCTCGGTAGAATAAAATCATTTTCCGACAACTCTCTTAGTTGTACGGCAATTCCTTTAATTCAGATGGTGCTGACGTACAGTGCACAAGCCACAGGTGCAGCACCGGAAATATAATCAATACCAATTTCAATCTGCCTTAATGGCAAAAGTCTAGGTAATTCACCAATAAATACCTCCTAAAGTTTCATATAACATAAGCATCTTTTAATACATACATATTAGGTTCCTTCTAAATTATAATATCTATGATTAATTCACAATCATTCATGGTATAATTTTAAGTCTAAATACAGGATATGGTCATCCATCAAGAATTATTTAGATCACTTTTGATAATCAACATCTTATCATTTAGGGGAATTCTACTCGAGTTCCCATCAATTAAGACAATGTCGTCATGTCATAATCAATCAATCCATTCTACTGGCACTATCAAATTTCCAGTTTCATTGCCATCGGTAAGATGTGAACTTCTCAAAAGACTAATAATAACTCATAATCCTTCAAAAATTCAAGGATATATGGAGACACAACTATCATTAAGAGAGTAAGGTCAACGCATAATCTATGCGAGAGAATTTCAAATCAGATACAGACGAAAACATTAACGAATATGAATATATCCCATGTTTTCATTAATTTGAGTACGCATTCGAAAGCTCCTCGGATCGTTACCCAGGTCATTCAAATGAAATCTTAATCAAAAGAAATGATAGGAACATCGATACATCCAGTCGGGTATCAACACTCGGTAATCAGATACTTTTCCCAAGAATCTCACTACGGGAGAGTTGGACAAGAACGGAATATCAATTGTCAAATAAGACAAATTCCACAGATGAGTAAATTCAACTCGGAAGAATAGATGCTACAGGCACATATATAGGTGTCCCTAACACTATGCCCCTATTTTTCACTTCTTGCAGATCTCATAAAATTTAATCTTTCACAATCTTCAAGGAAAATTTAGTGTTTATTAACCAGTTTTATGGTGACTACTAATCAGCCTTGCATGGTCCATTCTAAATTGTATGTAGGCGCGCAACTATATACAATTTCAAGATTAACAATGCAATACTCAGTTCGTCAAAATTTTATCATCATGTTTACAATAAAAACATTTTCATGCTTAATTCTTAAATAAGAATCAAAAATAAATTTGCAAAGATTTTCTTTGTTATGAAAACAATTAAGTTTCCAAATCGTTTCATAAACAACTTCATTTTGATATCAATCACTTATAAATCTTACTTTGAATAATCCTTATAGTGATGAAAATTCAATTTTTCTCAATGGATACGGTTTTATCTTATAAAAACAATTAGTGATCTGCAAAAGAGTGATGAAAGCTTGTTCACCAAGAACTAACTACAATATGATAGGAAATGAGCTTAGCCAAATAATCATGAGGTTCACGATCTTGATGGCACTCAAAAAGAATAATTCATAACGTAACTCAAATCAAGATGAGTACTTGTTCAATGGTTGCATCACTAATGTGAACATTAGGATGAAGCAATAAAGGATAGATAACATCGATACATGTAGAATTTAGCAATCAAAGGCAGTCTTTTCGTTAATCACAAACAAGTCAAAATTGTACCGTAACACATTATGTGTCACTATGTCATACAATTCCAAGAACTCATCCTACCAACTGATGTCTCAGTTAAGTTAGGGATTATTTTTAAAAGATACCACAATGAATACTAATCTACAAGAGTCATTAGGTGTCCCACCTGTCCCGGAAGATCCGTCGGTCCCAATTCAGAAGAATATTTCTTCAATTAATTTCTTGGACATTGAGCATCCTCATTAGTGGACAACGGCCTAGGAACAACCCTTAACACGAATCAACAATCAATTAAAACCTCATAATTCAATCACTAAACTTAACGACTTCCTCTTAACAATTTCATATTCCATACGAATTAAATTTTACTTCATTCAAGTTTCAATCAACTTATACTCAATGCAATATACTACCTCATTTTCCAATACTTTCAATCTGTATTATTAGGCCTTAAAAGGGCAATAAAAGCTCGATATGATCAACACTTAATTTCCAATCCTATAGCTCTTTCATCAATAGTTATCAAATAAGTCACTAGTATGAAATGACTTGATCAGTCAATTAGACTTCTCGGAAAAGTACTAGTGGCATGAGGCTTTTGGGTAATGATTCCAATGACAGCCTCAAGTGCAACATTCACCCTTTCGATTTCAAATTTAAGAATTGGATGACAACGAATCAGATGACATCTTTCCAGGTGATAACGTTTTGTCAAACTCCACTCTATAAGGAAAGATCGTCATGACATCGATATCAGATTTAATCTCGCCAATTCTTCTTCAATTTCACAATCAACTAATATCTACATTTCTACGAATATTAACCATTTGTTGGGATCATAAATATCCACAACTTGGTTTAGATCTAGGATAGCTAGAATTCCTACGAGAATAGCTTCGATTAATTTACTAGGGGATTTAGGGTTTCTTGTGACAATCTACGTCGTATAAATACCTCGTATAAATATCAAAATAATCATCAAACAATCATGTAATAAAATTACATCATATATATAATCCAAGTTATATATATATTAAAATACTTCTCAGTCTGGCCTTGTCGGTAACTTGGGAATTCTTCGGCACCGTTATAGTCAAAAGATTTTTTTAGACATTTTTAGAAAAATGTTTATAATTAAAATATTTTGAAATGTTTTATTCAAAACCTTGGTTTTAAAAATCTTTCGTTCTCTATAACGAGAGCTCTGGTACCAAACTGTAACACCCCCAAATTTACACAATTCAATATAGCGGAAGACTCGTTGGTGTTACGGGATAGCACATTACTCACATCATAGACAACGCATAAAAATCGCGTCGTTTAATAATAAAGCATTTCCATTCATAAATATCAAAGTTACATAGGTCCCAAGTCTTTATATTTCATACAGGCTTTACAAAACATTTGAATGGAAATTATAATTTAAGTGCGGCCCATGAATTCTTGTTGTCTTCCCGAGAATTACCTTCAAGTACCTGAGACAAAACATGTTAAAAGAAAAGGTCAGCGATAACGCCGAGTGAATTCATAGAGTTTAATAAAATCCATCACTATAATATCAGTATAAAATTATTACTGAAAATCATTTTGTACAAATCATTTTAATAGGCCATAAAATAGCCAAAGTCAATTTATACAAATCTTCATCAAAATCATAATATAGGCGTTTGCCTTAAAAATCATTATACGAGCCAATGTCGTAAAAACATTAAACAATACGTCTTATGACGTTGTATAAAAATAAAAACCGTTATATGAATATGGTTATGAAAACCAAAACACGAACATAATATCATTAGTATGACCCTGTATTGCTAGTCAGGCAATACATCATAATTCGGTGCGTCTAGTAGTATTTCGTTAGTTTAGATTATTATAAGCCGCATGACATTGTTACCTTACTAAAACAAACAACGGGTAGCTAACCCGATACTCAATTTGCCCATTTAAAGTAGCGTGTCGTCACAAAGGTCACGCTATGGAAATCTTCTCATACATAAATTCGCTTACCAATCAATGTGGCACGACGGGGATCAACCGTCAAGGCGCGAACTGGGGTGATCGTCCCCAAATAGTACTATTATATGCATAAGCGTCTACCAAATCCCGGTAGTTCACAATTCATGCTAATGGGACTATTAGTGACATAACCTAACTTTAATAATCCATTTGATTTCATCTATCAGGTCCTTTAATCATTTATCGGGTCATACAATCGGGTGATACAATTATTCGGGTCCAAACCAATAAACAAACAATCGGGACAAATGGTGTCCTATTTTATAAAAACTAACATGTTATCTCCCTCGCGGGTTTATAAACATTTCATAAAAACATATAAAAGAGTGTGAGGCTATGAACTCACGTTGATGTGGGAAGGCGGGTTATCGGCAATTCGGACGTACGGTGCGTGCTTCAATCACGGAAACCTAGACAAATAATACTCGTCTTAGACTCATGTCCAATGACTTTATAAAAATAACAATTATGTATACATATGATGATTTTGTATATATGATGATCAAGTGGGTTTACATATTCTCATTTACTCATTTTTGTGTTATGTGTCGATAACTTTTATACTAGTTTTCTAGTTTTACCTATTTACGTGGTTTATGTCCAATAAGCCTATTATAAGTTTATTAACTTGTCTTATTCCACTTTATACTTGTATTATCAGTATTTGAACTTTATACGTTGGGCCTAAATGGGTTAAGCTCAATAAGTTCTTTTTATAAGTGTTTAACTTATTTAGTCCAATTATTAGTCCAATTATTAGTCCAATATGTTTACTTAGCTCGTTAATGTCCGTATGTCCTATAGTTCGGGTTTTACCGGTTTTTACTTGTTATATATGTGTATATAGCAGTATATGAGTTTTATAAAGTTTACATTATACGGGTCCAACCGTCTAAGTTTTATTTAACAAAAACGTTAATTTTACGGTAATAGCCGAAAAAGTCGTAAAAATCATGTTTATAGTTTTATAACTTATAAAACTTATCAAATTACGATTTTTATAAAATGTATCATTTATTTATCATTGTACATATTTATATAAATGTATTATATAAGTTTGTGGGTTTTATTTCACATTTTTTACAATATAATATTTAGTGCTTATATAATAATAATAAACATTAATTCTCAAAATCTGATTTTTATCTTCATATTCACCAAAACTGCCATATCTAGAATTCTATATGGAGATAGAAGCTCAAATTTTTATCACGTAAACTACATGATATGTGCTCCATTTAACTCTTTAGCTACTGTTGAATCAGCTTCTAAGTATTTTCTAAAAATCGTCCAAAACAGTGAACTCAGATTGGTACTCTAAACTTGTTTTGATCATATCTCACTCATTACAATGATTCCATTGCATGGCCAACTCTCACATGTGTACAAGACCAATAGATTACTGTATATCAATCTATTCAAGTCATTTTACCAGTTTACCATATGATTCTTTACTGTTTTATAGAGTCATCTAAATTAAGCAAGATTTTAACCTTGTTTCTTTTAGTTTTTCATCTTTTTAAGCATGTTTATCAACACCAAATCCCCACACAATATTTTTAATCATCATTCATCATCATATACATATACATAAGTAAAGGAAATACAAGATTACATAATCAAAAATAACAAGAGGATGAGGAGGACAATCTTTATACCACCAAGTTGATGTAGGTTATGATTTGGACATGGTTTTTGATGGAGAAACTTGTGGATAACCAAGACCATCTTCAAGGCCACCAATCTTCATAAACTCCTTGTGGAAAATCAGCCCCAAGACTTCATGAAAATTCCTCCTTGTATGTTATAATCACCACCAATCAATAGGGTTTCAAAAGGGCTTAAACATGTGTATGAATAACACATGATTTCATGGATGAAATTGATCAAAAGTGGTGTTTGATGGGGGAAAGTGGACGGCAAGATGAGAGAGTAGAGAGGAAATTGTGTGTGGTTTGCATGTTGTAAATGGTGGTAAAGAGTTAGCTAGTGGTTTTTGATGTATGGAAAGCTTAAAGTGTAAGCTTTGCTTACACTTGTTAAATAACAAGTTAACAAGATGCCACATATTGATGTGGTGTCTTGTTGTGCCGTCCCATGGTGCTAGTGGGGTGGGATAATGTATTTTGTCCCACCTCACTAATTTACGGGTATCCCTCGATTCTAGTTTTCTCGATTTGCGATGCTCTCGGGTCGTTTCACGAAAAACGTTTTTATAAATTATGAATCAACGTCACAAAACGAATCCAATAAAAATTGTTTCATCAAAAACGGAGTTCGAAAACGTAAATACGTAATCCTAAGGTTTCCGGTTTAGTCGTAAAGGACGTTAAAATAAAATCCTAAGTCCTAATCTCTTCTCGTAAATTTGTGAGTTTATGAACCAACACAAATTTAAAACTCAAAAATAATATTCACGGATAAATTTATTTTCTGAAATGTCGGACTGTCACCAATGACGGTGTATGTAAACGTAAGCACGTAACGTAGAATCCTCCGGTTTAAACGTAGTCGATGCTACTCCAAGACGTAAATCCAAATTTCTTCCCAAAAATATGTGAGTTCATATTATAACATTAAAATAATGTTTTGAAATAAATATTGAGAATAAAATATCAATCATAAATTGACGGATTGTCACAATTGTCGCTCTTATATCGTTTAATATTTTGTTATTAATATTAGTAGTTTAAATATAAAAATCTAAATCTTTTTTTATTCGAGCATCAAACTTTAGATATAAACGCAGATTTCCATTCACACTTCGCCGGAACTACGATAAACTTTCGGGTGTACGAAAACGATAGTATCAAATATCAAACTTGATTATAATGAAAGTAGTTTATGTATGAAAAACTTATATTGAACATTAACCTAAAGGTCTTCTTTTATAGACATAAGAAGCCTTGTACAATAATCTACGTATCAGCTATTCTAGGTAAAGATCAATATAGAAAATACATTGTTGTTCCTATCTTTACTAGAAGTAATCTAGAATACAATAAACGCGTAGAGTATATCTTCCTATCAGTGCTTGTCTTCAATGTATCAACGCTTGACTTTATCTTGTCAACGCTTGAGCTGTCAGCGTTTGTTTTGCTCCTGTCAACGCTTGTTTTACTCTTCTCAGCGCTCAAGTAGATTGGCTATAATTTATTACCAACAATCTCCCCTCTTGGATTAGAAACGGTGTTACTCTGAAGAGTACCCGAAGAAGAGGGTTGATTACCTTGGAAAAGTGAACCGATCATATCACGTATATTATCCGCTTGAGTGCTGAAAGAGTCTCTCATGTCTGCGTGAATATCATTGCTTTGTTTTGCCATGTCATTCCTTAGCTCGGCTCGAATATCGCTCCCTTGTTTCGCCATGTCTCCCTTCAAGTTGATGAATTGACTCTGAAGATTCGTCACCATCTCTCTATTAGTCCTCATGAACGTCTCGATGTCTTGATTCAACGTCGTTGGTTGATTGAGAGGTGGAGCTTGGTAAGCTTGAGAATTTCCTTGAGGTGGGTATGGGTTTCTTTGGGATTCATATTGATTGTTAGCACGAGGTTGGGTTTGGTTATTTCGGTTATAGCTTTGTTGTTGGTTTTGGTTTTGAGGAGTAAAACCGGGTGGTGCAAGATAGTTGTTTGAACGATAACTTAGCAAGTTACGGTCTCCTTGAGGACGAGCTTGATAGCCTCCCGTGGGATAAGTACCGTATGCCGCGTTAACGTTTTCCCAAAAATTGCCTTGAGTAGAAGGACAATCATTGTAAGAATGAGGACCACCACATGTGTCACAAGAAATAGCAACGGCTTTAGCTTGTTGAGTGTGGTTATTAGCCAAAATTTGCATATTTTTTCTCATTTCGATAATGGCTCGTTCCATGACGGACATGTCGGTGGTGGAAGAAGTAGATGAAACATTGACTCTCGGATTAGATCTTGAGGATGCGGATGAATCCCAATTCTTGTGGTGAGTAGTCATGTTTTCAATCAACTCTCTGCACTCCTTCGGTCTCCTTTTCATAAAAGTACCACCGGCGGCGGCATTGATCGTGTCACGATCATGAAAAGTGACACCATTGTAGAAAGTATCAATGAGAGTGACGGGGAGCATGTTGTGATTTGGACAACGGTCGATCAAATCATTGTAGTGTTCCCAAGCATCAAAGAGCGATTCATCATTGTCTTGCATGAATCCACTAATTTGGTAACGAAGGCTCGTGACCATGGATGGTGGAAAGTAGCGCGACAAAAATCGTTGAGTCATGTCGTCCCAAGTATGAATAGAATTCTTCGGGAGACGGTCAAACCATTTTTCGGCATGGTGAGAAAGCGTGTGGGGCAATAGTTGAAGGCGAAGTACATCCATAGAAACACCAGGCATCTTCATGCTTTGGGTAATGGTAATGAATTTGTCGAGGTGCTTGTTGGCATCATCATCCGGCAATCCACGAAATGGATTAGTTTGCACTTGTTGAATCATGTGATGCTTCAACGAAAACTCCTGAGCCGTGATTTGCATTGGCGCAATCGGGCCTCCACGTCCATTCATCGTAGGTTGGCATTGCTCCTCCATGGTTCGTAGGTCGGGTTGGGGTAGATTATTCATGTTGGGGTAGGGTGGATTATTATTGTTGTTGTGTACACCGGCCATGTCTAAATTATCGAGAGTCTCGGGCTCGGGATAGGACGTTGATCGAGTACGCATACACTAAAAAGAAAATGCACGAGAAAATATTTTTTGTTTTTTATAAGTTTTTTAATTTTTTTGTATTTTTGAAAATTTTATATTTTTATGGGTTTTTGAAAATTTTTGTACTTGAAAATAACGTTCCCGAAAGAACGGATCCCAAAATTCAATTTTTCTCACAAAAAACAATTGATCCTTACGAAAAGAGCCGGCAGGGCGCCATTTTAATAACTGATTTTTGGTTAGTTAATAAAAAGTTTGGTTGCAAGATCTTTCTTTGTGTTGCTCGTACCCAATTATATTTGTTTGTCGTTGTTTCGTTCTCGGTATCTTCTCGAATTGATCACGGTTCAAAGTGGAATTGTTGGTCTTGGTCACTAAAAGGGGGAGCTTTGGGTTATCTATTCTAATTTGTGAGATAAACGATAAAATAATTAATTGACAAGATGAAAACGAACTAACCTTGACTTGGCGGGAAAAATGAAAATTAGAAACTGGAATTGAATTAAAACAAGCTAATCCGGAATCCGTTATGTGAAGCTTATCTGGAATACAAAACCATGGTCTTATCCGGAAAACATACACCTTCTCTTATCCGCAATAGCCAAATAAAATCCTTATCCGCAATACCCAAACTTTTCTTATCCGGAATACGGCTGATGATTCTTATCCGGAAAAACTTGTTATCCGGAAAACAATGTAGAACTCTTATCCGGAATAAGGAGTTATTCTCCTTATCCGGAATAACTAGCAAATGAAGCTTATCCGCAAAAATTTACCAAAGTGCTTATCCTGAAAAAGGGGCTTAAACCCTTATCCGGAATCTCGGCTACTAACACCCTTATCCGGAATAAGGAATTTATTTCCTTATCCGAAAAAGAAGGGTTTTGAAGATTCCAAAATTTGAAACAAAAAGTAAATAACCAAATCCCAATAAGCACTTTACCAAAAGTTATACCACAAGATTTTAAGAAAAAGATGATTAAGCTAGAATTTGAAAACTTTTAAAACCTTAATAAGCTAGAAATCAAAAATCACTTTTTTTATCAAAAACTTAAACTTTTTAAATCAACTTATTATCAATAAGAGAATACAAAAATCAACCAAATCACAACCACTACATGCTTATTAAATCAAACCATAAATTATTAAGAAAGGAAGAATGAGAGATTATCAAAAGATTGCTTGAATTAAAAGATTAAGATTCAAAAGTACAAAACTTAATATAAAACTAGAGAGAGAAAGTGTTTAAAAACTTAAGAACTAGTAATGAAAAACTAAAAATTAATTAACTAGCTAACCACCCTCCTAATGTGATTAGGAGGGTATTTATAGGCTAAGTGGGAGGTGCATGTGTGGTGTGCTTTCTTCTTTCTTTTCTTCTCGACTCGATTTAATTCTTTGTCTTTTCTTGACGTCGTGTCGGGATTTGAACTTGTCTTAATAATTTTCTTCTTTAATTTAGACTTGAGTTCTTCGACTTCATTAAACTTCTGTCTTTAGACTTTTTCTTCGATAAATCTTCAGAATAGGTCTTGGACATCCGTTCTTTAAGCACTCTTGATCTCTTGACTTCGTCTTTTCTCGTTGTCTTTGATAAAAGCCTGTGAAAGCCCGTGTTTTCTTCATTTTTCATCTTTTGGTCCTAAAACACAATAAAAACACAAACCACGCATAATTTCGACTTTTACGACATAAAATACACGTTTTGGTCATGTTATTATTGGAAATAAGTGGTAAAAGGATAAGTGTTTTCACACTTATTATGGCATTTTTCCCAATTAAGAACGAGACGAGTGTCTTCACACTGTTTAAGCATATGTTCTAAATTGGCAAGGCAAGATGAGAAATAATCACCATAGACCGAGAAATCGTTGATGAGACTGCTTTTATACATAGTCTCATCGTCCATTTTGGGCTTAAAATGCATTAAATATCAGTAAAAATGCCAAATATATGCTCGTGTTTGTTGCTTGTGTATTTTATGTACGGATATTGAGGAAATGACAAAAAGATCACAAGAATCAATCAAAAACGAACACGGGAAACGAAGTCGCACAATGAACCGGACACGAATCAAGAATTTCCAAAATTACCTTGAAGAATTGAAGATTGGCAAGAATGGTCCCTCAACTTTAGAAGACTTGTCATTTTATACCCCTGTAAATCCTCAAAATTACTTGTGGGTCCCTAAAATATCAAGTATGTACAAGTTTAATCCTTGAAGAATGAAGAAATTACAAAAGAAGTCCTTGAAACAAGTTTGCAAAGTTGTTGTGCCAAAATTGACAATCTGCCCAAACTTATTTACAAAGGAAATGGTTTTTTTGTTGTTTATTACAAGTTGAACAAAACAAGAAACTTGGGGGGCCAAGCTGACCAGACAAGAAACCTTTCCCCACCAATCATATTCATACACGTCACCTAAAACCCGACCCTACCCTTTTACCCAACCCAATACCCGTCCAAAACCATTACCCAAACCCACCACCACCAGTTTATTAAATAAACTGGGTCAAATAGTCAACCCTTTTAATTTCCCACTAAACATATTATTTATAAACTAAACTACCCAAATTAGATCAAACCACCCCCTTAATCCCACATAAACCCTAAAATTCCCCAGCTTCAATCCACCTTAATTCAAAGGGGTTTTGCCCCTATTTGTGCAGAATGCTAATTTATCTTATTATCACCAAAACCCAACTCACCAAACATGGTCATGTGAACCCATGGACCCCACACATCCTTCCCCTGCTCATGGTTTGTTCAAGAATAGCAAAAAACGAATCCTCCAGTCATCCTACGACTCCCATTGCACTCCTTGGTCCCAAAGGAACGTATAAACAGCCAAGAAATCAACTTCACACAGCTGTGCATCACATGCCTCATCTTTTGACCAAGATTCAAAGGGCAATTCAGGAAATTCAGCAATTAGGGTTTTAGTTTATTAATTTTTTATTCAAGTAGCCTAGAATGTTCTGTTCAAGCTTATAAAAGGAGAATGCAACATGTGCATTTCCCTTGTTCCAGATTTTCTTCAAGAACTTTGTAATTCCTTTTTCTTTAAATAAAAGTTGGTGTTTTTGTTAAATGTAATTCCTTTTTGTTTACTAAAAGTTGGTATTATTCTGAAGATAATCTGAGTTCCACAATTACTTGATTTTGAGTCGGATTTCATAAATATAATTCCTTTTTTAGTTTTATTGAAAAGTTGGTGTTTTTGTTAACTGGTTCCAAATTTTTGTTTGTTCCATTCATTGAAATGACTTATTGAGAAGTTTGTTTGTAAGAAGAAGATTTTCAGAAAGTAAAAGAAAAAAAAGAAAAATCAGCTTTTGATAATTTTTTATTATTCTTAAGCAATAAGGTAAAAGCAACTTCATCAATAAGCTTGCTTGTAGCTTATTGGTATAAATCTCAGGTCACTCTTGCCCTTGTTTTCTCTCTTGGCAGGTTTACAAGTCACAAAAATCATTTTCAGTATTTTAAGGGGTGTTTAGGACTGTTGTAGTCCCCACCTTGTTCCTTTCTGCATCTAAAAGGTTCAGCACAAGCCCGGGCTTGTTTAGAGATGGCTTTTCAGCCATAGTGGGGCCCGGATGTGGGTCCCACAAGGTACTTTTTTTTAGGCTTGAAACTTCCTTTCTAAGCTTCTAAGTGATTTTGAGTGATTTTGTGAGAAACCTGTTCAAATGTTATATTATCTGCTTGTTCATGTTTGATTTAATGTTATATGCATGTGTAGTTAGATTTAGATCAGTTTAAAGTAGTTTTGATCTCATTTGGTTTGAAAAAAAGTGATTGCTGAAAATTAAAGGGGTGTTTGGATACGGGTTTAGCTAGGCTTTGTGACATGTTTTTGGCTTAAAATCTATCTAGACATACTCAAATAGGTTGTATCAGTCACTTGTGTGTAGTTTGGATAGCTTTAAAGTCAAAGTGCATGATTAAAATTGGTAAATAGCTACAAATTCAGTAAAGTCATTTTCCTGCCTTGTTTTAGTCTAATTTGCCTTGAATTTTGCATGATTGTTAGAAGTCCTACTTATCTAGGGGTTTGGATCAATTATTTGTGATTTGGTTAGGTTGTGTGCTAGATTTGAGCAGTCAAAACTCACTTTTGTGCCATTTGATTCAGTCAACTGTTCATCAGAAACATTTATGCTTAAACAGTCTCCTTCTTGTGCTTATTGTGTTTGATTCTTGTGAAGAACTTGTTGGTTTTTTAGCATAAATTGACTCCCTACACTCAACTGAGTGTAGGGGTGCCTTATTGCGCAGTAATAAGCTCTCATTAAGCTTTCCTAAGCTTATTGGTCAATTGACCAAATATTTACACTAACAGTGGGAACCAAGTTCCCCCTGCTAGTGCTTTGGTTTCTACTACCAAGCTAAAAAACAAAACCTATGCAAGTGTCACTATCAGAATTCTCGATTTTTTGTCTTTAGTGCCTTTAAATAGGAGTTAGGGCTTGAAATTAGTTTTATTATTTTTCTTATTTTAATTGTGATTTTTCAGTTTAATTAATTTTTCATTTACTGTTCATCTTATATTTTTTACATTAATTAGCTATTTTTAATTAACTTTTTAATTTCTGTTTTTGTCTTTTAGTGGTAAAAATTAATATTTTTCAGTTTTAAGATTTTTCTTGGATTTAGAAAAATAATTTAAGATTTTTAGTTTAAAAGGTTTTTACTGTTCACTTTTTAATTATTTTTTAGAATTAAATTAGTTTAATTAGGATTTTAATATTAATCTGTTTTGTCCTTTAGTGCAAAATTTTATATTTTTCAAACTTTTCCATTTTTCTACTGTTCTTTAGTATAAATTAGGATTTTTAAAATTGTCAAATTATTTTTGGCATTATTTTATTATTTATTATGATTATTTTAGTTTAAAAATAGTTTTAAGTGTTTTAAAAATAGAAAAATAGTTTTTAAATTTAGGAAAAATAATTTTTAGTCTTTAAATAATATAAGTAACTTACTAGTTCAATAAAATAATATTTTGGACATTTTGTTAATTACATTTAATTTTAGGGCTTTAATTAGCATTTAAAATTGAATATTTAATTAATAAAAGGTTTTAAAATATTTTTGTTGGATTTTTATTCTTATTTATATTATTTTAGACTCACTTTTAACTTTTAATTAATTTTTAGGTTTAAATTTTTAATTTGTAGCTTTTTACGGTTTTACGTGAACGACCTTTTCGTCTTAGCTTAATCCGTCTTCGTAACCGTCATTCTCTTCTTACCCCATTTCTATCTTCTTTTTCTCAATATAATCACAAACCATTAATCAATTCATTACACAACGCACTTGCCTCCTTGGGAAACGAACTTGAACTTATTTGGTCATTAGTGCTCGGTTTTCCTAAACCGACACTTAACGCTTACCACTATTTTGCCATCCTTTTCCTAAAGGGGTAAAAACTCTACATCAATTTTTGGCGCCGTTGCCGGGGAGGCGTGTTGTGTTTTGATTTGGCATTGTTGTTTTTATATACTAACCATAAATAGTATTTGTATTAGTAGCACTCTACTAATACGTATTATCGGTTTTCGGTTTTTGTGTGAATACTATTACTATAGTGTATACGTAGAACAATAAATTCACAAGTACTCCAAATACGTGAGAAATCACAACCTTGACTTGGGAGGTCATTACCCAATCATTGTATTCGAATCTCAAACCAAAGAAAAAGGCAAAAATAGATAAATACTTTCGTGAAGCTCAATCTTGAAAAATACAAACTATAAGGTGGGTATAAGGCGGATATTATAAAATATATCCTAAGGAAAAAGGCTCTTAAGTGCTTCGCGCCGCCTCGTTTGCCCGCTTGCTTGTGAGTATTTGATTTTGAGAGCTAATCGAGGGTTTTGCCGCCCAAAGTATTACTAAGTATCATATATATTTTCTTGGTTTCCATTGATTAAACCCTCTTGAACGTTTTGGTGTTCCACCAACGTTCTAAAGTTATCGAAGGCGTTCACTTCACGTGATCGTTTTCATTCCTTGAGGCTTCTTTAATCAAGAGATTTGATTAAGGAGGAGATTTGTAGATTTGTGTCTACTTAATACATTCCACAAAATCCAAAAAGGTTAATACAATCAAAAACCACAAAAAAATTGAAAAATACAAAACACCAAAAAGAATCTTCTTTGCTCGTCCCCTCGTTGTACGTGACGTTTATGCTAACTCGTAATCAAGCAAGACGTGCACATAAACGAAAGAACAAAACTCCCACTCCCAATCTTTCTAGTGAGGAGTCTCCTATTGACGAACCCATTGTAAGAGAAGCACCAACCATGGCGAATCGAACTATGATGGAGTTACTTCAAGCACCCACCGAGGGTTATGGAGAGGCTATTGTGATTCCCGCTATCCTTGCGGAGAATTTTGAGGTGAAAACGGGTTTGTTGTCGATGATCCAAAACAACAAATTCCGTGGTGATGAGAAGGACAATCCACACAACCATATCCGCCAATTCAATCGTCTTACCGCTACTTGTAAATTTAAGGACGCCTCTAACGACTCGATTAAGATGATGCTTTTTCCGTATTCCTTAGCGGGGCCCGCTAAAATTTGGTTTGAGAAAGAGCCACACAATTCTATATTGACGTGGAAGGATCTCGTTTCAAAATTTGTGAACCAATTTTTTCTGCCCTCTAAGACTACGCATTTGAAAAACTAGATTTCAAAATTTTCACAAGAATTAAATGAAAGTTTTTCAACGGCTTGGAATAGGTTTAAGGAGATGTTACATGAATGTCCTCATCACGGTTTTTCCGACTTGCATCAAATTGACACGTTTTACAATGGACTTAATGATCATGAAAGGGATTATTTAAATGTCGCCGCGGGTGGTAATTTTTTGTGTAAAACGGTTGAGGAAGCTTTGGTGATAATTGAGAATAGGTCTAAGGTTTATAGCCCTCGTAACACACCGAGTGTTGCCAAATTGGGTTCGTCATCATCATCATCGCCTCGTAGCATTAATGCCTTACATGATGAAGCTAATGAGGAAAATCGTTTTTTTGATAGATTTGCTAATCTCATGTCCCATTGGAAAGCTCAAGAAGCTTCAAATTCCGCTTCGGTTAAAGCGGTTGCTAAGAGTTGTTTGTCTTGTGGTGGAGCTCATGATCTTTCCGAGTGCATTACCGCGGATGGTAACACTTCGAGTGCTTATGTAGCCACGGGAACTTATAACCAAAACGGTCAAGGTTCCCGCCAAAATCAAGCTCCACCAAATCAAAATGCTAATAACTATCAAAACAACAATCAAGGTGGTAATTATCAAGGCAATCAACGTAACTACAACAAGGCTAATTATCAAAGTGGAAATGGGCAAATTTCAAACCAAAACCAAAACCGTGATTTTCAAACTACCACACAAGGTTTTCAGAATGATCACACCAAAACTCTTCAAGGAGAATTTTTGAATTATGCTAAAGCAAACGATGCTAAGTTTGATAATATGCAACGTGAAATGGTTAGCTTAAGATCCGAGTTGAAAAACGAGCTTAAAAACGAACTTACTAAAGAACTTAAGACTCATGCTAATAAAATGGAAGGAAATGTTCAACGTCTCCAACAAAATCAACAAAAAATGGAGCAAGGTCAACATGAGATTAAGCAAGATTTGTTAAAAGCGGATGCTAGGCAATCTAAGTTTGAAGACCGAATGGGAAAAATGTTTGAAGCTATCATGTGTAAACCTTCCTCTTCGGGTGGTCTTCCTAGTGATACCATCGTGAACCCGAAAGGAGAATTGAAGGTTATTACCACTCGTAGGTAAAACTTTCAAAGAACCCATTTCTCGTCCAAGTACTTCTACAGAGAAGGAAAAAGAGAAAGAACACGAGGTGGTGGTAGAAAAGGAGCAAATTCCAAGCCCATAAAGTACCGCTCAAACCACACCTACGGTTGAACCAATACCAATAGTGGAACCCGAGATTCCAAGGCCGTTGCCTATGCCCCAACCCACACCACCCTTACCTTACCCTTCAAGATGAAACAAGGAAAAGGCACAAGAACGAAATAATTATCAATTTGAACTTTTTATGAAAATGTTTCGTAACTTGCATTTTAATATAAGTTTTGCCTACGCCTTGGTCATGATGCCTTGATTTGCCGTGAACTTCAAAAGTATGTTGAATAACAAAGAGAAATTGCAAAAATCGTCTAGTTGTTCATCGGTTTTTCTTAGCCGGATACCTCAAAAAGTCGGTGATCCCGGCAAGTTTTTAATCCCATGTGTTATACAAGATATGGAGGAATGCTACGCCTTGGCCGATCTTGGTGCTAGTATTAATTTGATGCCTCTTGAGATTTTTAAGTCGCTCAATCTTCCCAATCTCACTCCTTCAAGAATGTCAATCGAGATGGCCGATCATTCTACGATTTTAGCTTGTGGAGTAGCTGATTGTAGTAAAATACAACTCTTGTTTAGGAAAACAAAGAGCGTAAATAGCGGAAAGTATTAAGTACGACGGTTTAGGAAAACCGTGCACAAATGACCCAATCACTTAAAAAGAGAGAAAGTTCGTTTCCCAAGGAGGTATATGTGTTGTGAATTAACTTGTATTTATTTGAGATTAATATTGAGAAGAATGGGGATGAGAAGATGAAAGACGGTTATGTTAAAATTAAACTACGACGTAAAAGACGTAAACGTAAAGTCGTAAAAACTACCCAAATTAAAAATTATCTACTAAGACCAAAAACAAAATCAAGAATTAAAAAGACTAAAAAGAAGTCCAAAATAATATAAATAAAGATAAAAATCCAACAAAGATATTTTAAAACCTTTTATTAATTAAATATTTAATTTTAAATGCTAATTAAAGCCCTAAAATTAAATACAACTAATGAAAATGTCTAAAATATGATTTTATTGAATAATCACTTAACTTATATTATTATGAGACTAAAAAGTAATTTTCTAAAAATTAAAAGCTATTAAAACTATTTTTAAAACTCAAAAAATGATTAAAATTGATTAAAACCTAATTAAACTTAAAATAATTATAAAAATAAATCTAAAAGCTATAAAAAATATTCTAAAAATGGAAATAGTCCTAATTAATGATAAAGAACCTAAGAAAAATGAAAAAGAAATAAAAATGAAATTATGAAATTTTAATATTAAAATAATATTAAAATAATACTAAAAATAAAAAGTTTCTAAAATTAATTCTAAAAAATTTCTAAAAACTTAAAATATTCTAACTAAGAGAAAAACACAAATTAGAGCTCCTAAACCCTTTTTAATAATTTTATAAAAATCTTTAAAGTTTATAAAAAACCTTAAAATAATATAAAATTAAAAATTAAAGTTTATAAAACCAAAACTAAATGTAAACCTCAAATTATATATTAAAAAGCTAAAAACTATTTTTCCTAAAAATTAAAAATCTTTTTTCTATTTTTTATTGAATTTATAAAAAACGTATATTAAATAAATCCTAGAAAATAATTAAATAAACGGAAAAATATAAAACTTGGCTAGAAAAATCACAAATCCTAATAAGATTTTAGGAAAAATCAAAATAAGCAAGATTGCTTAACAAATAAGCTAGAAAAATGATAAATAAGCTACGGCTTATTAAATAAGCACAAAGTGAAAAACAGGTTAACTTAATAACCTTTGCACCCTTAGTCAGTAAAAGACCCAAGGGCGCAACGGTTAAGTATGATGTGTGTGAGTGTAGTGACCAGGGTTCGAGGCTGAGCAACCCCTTTTTGCTCTTTTATTTTCTTTTTTTATTTTTTTTCTTTTCCAAACCAATCTATGACCTAAACAAGCTTATAAAACACAATCCCAATTCCTTTTTTAGCTAGATTGAGCCAAATGCAAGATCAAAATGTAGCCAGTTGGGTTATTTTTCTGATGAACAAGTGCTAGTGCACACTTGTGCACTTTTTGATGCCAAGAGGACTTGGCTTGAGCTTATTTGATGGATGTATTGTGGACAAAAGGCACCCTTGTGCTTATTTAAGCACAAGGAGTCAAGATATAAGCAGCAAACAAACACATCAACACAAAACAAGCAAACAAATGCACACCACACCTAATTCAAGTTTCTGATAAAAGTGTGCAGGTCTGGGATTGTTTAAGCTTATTATATGCACTCTAGCCAACTTCAAATGCCCAAATTTGGCACACACAATCTCAAATTGATGCACAAACTACTAGCAAACCTACAACACCCTAAATCTTAACAGCCTACAAGATCTAAGTACCAAGAATCATGAAAAACTGGCAGTTTAAGGTTATGCAGATTCTAAGACTAACTTTTCCTTCTTTAACACACCAAATGGCTTCAAACTTGTTCAAATATACTTAACAACTAATTCAAAACCTATCTTAACCAATTCCAGTAACTCTTAACACTTTTTAAAAGCTCAAATCAAATCCTTACCCTGCTAAACCAAGGATCCAAACACCCCTTAAAAACTTTTGAAAACGTTTTAAACAAACCAAAACACATTCAAAAGCTACCAAACTGATTCTAATCCTTCAAATCATGTATAACATCACTCAAGAACTCAAATCATACAGCCATAACCAACAAATAGCACCAAATCAAGCAAATCACATAAGCTATCACTTACTGAGATTTCAAAAAGGAAAAGAGTGATTACCTCAGGTCCTTACATCCAAGGACCTAGTGGTAGCATAACCACCTCCTTATGCACCCGGGTGCATGCATAACACAAATCAACAATGATGAACCTGTTTAAATCAAAACAAAAGAAGAACACACAAAAACAAGCAATAATATATTTTTCTGATTTTTTTTTCTTTCTTTTTAAAACCTTCCAAAAACTTTTCAAACCTTCTTAATCTGTTTTTATAATACTAAGTAACCAATAACATCAAACTTCTTAACAACCAAAACCTGAAACAGATTCTTACCAAGAATCTCACAATTTCAGAAACCTTTGAATAATTTTGAAACTCAAAATTATTCAACCAAATATCAAAAGTGGAACTCAGAATCAAGCTTCACACTACACACAACTTTTAAAAACAATAAAAAGGAATTATACTTGTTTTAAACAAAAACCAAACTTTTATTTCTTTAAAAAGGAATTACAAGTGTAAGCTTGAAAACTGGAACAAGGGGTCATCACAGGTTGATGCCTCCTTTTATACTACTCATAGAACTATCTAGAATGAAAATAACAAAACCCTAATCAGTAGAAATTCTCCAAAATGCCCTTGACGGTTTTGAGGTATGAGTTGTCCAAATTTGATCTCCTTCGTTCATTTTGGCGTTGTGAGTAAGCAATGCATCTCCACTGTTGATATTGGACACGTCGCATGCCTTGGAGGCCAAGGTGTGCTGTGATTGGGTGAAAGGGAATTTGGGGGTAGGGTCCACAGTGGTGGGATTGGGGTTTTTAGGAGTGGGTTTAGTTTCTGCATGTGTGAATTACTCGTGTGCAAGGTTAATTAGTTTTTACCCAAGTATAAGTGGATGTAAAATCTGGGTGGGGGTGAAAGTGAATAGTTACTCCTTTGATCCGATTTTCGGGGGAAAAAGGTGTTAGGCGCCCTTTTCAGTTTAAATCTTTCCACTTGACAACTTTGGCCCTTTTCTTTTGGAATTTTTGGCATTTAAGGTTATTCAGCCCTAAATCCGTTTTGCTTTGTAAACAACTTTCACCCTTTTACATTTTTGGCACCAATTTTGGAAAAAGGTGTTTCAAGGGTTATAATTGACAATTTTGAATATTTCAAGGGCTGTTCTTGGACAGTGTTGATCTTCAAAGGTCTTCAATGTGTCTTTCACTTCATGAGGGACCATTTTTGGCAATTTGAAATTGTTGAGGGACTAATCTTGTTATTTCTTCAAAGTTGAAGGACCTTTTTGCAATTTTGACAAACTTAAGGGACCAAACTTGTAATTATCAATATACAAGGGTTTTAAGTGTCATTTCTTCATTCTTGGAGGATAAATCTTGTTTTGTCTTCAAGTCTTCAAGGGTATTTGATGAACATTCCATGATTAGGGCCCGGTTCTTTGTACGGCTTCGTTTCTCGTGTTCGTTTTTCCTTGTATCTTGTGATCTTTTGTCTTTTTCACGATATCCATACCTAAAATACACAAGTAAACAAACACAAGCATATATATGGTATTTTATGACATTTTAGTGCATTTAAAGCCCGAAAAGAACGATGAGATCATGTATAAATGCTATCTCATCACTCCCCCATACTAAGCCATTGCCGTGCCCTCACGCAATGCTAGAATAAAGTATCTAAGCATCACCAAATTTCAATTTTATTAACCTTTATTGAAGAGTAAAAGACTTGCAACATACTACGATGATGTGTAAAGACATAATGTATGATTTTCATCACCAAAATGTGACTTTTAGGGTCAAAGAATAGAAACAAGTTAATGTCCCTTAGAGTAAACTTCGTCATCCTTGATTGTCATACATTCCATGCTAAGTGCAAAAACGAGATCATTGTTGGTACAAGTCACAATGCTAACACTACTCATACGTCTAAATTGTGTAATACTTTTTCTCCCCGCAATCCTAGTTATTATAAAAGGAAATGGGTTACTAGCATTTTTTATCTATTTGTCATGGATCACAAGTGATTCATATTGACTTATTTGAGTAGTTATTAGTCCGAAAGCAAAGTAGCACGATTTGATCAATAGTTAGCCGAAGGACAAAATCTTTTAAAACGGCTTCTCGTGTATCTCCTTAAGTTCATATCTTGGCATAACTCGTTTCACGATTTGAGACCTTTCTCGGACCGATATTTGGCATGTACTTCATACTTCAAATCTTGGGAAGACGTTCTTGAAATTATGGTCTTCTCTTCATATATTGGAATTTCTTCACTTGACGTTTTTGAGAGATTCTTCATATAGGACCACGACTTCATCATTTTTCTTCAATCTTTACTTTGGATTTTGATATACAACGATCCGCCTCCTTTTCGGACTTGGATATATTTATCCTCATACCTTGTTAGGGTCTTTTTGGATAGACTTTCTCCATTCTTTAGGGGAGTAATTGCTTCTCGTCGTGTGTCTCGATCCTTCATATTGATTTTGGAATAATGATACTTCACATCATCTTTGGATCTTTAGCAAAAATAGAGCTCCTCATGCCTTGTTAGGGCCTTTTTGGATGATCGCCAATCTTCGCGTCCCGCTTCAATAAGTTATGCCTTGGCTATGAACTCTATTCAACCCCGAGCAACTTTTAAACGATCTTGCGCTAGAGGCTAAGTAACCTTTCAAATCGTACGACCTTACTTATTGCAATTATGATTTATTCCTAATGCATTGATCTTATGGGAAGAAAAAGCCACAATTAAAAACATATGAGTTTTTGAAAGAACACTTTCATGTTCTACGTTTAGCATGATCACTTGTCTAACTCTATCATTTCTTGTTCTTCACTATATAAAGACCTCTAATTAAAGAGACTCGTGAATACTTAGCCATGCAAGTCAAAATTAAGCCAAATTTGGATTAGCTTTCATTAAGACTATATCAAATCAAAGTTTTGGGTTTTCAAGCCACCTATAGGATCTTGCACTTTCTTGGACTTTTTCAAGTTTAGAGAATGCGTTTTAAAGTTCCCTTGATAAGTGACTTTCTAGAATCAATTATAGGAACTTGCGAAAAGTTCTTGTTCTTAACCCGAATGAATTAAGACTTTCGCGTTTTAAAGCTCCCTATATAAAAGTCTAGCAAAACTTGAATTGAGCGGGTTAAGGAATGTAAATGGCTCCAAATGCCCATCAAGTCAAAAATTAACTCTTATTCTACCCATCGGAAAATATACATTCGTGTCTTAAAAACACTTATGAAAACTAAGAAAAATTTTAAAATTTGGCCATTTTTAGCCTTATTAGCAAAACAAAACATTGAAAGTTGGAAAACGTGAGGGCGTAGCAAAGCAAGTACCTATTCACCCCCCCCCCCCCCATACTAAAAGTAAACATTGTCCTCAATGTTTCGAGTCTAAAGGTGGAGCACCCCCATACTAGAGACGAAGAGTCGAATGCTTAGGATCTAGCATGGAAAGGGTGATCAACAATATATCTAAAGCCGTTTATTAATTATGCTAAAAGATAATTGTTAGAACAATAAAGGATATGTCATGGAATCGTGAAAAACTTCTTCAAACGAACGATGGATGCTCACGTAAACGAACACGAGAGTCTTCAATCGTAGACGATGATGATGATCTAGATAACACAATCACAAACAACCACGAGACAACGAGTTGGAAGAGTACAAGTCCCCTTATTAGTGAATAATAAGCATAAAGATAAGCATGGGATCTCCCCCACGAGGCACCTCGTTTTTGATTACCGAGTCATGAGCTCGACTCGATCCCCTCAATGTTAATTATCATTGGGGAAGGTGTCTTGGTCGGGGGCAACCATTGAAGGAATTTCCCCACGAAAGTAGTGCTTAAGCCTATGTCCATTCACCTTGAAATTGGGTCCATCATCTTGAGCTAGCTCAATGGTCCCATATGGAAACACTTGTGTAATGGTGAACGGACCCGACCAACGAGATTTCAATTTCCCGGAAAATATCTTAAGACGAGAGTTAAAAAGCAACACTTGATCACCAACGTTAAAAACCCGGTTTTTAATCTTTGAATCATGAAACTTTTTAGTCTTTTCTTTAAAAATTAATGAATTTTCATAAGCATTATCCCTTAATTCATCCAATTCATTCAATTGTATTTTCCGGTGATCTCCCGCTGTCTTCAAGTCAAAATTAGCATGCTTAAGGGCCCAATATGCCTTATGCTCCAATTCAATGGGCAAATGACAATTCTTCCCATAGACTAACTTATAAGGAGTGCAACCGATAGGTGTCTTATAAGCGGTCCTAAAGGCCCATAAAGCGTCATCGAGTTTGTCGGACCATGAAGCACGGTTTTCTCCAATCGACCTTTCTAAAATCCTCTTCAAAGCTCGGTTCGAAACCTCGACTTGCCCACTCGTTTGCGGGTGATAAGCCGTAGAAAGGCGATGTGTAACTCCATATTTCTTTAGAACCTTTTCGAATTGGTCATTACAAAAATGGGTTCCACGATCGCTTATAATAGCACGAGGGGTTCCGAACCGAGAGAATAGTTGCTTCAAAAACTTCACTACCACACGAGCATCATTAGTAGGCAAAGCCTTAGCTTCCACCCACTTAGAAAGGTAGTCCACCGCGACGAGGATATATTTGTTGCCATGAGACGATGGGAACGGCCCCATAAAGTCTATTCCCCATATGTCGAAAATCTCACACACTTGAATTATATTTTGCGGCATTTCATCACGTTGAGATGATTTTCCTTGACGTTGGCACGAATCACACGACTTCACAAGTGCGTGTGCATCACGATAGATAGAAGGCCAAAAGAAACCGGCATCGAACACTTTCTTAGCCGTGAGATTAGCACCGTGGTGACCACCCGTGGGTCCCTCGTGACAAGCTCTAAGGATATTAGAAGCTTCGGCACCAAACACACAACGTCGAACGAGTTGATCCGCACAAATCCGAAAGAGATAAGGGTCGTCCCAAAAATAGAACTTGACGTCACGAAAGAATTTTCGTTTTTGTTGTGTCGTCATACCCTTGATTATGAAATTGCCCGCATGGTAATTTGCAATGTCGGCAAACCATGGGGTGGTGTCTTTTGAATTCACTACACCGAGAGTCTCAAGAGGAAATGTTTCGGTAATTTTCTTGTTCTCGAAAACATCTTTGTGAGGATCTTCTAGACGAGAGAGATGATCGGCCGCTAGATTCTCGGCTCCTTTTTTGTCAAGCACGGTGACATCAAATTCTTGGAGGAGGAGCATCCAACAAAGCAATCTCGGCTTAGCATCTTGCTTAGCTAAGAGATACTTGATAGCCGAATGGTCGGTATACACGATGCTTTTAGTCAAGACGAGATAAGGTCGGAATTTCTCAAAAGCATAGACCACAGCAAGGAATTCCTTTTCCGTTGTGGTGTACTTTAATTGAGCCTCAGTCATCGTCTTACTAGCATAGTGGATAGGACGAAAATGCTTGTCATAACGTTTCCCTAAGACGGCCCCTATAGCATAATCACTTGCATCGCACATGATTTCAAAGGGTAATTCCCAATTAGGAGCAACAAGAATGGGAGCTTCGGTAAGTTTCCTTTTTAGAGTCTCGAAAGCCTTAACACAATCCTCATTAAAGTTAAAAGGAGCATCCTTCTCGAGAAGGTGTGTCATAGGACGAGAAATCTTCGAAAAATCCTTGATGAAACGACGATAGAAGCCCGCGTGGCCAAGGAAACTACGAACTCCCTTAACGGTTTTGGGATGAGGTAACTTGGCGATGACGTCTACCTTAGCTTTATCGACCTCAATCCCCGCCTTCGACACCTTATGTCCTAAGACGATTCCTTGTTTGCACATGAAATGACACTTCTCCCAATTAAGCACAAGATTGGTTTCTTCACAACGTTTTAACATTTGTTCGAGATTAGATAAACATGACGTGAACGAATTACCAAACACCGAGAAGTCATCCATAAACACTTCCATCGACTTCTCGATCATATCATGAAAAATCGCCATCATACACCGTTGAAACGTACCGGGTGCATTACAAAGTCCGAAAGGCATCCTACGATAAGCGAACGTTCCATAAGGACACGTAAACGTAGTCTTCTCTTGATCACGAGGGTCAATAGGGATTTGAAAGTAACCGGAAAAACCATCTAAAAAGCAATAGAATTCATTTCCCGCAAGTCGCTCCAACATTTGATCCATGAAGGGCAAAGGAAAGTGGTCTTTACGAGTGGCGTCATTTAACTTTCGGTAGTCAATACACACCCTCCAACCGGTCACAATACGAGTGGGAATTAACTCGTTGTTTTCATTAGGCACAACGGTCATTCCTCCCTTTTTAGGGACACAATGGATTGGGCTCACCCATGGGCTATCGGATATAGGATAAATCATTCCCGCGTCAAGGAGTTTAAGGACCTCCTTTTTGATGACATCGTGAATTTTGGGATTCACCCTTCTTTGACTTTGAATTTCGGGTTTGTAGTCCTCCTCCATTAAAATTTTGTGAGTACAAAATTTTGGGTCAATACCCTTAATGTCGGAAATTTTCCACGCAATTGCCCCTTTGTGAGCCTTAAGAACTTTCAAGAGCTCGGTTTTTTCATCATTAGCAAGATCTTTTGCAATAATAACCGGCAACTTGTCATCACCTTCCAAGAATGCATATTCAAGGTGAGAAGGAAGATCTTTCAATTCAAGGATAGGCGGTTCCTCGATTGAAGATTTTGGTTCAACACTCATAACTTCCATCGGCGAAAGAAATGGTGGAATAGAAGTATCATCACTAATCAACACCTCATCTTCATTGTCGATTTCATTTGAAGTGAAATCGCCTCCTTGGAATGGAGTGAGATTTGGTGTTGAATTAGCAAGAATCGGATCCAAAATAGTGGGATTGCCACTTGACGAGCTATCGGAAAAACCTAACACTTCTTGTGAAAACTCATCGCAAACCACATCAACGATGTCAATGTGATTGATGGTAGCGATTGCATAAACATGAGAAGGTTTCGAGTTTTGAGTAGCGTTTATAACAAGTTCCTCTTCGTTGAATCTCAAAGTGATAGTTCTCGCATGAACATCGATAAGCGATCTCGAAGTATCTAAAAATGAACGTCCTAAAATTAGAGGAACTTGAGGATCCGCGGGGATGTCGACTACTATAAAATCAACGGGATAGTAGAACTTCCCCACTTTCACGAAAACATCTCCGGCTATTCCACATGCCATAATCGTAGAATGATCGGCCATCTCGATGGACATGTTCGAAGGAATGAGAGCCGGAAGCGAAAGCGATTTCCAAATGGAAAATGGCATCAAATTAATGCTCGCACCAAGATCGGCCAAGGCGAGGCATTCTTTCATATCTTGTATGTCACAAGGAATGAGAAACTTTCCGGGATCACCAACTTTTTCCGGTATGCGGTTAAGATAAACCGAAGAACAATTAGCAAGCTTTGAAAGCTTTTCCTTATCGCTCATCATACTTTTAAAAGTGGAAGCGAAACGAGGCATATATAACAACGCGTCGGCTAAACTCACATCAAAATGAACTTGTTGAAACATCTTAATAAAAAGCTCGATTTGTTGTTTGTTACGTTCTTGCATTTTCTCTTTGTTTCGTCTTGAAGGGTAGGGTAAAGGTGGTGTGGGTAGGTCATTAGGCAACGGCCTTGGAAACTCGGGTTCCATATTTGGTATTGGTTCAACCGTAGGTGTGGTTTGAGCGGTACTTCGTGGGATTGTAATGTGCTCCTTTTCGACCATCACCTCGGGTTCTTTCTCGATTTCCTTCTCCGTAGAAGTACTTGGACGAGAGATTGGTTCCTTGAAAGTTTTACCACTTCGTGTAGTAATAACCTTCATTTCTCCCTTCGGGTTTGCAATGGTATCACTAGGAAGACCACCCGAAGAAGAGGGCTTACACATGATAGCTTCAAACATTTTAGCCATTCGGTCCTCAAATTTTGATTGCCTAGCATCCGCTTTCAATAACTCTTGCTTAATCTCATGTTGTCCTAATTCCATCTTTTGTTTGTTTTGTTGAAGACGTTGGACATTTCCTTCCATTTTATTTGCATGAGTTTTAAGTTCATTAGCAAGTTCATTTTTAAGCTCGTTTTTCAATTCGGACCTTAAGCTAATCATCTCACGTTGCATGTTATCAAATTTAGCATCATTTGCTTTTGCATAATCCAAAAATTCTCCTTGCAAATTTTTCGTGTGAGCATTTTGAAAACCTTGTGTAGTATTTTGAAAATCACGGTTTTGGTTTTGATTAGAAATTTGTCCATTCCCACTTTGATAATTCCCTTTGTTGTAATTGCATGTGTTGCCTTGGTAATTACCTTGGTTGTTGTTTCGATAATTGTTAACATTTTGGTTTGGTGGAGCTTGATTTGGACGAGAACCTTGGCCGTTTTGGTTGTAAGTTCCCGTTGCTACATAAGCACTCGAAGTGTTACCATCCGCGGTAATGCACTCGGAAAGATCATGAGCTCCCCCACAAGATAAACAACTCTTAGCAACCGCTTTAACCGAAGCGGAATTGGAAGCTTCTTGAGCCTTCCAATGGGACATTAGATTAGCAAATCTATCAAAAAACCGATTTTCCTCATTAGCTTCATCATGTAAGGCGTTAATGCTACGAGACGATTGTGATGAAGATGACGAACCCATATTGGCAACACTCGGTGTGTTACGAGGGCTATAAACCTTAGATCGATTTTCAATGATTTGTAAAGCCTCATTTGTCGTCTTGCACAAAAAATTACCACCCGCGGCGGTATTCAAATAATCTCGTTCATGATCATTAAGCCCATTATAAAAGGTATCAATTTGATGCAATTCCGAAAAATCATGGTGTGGACATTCATGTAACATCTCTTTAAATCGTTCCCATGCCATTGAAAAACTTTCATTGTTACGTTGCACAAATCGTGAAATCTCATTTTTTAAGTGTGTTGTTTTTGATGGTGGAAAAAACTTGTTCACAAACTTAGAAACGAGATCGGCCCATGTCAAAATCGAATTTGGCGGTTCTTTCTCGAGCCAAATTTTTGCGGGTCCATCCAACGAATATGGAAACAACATCATCTTAATGGCGTCATGTGGAACATCCTTAAATTTGCTAGTGGCGGTGAGACGGTTGAAATTCCTAATATGGTAATGCGGGTTGTCTTTCTCATGACCTCGAAACTTGTTTGCTTGCAACATCGACATTAAACCCGTCTTAATCTCGAAATTCTCCGCAAGGATGGCGGGAATAACAATGGCCTCTCCAAAACCCTCGGTGGGTGCTTGTAGCAACTCCATCATAGTACGATTAGCCATGACGACTTCTTGTTCTATAATAGGTTCAACAATTGGAGGTTCTTCAACAATCAATGATCCTTGATTTGCTTGCTTTTGAAGACGTTTACGAGCTCGTTTAGCTTGATTACGAGTGATCATAAACTACACGAAGAATGGGAGGTGAGCAAAGAAGATTCTTTTTGGTTGTTTTGTGGATTTTTCAATTTTTTTGTGTTTTTGATGATATTTAATTTTTTGGATTTTGGTGTATCTTCGTAGACAACAATCTACAAAATCTCTCCTCGAATCAAACTCTTGATTAAAGAAGCCTCAAAAGAATGAAAACGATCACGTGGAGTGAACGCCTTCGAATGACTTTAGAACTTTGGTGAAAACCAAATTGTTCACGAGGGTTTAATCACAAAGAAAACCAAGCAAATATAGTATACGTAATAATACTTTGGGCGGCAAAACCCTCGATTAGCCTTCAATCTTAAAATACTCACAAGCAAGCGGGGAAACGAGGCGGCGCGAAGCACTTAAGAGCCTTTTTCCTTAGGGTATATTTTATAATACCCGCCTTATACCCACCTTATAGTTTGTATTTTTCAAAATCGAGCTTCACGAAAGTATTTATCTATTTTTGCCTTTTCTTTTGTTTGAGATTCGAATACAATAATTAGGAGATCAAATCCCAATTAAGGTTGTGTTTTCACACTTTTGGAGATATTGTATTTTGATTGTGATACTTAATACAATATAGTAATATTTATACAAGAAAAACCAAGAAAACCGATAATACGTGTTAAGGGAGTTCCACTTAACACAAATACTTATTATGGATAATATCAAAAACAAAAGTTTCCAAATTAAAGCACAACACACCTCCCCGGCAGCGGCGCCAAAAATGATTGTAGTAAAATACAACTCTTGTTTAGGAAAACAAAGAGCGTAAATAGCGGAAAGTATTAAGTACGACGGTTTAGGAAAACCGTGCACAAATGACCCAATCACTTAAAAAGAGAGAAAGTTCGTTTCCCAAGGAGGTATATGTGTTGTGAATTAACTTGTATTTATTTGAGATTAATATTGAGAAGAATGGGGATGAGAAGATGAAAGACGGTTATGTTAAAATTAAACTACGACGTAAAAGACGTAAACGTAAAGTCGTAAAAACTACCCAAATTAAAAATTATCTACTAAGACCAAAAACAAAATCAAGAATTAAAAAGACTAAAAAGAAGTCCAAAATAATATAAATAAAGATAAAAATCCAACAAAGATATTTTAAAACCTTTTATTAATTAAATATTTAATTTTAAATGCTAATTAAAGCCCTAAAATTAAATACAACTAATGAAAATTTCTAAAATATGATTTTATTGAATAATCACTTAACTTATATTATTATTTATATTATTATGAGACTAAAAAGTAATTTTCTAAAAATTAAAAGCTATTAAAACTATTTTTAAAACTCAAAAAATGATTAAAATTGATTAAAACCTAATTAAACTTAAAATAATTATAAAAATAAATCTAAAAGCTATAAAAAATATTCTAAAAATGGAAATAGTCCTAATTAATGATAAAGAACCTAAGAAAAATGAAAAAGAAATAAAAATGAAATTATGAAATTTTAATATTAAAATAATATTAAAATAATACTAAAAATAAAAAGTTTCTAAAATTAATTCTAAAAAATTTCTAAAAACTTAAAATATTCTAACTAAGAGAAAAACACAAATTAGAGCTCCTAAACCCTTTTTAATAATTTTATAAAAATCTTTAAAGTTTATAAAAAACCTTAAAATAATATAAAATTAAAAATTAAAGTTTATAAAATCAAAACTAAATGTAAACCTCAAATTATATATTAAAAAGCTAAAAACTATTTTTCCTAAAAATTAAAAATCTTTTTTCTATTTTTTATTGAATTTATAAAAAACGTATATTAAATAAATCCTAGAAAATAATTAAATAAACGGAAAAATATAAAACTTGGCTAGAAAAATCACAAATCCTAATAAGATTCTAGGAAAAATCAAAATAAGCAAGATTGCTTAACAAATAAGCTAGAAAAATGATAAATAAGCTACGGCTTATTAAATAAGCACAAAGTGAAAAACAAGTTAACTTAATAACCTTTGCACCCTTAGTCAGTAAAAGACCCAAGGGCGCAACGGTTAAGTATGATGTGTGTGAGTGTAGTGACCAGGGTTCGAGGCTGAGCAACCCCTTTTTGCTCTTTTATTTTCTTTTTTTATTTTTTTTCTTTTCCAAACCAATCTATGACCTAAACAAGCTTATAAAACACAATCCCAATTCCTTTTTTAGCTAGATTGAGCCAAATGCAAGATCAAAATGTAACCAGTTGGGTTATTTTTCTGATGAACAAGTGCTAGTGCACACTTTGTTGATCCCAAACTTAGATCGATTAGCTTTGTGTATACGAGATTAGATCAAGTACTACACGTAGAGAAACCTTTGCTTATGAATAAAGTAACAAAGTGTTATGCGGAATTAACACTTGATCTAAAACACAATGATGTTAAACAAACTTTCACTTGTATTAGAATAATCGTGTTGATTACAATGAAAGGTTTAACTTGCGAATACTATGAAAACTGATATATGACTTTAACCTAAAAGACCTTCTTTTATAGAACAAGAAGTCTTGTACAATAAGCTATGAATCAACTATTCTAGGTAAAGATAATAATAGAAAATACAATGTCATGCTTATCTTCACCATACATAAATAAAGAAACAAATAAACAAAAGATATTCTATCAGTGTCAATCTTCAAGGCTGTCAGCGTTGACTTCTATCAGCGTCCAAAATCAATCTATCAGCGTTGACTTTCTTCTTATCAGCGTTTGGTGATCTGACCCATATTTTATTCCCAACAATCCTCCCCTAAACTTGATATCCATACCAATGATCAAGTTTCTGAATAAAAACTAAAGGCTTAGGAGGAATCTTTCAATAACTTCTTATGTTGGTGATAAACATATCTGATCAAGTCCTTGGCCACATCACTCGTATAATCAATCTCCAAGGGTGTCTCTAACATCTTCTCCAATACTTCTTTGGACAAGAAATAGTCAGCATCCACAAGCAAATATTCTGAAAACTTTGTAGAGCTCATATGAAATACACCACAAGTAGAATATAGCCTCCAATGAAGATTACTGAGATCATCTTCAAGATCCTTCCAAATGGCAGGATCTGCTTCTTTTGGACCACACAAAGTCATAAATGTGTTCCAAAGTCTTATTCCATTAGCTGAAGTAGGTGCTTCAGCTGTATACTTGGCCTCTATTAACCTCCATAGATGCACCAAGTCTTCCCTGTCTATGCTTGCAAATATAGAAATAACTGAAGTGAAAGTATGTACCTCCTTTCCAAATCGTCCAACCTTCCAAAATCCACACTCATCTTCATCAAAACTGATAATTGGATTTCTGTCATCTAGAGGTATCACATTTACCAAATCTGAAGCTTCCAAGGGAGAAAGCTTGAGATGTTTCCTTATAACACCTTCAGTTGGAAAATACACATCCATGTCTTTAGGAAACTGAAAAGGATCTCCTTTCTTCACTGGTCTTTGAGCAATCCTTATTTCCTTTTGAATTTGCATCTCCTCTGCAAGCTCTTGTTTTCTTTCTTCTGAAAGAAACTGGTAGACATTCTGTTCTTGCACCTTCCTCCAAATAGGATGTGCCCTATACTCTAACTCCTCAAAAGACAAGGCCAGCAACTTCTTTGATGTCCAATTAGGCTGATGACATCTAAGCAACTTATAGTACAACTGCCTTCTATCTCTTTTGAGCCAGGTCTTGACCTCTTGTGCATTAAATCTCATAATCACCTTTATGTCTTCTTGTACCCTAAGAAGAACTTCCAACCCCCAAATTTGATCTGATAAACTCATACCTGGGTTGTCCATCACCTGGTCTTCCCAAGCATGGTACATTCTGGTGATTTCTGGTAGGTCCCAATCAACCTGATTCTTCAACTCACTCAACCTTTCCTTTGCTAGCTCATCTCCATATTCAAGCCTTTCTGGATCTTCAATAATTTGAATGCTTGAATCTGAGCTATCACCTTCTTTATCATCACCACTTTCCTCCTCACTCTCAGAAACAACAAATGGTGATCTTCTACTCCTCCTCAAATCTCTTTCCACAAGTTGTGCAGCCAACTGTTCATCAAATGCTATTTGTGCTGCATCTTTCTTTGGAACATCTTCTTCAATCAAAATACCTTTACCTTTGTCTTTTGGATCAATAATTGGTAAAGTAGAAGAAGAAACCTGTGTGGACACATCTCTGATAATTGTTGATGGCTGGAATACATCAACACTACCTGCAACTTTGTCAGCGTCCAAGTTGCTCCTATCAGTGCCACGATTACCTTTATCAGCGTTGGATGTGTCAGCGTCCAAACCTGTATCAGCGCCCAATGTTTCTTTGAAAGATCCTTCCAAGTTCTTTGGTGTCATCTTGGATATATCAACAACTGGATGCTTCTTCAAGTTGGTGAGAGCTTCAGCAATCTGCAAAGATTCACTAAATTGTGAACTCTTTTCTGAACTCTTTTCACTAGCTGTGTGAATCAACTCATCCTCCTCATCCTCTTTTTCCTCCCCTTTGGAAGATTCCTCCATTAGACTCCTGCTACTTGGATTCTCCAAAACAGTTACTCTCTCCCTCAAAGCTTGGAGTTCTCTTCCCTGGTTGTTGACAGTTTGTACAAGACTGACATTTTGCTTTTGCAAGCTAATGACAGCCGCCGTCAATTCAATGATGGTCATAGGTTCCAATCTGCCCTCAGCTAGAATGGGGATTTGACCTCCCAAAATAGAATCATGGGGCATGGATGAGGTCTTAATGATGTTGGGACTGTCTTGACCAGCATCTAAGCCTGTGTCAATAGCCCCAGCCTCACCCATTTCACCAGCCACACTTGTGGAGGTGGTTCTCTCTGCTACAATGCTAGGATCACTAGAGGAGAACACTCCAGTAACCCTTTGGCGTTTAGTCAACCTAGATGGTAATGGGGTAGAAGATGAAGTAGATTGTGTGGGTGTGGGTTGATTAAGGGGTGTTTGGGATTGTTCAGGAAGTGTATCAGTGTTGGGATTGGCTGTGTCAGCGCCCACATTTTGAGTGTCAGCGCTGGGTTGGTCAATGGCCATGTGTTCTGGTGAAGGTGATGGTTCATGAATAGGCTCAAGTTGGGGTTCAGGGCCTGGTTGTGGGTCTGGTTGTGGTTGAGCAGCCTGAATTACTTCAAGCATGGGTTGGGTAAGAGGTATGGGATCGTTTGTGGAGCTCATTTTAGCAAAAATGGTTTTCTGTTGTTTAGGGATCTCATAAAAAGTGTCATGATCCCTAGAACAATATCCTTGTAAATCAAAGACCATTTGCAAAAATCTAGGGTAAGCCAAAGTCATTTTACTTCCCTTGTTTTTACACATCCCTTCAAAAATCATTTTTGAAAAATTATACTTAAGCCCACGTGTTATACAAACCAAAGCACTTGCAATTGACCTGTTTATTTCATTAAAAGAAGTACATTTTGGACTTAAGCATTGTAAAAGGACATGTATCAAATATTTCCAGTCAGAGGGAAATTCCTGCTTATGATATTTATTTAAAGTGACATCAGCAGGAATAGGATAACCCAATTCCCTAAGACCCTGTTCTATTGTTGCTATGGCAAGAGTAGTCACACCATCAGCGTCATCAAAACGCAAAGCTTGGCGAACCAAAGCTTCAGTGACCACCCATGTTCTTCCATGAACAGTAGATGTTAATGTGGTCACTCCATTAGTTGTTGTGGAACTAACATTGTTCCAAAACTGTCTAATGTGTGCGACAGGGACTAATGGTGTATGAGAAAGTGCATACCTCAATGAAGATGCATTTAAAAATGCCACCATCTGTGAATACTGAGGAAATAAAGCATCATCAGCAGTCAAGTAAGCGATCATATTGTGTTGGCTCTTGAACTCCAATGTTAAATTCTTTGAGTTGAATTTGGGTGCCATGATTTAAAGCTGTTTAGGTTATATGATATGGGAAAAATCTAGGAGAAAAAGAGTTAGACAAGAAAATATGAATACCCAGAATAAAAAGATTAGCCAAATTTATAGGAGAGATGCATGATTTGGATTGGTCAAAAATGAGGCGGTTATATTCAAAGAGCAATCATGAAAATCTTGAATCAAATATAACTTATCTCATGCATTAATTAAAAGTAACTTCTCCCCAAAATTACGGCCAAAGATTAGTCAAAAAAATAACAACTGGGTAGGGCCCACTAGGTGTCAACGGTCAAAAATATCCCATCAGCGCCCAACGGCTATATTTCCTTGTCAGCGTTTGCCTAAAGCCTTGTCAGCGTCACGATTGAACGTAACAGCGTTTGGAGAAAAACTTGTCAGCGTCTAAAAAGTAAAAATAAAAATATTTAAAAAGAAAAAGACCTTAACAAAGTAATTTATCCTAAGGGAAATATCTTACAAGTTGATAATAATTACTGGGCGGCAAGCACTGTCCATTTATACACACTTGCATAAGCAAGATAGACACAAATGTCCTCTAGAGTCCCTTGCTAACCAAAATACTTACCAACAAAGTTATTTCATAAAATTCTTTGTAACTCCCAGGTAAACCCATATCCAAAGTATTCCCAAGTCTCCCATCAGACCATAACCAATTCTAAGTCAAAAATGTCTTGGCAGCATGCAAAGTTGATATACTATGCATGCTACAGTGCCTCATGGTTTAGTAAAACTAACCCATACTCACCTGTGGACACAATCTAGAATTGTGATGAGAGTATTTTAAGAATACCCAAGAGTCCTAAAGGTTCCTTAAACCTCCCCTCAAACTATGATACATGAGTTCTCAACAATATATATGAACATTAAAAATTTATGTCAAGATAGGAATGTAAATATTCCAACCATCATCCATAAACAAAACATGTCCAAAATAGCTCTTCAAAGATCCATAAGCAACTCTGTATCCAATGGCATAAAGCTACCATTACCTGTACATTTAGATGAAAACCACAAAACCAACATTTGTTGCTGACAGCGTCCCAACAACACCTAACAGCGTTGAAGGAACTCTTGTCAGCGTTAGACCATAATATCTCTAACAACGGCAAAATAACACTTGACAGTGTTACATATACCTTTGTCAGTGTTAGAAAAATAATGTGGAAAATCTAAATCATCACAAAGACCAATAATAATGCATTATCCTGTACATACTTTTACAAAAATATTCCAAAACACATATTAAGTGAGATTAACCATTCCAATATTTGTTACCAAATATTGAAATCTTCCAGCATCAAAAGGTTTAGTTAATAAATCAGCTACATTATCTTCAGTATCTACCCTATCTGGGTGTATTAAACCTTTCTCAAAGCAATCTCTTATAAAATGGTGTCTTATTTCTATGTGTTTGGTTTTAGAATGATGTACAGGATTTTTAATAATGCATAAAGTACTGTTATTGTCTACAAAAATCTTGGTATGCATAAAATTATACCCATAATCCAACAGCTGGTTCTGAATCCATAAGACTTGTCCACAACAAGCAGCTGCAGCAACATATTCTGCTTCAGTTGTAGAGTTGGCCACCACTGTTTGTTTCTTGCATTGCCAAGATATTAATCTGCTCCCAAGAAATTGGCATCCACCAGTTGTGGATTTCCTATCAAACTTGTCACCACCATAATCACTGTCTGAATATGCAATAAGGTCCAAGGGAGAATCTTTTGGGTACCATAATCCAAGATCTGGATAGCATCTTAGGTACCTAAAAATCCTCTTTACAGCAAAAAGGTGACATTCTTTGGGAGTCACTTGATGGCGTGCACATGCACACACAGCAAACATGATGTCAGGTCTTGAGGCTGTAAGATACATCAATGAACCAATCATTGATCTATAGTGCCTAACATCCACATCCTTTCCAGCTCCAAGTTTTCCCCAAGGGTATTGCTTATCCATAGGAGTGGAAGCCTCCTTCTCATGTGGAGAAAAACCATATTTCTTCAAGATTTCAGCTACATACTTGTCCTGGGAGATGAAGATACCATCTTCTTTCTGCTGAACTTGTAAACCTAGAAAGAAATTCATCTCACCCATTGCACTCATCTTGAATTTATCTGTCATGAGCTTGGAAAATTCCTCACTCATTTTTGGATCAGTAGATCCAAAAATGATGTCATCAACATAGACCTGCACAAGTAACACATGTTTTCCTTTCTTCTTTGTAAACAGTGTCTGGTCTATGGTGCCCCTCTTGAAACCATTTTCCACCAAGTAGGTGGACAATGTACCATACCATGCTCTTGGGGCTTGATGAAGGCCATACATTGCCTTCTTTACTCTATAAACCTTGTCTGGATTCTCAGGATCTTCAAAACCAGGAGGCTGCATTACATAAACCTCCTCAACAATTGTGCCATAGAGGAAAGCACTCTTCACATCCATTTGATAAACAGTAAAATTCATGCAAGAAGCATAAGCTAAGAAAATTCTGATAGCTTCAATTCTTGCAACTGGAGCAAAGACTTCTTCATAATCAATTCCTTCCTCTTGTGTATAACCCTGAGCTACCAAACGTGCCTTGTTTCTGACCACAATGCCTCTTTCATCTTTCTTGTTCCTTAGAACCCATCTTGTCCCAATTGGTCTCACATATCTAGGACAATCAACCAGCTCCCAAACATCCTGTATAGCAAATTGGTGAAGCTCATCCTGCATTGCTTCCACCCAACTTGGTTCCTTGAGAGCATCAAAAATTTTCTTGGGTTCTTCCTGTGACAGAAAACAGGCAAACAAACATGCTTGGACAAGAGGGGTATCAACCTTCTTGTGTATATTGGCAATAAATCCACCAAGACCTTGATGGGATCTTCTTGTCTGAACTGGAGCCATAACATCACCAATGATTTGAGATGTGGGGTGATCTTTAGCTGTGGAAGTGAGAACTCCTCCTTCAAAAAGTCTGGTGTCCTCAATTTCACGCTCCATGTTGCCAATATCTTCTTCAGATTCTTCTTGATCAACAGAGATCTCTTCATGAACATTGGAAGGTCCACCTTGTTCAAAATGAGAAGAGAAAAGCTGTGTAAAAGTGTCTCCAAAGTCTGAACCATGCTTGTCAGCGTTAGGGCTAACAGCGTTTGAACTGTTGTTGTCAGCGTTGGAGCCATCAGCGTCTGAATTGGTCGTGTCAGCACTGGATTTCCCTTTGTCAGCGCTTGAAGAATCATGCATGTTTGTAGTTGGTGGTATCTGAACACCACCATTATCTTTCCTTGCAGCAGTAGCAGCAGCATAATACTCATCTGTCCATATAGGAAGTGTAACAAATTCTTGTGTGGGAGATGATATAACTGCTGGTGGTCCATCCTCCTTAGCAACCTGTATACCTGAAACATTACCAATTCTCTTTTCCAAAACACTTGAAGTTACCTTCACAATGTCTGGATCAGTAACAGGCATATAATTTAAAGCTCTAGACAAAGGTTCTAAGTCAAACAACCAATTTGGACCACTCTCAGGATCACTAGGTTTACTTTCTAAAAACCTAACATGTACCTTTTCAAGTATACGTTTTTCCTTTTTAATGTAAACCCTATATCCTTTACTCTGCACTGAATAACCCATGAAGTAGCCTTCATCACCTTTTGAATCAAATTTACCTAGGGCCTCACTAGTTTCTAACACAACTACATGACAACCAAAAGGCTTCAGAAAACCAATATTTGGCTTCCTTCCCCAAAGTAATTCATAAGGTGTCTTATTATGTATCTTGTTGACCAATGCCCTATTTTGGACATAACAAGCTGTGTTAACAGCTTCAGCCCAAAAAGCTATAGGAAAGTGGGCATCAGCCAACATGGTTCTGGCTGCTTCAATAAGGGTCCTATTCTTCCTTTCAGCAACTCCATTTTGCTGAGGAGTTCTAGCTATGCTGAACTGCCTAGTAATCCCTTTCTTGGCACAAAAATCATCTAATAACTGATTTCTAAACTCACCCCCATTGTCACTTCTAATAATTTTGACCTCATTACCATTCTTCTTTTCAATTTGGGTAATGAAATTAATCAGACTTAGGGCAGTTTCACTTTTCTTAGCTAAAAAGAAAGTCCATGTGAACCTGGAGTAATCATCAGTAATGACAAAACAATATGATTTACCCTTCAAACTCTCTATATTAGTAGGACCAAAGAGGTCCATATGCAATATGTGAAGGGGTTTAGAACTAGAGTGCACCTGTTTAGACCTGAATGAGACCTTGTGCTGCTTGCCCTTAAGGCATGCAACACAAGAGTGGTCATTGTGGAAAGCCTTTTCAGGCAAACCATCAACTAAACCAAGCCTCACAAGTCTATTAATATTCTTAAAGTTTATGTGCCCTAGTCTCCTGTGCCAAAGATTACTTTCATCTACTGAGGCCTTAGCATATAGACATGACATTTTATTATTTACCTTAATTCCATTAAGATTCACATTATATATGTCTTTATGCCTTGGTGTTCTAAAATCTATGTATTTATCCTCTGGAAGCTTATAATCTTTGCTTAACACCAAGCACTCAGTATCTGTGAAAAGAACCTTATTTTTGTTATCACATACTTGTGATACACTAAACAAATTATAATCCAGGTCTTTCACCAAGAAGACATTATCAAACCTAAGATTGTTGGTGACAAGAGTTCCTTTTCCAGTGATGGTGCCGTAGCCCCCTCCAAAGTATACTTTATCACCATCTTGAATAGGAGAGAAATTGGTCAGATAGTCTTCCTTTCCAGTCATGTGCCTTGAGCATCCACTATCCCAGTATCCATAGTCATTGATCTTCTTCTGAATGCCCTGCACATAAAGAAAACACATTAGTTTTCTTTGGGAACCCAAGCCTTAGAAGACTTGGATTCATTTGGTTGTTCAACAAGAACAGACTTGGTTCTCATAACAACCCCATTTTCATCCCTGTTTGAATGAAATTCCCAGTTAACCCCAATTGGTGTTGACAATGCCTTAGAAATATAATGAAACCTGTTGCATGTCATAGAAATACCAGTATTATTAGGGTTCTGGTCTTGTTTTGGTCTCCATGTTAAGCTAGTAGAAGCTTTAGACCTATTTCCTTGTGGCTGCAAATACCTAGGTTTAGCAGTGTTTCTATCAGTGCTGAAAGTTCCCTTGTCAGCGCCCCGATTGCTCTTATCAGCGTTGAACCTAGGGTTTGCTACAGGAACCCATTGCCTATTTGACCAAGTATTTGACTTTTGAAAAGGTCTTAGGCCTTGTGTGTTAGACCCTCTAGAAAAGAATGGGGCTAGTCTAACAACTTGTGAACTTTTGTTCACAAAGGTATTGGGTCTGACAGTGTTTGACCTATGTTGACTTTTGTCAGCGCTGAAATGGTTCCTGTCAGCGTTGACATTGGAAGCATTGACACATTTGTAGGCCAAATGTGAGAAGCTACCACATGTATAACAAGCTTTTCTAGACATAGTCTTAGGTCTAGAAGCAAAGAAGCCTGTTCCATGGTTACTAACTTGGCTTTTTGGTGACCTAGAATTTCTATACATCTCTGCATATTTAACACTAGGTTTTCTAACAGATTGTGGGCCAAGGTCAACAGGTTTGCCAGTGGTAGGGTGTGTGATCTTAATAGGTTTAGGATCATAGGACTCCACAATTGGTATCATGTTTGGTGTGGGCTCATTTGGACTTTCACACAACAACCCTCCCTTAACAAACAAGGTGTGGTTAGCTTTCTTCCACTCTTCTAGGTCAGTCAGCTTTTGCTGATATTCCTCAACTGGGGAAGTCACTCTAGGTGGAGGAATAAACTCCTCCTCTTGAAATTCTGGCAAGCCAGTCCAAGATAAGTCCTTTGATTGGACACCATAGAAATTCCCAGCTGGTGGTGGAACAACATTATAGTTATTTATCCCAATCCCACTCATATCCTTAGAGTCTCTTTGTTTACTAACACACTCTCCTAGGGATTGTGTGGCCTTATCAAATCTCTGGATTTTAAGACTCACATTATCTTTGTTTTTGTTAGCCTCCTCTAACTGAGCTATCAAATCAAGATTAACCCTATTTACTATATCTTGAACATCCTTACTCTGATGTAACTCATGTTTTAAGATATTTATTTGATCCTTTAAATCAAACTCCATTTTCTTATACTCAGTTACAGTCTTTTCTGTTTGGGTAAGAGCAATTTGATAGTTAGATAATTTGCACCTTAGAGTACTTGCTTCATCTAATAACTTAACTATCTCTTGTTTTGATTTTTCAGTATTTAAACGACAACCCTTAGAACAGAAAGCATCATCATATACCTCATTATCTGATGAAGAGGAGGAGTGTGCCATGAGAGCATATTCAGCATGCTCTTCTTTAACTTCAGCAACCAAAGCTCTGTCCTCTTCCTCATTCTTAGCCATCCAGCTCCAATCCCATTCCCCAACGCCATCAATTTGTTGAACAGCAACCATGGCCTTGGGATCTGGGTTCTTAATCATTTGGCTAGAAGGCTTCCCAGCATCAGATCTCCTTGGAGATCTACATTCCCTCATAAAGTGCCCCATCCTATGACAGTTGTAGCACTCCACCTTGGACTTGTCAAATCCAGCAACATCCTTAGCATTAAAGGTCATCTTCTTCTTGAACCTTTTGTTGAACCTGTTTGCTCTTAAACTTACAAGAGCCATAGTCCACTTTATATCCATCTCTTCCAATTGTTCATCACTTATCTGCTCAAGATCTTCATAAGTGATCCTTGAATCACTAGGCAAAGAAGCAATGAAGGCACACACAGTATCAAGATCAAAACCAGCAGGTTTAATTCTATCAGCGCCATGATTGTGTGTGTCAGTGCTTGAGTACAAAGCGTTGACAGGATATGATCCAGCGCTGACAGATTGACATCCAGCACTGACACCTTGAGATCCAGAGGCTGAATGTCCATAAAAGTTCATGGAATCAAATTGGCCTTCACTTTGTGAAAAGAAGGCCATGTTGCTGCTTGAAGATTTGTTATCACTCTCCAATTGCCATTCATTCTCCAACAGCCTTAACTTGTTGAAGATGTCATCAAACCTGGAAGTCTTGTGGGTGTTATTGACAAGAATAGATCTTGTCTCAATCTTCCATACATCACCAAGGCTTTTGAGAAAAGTAGCATTCAATTCAGGGTCATCAATCTGTTTTCCCATGAAGGAAAGTTGACTTGTGATGTCAAGAAGTCTACTTCTCACACTGCTGAGATTCTCATTAGGTTGAGCTTTAAAGACAGCATACTCATGCAAGAGTTGCTTCTTCTTTTCTTCTTTTGTGTCAGCATTGCCACCATGTGCTACTTCAAGAGCTTCCCAAAGCTCTTTTGCAGAATCAAAACGTTTGTACTTATGCTGATTCTCATGACCTAGGGCATGTTTCAAGATGTTCAAAATTTTCATGTCCACCCTCTTCTTGGCTATGTCTTCAACAGCTACTGCTCTCCCATCATCAGGCTTTTCCACTTTATCAGCTTCTGGACAATTAGGAATAGCTGACCTTGCCTCAATAGCAGCAGTAATCTTTGCTGCTTTATCGAATGTGTTCCCATATTCGATAATTTCCCAAAGAGTGTAGTCATGAATAGCTATGTATTGCTCAAAATTGGACTTCCAAAGTTCAAAGTTCCTGGCATCAAACATGGGAATTTTGATACTAGGATTTGAGAAGTTGTTTTGCAGCAAAGCAGGAGGTTGATTTGTGCCAGACATGGTGTTTTTAGGGTTTTGAGATTTTAGGGTTTTTAGGGTTTGGTGTTTTAGGGTTCTGCGTTACTTAAAGATCAAAAGTTTCTCAACAAGCTCTGATACCACTTGTTGATCCCAAACTTAGATCGATTAGCTTTGTGTATACGAGATTAGATCAAGTACTACACGTAGAGAAACCTTTGCTTATGAATAAAGTAACAAAGTGTTATGCGGAATTAACACTTGATCTAAAACACAATGATGTTAAACAAACTTTCACTTGTATTAGAATAATCGTGTTGATTACAATGAAAGGTTTAACTTGCGAATACTATGAAAACTGATATATGACTTTAACCTAAAAGACCTTCTTTTATAGAACAAGAAGTCTTGTACAATAAGCTATGAATCAACTATTCTAGGTAAAGATAATAATAGAAAATACAATGTCATGCTTATCTTCACCATACATAAATAAAGAAACAAATAAACAAAAGATATTCTATCAGTGTCAATCTTCAAGGCTGTCAGCGTTGACTTCTATCAGCGTCCAAAATCAATCTATCAGCGTTGACTTTCTTCTTATCAGCGTTTGGTGATCTGACCCATATTTTATTCCCAACACACTTGTGCACTTTTTGATGCCAAGAGGACTTGGCTTGAGCTTATTTGATGGATGTATTGTGGACAAAAGGCACCCTTGTGCTTATTTAAGCACAAGGAGTCAAGATATAAGCAGCAAACAAACACATCAACACAAAACAAGCAAACAAATGCACACCACACCTAATTCAAGTTTCTGATAAAAGTGTGCAGGTCTGGGATTGTTTAAGCTTATTATATGCACTCTAGCCAACTTCAAATGCCCAAATTTGGCACACACAATCTCAAATTGATGCACAAACTACTAGCAAACCTACAACACCCTAAATCTTAACAGCCTACAAGATCTAAGTACCAAGAATCATGAAAAACTGGCAGTTTAAGGTTATGCAGATTCTAAGACTAACTTTTCCTTCTTTAACACACCAAATGGCTTCAAACTTGTTCAAATATACTTAACAACTAATTCAAAACCTATCTTAACCAATTCCAGTAACTCTTAACACTTTTTAAAAGCTCAAATCAAATCCTTACCCTGCTAAACCAAGGATCCAAACACCCCTTAAAAACTTTTGAAAACGTTTTAAACAAACCAAAACACATTCAAAAGCTACCAAACTGATTCTAATCCTTCAAATCATGTATAACATCACTCAAGAACTCAAATCATACAGCCATAACCAACAAATAGCACCAAATCAAGCAAATCACATAAGCTATCACTTACTGAGATTTCAAAAAGGAAAAGAGTGATTACCTCAGGTCCTTACATCCAAGGACCTAGTGGTAGCATAACCACCTCCTTATGCACCCGGGTGCATGCAGAACACAAATCAACAATGATGAACCTGTTTAAATCAAAACAAAAGAAGAACACACAAAAACAAGCAATAATATATTTTTCTGATTTTTTTTTCTTTCTTTTTAAAACCTTCCAAAAACTTTTCAAACCTTCTTAATCTGTTTTTATAATACTAAGTAACCAATAACATCAAACTTCTTAACAACCAAAACCTGAAACAGATTCTTACCAAGAATCTCACAATTTCAGAAACCTTTGAATAATTTTGAAACTCAAAATTATTCAACCAAATATCAAAAGTGGAACTCAGAATCAAGCTTCACACTACACACAACTTTTAAAAACAATAAAAAGGAATTATACTTGTTTTAAACAAAAACCAAACTTTTATTTCTTTAAAAAGGAATTACAAGTGTAAGCTTGAAAACTAGAACAAGGGGTCATCACAGGTTGATGCCTCCTTTTATACTACTCATAGAACTATCTAGAATGCAAATAACAAAACCCTAATCAGTAGAAATTCTCCAAAATGCCCTTGACGGTTTTGAGGTATGAGTTGTCCAAATTTGATCTCCTTCGTTCATTTTGGCGTTGTGAGTAAGCAATGCATCTCCACTGTTGATATTGGACACGTCACATGCCTTGGAGGCCAAGGTGTGCTCTGATTGGGTGAAAGGGAATTTGGGGGTAGGGTCCACAGTGGTGGGATTGGGGTTTTTAGGAGTGGGTTTAGTTTCTGCATGTGTGAATTACTCGTGTGCAAGGTTAATTAGTTTTTACCCAAGTATAAGTGGATGTAAAATCTGGGTGGGGGTGAAAGTGAATAGTTACTCCTCTGATCCGATTTTGGGGGAAAAAAGGTGTTAGGCGCCCTTTTCAGTTTAAATCTTTCCACTTGACAACTTTGGCCTTTTCTTTTGGAATTTTTGGCATTTAAGGTTATTCAGCCCTAAATCCGTTTTGCTTTGTAAACAACTTTCACCCTTTTACATTTTTGGCACCAATTTTGGAAAAAAGGTGTTTCAAGGGGTTATAATTGACAATTTTGAATATTTCAAGGGCTGTTCTTGGACAATGTTGATCTTCAAAGGTCTTCAATGTGTCTTTCACTTCATGAGGGACCATTTTTGGCAATTTGAAATTGTTGAGGGACTAATCTTGTTATTTCTTCAAAGTTGAAGGACCTTTTTGCAATTTTGACAAACTTAAGGGACCAAACTTGTAATTATCAATATACAAGGGTTTTAAGTGTCATTTCTTCATTCTTGGAGGATAAATCTTGTTTTGTCTTCAAGTCTTCAAGGGTATTTGATGAACATTCCATGATTAGGGCCCGGTTCTTTGTACGGCTTCGTTTCTCGTGTTCGTTTTTCCTTGTATCTTGTGATCTTTTGTCTTTTTCACGATATCCATACCTAAAATACACAAGTAAACAAACACAAGCATATATATGGTATTTTATGACATTTTAGTGCATTTAAAGCCCGAAAAGAACGATGAGATCATGTATAAATGCTATCTCATCAGTAGCCGAGGACGTCTTCGTGAAAGTTGGAAAGTTCTACTATCCCGTAGACTTTATTGTTGTTGACATTACCATCGATCCTAAAGTTCCTCTAATTTTAGGACGATCATTTTTGGATACCTCGAGAGCACTTATCGATGTGCATGCTAGGAAAATCACTCTTCGTTTTAATGAGGAAGAACTCGTCATAAATGCAACCCAAAACTCCACACTTTCTCATGTGTATTCTATCACGTCTTTGAACAATGTTAGTCCCATCAAAAACATTTGTAAAAGGATTTCAAAAAGAGTTTTAGGAGTTGATGATAAAAACGATTTTCCGTCCCCTCCGCCGGTGGAGGTTAAGAGTGTTAAGCCTACGATTCCAATCACGAATGATTCTTCGGATGATGACTATGTTGATCCCGATGGGGAAGTTTTCTTTTTTGACAAACGTTTTGAGAACTTACCACCACCTAAACCAAAACGGTTTTCAAATGTGAGAATTTTTAGTGTGACTAACATTGCTTTAGAAACACCAAATATTTTTGACATAATTAAGTCGGGTTTTCATAAGGAGAGTTTAAAAGATGAAAAAGGGAAAGATTTTAAATTGGATTTAAAAGATTTTTCTACAATGCTAACTCCGTCATCACCTCGTGTTTTGAGTGCTACAAGCTCGTCTTCTCCTTTTGACGATGCTTTGTGTGGAATTAGTATGGGGGAAGCCCCTTATGTTCCCTCCCCTTTCTCCACCGAGGACGAGATATTTGACCCTGGAATTGCTTATAAAGGGAAATCTCGGTCTTACACCGATGCAATAAATGGAAAATCTTTCTATTTGATTGGTGCGAGTCTACCTCGAGCAGCTCATGGTTTTTATGACTCCCATTGTCCCACCCTTCTATTTCTTCTCATCTATTTCCTTTAAACCCTTTGGGTTTTTTGACACATGATGAAGTGGCGTTGATTTGTTTTTCCAATGAAAACGAGAACGCCATCTTCGATCCCGGTATTTTGCACCATCAAAGGACTTAGTCCTTTATACCGGTTGTTTTTGGGCCTTGTTTATCATGTAATCCCAACTAAAAATTGAACATACCATGATTATCCCTAAATGATCACATTTATGGGGATTCGAGTCGAGCTTTTGACTCGCTTATCAAAAACAAGGTGCCTCGTGGGGAGACCCATGCTTATCCATGTACATATTATTGCTTTCTAATTAGTTTAATGTGAGGGGATTTGTGCCCTTCCAACCTTTGTTCCATGGTTGTTTGTGCATTGTGGTTTTTAGATCATGATCTTCACGATTGGAGCCTCTCGTGTTCGTTTTATGGGAGCACTCGATCGTTTGCTTTGAAGACTTCCTCAATATCCAAATGATATATCCTTTGATGTTCTAACCTTAGGTTATTAGCACACTTCATAAACGGCTATTAATTTATTGGTTGCACCCTTTCCATGCTAGATTAGGCATTCGACTACGTCTCTAGTATGGGGGTGTTTGCACCCCTAGACTCGAAACATTGAGGACATTGTTTAACTTTAGTATGGGGGGGTGAATAGATACTTGCCTTGCCAAACCTTCACGCTTTCCAAAGTTTATCTTTTTGTTTATCGTTTTTGTTGCAAAATAAGGCTAAAAATGGCCAAATTTTAAAAATTTTCTCATGTTTTATAAGTGTTTGAAGACACGGATGTATATTTTCCGATGGCGAGAATAAGAGTAATTTTTGACTCGACCGTGCGTGTTGAGCACTTAGCTTTGATTCCTTAACTACACATTAGGCTAAGTCTCTTAAATGAGGACGAGAAATGATAGGGTTAATTATAAGTTACTATGCTAAACATAGAATACTCGTATTCTTTCAAAAACTCATGTGTTCTCGTTGTTTGCTTATTCTCCCTTCGCATGTAAATAATTTTTGCTTAATAAATATTGACTTAGCGGTTTAGTCTTGATTGTTGGGTTTCTAGTCTTTTCTAGTAGCTTCCGTGTAATTAAATTGGAAGACATTAAGGTATCGCCAGCGTCACGGTTTTAAAGTATTGGCAACCCGAATAATCGAAAGCTTCACCTAATAATAAGATTTCAAGTGCTCACCTAAATCTAGCAAACAATTTGAAGCCCCACAAGGCCCAAAAATCTATGCAAAATTGAAAGTGAATCAAGCCTTAATCTTTGAAGCTTTAAAGATCCAAAATTCGCCTTAGCGTGAGGATATACGTCTTTGGCTAATAAAACCACCGATGAGGCGGATAATAAAAGGCAAGGCAAGACCGAAGTCATAATATAAGCTTCATGGTGAAGTTGAATAAAAGAATGGAGGTAAACCAAAGATAATAAGGCCCTTCCGTTAGGGGGCGTATAAAAGTCTTGGTAATAAGCCTCATGTTCAAAACCGTTATAAAACCGTGTTTATCGATCCTTCTTGTCGACTTAATTTTTTGACATCGTTGTCTATTAGGAGGGGTTATTGATTTGATGGTCTTGGTTACACCGTTAGGACTCTATTTTTAGACCTAAATCTCTATTACCGCATAAGTCAAACAATGGATCCTCGTGAAACATTCAAGACAATATAAGAGATACAACTTAGGAATAATGGGAGGATAAGTACGTGATTAGGGCATATGAGTAGTGTTATCATTACTAACTTATAATGACAATGATCTCGTTACACGCTTGGCATGGAATTGGGGTGAAAATCGAGGACGATGAAATTATTTCTAACGAAGCATTCACGTGTTCTTATTCTATGAACCTAAACGTCCCATTTTGCGATGAAAATCATACATTATGTCTAAAACGCAAGTAGAAGTAATAGTAGTAGTGTAGCTAGTTTATTCAATAAAGTGAATAAAAATGAATTTTGGAGGTGCTATGATACTTTATTCTTGCATTGCGTGAGGGCACGGCAATGGTTTAGTATGGGGAGTGATGAGACTGCTTTTATACATAGTCTCATCGTCCATTTTGGGCTTAAAGTGCATTAAATATCAGTAAAAATGCCAAATATATGCTCGTGTTTGTTGCTTGTGTATTTTAGGTACGGATATTGAGGAAATGACAAAAAGATCACAAGAATCAATCAAAAACGAACACAGGAAACAAAGCCGTACAATGAACCGGACCCGAATCAAGAATTTCTAAAATTACCTTGAAGAATTGAAGATTGGCAAGAATGGTCCCTCAACTTTAGAAGACTTGTCATTTTATACCCCTGTAAATCCTCAAAATTACTTGTGGGTCCCTAAAATATCAAGTATGTACAAGTTTAATCCTTGAAGAATGAAGAAATTACAAAAGAAGTCCTTGAAACAAGTTTGCAAAGTTGTTGTGCCAAAATTGACAATCTGACCAAACTTATTTACAAAGGAAATGGTTTTTTTGCTGTTTATTACAAGTTGAACAAAACAAGAAACTTGGGGGGCCAAGCTGACCAGACAAGAAACCTTTCCCCACCAATCATATTCATACACGTCACCTAAAACCCGACCCTACCCTTTTACCCAACCCAATACCCGTCCAAAACCATTACCCAAACCCACCACCACCAGTTTATTAAATAAACTGGGTCAAATAGTCAACCCTTTTAATTTACCACTAAACACATTATTTAAAAACTAAACTACCCAAATTAGATCAAACCACCCCCTTAATCCTACATAAACCCTAAAATTCCCCAGCTTCAATCCACCTTAATTCAAAGGGGTTTTGCCCCTATTTGTGAAGAATGCTAATTTATCTTATTGTCACCAAAACCCAACTCACCAAACATGGTCATGTGAACCCATGGACCCCACACGTCCTTCCCCTGCTCATGGTTTGTTCTAGAATAGAGAAAAAACGAATCCTCCAGTCATCCTACGACTCACATTGCACTCCTTGGTCACAAAGGAACGTATAAACAACCAAGAAATCAACTTCACACAGCTGTGCATCACATGCCTCAACTTTTGACCAAGATTCAAAGGGAAATTCAGGAAATTCAGCAATTAGGGTTTTAGTTTATTAATTTTTTATTCAAGTAGCCTAGAATGTTCTGTTCAAGCTTATAAAAGGAGAATGCAACATGTGCATTTCCCTTGTTCCAGATTTTCTTCAAGAACTTTGTAATTCCTTTTTCTTTAAATAAAAGTTGGTGTTTTTGTTAAATGTAATTCATTTTTGTTTACTAAAAGTTGGTATTATTCTGAAGATATTCTGAGTTCCACAATTACTTGATTTTGAGTCGGATTTCACAAATATAATTCCTTTTTCAGTTTTATTGAAAAGTTGGTGTTTTTGTTAACTGGTTCCAAATATTTGTTTGTTCCATTCATTGAAATGACTTATTGAGAAGTTTGTTTGTAAGAAGAAGATTTTCAAAAAGTAAAAGAAAAAAAAAAGAAAAATCAGCTTTTGATAATTTTTTATTATTCTTAAGCAATAAGCTAAAAGCAGCTTCATCAATAAGCTTGCTTGTAGCTTATTGGTATAAATCTCAGGTCACTCTTGCCCTTGTTTTCTTTCTTGGCAGGTTTACAAGTCACAAAAATCATTTTCAGTATTTTAAGGGGTGTTTGGGACTGCTGTAGTCCCCACCTTGTTCCTTTCTGCATCTAAAAGGTTCAGCACAAGCCCGGGCTTGTTTGGAGGTGGCTTTTCAGCCATAGTGGGGCCCGGATGTGGGTCCCACAAGGTACTTTTTTTTAGGCTTGAAACTTCCTTTTTAAGCTTCTAAGTGATTTTAAGTGATTTTGTGAGAAACCTGTTCAAATGTTATATTATCTGCTTGTTCATGTTTGATTTAATGTTATATGCATCTGTAGTTAGATTTAGATCAGTTTAAAGTAGTTTTGATCTCATTTGGTTTGAAAAAAAGTGATTGCTGAAAATTAAAGGGGTGTTTAGATACGGGTTTAGGTAGGCTTTGTGACAAGTTTTTGGCTTAAAATCTATCTAGACATACTCAAATAGGTTGTATCAGTCACTGGTGTGTAGTTTGGATAGCTTTAAAGTCAAAGTGCATGATTAAAATTGGTAAATAGCTACAAATTCAGTAAAGTCATTTTCCTGCCTTGTTGTAGTCTAATTTGCCTTGAATTTTTGCATGATTGTTAGAAGTCCTACTTATCTAGGGGTTTAGATCAATTATTTGTGATTTGGTTAGGTTGTGTGCTAGATTTGAGCAGTCAAAACTCACTTTTGTGCCATTTGATTCAGTCAACTGTTCATCTGAAACATTTATGCTTAAACAGTCTCCTTCTTGTGCTTATTGTGTTTGATTCTTGTGAAGAACTTGTTGGTTTTTAGCATAAATTGACTCCCTACACTCAACTGAGTGTAGGGTGCCTTATTGCCCAGTAATAAGCTCTCATTAAGCTTTCCTAAGCTTATTGGTCAACTGACCAAATATTTACACTAACAGTGGGAACCAAGTTCCCCCTGCTAGTGCTTTGGTTTCCACTGCCAAGCTAAAAACAAAACCTATGCAAGTGTCACTATCAGAATTCTCAATTTTTTGTCTTTAGTGCCTTTAAATAGGAGTTAGGGCTTGAAAGTAGTTTTATTATTTTTCTTATTTTAATTGTGATTTTTCAGTTTAATTAATTTTTCATTTACTGTTCATCTTATATTTTTTACATTAATTAGCTATTTTTAATTAACTTTTTAATTTCTGTTTTTGTCTTTTAGTGGTAAAAATTAATATTTTTCAGTTTTAAGATTTTTCTTGGATTTAGAAAAATAATTTAAGAATTTTAGTTTAAAAAGTTTTTACTGTTCACTTTTTAATTATTTTTTAGAATTAAATTAGTTTAATTAGGATTTTAATATTAATCAGTTTTGTCCTTTAATGCAAAATTTTATATTTTTCAAACTTTTTCATTTTTCTACTGTTCTTTAGTATAAATTAGGATTTTTAAAATTGTCAAATTATTTTTGGCATTATTTTATTATTTATTATGATTATTTTAGTTTAAAAATAGTTTTGAGTGTTTTAAAAATAGAAAATAGTTTTTAAAATTTAGGAAAAATACTTTTTAGTCTTTAAATAATATAAGTAACTTACTAGTTCAATAAAATAATATTTTTTACATTTTGTTAATTATATTTAATTTTAGGGCGTTAATTAGCATTTAAAATTGAATATTTAATTAATAAAAGGTTTTAAAATATTTTTGTTGGATTTTTATTCTTATTTATATTATTTTAGACTCGCTTTTAACTTTTAATTAATTTTTAGGTTTAAATTTTTAATTTGTAGCTTTTTACGGTTTTACGTGAACGACCTTTTCGTCTTAGCTTAATCCGTCTTCGTAACCATCATTCTCTTCTTACCCCATTTCTATTTTCTTTTTCTCAATATAATCACAAACCATTAATCAATTCATTACACAACGCACTTGCCTCCTTGGGAAACGAACTTGAACTTATTTGGTCATTAGTGCTCGGTTTTCCTAAACCGACACTTAACGCTTACCACTATTTTGCCATCCTTTTCCTAAAGGGGTAAAAACTCTACATCAATCGTCCATAAAAACTTCCATACTTTATTCAACCATGTCATGGAATATAGCCATAATACACCTTTGGAAAGTCCCAGGAGCATTTCATAAGCCGAAAGGCATTCTTTTGTAAGCAAATGTTCCATAAGGACAAGTGAATGTGGTTTTCTCTTGGTCTTTTGGATCGATAGGAATTTGAAAATACCTGGAGAAACCGTCTAAGAAGAAATAGTAGTCATTACCCGCTAAACGCTCGAGCATTTGATCCATGAAAGGAAGAGGAAAATGATCCTTACGAATGGAATCATTGAGCGATAGTCTATGCAAACTCGCCAACCCGTGGCAAGTCGAGTAGGAACCAACTCGTTGTTTTCATTGGGAACAACGGTTATTCCACCTTTCTTAGGCACACAATGGACGGGACTAACCCATGGAGAATACAAAATAGGGTAAATCATTCCGGCATCTAGAAGTTTGATAACTTCTTTCTTGATGACGTCATGAATTTTTGGATTAACCCTTCTTTGGCTTTGGATTGCGGGTTTAAAGGCATCTTTCATGAGAATTTTATGAGTGCAAAAGTTAGGATCAATTCCACGGATATCGGAAATTTTCCAAGCAATTGCTTTCTTATGATTTTTGAGCACATCGATAAGTCGATATTTTTCATCCTCTTTTAAGTCCTTTGGAATGATGACGGGTAACTTCTGATTGTCTTCTAGGAAAACGTATTCAAGATGAGACGGTAAATCCTTAAGCTCTAAATCCGAAGGATTGTCAATGGAAGGCCTAGTCAAATTAGGATCATCGTTTGTAATTTCCATAGGAGAAGGTGGAGAAATATGGTCCTCATTGAGAAGTTTATCAATGGTACGAATGTCTTCTTCCCAATCGGTGGGAGAATCGTCATATTTTAAGTCCACATCCCCTAAAGTTGGTTCAAATTCTTTCAAAAGAAAGTCACTTTCTCCAAATAGAGTCAATGATGGAGCAATAGAGGCAACGGTCTCAACAATGGGTAGAGAAGAAAAACCACTTTTACAAGTAATAAGTACTTATCCTTTTACCACTAAAATCAATGAAAAACTAGACCTAATCATGTGTTTAATATCGTAAAAGTTGGAATTACGCGTGGTTTTGTGTTTTTGTGTGAAATATGTACAAAAGATCAAAAGGAAAGAAAACACGGGATTTCACGGTCAATTGTTGAAGAAAAGTCAAAGAAAGAGACAAAGTCAAAGAACCAAAAGTGTACCGAAGATCACGAGAACCGGCAAAATCGACACGGTTTTGAAGAAAAGATAAAAGAAGCCAAATACAAGCTCGTTTTTAGTGGATTTAATCTTTTATGAAGTTATTTGGGCTTCTGGATCCCACATTTGGGTATTGGGACTAAAAGCCCAATAAGGATGCTAATGATATTCAATTTTGGTTAAAAGCCCATACAAAGCCCAAATTGATAGATCTATGGGATGGATTGAGTACATTCGGGACAAAAGCCCAAATCAAATTACAAGTTATAAACGAAATGAGTATAATGGGCTTTGTAAATACCCATTAGGGTTTTGGACAGTTTTTAACGAATGAAAAGTTTATTACTTTTCATAAACTTGGTCAAAACACATTTACACACACCACATTTCTCACCACACACAAACTCTTCGTTACTTCCTATGCATCTCTCTCTCACCCTCCCAAATTACCAGACCACCATCTTATTTACCCAAACCCTAGCAAGTAAAAATTTGGGGCTTTTACTAATTAAGGGCGCGTGGTTTACACGCCCCTTTAATAAAATCCCCCTTTTCTGATCTTGAAGATGGAAGAGAGAACAGTGACGTGGCTATTTTTTTGCCTATGATTGGCTATAACAGCTCACTATCTCCCACTCCTCCAATAAAATGAAGACAAGTTAGCAATCAAACTAGCAAAACTAGCACACTTGGTTGCCACGTTGGCAATCCGTGTACTAGTTGGCTAATCTCAGCCGTAGATCAAGAAAAGAAGGAAGAGAGTGCAAGATCAATGGATGAGATTAAAGATTTGCATCAACAACCTTCCTCAGCTAGCCTTGGGGGTTGGCTATAAAAACCCTCATATTCTGTAATTTTTAGTATCCCATTTTTATTTTTAAAGTTATTATGCTTAAATAGTTTTAGGGTTTAAACTGTATTTTCTTTTTTTAGTATTGTAATCCTTCTTGATTAATAATAAAAGTTTATTTGTGTTTAATTAAATTCGAGCTTTACTTTATGTTTAAATTTATTATTGCAATTTAATTCTTAAATCTGTTTTATTATAATAATGATTATGATTATTTGATTTAAGTTTGTTAATAGCTTTTGTCAATTAATTAAAATAAATATTGGGAGAAAACTTTCCCACTGGAAAGTTGGATAAAAATAAATTGGTTCGAATAATGATGTGGATTGATGTTCGAGTGTTAACTGGTTCGATTAAAGGCGAAGGGTGGTGTCGATTCGGTTAAATTAGACGGCTCAGCGCCGCATCTACTTCTCAAAGGATTACTTCAAAAAGGTTCACTCTCTTTTTAATTTTCATGTTATTAGATTAATCTGGTTAGATGCTTATTTGATTTAAATGTTTAATATGTTTTAGAGTTACTGCCTTTAATCTGTTTGGTTTTTGGTTATAAATAGTTGAAGATTTTATCTGATTTCGTGAAGTATAGTATAAGCTTGCTGTTTTTCAGTTTGATTTAGTAGTCTGTTTAGATCGAATTCTTAGTCTGCTGAATAAATTGTAGTGCTGTTTATTTTGTCTGATTTTGGTTTTAAGATGCTATAATCTGTAAGTTTTTGTCATCAGCAAGTGTTTGGAATTGGTTTTATTTGTTAAGTTGATGTTTAGAACTGCTTTTGAGTAAACTGTTTAATATAAGTTTGATATTTGCATTTAGTCTGCTATTTTGGTTTTAATATCAGAGCTGATTTATTTACTTGTGATGAGATGTGAGTTTATAATTTGATTCTTATTTGCTTGTGATTTAATCTGATATTAGCTTTTACTTGTTATTTATCTTACTGATATATAGTAGTAACTTTGCTGATATTATTTGTTTGCTGAATTGTGAATACTATCAGACTCATTTAGTCTGATAGTTTAAAGTTGGTTTTCATCAGTCCAATAAGTATTCATCAAAAGTCATGCCTGTGACTTAATCTTCTAATTTTAATTGTCCAAAAATAAATCGCAAAAAGTGTCCCTTGTGGGACTCGAACCCTTGACCTCAAGGGTGGGAACCAAACACACTTGCCATCTCTGCTAGCATCCTGTTTTGGTTTTAATACTGCTTCTTTAGTTAATATAGGTTTTTTATTCTAGCTGTCAGCCTATTATTTGATTTTAATACACAGTTTTAATTTTATTTTTAAATCATATTTTTTTACTTTTATAAAGTTTGAAAAATAGATAAATAAAAACAAAATAAAATATGTTTTATTAATTTTAGAAAGTTAAATTGTTTTTTTAGAATTAGTTTTTAAATAAACTAGTTTTAATTGATTTTGTTTTAGATTTAAATAGAATTTGTTTAATTAAAAAAAATTTATATAATAGATTAACTAGTTTATGATTTTAAATAGTTTTAAATAACAAACAAGTTCTATTAACCAAAAACAATTAATCTTTACGATAAAATTGCATTTCAATTCGAGTCGAATCGAGGAACGATAAATAAGAGATAAAAAGAATTGAAAAATTCCTACATTAAATTGGCGCCGCTGCCGGGGAAAGGACATTTTTAAATCTCAAATCTCGTCATTTTCGGTGAGTTTAATATTCCACTTAGATGATTAGCAACCATAACAAATGTCGATTTGAACGATCAAAACTTTGAAAATGAACACACTTGCTTAGTCTTTTATAATTATATGAGTGAAAAGTTATATTACATAGGTTATTAGTATAGGTAGTGTTAGCATTTTGTCAAAACGTTTGCACAAGGAGTCTTAGCTTAGTTGGGAGTAATAAAAAGAGGATGACGATATTTATTCCTTGGAGACACCCAGTTTGCGTGTTTCCCGTTCTATGATCCTTATACCTTGAATAAAAAGTCGAGCATGGCGGGCCACAATGTATTTTTATTTTATTTTATTAATTTCGAATAAAGTAGTTTTTAATTGTTTTTGAACTTAACGTTTGTGATAATAGTTGCTTGGGGGCAAGCAACGTTTAAAGTGTAGGGGTGTGTTAAACACGTAATTATTCAAGTTTTTAGTGCTAATATCCCTTCATTTTTGGCATAATAAATAGCAAAACGTGTATTTTTAGTGCATTTATCGTTTATATGTGTTATTTATTATTGTAGGTACGAATATCAAAAAAATGAGAAAAACGAAGCCAAATAGCCAAAAACGAGCACGAGACATGGAAAGAAGACGAGTAATCGAGTCCGAAGATGCATTCATCTTTTATTGGGTCGGCCCGACATCATTTATATGGGTCGGACTGACCCGATATTAGGTAAATGGTATCCAGGCCCAAGACTACTTAAGCCCAACAGCTGGCCCAACAGCAGCAAAAGGAAACGCAGCCTTAGCAAATGGATACAATGAGTAAAAAAATAAAGCACATGCTCGTAAAAAAAAGAGGATGAAAAGGAAATGGACATTTTGTTGGAAAAAAATAGATGCAGCCAAAAGCCCACAAGGCCCAGGAGAGGAAATAGATCAAATATATTCTAGCTTACAAAAAATGCAGAAGGAAAAAAAACCATTCATTCTTATCCTTCATTTTTTTAGTCTTCGTATTTTTAGTATTTAGTTACAATTTAGGAGTAGTTTTAAATAAAATCTATTATTTTTTTCTTAATCCTGCACTTGTATTTAAATCTTTTTATCAGTTTATTGAAGAGTCAGATTCGGTTATAGTTTGTGCAGCCTCAGTTTGACAAATAATTTTCAGATTAGATTGTTGGATTCAGCTTCGTTCATGGTATTGGTAGCTTTATTGTGTTATGATATTTCGGTTTGATGTGGGTTTACGTTTCCTGATGATAGTTCGATTCGGACATTCGGGTAGCTGATGGCTTCGAATGAGGGGAGTACTTGTTCAAATTTCTGTATTTTTCTTAGATATGTGTAGAAATACGTCTTTTAGAAAAAAGAGCGTATAAGTGCGGCAAGTATTAAACTCGACGATTTAGGAAAACCGACAAGTCGAATAAATGCGGGTTCGTTCTCGAAGGAGGTGTGTGGATTAATGTGCCAATATATAAAAACCAAAGTTTGGATTAGTGACATTTTTGGTTGAGAAGAGAAAAAGTAAACACGAGCTACGACTACGATTACACTACGACGTATTGACGTAAAACGATAACGTAATTACCTAAAACGTGACAAAATTAAAAATTAAAGCTAAAAACAATTTAAAAATTAAAACTAAGTCTAAAATAATATAAATAAGAATAAAAATCCAAAAAATATATTTGAAAACCTTTTATTAATTAAATATTCAATTTTAAATGCTAATTAAAGCCCTAAAATTAAATATAATTAACAAAATGTCCAAAATATTATTTTATTGAACAAATAACTCACTTATATTATTTAAAGACTAAAAAGTATTTTTCCTAAATTTTCAAAACTATCTTTCTATTTTTAAATCACTAAAAACTATTTTTAGACTAAAATAATCATAAAAAATAATAAGTTAATGCTAAAAATAATTTAACAATTTTAAAAATCCTAATTTATACTAATGAACAGTAGAAAAATGAAAAAGTTTGAAAAAAGTAAAATTTTTCACTAAAAGACAAAACAGTTTGTAATTAAACCCTAATTAAACTAAATTTAATTCTAAAAATTAATAAAAAAATGAACAGAAAAACTTTTTAAACTAAAAATTTTAAACTATTTTTCTAAGTCTATGAATATTTTTAAAACTGAAAATATAAACTTTTACCACTAAAAGACAAAAACAGAATATTAAAAATTAATTAAAAATGCAATTAAATCTAAAAAATACTAAATGAACAGTAATTAAAAAATAAATTAAACAGAAAAATCACAAATAAAATAAGAAAAATACTAAAACAAAAATCAAGTCTTAATTCCTATTTCAGCTCACTAAAGACAAAAATATGAAAGTTGAAAGTGACACTTGGTCACTTTTGTCCTCTTGCTTAGCAGGGGGAACTCACAACACTAGCAGTGGGAATGAGTTCCCACTGGTAGCATTTAAAAAACAGGTCTGGGCAACTTTGGACGTGTAACTTGAGATTTGCTTCGTTTTGTGGACAATGATTCGCACCCCTACACTCAGTGGAGTGTAGGGAGTCTATAAAAAATATAAAAAACACAACTTGTTCACAAATTTCTCACACAAATTGCACAAATAAGTCACTGTATTGCACAAATATGGGTCTGGTGAACAGTGTTGGTTCACTAGGCACAAAAATGAATTTTAAAAGCTAAAATCTTGCACATAACCTAACAAAATAACATTTAAACTATATACAATCCTAGATGGACCTATTCTCTAACAATCAACAAACTTTTGAGGCAAAATCTACACTAAATCAAGCAAAGTAAATGAACTTACTGATTTAAAGCTATATTACCCAAGTTTTAACAAGCAACTTCTTTTAAATCCTGTCTAAACTCAAAACCTATGACTGAAACAACCTAAAACTATCAAAAGGAGTATGTCTAGATGTATTTTAAGCCAAAAACGTGTCACCCTATTCAGCTAAAACCCACATCCAAACACACCCTTAAATTTCGGAAAATGAAATTAAACAAACCAATTGCTATCAAACTCTACTTAAACTGATTGAAAGCGATCTAAACATGCATACAAACATCTAATGAGCAAAATCAAACCATGAAACAAGCATATGAACAACAATCTCACAAAATCACATAGCCACTTAATAAAAAGCCTAAAAACTTTCAAAAGGGGTTCAAGCCGTCTTACCTGGTTGATGCCTTCCTTGTGGGGGTTTTAGAGCTTTTAGGAGCTTATGCAAATAGTAGAGAAAAGCTTTTGATGTAGAGAAATGGGTGGGGACTACAGCAGTCCTAAACACCCCTATATATCTTCTAATTCTTGAAACTTTGAACCTGCCAAGAAGAAAAATCAAAGAAAAAGTGACCTGATTAACAAGGCAAGTAAGCTATCAAGCTAGCTTATTAATTAAGCTGCTTATAGCTTATTGCTAAAAAATAAAAAAAATGAAAAACTTTGAAACTGATTTTTCTTGAAATCTTTGAAACCACACAATCTTGAAACCTTTTTAACCTGGAAAACAAGCTTAAAAACAGGTTGTGAAGCTCAAAATCTGACTTCCACTTTCACTTCCATAGGATTTTGACTTTACAATCTGAATTTTCTAAAAATCTTTGATAAATGAAAAATATTGAAAACCTTTTTAACTAGACTTGCAATTAACTAAAGCTAATTAATACTAAAAAGCTGATAAAGATGGAACTCAAAACTTGCAAAGAACTTGAATTTTCATTTTCATTACTCATAAAAAGATTTTACAAAAATTGGAACAAAGGGTTCATCCACAGCTTGGAGACTCCTTTTATAGCATCTAAAAGACTATTCTAGACTAATAAACCCTAGTTACAATCTACCAAGAATGCCCTTGGTCAAGGAGTTTGAAAATCGTCAAAATGGCAACATGTGATGATGGTGATGTGCCAGCCTTGCAATTTGATCTTGGGCCGTTTATATTTCCTTTGGGAGCAAGAAATACATGTGGGGCGTTGATCATGTCCCCTTTTGGGGTTTTGTGTGAAAGAGACGGGGCAGGGGAACCATGGGGGTGTCACATGGGTTGGTTGGGATTAATTTTGTGAGTGAGTTTAGGTTTAGGAGGGTGTTAATTAATGATCTGGACATTTGGGTTAATTACCCCTTTGTTTTTAGGTGATTAAAATTTGGGGATGTTTAGGGTTTAAGGGGATGAAGGTGGGTAAAAGTGTGTTTTGATTTGTGTTAAGTTTTAAAAAACATTTAAAAATATGTTTCCCTCACTTAATCACCAACTGATTAATAATCAGTTTTAGTAAAACAAGTGGAAAGCTGATGTGTGGGCTAGGGAGGTGGTGATTGGTGGGAAGTGAGTGGGTGGGTGATGTGGCCTGGTGTGATTGGAGGGAAGGGTTTTGTTTGTCGGCAGGTTAAATATAAATGGGAGTTGTGTTAAAAGGCTTGGAATTTTGGCAATTTTTACCCCCTAGTTAAGTAATCCCCTTAACAGCTTTTCACTTTTAGTCCTTCTTGCCCTTTCATCGTTAGTCCTCTTGCATTTGCATGATTAGTCCTTATGTTACAAAAGGGATTTGAGGACTAACTTTGAAACTTCAATCAATCTTCAAGGGCATGTCTTGATAATTCATGAAACTTTAGGGACTCCTTTGCATATTTGAACATTCTTAGGGGTATAAAGTGACATTTCTTCAAAGTAGAGGGACCAAACTTGTACAATCTTCAAACTTCAAGGGCATTTTTGCAAAGTTCATTCTTCGGGCCCGGTTCTTTGTGCGACTTCGTTTCCCGTGTTCGTTTTTGCTTCATTCTTGTGATCATTTGTCGATTTCACGATATCCGTACCTAAAATACACAATGAACAAACACAAGCGTATATTTGGGTATTTTGACGATATTTTAAACGTTTTAAGCCCGATTTGGACGATGAGACTATGTATAATTGCAGTCTCATCACTCCCCCATACAAAACCATTGCCGTGTCCCCACGCAATGCTAGAATTAAGTATCATAGCACTTCCAAAATTCATTTTATGATGATATTTATTGAAGATATAAACTTAAATAATCTACTACACGCGTTTTAGACATAATGTATTTTTTTCATTACGATAAAGTGACTTTTAGAATCATAGAACAAGAACACGTGAATGCTTTGTTAGAAATAATTTCGTCGTCCTCGATTTTCACCCAATTCCATGTAAAGCGTGTAACGAGATCATTGTTATTATAAGTTAGCAACACGATCATATCTCATGAGTGTTAATTACGAACCTAAACTCCCTTATTCCTACTTGGTATCTCTTATATTTTATTTTGTCTTAATGATCACGAGGATACATCATTGACTTATAGAGATTAAGTCTAAAAATAGAGTTTTAACGGTGTAACCAAAATCATTAAATTAATAATTCACCCTAATAGACAACGATGTCAAAAAATTAAGTCAACAAGAAGGATCGATAAACACGGTTTTATAACGGTTTTGAACATGAGACTTATTACCATGACTTTTATTATCCGCCATCATCGGTGGTTTTATTATCATGGTTTACCTCCATCTTTTATTCAACTTCGCCATGAAGCTTTTATTATGACTTCGGTCTTGCCTTGCCTTTTATTATCCGCCTCATCGGTGGTTTTATTAGCCAAAGACGTATATCCTCACGCTAAAGCGAATTTTGGATCTTTAAAGCTTCAAAGATTAAGGCTTGATTCACTTTCAATTTGGGCATAGATTTTTCGGCCTTGTGAGCTTCAAAATTTTGCTTAATTTAGGTGAGCACTTGAAATCTTATTATTAGGTGAAGCTTTCGATTATTCGAGTGCCAATACTTCAAAACCGTGATGCTGGTGATACCTTATTGTTTTCCCAATTTAATTACATGGAAGCTACTAAAACAAATTAGAAACCAACAATAGTGACTAAACCGCTAAATCAATATTTATTAACAATTTATTATCAAAAGCGTGGGGAGAATAAGCTAATAATTACTACACATGAGATCGTGACGATTACGAGACTTATAAATAACTCTATCATTTCTCGTCCTCATTTAAGAGACTTAGCCTAAAAAGTTAAGGAATCGAGCTAAGTGCTCAACACGCACGGTCGAGTCAAAATTACTCTCATTCTCACCATCGGAAAACCTACGTTCGTGTTTTAAACACTTATGAAAAATACGAAAAATTTTAAATTTTGGCCATTTTTAGCCTTATTTGCAACAAAATGATAACAAAAAGATGAAAATTGGATTGCGTGGTGACGTAAGCAAGGTGAAGTATCTACTCACCCCCCCCCCCATACTAAAACTAAACATTGTCCTCAATGTTTCGAGTCTAGGGGTGAAAACACCCCCATACTAGAGACAAAGTCGAATGCTTAATCTCGAGCATGGAAATGGTTAAACGAATAACCTATAAGCCGTTTAAGAATTATGCTAATAAGATAAACGTTAGAACATAAAAGGATATCATCGGATATCGGAATCTCCAAAGGCAACGATCGAAGCTTGAGTGATCCGTAAAACGAACACGAGAGGCTTCAATGATGACGATGAACCTAATAAATCACAATCACAAACAACCACGGAACAAAGGTAGGAAGAGCACAAGTCCCCTCGTTACATTAACTAAGAAAGCGATAATATTTACAAGGATAAGCATGAGAATCCCCCACGAGGCACCTTGTTTTTGATAACCGAGTTAAAAGCTCGACTCGAATCCTCATAAATGTGATCATTTAGGGATAATGATGGTTTGGTCATTTTTGGTGGGGCTTACATGATAAACAAGGCCCAAAAGCAACCGGTACTAAGGACTAAGTCCTTTGATGATGCAAAATACCGGGATCGAAGATGGCGTCCTCGTTTTCATGGGCTAAACGAACCAACGCTACTTCAACACATGCTCGAACCTCAAAGAGGTAGAAGAAAAGAGATGAGAAGTAGAAAGGTGGGACAATGGGTAAGTCAACATAATGAGCTACTCGAGGTAGACTCACACCAAGCAAATGAAAAGATTTTCCATTTATTGCATCGGTGGAAGACCGAGATTTCCCTTTACAAGCAATTTCGGGATCGTAAATCTCGTCCTCGGTGGAGAAATGTGAGGGAACATAAGGGGCTTCCCCCACACTAGATCCACACCAACCATCGTCAAAAGGAGTAGACAAGGTGGTAGCACTCATATAACGCGATGATGACGGAGTTAAACATGTAGAAAAATCTTTTAAAATATTTTTAAAATCCTTTCCTTTTTCATTGTTTAAAAACTCTTTATGATAACCCGATTGAATAATGTCGAAAATATTTGGCGTGTCAAATTCAAAATTAGTCACGCTAAAAATCCTCACATTTAAGTCTTTGGTAGGAGGGGGTGGTGGATTATATAAGTTCTCAAAACGTTTATCAATAAAGAACACTGCCCCCTCGAGGTCAACATACTCGTCATCCTCATGAACGTCAATCTCATCGATTTCTTCATCAAAGATAGGCTTGTCAAACCAAGGTTTGTCATTCCCCTCCTTGATTATCTTAGAAACTCTCTCGAAAAGATCACGATCAAGCACGAAACCATCATCCATTTGTGGGGATTGTTGATAAGTTAAATCCTCACGAATGTGGTAAACGTAATTCTCATTTGAGGAGTGTTGATTAGATAACTCCTAGAGAATTGGATATTTAATGGTCACGTGAGTTGGTTCATCATCGAAAATAAGATGTTCCAACTCATTTAGTTCATCCTCGATTTTGGAAAGATCGACCTCACTCGTAGGTGGAAGTGAAGGCATAAGAGCTAGCTCTCGTTCAATGATTTCCTCAATCTCGGGATCAAACTCATAATCATCGTACTTCACATGTTTCTTTTTAGGAGAATCAAGAATTGCATGTGTATTTCGATGTACGTGATCAATCTCGGCAAAATCGCCATCATCATCGTCAAAGAAAGAGTCGATGTGAGCATTCACAACCATGGTCTTACAAGCACTAGGGCTATGCTTAGGTAACTTTTCTAAAACGAGAGGATCGATGTCGATAAAACCTTTAGCATCAACGGGTGTTGGGCTAGGCAAAGGAGCCACTTCGACGGAGTTAGAAGTTGAAGCCTCAAAGACGTGGTCCTTCGAAGGTGGTGAAGACGAGCCCATTTTGGTCATTGTCGTGATGGCACTAACGTCGCCCTTCGGAATTGGTGTTTCACTTGTTTCGCTAAATACATCCCAAAGTGAGTTTTCATCCATAAATTTACACATACCCTTTTGAATTAGGTACACGTACTCTTTATCATTAAAATCATCATCTTTAAAACCGTTTTTCTTAATTCTTTCAAAACATGCATTAAGCCTCATTCTTTCCGCTAAAGTGAACATTTTGAAATCATTAGGATTTGAATCATTAGGTATTGAGACCTCGGTTTTTTCATTATCATTAAACACTTGGGATTTTCTAGCGAAAAAGTCCATTTTGTCATCCCCATATCTCATAGTAAGTCTTCCCTCGTGAACGTCGATTACGGTTCGAGCCGTCGATAAGAATGGTCGGCCTAAAATAATGGGACATTTAGGATCACACTCGTAATCGGATATAACAAAATCCGCGGGAAAAACAAACTTTCCAATCCTAACATAGACATCGTCGGCTATTCCAATTGGTATAAGAGGTGTACAATTTGCAAGCTCGATTGTCATGTTCGTGGGGGTAAGTGAAGGCAATCTCATCAATTTCCAAAGAGAATGAGGCATGAGATTGATGCTAGAACCTAAATCGGCAAGGGCTAAGCAAGCTCAATCTCGGAAAAATCACAAGGTAGTAGAAATTTGCCCGGATCCTTTTCCTTTCTCGGCATACTCCTTTTAGGTTTTTTAAGAAGGATTGAAGCAGAAGTTTCTTCAAGGCTTAATTTGGTAAGATCGATAAAACTCTCTTTTTGAACCATGGATGGAATTTGAGGTATACGAGGGTGTGCACTCTTTTCCTTGGTCGCCACGTTCACCCCATCGACTTTAGAACAATAAGATGTATTAGAAGTCGAGGGTTCAAAAGAAGGAACAACTCGAATTCCTTCAAGGTTAGGGGTAATCACACGACCTTTCTCACGAGACGAGGCGGCTTTACATTGTTCCTTCAGATTTGCAACGGTGTCACTAGGTAACGAACTCGATGAAGCACCTGAGGACTTGTTCATAATGGCCGAAAACATATTTTTAATGTCAATTTGTCCTTGCTCAATCTTCGTGTTTTGCAATTTCAATGTATTAGAAAAGTCATTTTTCAAAGTACCAATTTCTCCCTCTAATCGTCTCATATTAGCCTCATTCGTTTTCATGTAATTTTGAAAATCGTTTGACGAACTATTTTGATTTGAATTAAAGTTCCCTTGGTTTTGATTACTTCTTTGAAAATTGTTTTGATTCCCACTTAAAAAATTGTTTCCTTGATTGTTGTTTGAAAAATTTGAGTTTTGATTATTTTCTCGATTTTGCCAATTCAAATTACGACCTTGATTATAACCTTGATTTTGATTCGAAAATTTCCTTGTTGATTATTTCCTTGAAAATTGTTTCGTTTTTGATTAAAATTGTTGCCTTGGTTATAATTGCCTTGTTGTGATGGACCCGCGTTATTTTGATTTTGAAAATTGTTGTTTCCATTTAACGCACTCACATTCGACGGTTGGCCATCCGTAGCCGCACACTCGTAATAATTATGAGGTCCACCACAAAACGTACACGAAACCTCAACCGCTTTCACCGTAGCTGGAGCGTCTTTCTTTTGCATCTCAACGAGAAAAGACGTAAACACATTCGTCAACTTGTCGACTTTTGCATCAACTCTCTCAATGTCGCGATTAGAACTACTAACATTGGCGACATTGGCAACACTCGGTGCGTTGCGGAGTTGGTAAACCTTGGATCGGTTCTCGATAATTATCAATGCATCTTTCGGAGTCTTACACAAAAAGTTGCCACCGACGGCGGAATTCAACGAATCTTGTTCTTGAAAAATAAGACCGTTGTAAAACGTATCGATTTGGTGAAACTCGGAAAAACCATGGTGAGGACATTGCCTAAGCAATTCCTTAAAACGATCGCACGCGTCTCTAAAAGATTCATTCGGTTTTTGCTCAAATTTCGTAATTTCATTTTTAACGTCGTCTTAGACGGTGGGAAAAAATAATTAACGAACTTGGAAACGAGATCCTTTCATGTAGTTATCGAATTAGGTGGCTTTTTCTCGTACCAATCCTTGGCGGCACCATCGAGCGAGTACGGAAAAAGCATAAGCTTGACGACATCGGTGTCGACGTTCTTAAACTTGCTCGTGGCCAAAAGACGATCAAAATTCCGAATATGGTCGTGAGGATTATCGGCTTCACGACCTCGAAACTTCGTAGCTTGAATCAACGAAAGCATCCCGCTCTTAATCTCAAAATTCTCCGCTTCGATAGCGGGAATTACTATCGCGTCTCCATAACCCTCGGTGGGTGCTTGGAGCAATTCCATCATCGAACGATTGTCGGCCATCTCGTCTAAGGTTTCTTCAACAACGATATTAGGAACGTCGGTTTTTAATTCTCGTCTACGTCGTCGATTCCTTCGATTACGATTGCGTCGATTCGAAGCGTCGCTAGAATTAGAATAATCCTTCGATCGAGTGCGCATGCACTAAGCGTAGAATGGGTGGTAGCAAAGAAGATTCTTTTTCCGGCTTTTCGATTTTTCAATTTTTTTGGTTTTTGATTTTTTTTTTTATTTTTTTGGATTTTTGAATGTATTACGTAGACACAAATCTACAAATCTCTCCTCGAATCGATTTCTCGATTAAAGGAGCCTCAAAGAATGAAAACGATCACGTGGAGTGAACGCCTTCGATGACTTTAGAACGTTGGTGGAACACCAAAACGTTCAAGAGGGTTTAATCTTGAAAACAAGCAAATATAGTATACGTAGATAATAATTGGGCGGCAAACCCTCGATTAGCTCTCTTTCTCAAAACACGCACAAGCAAGCGGGGGAAACGAGGAGGCGCTAAGCACTTAAGAGCATTTTTCCCTTAGGTCGTGAAATACAACCGCCTTATACCCACCTTATAGTTTGTGTTAATTGAAATTAAGCCTCACGAAAGTATTTATCTATTTTGCCTTTAAACTTTTACTTTAGATTCGAATACAATGATCGAGTGATGAAATCCCGAATCAAGGTTGCGTTTTCACGCTTTTGGAGTACTTGTATATTTATTGTTCTACGTAGTACAATATAGTAATATATTCACAAAGAAAAACGAAAACGATAATGGATATCTACAATATAGTAAAAGATTGTTGTGTGTTTAATTTAGGAAAATTAAACACGATTTATTCGGATACTATAATATAATAGAGAAAAATAACAAAAATGAGTATGTACGATATTCACGCTTTCCAAAAATTGAAAAGCAAAAACGCACTACTCACACAAACACGATACTAATAATGGCACACTAAAAACACCTCCCCGGCAGCGGCGCCAAATGATATGTGTAGAAATACGTCTTTTAGGAAAAAGAGCGTATAAGTGCGGCAAGTATTAAACTCGACGATTTAGGAAAACCGACAAGTCGAATATATGCGGGTTCGTTCTCGAAGGAGGTGTGTGGATTAATGTGTCAATATATAAAAATCAAAGTTTGGATTAGTGACGTTTTTGGTTGAGAATAGAAAAAGTAAAGACGAGCTACGACTACGATTACACTACGACGTATTGACGTAAAACGATGACGTAATTACGTAAAACGTGACAAAATTAAAAATTAAAGCTAAAAACAATTTAAAAATTAAAACTAAGTCTAAAATAATATAAATAAGAATAAAAATCCAACAAATATATTTTAAAACCTTTTATTAATTAAATATTCAATTTTAAATGCTAATTAAAGCCCTAAAATTAAATATAATCAACAAAATGTCCAAAATATTATTTTATTGAACAAATAACTCACTTATATTATTTAAAGACTAAAAAGTATTTTTCCTAAATTTTCAAAACTATTTTTCTATTTTTAAATCACTAAAAACTATTTTTAAAATAAAATAATCATAAAAAAATAATAAAATAATGCTAAAAATAATTTAACAATTTTAAAAATCATAATTCGTACTAATGAACAGTAGAAAATGAAAAAGTTTGAAAAAAGTAAAATTTTTCACTAAAAGACAAAACAGTTTGTAATTAAACCCTAATTAAACTAAATTTAATTCTAAAAATTAATTAAAAAATGAACTGTAAAAACTTTTTAAACTAAAAATTTTAAACTATTTTTCTAAGTGTATGAAATTTTTAAAACTAAAAATTATAAACTTTTACCACTAAAAGACAAAAACAGAATATTAAAAATTAATTTAAAAATGCAATTAAATCTAAAAAATACTAAATGAACAGTAATTAAAAAATAAATTAAACAGAAAAATCACAAATAAAATAAGAAAAATACTGAAACAAAAATCAAGTCTTAATTCCTATTTTACCTCACTAAAGACAAAAATATGAAAGCTAAAAGTGACACTTGGTCACTTTTGTCCTCTTGCTTAGCAGGGGAACTCACAACACTAGCAGTGGGAATGAGTTCCCACTGGTAGCATTAAAAAACAGGTCTGGTTAACTTTGGACGTGTAACTTGAGATTTGCTTCGTTTTGTGGACAATGATTGGCACCCCTACACTCAGTGGAGTGTAGGGAGTCTATAAAAAATATAAAAAGCACAACTTGTTCACAAATTTCTCACACGAATTGCACAAATAAGTCAATGTATTGTACAAATATGGGTCTGGTGAACAGTGTTGGTTCACTAGGCACAAAAACGAATTTTAAAAGCTAAAATCTTGCACATAACCTAACCAAATAACATTTAAACTAGATACAATCCTAGATGGACCTATTCTCTAATAATCAACAAACTTTTGAGGCAAAATCTACACTAAATCAAGCAAAGTAAATGAACTTACTGATTTAAAGCTATATTACCCAAGTTTTAACAAGCAACTTCTTTTAAATCCTGTCTAAACTAAAAACCTATGACTGAAACAACCTAAAACTATCAAAAGGAGTATGTCTAGATGTATTTTAAGCCAAAAACGTGTCACCCTATTCAGCTAAAACCCACATCCAAACACCCCCTTAAATTTCTGAAAATGAAATTAAACAAACCAATTGCTATCAAACTCTACTTAAACTGATTGAAAGCGATCTAAACATGCATACAAACATCTAATGAGCAAAATCAAACCATGAAACAAGCATATTAACAACAATCTCACAAAATCACATAGCCACTTAATAAAAAGCCTAAAAAGTTTCAAACGGGGTTCAAGACGTCTTACCTGGCTGATGCCTTCCTTGTGGGGTTTTAGAGCTTTTAGGAGCTTATGCAAATAGTAGAGAAAAGCTATTGATGTAGAGAAATGGGTGGGGACTACAGCAGTCCCAAACACCCCTATATATCTTCTAATTCTTGAAACTTTGAACCCGCCAAGAAGAAAAATCAAAGAAAAAGTGACCTGATTAACAAGGCAAGTAAGCTATCAAGCTAGCTTATTAATTAAGCTGCTTATAGCTTATTGCTTAAAAATATAAAAATGAAAAACTTTGAAACTGATTTTTCTTGAAATCTTTGCAACCACACAATCTTGAAACCTTTTTAACTTGGAAAACAAGCTTAAAAACAGGTTGTGAAGCTCAAAATCTGACTTCCACTTTTACTTCCATAGGATTTCGACTTTACAATCTGAATTTTCTAAAAATCTTTGATAAATGAAAAATATTGAAAACCTTTTTAACTAGACTTGCAATTAACTAAAGCTAATTAATACTAAAAAGCTGATAAAGATGGAACTCAAAACTTGCAAAGAACTTGAATTTTCGTTTTCATTACTCATAAAAAGTTTTTACAAAAATTGGAACAAAGGGTTCATCCACAGCTTGGAGACTCCTTTTATAGCATCTAAAAGACTATTCAAGACTAATAAACCCTAGTTACAATCTACCAAGAATGCCCTTGGTCAAGGAGTTTAAAAATCGTCAAAATGGCAACATGTGATGATGGTGATGTGCCAGCCTTGCAATTTGATCTTGGGCCGTTTATATTTCCTTTGGGAGCAAGAAATACATGTGGGGCATTGATCATGTCCCCTTTTGGGGTTTTGTGTGAAAGAGACGGGGCAGGGGAACCATGGGGGTGTCACATGGGTTGGTTGGGATTAATTTTGTGAGTGGGTTTAGGTTTAGGAGGGTGTTAATTAATGATCTGGACATTTGGGTTAATTACCCCTTTGTTTTTATGTGATTAAAATCTAGGGATGTTTAGGTTTTAAGGGGATGAAGGTGGGTAAAAGTGTGTTTTGATTTGTGTTAAGTTTTAAAAAAACGTTTAAAAAAAAGTTTCCCTCACTTAATCACCAACTGATTAATAAATCAGTTTTAGTAAAACAAGTGGAAAGCTGATGTGTGGGCTAGGGAGGTGGTGATTGGTGGGAAGTGAGTGGGTGGGTGACGTGGCCTGGTGTGATTGGAGCGAAGGGTTTCGTTTGTCGGCAGGTTAAATATAAATGGGAGTTGTGTTAAAAGGTTTGGAATTTTGGCAATTTTGACCTCCCTAGTTAAGTAATCCCCTTAACAGCTTTTCACTTTTAGTCCTTCTTGCCCTTTCATCGTTAGTCCTCTTGCATTTGCTTGATTAGTCCTTATGTAACAAAAGGGATTTGAGGACTAACTTTGAAACTTCAATCAATCTTCAAGGGAATGTCTTGATAATTCATGAAACTTTAGGGACTCCTTTGCATATTTGAACATTCTTAGGGGTATAAAGTGACATTTATTCAATGTAGAGGGACCAAACTTGTACAATCTTCAAACTTCAAGGGCATTTTTGCAAAATTCATTCTTCGGGCCCGGTTCTTTTTGCGACTTCGTTTCCCGTGTTCATTTTTGCTTCATTCTTGTGATCATTTGTTGATTTCACGATATCCGTACCTAAAATACACAATGAACAAACACAAGCGTATATTTGGGTATTTTGACGATATTTTAAGCGTTTTAAGCCCGATTTGGATGATGAGACTATGTATAATTGCAGTCTCATCACTTAATATTTCTGCAAAGTTATTAGCGAATCTGTTCTAGTGTAATTGTAGTGATTCAGTATATGTCTCTGTGATACGCGTTGTAGGAATGGTATTACTGATCATATGAAATACATTAGATTTTTAGAGTTATAAATAGGGATACAGTAGGATAGAAGTACTAATTTTGGTAGATAAGTCATACAGTTCAAGTTGAAATTTAAGTTCGAGTTCATTACATGTGATCTTTGGTATATCTAAGATTAGCTTTCTAGTGGATTTAATATAGTTTAATAATTTGACTTCATTACTTTCACTAGTTAGCTAAATCTATTTTAAGATATTTGTTGGAGCATAGTTCGACGACTCTCCTGGGCCGTTAATCGTCTCCCCGGGTCCAGAGTAATGCTGCAAACAAAGGTAAACCGGTTAGACGTGGACCCGAGGCCGGAGCCCCGGGGTCCACCTCCGACGGCCAAGTTAGTATCGGGACGATATAGTATAAAAGTGTTGTAGTTGTGAGAGATAACCTGATTATAATGAGACCCCTACCCCTGTTTATATAGGCTTAGGGTTTCTTGAAGGATAAGTTAGGTGTGTGTAGGCCGTGGGCCTGTTGGGCCGGGCCAAATACCGACTGTACGTCGACATGTCCCCCAGTCTAGTATGATATGGTCCATGATCATGTTATGCTAGACTCATTCGTGTATCATGCTCACTAAACAACCGCGTGCGGCTTGCTGCTAGGACATCCTCGTAGGTTGTCCGTAACATATGGCTCCACTCGTAAATGTACTACCTTTAGCAAAAAGATGATGGGTTGGGGTTGCGAATAGTGAGCGAAGCCACTATACGTCATCATGTCCCCCCAGTCTAGTATGTGTGGTTGCCACCAAGGTTACTAGACTTTACTCCATATCTACTACTTGTAAGCGTATCCACGTCGAAAGAAATGGGGAATCCGTGTACGTATGACGGGTGGGTATGCTCGAATGCTTGGTTTCCCGTGATTAGACGGTAAGGACCCCGTAAGAAGAAAACGTGTTCTATAGTCGGGGTAACACTGGCATTGGCAAGGTATCATTCTTATTCATCTCTAACGTGGGGATGGCAAGAAGGTTTTGTAGAGGTGGAGATGGAACCCGTACGCTGCATCATGGGTATATTAAAGGCGTACTTCTTGTACCACTTATGATACAGCATAGTGCGAATATTACATTCGTCTTAAGGCCAACAAAAGACGTACTTCTATGGCATGTTTATGCGGATATTACATCCGTCTTATGGCCACGACATTTGATAACGACTTCCAAAATTTGTCACGGTTTTCCCTGGATTAAACGTAGTTGATCAGGATCCATCTAATTAAGTGTAAACGATGTAAATTTCGGAAATTCACTCTTAGCCGGGCCAAGTAGTTCATCGAGGAAGACGTACTCCCGTAACAAAGATATGAACCAACAGAAGACGTACTTCTATGGCAGAATGAGCCAGTGGAAGACATACTACCACGGCAAAAGATAATGATGCGCCGTGGAAGAATACTTCCACGGCGAAAATAATGAGCACGTGGAAGAGATACTTCCACGGAGAAGATAAGAAGCACGTGGAAGAGATACTTCTACGGCGAAAATAATGAGCACGTGGAAGAGATAATTCCACGGCGAAAATAAGAAGCACGTGGAAGAGATACTTCCACGGAGAGAATAATGAGCACGTGGAAGAGATACTTCCACGGCGAAAATAATGAGCACGTGGAAGAGATACTTCCACGGTGAAGATAACAAGCACGTGGTAAAAATAATGAGCACGTGGAAAGGATACTTCCACGGCGAAGATAAGAAGCACGTGGAAGAGATAATTCCACGGCGAAAATAATGAGCACGTGGAAGAGATACTTCCACGGAGAAAATAATGAGCACGTGGAAGTGATACTTCCACGGAGAAGATAAGAAGCACGTGGAAGAGATACTTCCACGGCGAAAATAATGAGCACGTGGAAGAGATACTTCCATGGCGAAGATAAGAAGCACGTGGAAGAGATACTTCCACGGCGAAAATAATGAGCACGTGGAAGAGATACTTCCACGGCAAAAATAATGAGCACGTGGAAGAGATACTTCCACGGCGAAGATAAGAAGCACGTGGAAGAGATACTTCCACGGCGAAAATAATGAGCACGTGGAAGAGATACTTCCACGACGAAAATAAGAAGCACGTGGAAGAGATACTTCCACGGAGAGAATAATGAGCACGTGAAAGAGATACTTCCACGGCGAAAATAATGATCATGTGGAAGAGATACTTCCACGGCGAAGATAAGAAGCACGTGGAAGAGATACTTCCACGGCGGAAATAATGAGCACGTGGAAGAGATACTTCTACGGCAAAAATAAGAAGCACCTGGAAGAGATACTTCCACGGCGAGTGATTGGTAGTAAATTACACCCCTTTCTTTGTCTTAGGAAAAACAAAGAGAAGAAACGTAAAGTAGCGGTAAGCGTTAAATACTCGTTTAGGAAAACGGAGTATTAATGACCCAATCAAATACTTAAAAGAGATGAAAGATTCGTTTCCCAAGGAGGTATGGTGTTGTGAATTAACTTGTATATATTTGAGATTAATATTGATGAGATGGAATGACGGCTTCTTGGAAATTACACTATGACGTAAAAAATGAAAACGTAAATCCGTACAAAAATTACAAAAATTAAAAATTAAGCTAAGACCAAAAACAAAATCAAGAAAAAGATAAAAACAAGCCTTAAATAATATAAACAAAGATAAAAATCCAACAAAGATATTTTAAAACCTTTTATTAATTAAATAATTAATTTTAAATGCTAATTAAAGCCCTAAAATTAAATTTAATTAATTCAAATGTCAAAAATATGATTTTATTGAACAATTACTTAACTTATATTATTAGAAGACTAAAAAGTAATTTTCTAAAAATTAAAACTTATTAAAACTATTTTTAAAACTCTAAAAATGATTAAAAGTAATTAAAAACTAATTAAAATTAAAATAATTATAAAAATAAATCTAAAAGTTATAAAAATAATCTAAAAATGGAAATAGTCCTAATCAATGACAAAGAACCTAGAAAAAATGAAAAAGAAAGAAAAATAAAATTTTGAAAATTAATTAATAAAATAATATTAAAACACTCCAAAAAAAATAAAAGTCACTAGTTGCGCCGCAACTAGTGGGGTCTTGCGCCGCAACTAGTGTAACGGGATCACCAGACCAGCAGCACACTTAGTTGCGCCGCAACGTTTATTCCTTGCGCCGCAATAAGTGAAACGGGAAAACCAAAATCTGCAGCTCCTTGTGTTGCGCCGCAACCTTCTGTCTTGCGCCGCAATTCGTGTGACGTGTCTGGTTGTTTTGCTGATGTTCAAGCTTTTTCCAAGTATGATACAAGCCAAGAGGACTTGGCAATGAGCTTTGTTTGGAGATATTGTTGGAACAATTGGGCACCCTTGTGCTCAATGAAGCACAAGGAGTCAAGTAACACACAAATAACAACAAGAATCAAAGATCAACAATCAAAGATCATGCACAAAGTTCATCACAAATCAAGCAAATTAGCAATATGCAGATTTTTAACACCCTTTTTACCTTTTAAACTCAACAAATTTACTCCAAACTTGTGCCAAACTATATTACCATCTTACTAACATCTAACTTAACCTTAATCAAGTTGTCTAACACCTTTTAGCAACACAAATCAATGATTGTACCCTGCTTAAACCTGTTGCCAAACACCCTTTAAACTTTTTGAAAACCAATTTTAACACACTAAAATACTTCCAAAGGCTACCAAATTGATATCAAAGCTTCATAACATGTATATCAACTCAAAATAACATCAAATCAACAGCTAAATCACACTTAAACACATAATCAAATAATATCATATAAACTAGCACTTTTATGAACTTTTTCAAGGTAAAAGGAAGATACCTTAGGTTCTTACATCCAAGAACCTAGAGGATGAAAATCCTCCTCCAATCCAACCCGGGTTGGAGCTGAACTAAATCAACAAGCCTTCAACCTATTTGAACGCAAAACAAGAAAACAACAAAATAATATAACAATATATATTTTTTTATGTTTCCTTTTTCTTCTTTCCAAAATACTTTCAAAACCTTTTTAATCTTCTTAAAATGTTTCTATAACACTTAAATCACCAACAAACATGAACCAAGAACACCAAAATACCTTTTGAGAAGATTTTACCAAAATCTCTCAAAATCTCAAAACCTTAAACAACTTTGAAGATCAAAGTTGCTTAACCAAATAAAAGTGGAACTCAGAATCAATCTCCTCACAACACACAAACTTTTAAAAACAATAAAAAAGGAATTACACTTGAATATTTCAAAAACCAAACTTTTTATTTCTTTAAAAAGGAATTACATGTGAGAGACTAGAAACTGGAACAAAGGGATCACCACAACTTGGGTCTCCTTTTATAGAGCCTATAGAACATCCTAGAAGCATAAAAACATAAAACCCTAATACATAGAAAATCCCAAATGTGCCCTTGAATGATTTTGAGTGCATTTTGTCCTCTCATTTGATCTTGGCCTTTAAATTTTGCTTTGTGAGCAAGCATAGCATCTTGGACGTCCATTTTGCCACGTCACTAGTCTTGGAGGCTAAGGAATGATATGATTGGTGGATTGGGGAATTGGGGTTTTGGTGCACATGAGTGGGATGCAGGTTTTTAGGAGTGGGAAGGGTTTTGGCATGTGTGAATTAAGTGTGTGCAAGTTTAATTGGTTTTTACCCAAGTAAAAAGGTGGGTAATTTCTGGGCATGGTAAAGATGGTGAATAGTACCATTTGATCCGAAAATAGGGGTGGTGCATGTGTTAGGCGCATTTTTTGTTCAAATGTTTCAGCTTTGTCACTTTTGGTCCTTGTTTTTTCAGATTTTTGGCTTTTAAGGTTTCCAGCCCTATAACTTGACTTTCCTTTGTATTTAAGTTTCATCACTTGACAATTTTGGCACAAACTTTTGATAAAAGGTTATCAAGGATGTAATTTGACATTTGGTGATTCTTTAAGGACTAATCTTGGACAATGTTGATCTTCAAAGGTCTTCAATGTCTCTTAAACTTCATGAGGGACCATAATTGGCAATTTGAATTTGTTGAGGGACTATTCTTGCCATTTCTTCAATCTTGAAGGACCTTTTTGCAATTTTGACAAACTTAAGGGACCAAACTTGTAATTATTAATATACAAGGGTTTTAAGTGTCATTTCTTCATTCATTGAGGATCAATCTTGTTTTGTCTTCAAGTCTTCAAGGGTATTTGATGAAAATTCCATGATTAAGGCCCGGTTCATTGTACGGCTTCGTTTCTCGTGTTCGTTTTTCCTTGTATCTTGTGATCTTTTGTCTTTTTCACGATATCCATACCTAAAATACACAAGTAAACAAACACAAGCATATATATGGTATTTTATGACATTTTAATGCATTTAAAGCTCTAAAAGAACGATGAGATCATGTATAAATGCCATCTCATCACTCCCCCATACTAAGCCATTGCCGTGCCCTCACGCAATGCTAGAATAAAGTATCTAAGCATCACCAAAGTTCAATTTTATTAACCTTTATTGAAGAGTAAAAGACTTGCAACATACTACGAGATTGTGAAAAGACATAATGTATGATTTTCATCACCATAAAGTGACTTTTAGGGTCAAAGAATAGAAACAAGTTAATGTCCCTTAGAGTAAATTTCGTCATCCTTGATTGTCATACATTCCATGCTAAGTGCAAAAACAAGATCATTGTTGGTACAAGTCACAATGCTAACACTACTCATACGTCCAAATTGTGTAATACTTTTTCTCCCCGCAATCCTAGTTATTATAAAAGGAAATGGGTTACTAGCATTTTTTATCTATTTGTCATGGATCACAAGTGATTCATATTGACTTATTTAAGTAGTTATTAGTCCGAAAGCAAAGTAGCACGATTTGATCAATAGTTAGCCGAAGGACAAAATCTTTTAAAACGGCTTCTCGTGTATCTCCTTAAGTTCATATCTTGGCATAACTCGTTTCACGATTTGAGACCTTTCTCGGACCGATATTTGGCATGTACTTCATACTCCAAATCTTGGGAAGACGTTCTCGAAATTATGGTCTTCTCTTCATATATTTGGAATTTCTTCACTTGACGTTTTTGAGAGATTCTTCATATAGGACCACGACTTCATCATTTTTCTTCAATCTTTACTTTGGATTTTGATATACAACGATCCGCCTCCTTTTCGGACTTGGATATATTTATCCTCATACCTTGTTAGGGTCTTTTTGGATAGACTTTCTCCATTCTTTAGGGGAGTAATAGCTTCTCGTCGTGTGTCTTGATCCTTCATATTGATTTTGGAACAATGATACTTCACATCATCTTTGGATCTTTAGCAAAAATAGAGCTCCTCATGCCTTGTTAGGGCCTTTTTGGATGATCGCCAATCTTCGCGTCCCGTTTCAATAAGTTATGCCTTGGCTATGAACTCTATTCAACCCCGAGCAACTTTTAAACGATCTTGCGCTAGAGGCTAAGTAACCTTTCAAATCGTACGACCTTACTTATTGCAATTATGTTTTATTCCTAATGCATTGATCTTATGGGAAGAAAAAGCCACAATTAAAAACATATGAGTTTTTGAAAGAACACTTTCATGTTCTACGTTTAGCATGATCACTTGTCTAACTCTATCATTTCTCGTTCTTCACTATTTAAAGACCTCTAATTAAAGAGACTCGTGAATACTTAGCCATGCAAGTCAAAATTAAGCCAAATTTGGATTAGCTTTCATTAAGACTATATCAAATTAAAGTTTTGGGTTTTCAAGCCACCTATAGGATCTTGCACTTTCTTGGACTTTTTCAAGTTTAGAGAATGCGTTTTATAGTTCCCTTGATAAGTGACTTTCTAGAATCAATTATAGGAACTTGCGAAAAGTTCTTGTTCTTAACCCGAATGAATTAAGACTTTCGCGTTTTAAAGCTCCCTATATAAAAGTCTAGCAAAACTTGAATTGAGCGGGTTAAGGAATGTAAATGGCTCCAAATGCCCATCAAGTCAAAAATTAACTCTTATTCTACCCATCGGAAAATATACATTCGTGTCTTAAAAACACTTAAGAAAACTAAGAAAAATTTTAAAATTTGGCTATTTTTAGCCTTATTAGCAAAACAAAACATTGAAAGATGGAACACGTGAGGGCGTAGCAAAGCAAGTACCTATTCACCCCCCCATACTAAAAGTAAACATTGTCCTCAATGTTTCGAGTCTAAAGGTGGAGCACCCCCATACTAGAGACGAAGAGTCGAATGCTTAGGATCTAGCATGGAAAGGGTGATCAACAATATATCTAAAGCCGTTTATTAATTATGCTAAAAGATAATTGTTAGAACAATAAAGGATATGTCATGGAATCGTGAAAAACTTCTTCAAACGAACGATGGAGGCTCACGAACACGAGAGTCTTCAATCGTAGATGATGATGATGATCTAGATAACACAATCACAAACAACCACGAGACAACGAGTTGGAAGGGTACAAGTCCCCTTATTAGTGAACATAAAGCATAAAGATAAGCATGGGATCTCCCCCACGAGGCACCTCGTTTTTGATTACCGAGTCATGAGCTCGACTCGATCCCCTTAAAATGTGAACATTTAGGGATATCATGGTGTGGTCAATTTTTGATGGGGCTTACATGATAAACAAGGCCCAAAAAGCAACCGGTATAAAGGACTAAGTCCTTAGATGATGCAAAATACCGGGGTCGAAGATGGCGTTCTCGTTTCCATTGGAAAAACAAATCAAAGCCACTCCAACATGCGCCATAAACTCAAAGAGTTTGAAGAAAATAGAAGAGAAGTAGAAGGGTGGGACCATTGGTAAGACAAACGTTCGAGCTACTCGAGGTAGACTCGCACCAAGCAAATAGATATAGTTTCCATTTATTGCATCGGTGGAAGACCGAGATTTCCCTTTACATGAAATTCCGGGATCGAATATCTCGTCCTCGGTGGACAAGGATGAGGGAACATAAGGGGCTTCCCCCATACTAGGACCACACAAAACATCGTCAAAAGGAGTAGACGAGTTTGTAGTACTCAAATCACGCGGTGATGACGGAGTTAGATTTGTAGAAAAATCAATTAAATCACATTTAAGATCTTTTTCTTTGTTATCTTTTAAACTCTCCTTATGAAAACCCTTTTTGATTATGTCGAAAATATTCGGTGTTTCTAAGACGATGTTAGTTACACTAAAAATTCTCACATTTTGAAACCGTTTTGGTTTTGGTGGTGGCAAGTTCTCAAAACGTTTATCGACGAAGAAAACCTCCCCATCGGGGTCCATAAATTCATCATCCGAAAGATCTTCCGTAGAAACCGGCAACTTATCAATACTTTTCAAGAATGAATGTTCGAGATGAGGCGAAGAATTTTTCGATTCAAGTATTGATGGTTTCTTCTTTGTAGGCTTTGCACTCATAACCTCCACCGGCGGAGGAAATGGTAATTTGTTTTTGGAGACATTCCCTAAAACTCTTGGTGAAAATTCTTTGCAAACGACATTGGTCGAGTCACCATGGTTTAAAGTTGCAATAGAATATACATGAGAAAGATTGGAGTTTTGTGTTGCATTGATGACAAGTTCTTCTTCATTGAAACGAAGGGTGATTTTTCGAGCATGAACATCGATAAGTGCTCTTGATGTATCCAAAAATGAACGACCCAAAATGAGAGGAACTTTTCGATCGATGGGAATGTCTACAACGATAAAGTCAACGGGATAGTAAAACTTTCCGACTTTAACGAAAACGTCCTCGGCTACTCCACATGCCATGATCGTAGAATGATCGGCCATCTCGATGGACATGTTCGAAGGAGTAAGAGCCGGAAGCGAAAGCGATTTGAAAATCTCGAGAGGCATTAAATTAATACTAGCGCCAAGATCGGCCAAGGCGTAGCATTCCTCCATATCTTGTATAGCACACGGAATCAAAAATTTACCGGGATCACCGACTTTTTGTGGTATGCGGCTTAGAAAAACCGATGAACAACTAGACGTTTGTTGTAACTTCTCTTTGTTGTTTAGCATACTTTTGAAGTTTGCGGCGAATCGAGGCATCATGATTAAAGCATCGGCAAAACTTATGTTAAAGTGCAAATCACGAAACATTTTCATAAATAGCTCAAATTGATAATTGTTCCTTTCTTGTGCTTTCTCTTTGTTTCGTCTCGAAGGGTAGGGTAAAGGTGGTGTGGGTTGGTCATTAGGCAACGGCCTTGGAAACTCGGGTTCCACAATTGGTATTGGTGTAACCGTAGGTGTGGTTTGAGCGGTACTTCGTGGGATTGTTATGTGCTCCTTTTCGACCATCACCTCGGGTTCTTTCTCGATTTCCTTCTCCGTAGAAGTACTTGGACGAGAGATTGGTTCTTTGAAAGTTTTACCACTTCGTGTAGTAACAACCTTCAATTCTCCCCTCGGGTTGTTAATGGTATCACTAGGAAGACCACCCGAAGAAGAGGGCTTACACATGATTGCTTCGAACATCTTAGCCATTCGGTCCTCAAATTTTGATTGCCTAGCATCCGCTTTTAATAATTCTTGCTTAATCTCATGTTGTCCTAATTCCATCTTTTGTTGGTTTTGTTGAAGACGTTGGACATTTCCTTCCATTTTATTTGCATGAGTTTTAAGTTCATTAGCAAGTTCATTTTTAAGCTCGTTTTTCAACTCGGACCTTAAGCTAATCATCTCACGTTGCATGTTGTCAAATTTAGCATCATTTGCTTTTGCATAATCTAAAAATTCTCCTTGCAAATTTTTCGTGTGAGCATTTTGAAAACCTTGTGTAGTATTTTGAAAATCACGGTTTTGGTTTTGATTAGAGATTTGTCCATTCCCACTTTGATAATTCCCTTTGTTGTAATTGCGTGTGTTGCCTTGGTAATTACCTTGGTTGTTGTTTCGATAATTGTTAACATTTTGATTTGGTGGAGCTTGATTTTGGCGGGAACCTTGGCCGTTTTGGTTGTAAGTTCCCGTTGCTACATAAGCACTCGAAGTGTTACCATCCGCGGTAATGCACTCGGATAAATCATGAGCTCCTCCACACGATAAACAACTCTTAGCAACCGCTTTAACCGAAGCGGAATTGGAAGCTTCTTGAGCCTTCCAATGGGACATAAGATTAGCAAATCTATCAAAAAACCGATTTTCCTCATTAGCTTCATCATGTAAGGCGTTAATGCTACGAGACGATTGTGATGACGATGATGAACCCATGTTGGCAACACTCGGTGTGTTACGAGGGCTATAAACCTTAGATCGATTTTCAATGATTTGTAAAGCCTCATTTGTCGTCTTGCACAAAAAATTACCACCCGCGGCGGCATTCAAATAATCTCGTTCATGATCATTAAGCCCATTATAAAAAGTATCAATTTGATGCAATTCCGAAAAATCATGATGAGGACATTCATGTAACATCTCCTTAAATCGTTCCCATGCCATTGAAAAACTTTCATTATTACGTTGCACAAATCGTGAAATCTCATTCTTTAAGTGTGTTGTTTTCGATGGTGGAAAAAACTTGTTCACAAACTTAGAAACGAGATCGGCCCATGTCAAAATCGAATTTGGCGGTTCTTTCTCGAGCCAAATTTTAGCGGGTCCATCCAACGAATATGGAAACATCATCATCTTAATGGCGTCATGCGGAACATCTTTGAATTTGCTAGTGGCGGTGAGACGGTTGAAATTCCTAATGTGGTAATGCGGGTTGTCTTTCTCGTGACCTCGAAATTTGTTTGCTTGTAGCATCGACATTAAACCCGTCTTAATCTCGAAATTCTCCGCAAGGATGGCGGGAATAACAATGGCCTCTCCAAAACCCTCGGTGGGTGCTTGTAGCAACTCCATCATAGTACGATTAGCCATTACGACTTCTTGTTCTATAATAGGTTCAACAATTGGAGGTTCTTCAACAATCAACGATCCTTGATTTGCTTGCTTTTGAAGTCGTTTACGAGCTTGTTTAGCTTGGTTACGAGTGATCATAAACTTCACGAAGAATGGGAGGTGAGCAAAGAAGATTCTTTTTGGTCGTTTTGTGGATTTTCAATTTTTTTGTGTTTTTGATGATATTTAATTTTTTTGGATTTTGGTGTATCTTCGTAGACAACAATCTACAAAATCTCTCCTCGAATCAAACTCTTGATTAAAGAAGCCTCAAAGGAATGAAAACGATCACGTGGAGTGAACGCCTTCGAATGACTTTAGAACTTTGGTGAAAACCAAATTGTTCACGAGGGTTTAATCACAAAGAAAACCAAGCAAATATAGTATATGTATTAATACTTTGGGCGGCAAAACCCTCGATTAGCCTTCAATCTCAAAATACTCACAAGCAAGCGGGGAAACGAGGCGGCGCGAAGCACTTAAGAGCCTTTTTCCTTAGGGTATATTTTATAATACCCGCCTTATACCCACCTTATAGTTCGTATCTTTCAAAATCGAGCTTCTCGAAAGTATTTATCTATTTTTGCCTTTTCTTTTTGTTTGAGATTCAAATACAATGATCGAGTGATGAAATCCCGAATCAAGGTTGTGTTTTCACACTTTTGGAGATATTGTATTTTGGTTGTGATACTTAATACAATATATTAATAATATTCACAAAGAAAAACCGAGAAAACCGATAATACGTGTTAAGGGAGTTCCACTTAACACAAATATTATTATGGATAGTATTAAAAACAAAAGCTTCCAAATTAAAGCACGACACACCTCCCCGGCAGCGGCGCCAAAAATGATTGGTAGTAAATTACACCCCTTTCTTTGTCTTAGGAAAAACAAAGAGAAGAAACGTAAAGTAGCGGTAAGCGTTAAATACTCGTTTAGGAAAACGGAGTATTAATGACCCAATCAAATACTTAAAAGAGATGAAAGATTCGTTTCCCAAGGAGGTATGGTGTTGTGAATTAACTTGTATATATTTGAGATTAATATTGATGAGATGGAATGACGGCTTCTTGGAAATTACACTATGACGTAAAAAATGAAAACGTAAATCCGTACAAAAATTACAAAAATTAAAAATTAAGCTAAGACCAAAAACAAAATCAAGAAAAAGATAAAAACAAGCCTTAAATAATATAAACAAAGATAAAAATCCAACAAAGATATTTTAAAACCTTTTATTAATTAAATAATTAATTTTAAATGCTAATTAAAGCCCTAAAATTAAATTTAATTAATTCAAATGTCAAAAATATGATTTTATTGAACAATTACTTAACTTATATTATTAGAAGACTAAAAAGTAATTTTCTAAAAATTAAAACTTATTAAAACTATTTTTAAAACTCTAAAAATGATTAAAAGTAATTAAAAACTAATTAAAATTAAAATAATTATAAAAATAAATCTAAAAGTTATAAAAATAATCTAAAAATGGAAATAGTCCTAATCAATGACAAAGAACCTAGAAAAAATGAAAAAGAAAGAAAAATAAAATTTTGAAAATTAATTAATAAAATAATATTAAAACACTCCAAAAAAAATAAAAGTCACTAGTTGCGCCGCAACTAGTGGGGTCTTGCGCCGCAACTAGTGTAACGGGATCACCAGACCAGCAGCACACTTAGTTGCGCCGCAACGTTTATTCCTTGCGCCGCAATAAGTGAAACGGGAAAACCAAAATCTGCAGCTCCTTGTGTTGCGCCGCAACCTTCTGTCTTGCGCCGCAATTCGTGTGACGTGTCTGGTTGTTTTGCTGATGTTCAAGCTTTTTCCAAGTATGATACAAGCCAAGAGGACTTGGCAATGAGCTTTGTTTGGAGATATTGTTGGAACAATTGGGCACCCTTGTGCTCAATGAAGCACAAGGAGTCAAGTAACACACAAATAACAACAAGAATCAAAGATCAACAATCAAAGATCATGCACAAAGTTCATCACAAATCAAGCAAATTAGCAATATGCAGATTTTTAACACCCTTTTTACCTTTTAAACTCAACAAATTTACTCCAAACTTGTGCCAAACTATATTACCATCTTACTAACATCTAACTTAACCTTAATCAAGTTGTCTAACACCTTTTAGCAACACAAATCAATGATTGTACCCTGCTTAAACCTGTTGCCAAACACCCTTTAAACTTTTTGAAAACCAATTTTAACACACTAAAATACTTCCAAAGGCTACCAAATTGATATCAAAGCTTCATAACATGTATATCAACTCAAAATAACATCAAATCAACAGCTAAATCACACTTAAACACATAATCAAACAATATCATATAAACTAGCACTTTTATGAACTTTTTCAAGGTAAAAGGAAGATACCTTAGGTTCTTACATCCAAGAACCTAGAGGATGAAAATCCTCCTCCAATCCAACCCGGGTTGGAGCTGAACTAAATCAACAAGCCTTCAACCTATTTGAACGCAAAACAAGAAAACAACAAAATAATATAACAATATATATTTTTTTATGTTTCCTTTTTCTTCTTTCCAAAATACTTTCAAAACCTTTTTAATCTTCTTAAAATGTTTCTATAACACTTAAATCACCAACAAACATGAACCAAGAACACCAAAATACCTTTTGAGAAGATTTTACCAAAATCTCTCAAAATCTCAAAACCTTAAACAACTTTGAAGATCAAAGTTGCTTAACCAAATAAAAGTGGAACTCAGAATCAATCTCCTCACAACACACAAACTTTTAAAAACAATAAAAAAGGAATTACACTTGAATATTTCAAAAACCAAACTTTTTATTTCTTTAAAAAGGAATTACATGTGAGAGACTAGAAACTGGAACAAAGGGATCACCACAACTTGGGTCTCCTTTTATAGAGCCTATAGAACATCCTAGAAGCATAAAAACATAAAACCCTAATACATAGAAAATCCCAAATGTGCCCTTGAATGATTTTGAGTGCATTTTGTCCTCTCATTTGATCTTGGCCTTTAAATTTTGCTTTGTGAGCAAGCATAGCATCTTGGACGTCCATTTTGCCACGTCACTAGTCTTGGAGGCTAAGGAATGATATGATTGGTGGATTGGGGAATTGGGGTTTTGGTGCACATGAGTGGGATGCAGGTTTTTAGGAGTGGGAAGGGTTTTGGCATGTGTGAATTAAGTGTGTGCAAGTTTAATTGGTTTTTACCCAAGTAAAAAGGTGGGTAATTTCTGGGCATGGTAAAGATGGTGAATAGTACCATTTGATCCGAAAATAGGGGTGGTGCATGTGTTAGGCGCATTTTTTGTTCAAATGTTTCAGCTTTGTCACTTTTGGTCCTTGTTTTTTCAGATTTTTGGCTTTTAAGGTTTCCAGCCCTATAACTTGACTTTCCTTTGTATTTAAGTTTCATCACTTGACAATTTTGGCACAAACTTTTGATAAAAGGTTATCAAGGATGTAATTTGACATTTGGTGATTCTTTAAGGACTAATCTTGGACAATGTTGATCTTCAAAGGTCTTCAATGTCTCTTAAACTTCATGAGGGACCATAATTGGCAATTTGAATTTGTTGAGGGACTATTCTTGCCATTTCTTCAATCTTGAAGGACCTTTTTGCAATTTTGACAAACTTAAGGGACCAAACTTGTAATTATTAATATACAAGGGTTTTAAGTGTCATTTCTTCATTCATTGAGGATCAATCTTGTTTTGTCTTCAAGTCTTCAAGGGTATTTGATGAAAATTCCATGATTAAGGCCCGGTTCATTGTACGGCTTCGTTTCTCGTGTTCGTTTTTCCTTGTATCTTGTGATCTTTTGTCTTTTTCACGATATCCATACCTAAAATACACAAGTAAACAAACACAAGCATATATATGGTATTTTATGACATTTTAATGCATTTAAAGCTCTAAAAGAACGATGAGATCATGTATAAATGCCATCTCATCAGCGAGAATAATGAGCACGAGGAAGAGATACTTCCACGGCGAAAATAATGAGCACGTGGAAGAGATACTTCCACGGCGAAGATAAGAAGCACGTGGAAGAGATACTTCCATGGCGAAAATAATGAGCACGTGGAAGAGATACTTCCAAGGCGAAGATAAGAAGCACGTGGAAGATATACTTCCACGGCGAAAGTAATGAGCACGTGGAAGAGATACTTCCACGGCGAAGATAATGAGCACGTGGAAGAGATACTTCCACGGCGAAAATAATGAGCACGTGGAAGAGATACTTCCACGGCAAAAATAAGAAGCACCTGGAAGAGATACTTCCACGGCGAGAATAATGAGCACGAGGAAGAGATACTTCCACGGCGAAAATAATGAGCACGTGGAAGAGATACTTCCACGGCGAAGATAAGAAGCACGTGGAAGAGATACTTCCACGGCGAAAATAATGAGCACGTGGAAGAGATACTTCCAAGGCAAAGATAAGAAGCACGTGGAAGATATACTTCCACGGCGAAAATAATGAGCACGTGGAAGAGATAATTCCACGGCGAAGATAATGAGCACGTGGAAGAGATACTTCCACGGCGAAAATAATGAGCACGTGGAAGAGATACTTCCATGGCGAAAATAAGAAGCACGTGGAAGAGATACTTCCACGGCGAAAATAATGAGCACGTGGAAGAGATACTTCCACGGCGAAAATAATGAGCACGTGGAAGAGATACTTCCACGGCGAAGATAAGAAGCACGTGGAAGAGATACTTCCACGGCGAAAATAATGAGCACGTGGAAGAGATACTTCCACGGCGAAGATAAGAAGCACGTGGAAGAGATACTTCCACGGCGAAAATAATGAGCACGTGGAAGAGATACTTCCACGGCGAAAATAATGAGCACGTGGAAGAGATACTTCCACGGCGAAGATAAGAAGCACGTGGAAGAGATACTTCCACGTCGAAAATAATAAGCACGTGGAAGAGATACTTCCAGGGCGAAAATAAGAAGCACGTGGAAGAGATACTTCCACGGAGAGAATAAGAAGTACGTGGAAGAGATACTTCCACGGCGAGAATAATGAGCACGTGGAAGAGATACTTCCACGGCGAAAATAATGAGCACATGGAAGAGATACTTCCACGGCGAAGATAAGAAGCACGTGGAAGAGATACTTCCACGGCGAAAATAATGAGCACGTGGAAGAGATACTTCCACGGCGAAAATAAGAAGCATGTGGAAGAGATACTTCCACGGTGAGAATAATGAGCACGTGGAAGAGATACTTCCACGGCGAAAATAATAAGCACGTGGAAGAGATACTTCCACGGCAAAAATAATGAGCACGTGGAAGAGATACTTCCACGGAGAAGATAAGAAGCACGTGGAAGAGATACTTCCACGGTGAAAATAATGAGCACGTGGAAGAGATACTTCCACGGCGAAGATAAGAAGCACGTGGAAGAGATACTTCCACGTTGAAAATAATGAGCACGTGGAAGAGATACTTCCACGGCGAAAATAATGAGCACGTGGAAGAAATACTTCCACGGCGAAGATAAGAAGCACGTGGAAGAGATACTTCCACGTCGAAAATAATGAGCACGTGGAAGAGATACTTCCACGGCGAAAATAAGAAGCACGTGGAAGAGATACTGCCATGGCGAGAATAATGAGCACGTGGAAGAGATACTTCCACGGCGAAAATAATGAGCACGTGGAAGAGATTCTTCCACGGAGAAGATAAGAAGCACGTGGAAGAGATACTTCCACGGCGAAAATAATGAGCACGTGGAAGAGATACTTCCACGGCGAAGATAAGAAGCACGTGGAAGAGATACTTCCACGGCGAAAATAATGAGCACGTGGAAAAGATACTTCTACGGAGATAATAATGAGCACGTGGAAGAGATACTTCCACGGCGAAGATAAGAAGCACGTGGAAGAGATACTTCCACGTCGAAAATAATGAGCACGTGGAAGAGATACTTCCACGGCGAAAATAAGAAGCACGTGGAAGAGATACTTCCACGGCGAGAATAATGAGCACGTGGAAGAGATACTTCTACGGCGAAGATAAGAAGCACGTGGAAGAGATACTTCCACGGCGAAAATAATGAGCACGTGGAAGAGATACTTCCACGGAGAAAATAATGAGCACGTGGAAAAGATACTTCCACGGAGAAGATAAGAAGCACGTGGAAGAGATACTTCCACGGCGAAAATAATGAGCACGTGGAAGAGATACTTCCACGGCGAAGATAAGAAGCACGTGGAAGAGATACTTCCACGGCGAAAGTAATGAGCACGTGGAAGAGATACTTCCACGACGAAAATAATGAGCACGTGGAAGAGATACTTCCACGGCGAAGATAATGAGCACGTGGAAGAGATACTTCCACGGCGAAAATAATGAGCACGTGGAAGAGATACTTCCACGGCGAAGATAAGAAGCACGTGGAAGAGATACTTCCACGTCGAAAATAATGAGCACGTGGAAGAGATACTTCCACGGCGAAAATAAGAAGCACGTGGAAGAGATACTTCCATGGCGAGAATAATGAGCACGTGGAAGAGATACTTCCACGGCAAAAATAATGAGCACGTGGAAGAGATTCTTCCACGGCTAAGATAAGAAGCACGTGGAAGAGATACTTCCACGGTGAAAATAATGAGCACGTGGAAGAGATACTTCCACGGCGAAGATAAGAAGCACGTGGAAGAGATACTTCCACGGCGAAAATAATGAGCACGTGGAAAAGATACTTCTACGGAGATAATAATGAGCACGTGGAAGAGATACTTCCACGGCGAAGATAAGAAGCACGTGGAAGAGATACTTCCACGTCGAAAATAATGAGCACGTGGAAGAGATACTTCCACGGCGAAAATAAGAAGCACGTGGAAGAGATACTTCCACGGCGAGAATAATGAGCACGTGGAAGAGATACTTCCACGGCGAAGATAAGAAGCACGTGGAAGAGATACTTCCACGGCGAAAATAAAGAGCACGTGGAAGAGATACTTCCACGGAGAAAATAATGAGCACGTGGAAAAGATACTTCCACGGAGAAGATAAGAAGCACGTGGAAGAGATACTTCCACGACGAAAATAATGAGCACGTGGAAGAGATACTTCCACGGCGAAGATAAGAAGCACGTGGAAGAGATACTTCCACGGCGAAAGTAATGAGCACGTGGAAGAGATACTTCCACGACGAAAATAATGAGCACGTGGAAGAGATACTTCCACGGCGAAGATAATGAGCACGTGGAAGAGATACTTCCACGGCGAAAATAATGAGCACGTGGAAGAGATACTTCCACGGCGAAGATAAGAAGCACGTGGAAGAGATACTTCCACGTCGAAAATAATGAGCACGTGGAAGAGATACTTCCACGGCGAAAATAAGAAGCACGTGGAAGAGATACTTCCATGGCGAGAATAATGAGCACGTGGAAGAGATACTTCCACGGCAAAAATAATGAGCACGTGGAAGAGATTCTTCCACGGCGAAGATAAGAAGCACGTGGAAGAGATACTTCCACGGTGAAAATAATGAGCACGTGGAAGAGATACTTCCACGGCGAAGATAAGAAGCACGTGGAAGAGATACTTCCACGGCGAAAATAATGAGCACGTGGAAAAGATACTTCCACGGAGATAATAATGAGCACGTGGAAGAGATACTTCCACGGCGAAGATAAGAAGCACGTGGAAGAGATACTTCCACGTCGAAAATAATGAGCACGTGGAAGAGATACTTCCACGGCGAAAATAAGAAGCACGTGGAAGACATACTTCCACGGCGAGAATTATGAGCACGTGGAAGATACTTCCACAGCGAAAATAATGAGCACGTGGAAGAGATACTTCCACGGCGAAGATAAGAAGCACGTGGAAGAGATACTTCCACAACGAAAATAATGAGCACGTGGAAGAGATACTTCCACGGAGAAAATAATGAGCACGTGGAAGAGATACTTCCACGGAGAAGATAAGAAGCACGTGGAAGAGATACTTCCACGGCGAAAATAATGAGCACGTGGAAGAGATACTTCCACGGCGAAGATAAGAAGCACGTGGAAGAGATACTTCCACGGCGAAAGTAATGAGCACGTGGAAGAGATACTTCCACGGCGAAAATAATGAGCACGTGGAAGAGATGCTTCCACGGCGAAGATAATGAGCACGTGGAAGAGATACTTCCACGGCGAAAATAATGAGCACGTGGAAGAGATACTTCCACGGCGAAAATAAGAAGCACGTGGAAGAGATACTTCCACGGCGAGAATAATGAGCACCTGGAAGAGATACTTCCACGGCGAAAATAATGAGCACGTGGAAAAGATACTTCCACGGCAAAGATAAGAAGCACGTGGAAGAGATACTTCCACGGCGAAAATAATGAGCACGTGGAAGAGATACTTCCACGGCGAAGATAAGAAGCACGTGGAAGAGATACTTCCACGGCGAAAATAATGAGCACGTGGAAGAGATACTTCCACGGCGAAAATAGTGAGCACGTGGAAGAGATACTTCCACGGCGAAGATAAGAAACACGTGGAAGAGATACTTCCACGTCGAAAATAATGAGCACGTGGAAGAGATACTTCCACGGCGAAAATAAGAAGCACGTGGAAGAGATACTTCCACGGAGAGAATAAGAAGTACGTGGAAGAGATACTTTAACGGCGAGAATAATGAGCAGGTGGAAGAGATACTTCCACGGCGAAAATAATGAGCACATGGAAGAGATACTTCCACGGCGAAAATAAGAAGCACGTGGAAGAGATACTTCCACGGTGAGAATAATGAGCACGTGGAAGAGATACTTCCACGGCGAAAATAATAAGCACGTGGAAGAGATACCTCCACGGCAAAAATAATGAGCACGTGGAAGAGATACTTCCACGGCAAAGATAAGAAGCACGTGGAAGAGATACTTCCACGGCGAAAATAATGAGCACGTGGAAGAGATACTTCCACGGTGAAGATAAGAAGCACGTGGAAGAGATACTTCCACGGCGAAAATAATGAGCACGTGGAAGAGATACTTCCACGGTGAAAATAATGAGCACGTGGAAGAGATACTTCCACGGCGAAGATAAGAAGCACGTGGAAGAGATACTTCCACGTCGAAAATAATGAGCACGTGGAAGAGATACTTCCACGGCGAAAATAAGAAGCACGTGGAAGAGATACTTCCACGGCGAGAATAATGAGCACGTGGAAGAGATACTTCCACGGCGAAGATAATGAGCACGTGGAAGAGATACTTCCACGGCGAAAATAATGAGCACGTGGAAGAGATTATTCCACGGCGAAGATAAGAAGCACGTGGAAGAGATACTTCCACGGCGAAAATAATGAGCACGTGGAAGAGATACTTCCACGGTGAAGAAAGAAGCACGTGGAAGAGATACTTCCACGGCGAAAATAATGAGCACGTGGAAAAGATACTTCCACGGAGAAAATAAGGAGCACGTGGAAGAGATACTTCCACGGCGAAGATAAGAAGCACGTGGAAGAGATACTTCCACGGCGAGAATAATGAGCACGTGGAAGAGATACTTCCACGGCGAAAATAATGAGCACGTGGAAGAGATACTTCCACGGCGAAAATAATGAGCACGTGGAAGAGATACTTCCACGGCGAAAATAATGAGCACGTGGAAGAGATACTTCCACGGCGAAGATTAGAAGCACGTGGAAGAGATACTTCCACGGTGAAAATAATGAGCACGTGGAAGAGATACTTCCACGGCGAAGATAAGAAGCACGTGGAAGAGATACTTCCACGACGAAAGTAATGAGCACGTAGAAGAGATACTTCCACGACGAAAGTAATGAGCACGTGGAAGAGATACTTCCACGGCGAAAATAATGAGCACGTGGAAGAGATACTTCCACGGCGAAGATAATGAGCACAGGGAAGAGATACTTCCACGGCGAAAATAATGAGCACGTGGAAGAGATACTTCCATGGCGAAAATAAGAAGCACGTGGAAGAGATACTTCCACGGCGAGAATAATGAGCACGTGGAAGAGATACTTCCACGGCGAAAATAATGAGCACGTGGAAGAAATACTTCCACGGCGAAGATAAGAAGCACGTGGAAGAGATACTTCCACCGTGAAAATAATGAGCACATGGAAGAGATACTTCCACGGCGAAGATAAGAAGCACGTGGAAGAGATACTTCCACGGTGAAAATAATGAGCACGTGGAAGAGATACTTCCACGGCGAAAATAATGAGCACGTGGAAGAGATACTTCCACGGCGAAGATAAGAAGCACGTGGAAGAGATACTTCCACGTCGAAAATAATGAGCACGTGGAAGAGATACTTCCACGGCGAAAATAAGAAGCACGTGGAAGAGATACTTCCACGGAGAAAAGAAGAAGTACGTGGAAGAGATACTTCCACGGCGAAGATAATGAGCACGTGGAAGAGATACTTCCACGGCGAAAATAATGAGCACGTGGAAGAGATTCTTCCACGGCGAAGATAAGAAGCACGTGGAAGAGATACTTCCACGGCGAAAATAATGAGCACGTGGAAGAGATACTTCCACGGTGAAGATAAGAAGCACGTGGAAGAGATACTTCCACGGCGAAAATAATGAGCACGTGGAAAAGATACTTCCACGGAGAAAATAATGAGCACGTGGAAGAGATACTTCCACGGCGAAGATAAGAAGCACGTGGAAGAGATACTTCCACGTCGAAAATAATGAGCACGTGGAAGAGATACTTCCAGGGCGAAAATAAGAAGCACGTGGAAGAGATACTTCCACGGCGAGAATAATGAGCACGTGGAAGAGATACTTCCACGGCGAAAATAATGAGCACGTGGAAGAGATACTTCCACGGCGAAAATAATGAGCACGTGGAAGAGATACTTCCACGGCGAAAATAATGAGCACGTGGAAGAGATACTTCCACGGCGAAGATTAGAAGCACGTGGAAGAGATACTTCCACGATGAAAATAATGAGCACGTGGAAGAGATACTTCCACGGCGAAGATAAGAAGCACGTGGAAGAGATACTTCCACGACGAAAGTAATGAGCACGTGGAAGAGATACTTCCACGGCGAAAATAATGAGCACGTGGAAGAGATACTTCCACGGCGAAGATAATGAGCACAGGGAAGAGATACTTCCACGGCGAAAATAATGAGCACGTGGAAGAGATACTTCCATGGCGAAAATAAGAAGCACGTGGAAGAGATACTTCCACGGCGAGAATAATGAGCACGTGGAAGAGATACTTCCACGGCGAAAATAATGAGCACGTGGAAGAAATACTTCCACGGCGAAGATAAGAAGCACGTGGAAGAGATACTTCCACGGCGAAAATAATGAGCACATGGAAGAGATACTTCCACGGCGAAGATAAGAAGCACGTGGAAGAGATACTTCCACGGTGAAAATAATGAGCACGTGGAAGAGATACTTCCACGGCGAAAATAATGAGCACGTGGAAGAGATACTTCCACGGCGAAGATAAGAAGCACGTGGAAGAGATACTTCCACGTCGAAAATAATGAGCACGTGGAAGAGATACTTCCACGGCGAAAATAAGAAGCACGTGGAAGAGATACTTCCACGGAGAAAAGAAGAAGTACGTGGAAGAGATACTTCCACGGCGAGAATAACGAGCACGTGGAAGAGATACTTCCACGGCGAAAATAATGAGCACGTGGAAGAGATACTTCCACGGCGAAGATAAGAAGCACATGGAAGAGATACTTCCACGGCGAAAATAATGAGCACGTGGAAGAGATACTTCCACGGCGAAAATAAGAAGCACGTGGAAGAGATACTTCCACGGCGAGAATAATGAGCACGTGGAAGAGATACTTCCACGGCGAAAATAATAAGCACGTGGAAGAGATACTTCCACGGCAAAAATAATGAGCACGTGGAAGAGATACTTCCACGGTGAAGATAAGAAGCATGTGGAAGAGATACTTCCACGGCAAAAATAATGAGCACGTGGAAGAGATACTTCCACGGCGAAGATAAGAAGCACGTGGAAGAGATACTTCCACGGCGAAAATAATGAGCACGTGGAAGAGATAATTCCACGGCGAAAATAATGAGCACGTGGAAGAGATACTTCCACGGCGAAGATAAGAAGCACGTGGAAGAGATACTTCCACGTCGAAAATAATGAGCACGTGGAAGAGATACTTCCACGGCGAAAATAAGAAGCACGTGGAAGAGATACTTCCACGGCGAGAATAATGAGCACGTGGAAGAGATACTTCCACGGCGAAAATAATGAGCACGTGGAAGAGATTCTTCCACGGCGAAGATAAGAAGCACGTGGAAGAGATACTTCCACGGCGAAAATAATGAGCACGTGGAAGAGATACTTCCACGGCGTAAATAAGAAGCAGGTGGAAGAGATACTTCCACGGCGAGAATAATGAACACGTGGAAGAGATACTTCCACGGCGAAAATAATGAGCACGTGGAAGAGATACATCCACGGTGAAGATAAGAAGCACGTGGAAGAGATACTTCCACGGCGAAAATAATGAGCACGTGGAAGAGATACTTCCACGGCGAAAATAAGAAGCACGTGGAAGAGATACTTCCACAGCGAGAATAATGAGCACGTGGAAGAGATACTTCCACGGCGAAAATAATAAGCACGTAGAAGAGATACTTCCACGGAAAAAATAATGAGCACGTGGAAGAGATACTTCCACGGTGAAGATAACAAGCACGTGAAAGAATACTTCCACGGCGCATGAATAAGCCAACGGAAGAGATACTTCCGTGGCAAAGGCATAACATGGAAGAGATACTTCCATGGCGCAGAAACAAGCGCGCGGAAGGAGTACTTCCGCGGCAAAGGAATAAGCCATTGGAAGAGATACTTCCATGGCGCAGAAACAAGCGCGTGGAAGGAGTATTTCCGCGGCGAAGGAATAAGCCAATGGAATAGATACTTCCATGACGCAGAAACAAGCACGCGGAAGGAGTACTTCCGTGGCGAAGGAATAAGCCAATGGAAGAGATACTTCCACGGCGCAGAAACAAGCGCGCGGAAGGAGTACTTCCGCAGCGAAGGAATAAGCCAATGGAAGAGATACTTCCACGGCGCAGAAACAAGCGCGCGGAAGGAGTACTTCCGCGGCGAAGGAATAAGCCAATGGAAGAGATACTTCCATGGCGCAGAAACAAGCGCGCAGAAGGAGTACTTCTGCGGCGAAGGAATAAGCCAATGGAAGAGATACTTCCACGGCGCAGAAACTAGCGCGCGGAAGGAGTACTTCCGCGGCGAAGGAATAAGCCAATGAAAGAGATACTTCCATGGCAAAGGAATAAACCGGCAGAAGGCGGACTTCTGCGGCAAAGGAATATATCCAAAGATATTTGTGTGACGTGCACATAAATAGTGGTATTATTATACCTTAGTAGCCCCCCCAAGTTTAATGGTGCTACACTCGATTAGTAGTATTAAACTTAATCAAGTATTCAAAAATTTACGATCACGTAGACCAGCGCGAATGGACGTACCATAGCCGCGTCGAAAGATAGAAATTGGGTTCGAACGTGCGAACCAACGCGGATGGTTCTTGCCATAACCGCGAATTGTCACATAGTATAAGACGTATCTTAACTAACTTATGGGATGAGCTATGACACTACGTGCGGCATACCGCATTTACCATAAGGATGGTCAAATTTTTGACAAAATATTGTTAGACGTGCACAGTGTGTCTTTTGCAAGTCCATCATGAGTCATGTGGTTTGCCCAACTTACTACAACGTCTTGATAGCAAGGTGTCTAACAAGGATACATGATCCGTGGTCGTTAGGTTTGCAACCCTCTTACACGACAAGTTGAAGGTTCACTCAATCCTCTTATTCCGCCTGGGAACGGTAAGTACATGTACGCCCGTAGGCTAAAGATGTCTGAGCGTGCAGACTAGCGCGGATGGACATACCATGACCACGGATAATAGATGAAATACATTATTTAAAGAAAATATACATGATATATCTCGCCAATTTAAAATATATATATAATATCTTTTATAAAATAATTATATCGGAATATATCCTAAATAATATCTTGTAGTAATTTTAATGATATTTGTAAAATCTTTTATTATATAAACAATATACCCGAACATGCGGATTAATGACGAAAGACGCTGCTCATGACCGCAGTAATAAAATATGACCGAACATACGAATGAGTGCGGCTGGATACACCATAGCCGCGGATAAAATAAAATAAGTTTATATCAACGCAGATGGACGTACCATGACCGCGGAAAAAGAGGTCGGGCCGCGATACAATATTAGTAGGTCGCGTCACGACATATAAGGTAAACATATTTAATCAAATCAAACAATATAAAAAAATCTTTTTTGCCGATTTAAAAGATATACGTAATATCCTTTATTTAATAAAAATATCAATAATATTTTAAAATATATAAGTAATATCTTTTACTAATTTTAAAATTTTAGGTAATATCTTGTTACCGATTCAAAAAATATACATGATATTTTTTATAAATTTAAGAGATATAAATAAAATCTTGCCAACAATTAAAGGAAAATATCTTGTATTTACTAAAGAATTTAAATGATATTATCGGACGATCGGTACCAACCTGAATTGGCCAAAGAATGCGCCGATTAATTTTCGTGACAAAAGAATTCTCACCGATTTGAAAAAGATTATTATTGCATATTGGTCAAAGCATCGTGTAGTGTATCATAGGTCCATAGACCTTATCAATAGCAGTTTCTTTTCAAATTGCACAAACCATTATTTTATGGATATAGCTAGAGAGACTAGAATATTAAAATAACTATAAACGAAGAGTTATATAGTATAGTAATGATAAGCGAAGAGAATTGGCTAACCGATTTTCCAGTCACCAGTAGTCTCGACGTTGTTCGATAATAGGAGAACACGAATCACAGTTGTTTGTGTCCCACGGATGGCGCCAACTTGTTGGAGCATAGTTTGGCTAGGCCGGTTCGACGACTCTCCTAGGCCGTTAATCGTCTCCCCGGGTCCTGAGTAATGCTGCAAACAAAGGTAAACCGGTTAGACGTGGACCCGAGGCCGGAGCCCCGGGGTCCACCTCCGACGGCCAAGTTAGTATCGGGACGATATAGTATAAAAGTGGTGTAGTTTTGAGAGATAACATGATTATATTGTGACCCCTACCCCTGTTTATATAGGCTTAGGGTTTCTTGAAGGATAAGTTAGGTGTGTGTTGGTCGCGGGCCTGTTGGGCCGGGCTAAATACCGACTGTACGTCGACAATATTACATTCCATAGTTTAAAGAACTAGCTTAAAATTTGGTTAAAAAAATGCAATTCAAGTTGTCCCTTAGTTTTGGTATTCAAGTTTGTAAATTCACTGTTGGTTTATAAGATTTTAGTGCAGCTAGGATTCAGAAAAATATAGAAAGTGCAAAAAAATAGCAAGTAAAAAAGGCTTGCTGAGATACAATCTCATAATGTGAATTTTAGTAGCTTTGGAACAATTTTGAGTATTTTACATGATAAGACCTTTAACTTGTATGTGTGTCTTTCAATCACGGTCCAATATCATTAGATAGCTTGGTAGTTAGTCCCTTATAGCTAAAACAGTTAGTATCATTAGTCCTTCCTGTTAAGTCTAATAGTTAAGCAGTTGGACTATTATTTTTTTCTTGTTGGGCTACTACTCTACATACTTGGGTCTGTACATTTTGATTGTTGTTTCATCCGTTATTTTTGCTTATAAGATTGTCATTTCAATTCTTCGATTTTTATTTCAATTCCTAGAATAAAAAATAGTAAACTTTTAAAATTAGTATAATATTAGTAGAAACTAATAACATCAGAACATTATATTAGTAGTTTTTCTTGATTTACGTTCCAAGTAGTATAAATTTGAATTTTGCATTTTTATATTCCGAACATTTAGTTTTGGTATTTGCAATTTGTTTAAGTGTGGTACATATACGTAGTATAGATATTATTTTTACCCTTTTACGTCATTTGTGCCAATTAGATATAGAATACCATTCCATTACTATAACCAGAAACGAATAATATCTTGAATAAACTGGAAATCAATTCGAGGAAAAACGATTATACTTAAAAAACGAGTTATTACGAGCGTCTTTGAAATGTTCTTCACAAGCCTCATCAAGTACGTCAATGAAATTAACGTTCTCATGTTCATAAGGTTTCTTAGAAAGTTTACCCATGTTAAAGACGATTTTGTCGTCACCAACTCTCATGATTAATTCGCCCACGGCTACATCAATAAGAGTGCGGCTGGTCCTCAAGAATGGACGCCCAACGATTAATGGAACGCGTGGATCCATCTCGTAGCCAACAACAACAAAATCCGCCGAAAAGGTGAATTTGTCGACACCGACGAAGATATCTTCGGCTATCCCCACCGGATAAGAAACCGTACGGTAAGCTAACTCCAATGTCATTCGTGTGGGGACTAGCTCGGGTAGAGATAATTGTTTCCAAACGCTTAATGGCATTAAGTTGATACTAGCACCTAGATCGGCTAGGACCATACAATTTTCTACCCCGGGAAAGTTGCAAGGAATGAGAAAGCGACCCGGATCACCAAGTTTGGTTGGTAATTTCCATAAAAGAACCGCGGAGCAATTCTCATTAAGTTGGGTGTGAGCAATATCAATAAGTTTTTCTTTGTCACTTAAAAGATCTTTGAACATTTTAGCATATTTAGGCATGTGAGCGAGCGCCTCGGCAAAGGAGATGTTGAAATTCAATTGTTTAAACATTTTAAGAAAGTTTGAAACTTGAATATCATCCTTATTTTTCAACTTCTCTTTCCTCAACCTTGAAGGATAAGGTATGTCGGGTTGAGATGAAGGCTTTGGAATGGATTGCTCACTCACATCCTTGGGTGGAGGAGGGGTGGGGTTGGAAGGTGAAGGAATTGGTGAAGGTTGCTCGTTATCCTTTGTCACAATCACCGGAGTAGGTTTAGGAATCTCGGGTTCCTTATAACCTTTTCCACTTCGGGTGGTGATTGCTTTCATCTCCCCTCTTGGATTTGCAATGGTGTTACTCGGAAGAGAACCCGAAGCAGAGGGTTGATTACTTTGGAAGAAACTAGCCATCATATCCCTTAAGTCATTCGTTTGATTGCTTAAAGAGTTTCGCATGTCATTCCTAAGCTCGGCTCAAAGATCATTCCCTTGTTTAGCCATGTCACCTTTCAAGTTAATAATTTGGCTCTGAAGATCCTTTACCAGCGCATCATTAGTCCTCATGTAAGTTTCGACCTCGTTGTTAAATGTCGTGGGTTGGTTGGGAGGGGGAGCTTGGTAAGCGGGTGGTTGATAGGTGGGTGGTTGGTAAACTTGGTTATTACCTTGAGGTGGATATGGGTTTCTTTGGGTTTGATATTGATTAGGAGCTCGAGGTTGGTTTTGATTGTTGCGATTGAAGTTGTTTTGGTTTTGAGGAGGAAAACCGGGTGGTGAAAGAAAATTGTTTGAACGATAACTTAGCAAATTACGGTCACCTAGAGGACGTGCTTGATAGCCTCCCGTGGAAAAGTTACCGTTAGCCGCATACACGTTTTCCGGATTGTCATGAGTAGAATGAATGAGGACCGCCGCAAGTCTCATAAGAAAGTGCTACAGCTTTAACTTGTTGAAATTGGTTCGTAGCCATGGTTAAGAAATTTTGGTTCATCTCGGCTAGTTAACGGGTGAGTTGGGTGAGTTCAGTTATCTCGGGGTTTGATGAAGTAGAAGAAACATTGACCCTCGGATTATTTCTTGAAGATGCGGAGGAATACCAATTTTTGTGATGAGTGGTCATGTTCTCTATAAGCTCTCTACACTCCTCGGGTCTTCTTTTCATAAATGTACCACCGGTGGCTGCATTAATCCTATCACGATCACGAAAATTTAAACCATTGTAGAAAGTATCCATTAGAGTGACGGGGAGCATATTATGGTTAGGAAAACGATCGATCAAGACATTATAACGTTCACAAGCATTGAAAAGAGACTCGTCGGGTTCTTGAGTGAAACCACTGATTTGATTCCTAAGACTAGTTACCATGGATGGTGGAAAATATCTTGAAAAAAAAAATTTGAGTCATCTCGTCCCATGTATGAATTGAGTTTTTAGGAAGATGATCAAACCATTTTTCGGCATGGTGGGATAAAGTGTGTGGAAAAAGAAGAAGGCGGAGAAAATCCACGGTAACACCGGGCAATTTCATGCTTTGATTGACGGTTATGAATTTATCGAGGTGTTTGTTGGCATCATCATCCGGTAATCCGCGAAATGGGCAAGCATTTTGAACTTGTCGGATCATGTGGTGCTTCAACAAAAATTCCAGAGCCGTGATTTGCATGGGCGTAATCGGTCCTCCACGTCCATTCATAGTCGGTTGGCATAGCTCCTCCATCGTACGAAGGTCGGGTTGAGGGTGATGGTTTTTATTATTCACAACGGGGTGAGGTGGATTATTATTATTATGCACACTGGCCATATCTAGGTCTCTACGAGTCCTGGGCTCAAGATTAGACGAAGATCGAGTACGCATACACTAAAAATGCAATACAATATTTTTTATTTTTTATCTTTTTATTTATTTGTTTTTGGATTATTTTTTTTGAAAGTTTTATATTTTTTAGGGTGTTTTTGAAAAAATTTTAAGCTTTGAAAATAACGTTCCCAAGAGAACGGATCCCAAAATCCAATTTTTCTCACAAAAACCGTTAATCTTTACGAAAAGAGCCGGCAGCGGCGCCATTTTAATATGACTTTTGTTGATGTTCTGTTTGTTGAGTGTTGTTCATACTCGATTTAATTCGAATTGATCACGGTTTAAGGTGGACTTATCGTTTTTGGTAACTAAAAAGGGAAGCTTTGGATTATCTATTATAAACTAAAATGAGTTAAGACAAATGAAAAATATAAAGAGATTAAACAAATTTAAGACTTAATAAAAAAATAAAGTTAAAAATAAAATAAGACAAGACAATATAAAATTAAACTTGAAAAAAATGGTGGGAAAGAAATAAATCTTGAAAAACAACTAAGTAAAAAAACTAAGAACTGCGATCAGATCGCAACTCTCGATCGCAGTCAGCGATCGTAACTTGGATCGCAGTCGATGATCGTAACTTTGATCGTAGTCGACGATCGCAACTTGAGATCGCAACCAATGATCGGAATGACCGATCGCAGTCGACGATCGTAGCTCGAGATCGCAACCAACGATCGCAGTCAGCGATCATGGTCAACGATCACAATTGGATTGCAATGAATGATCGCAGTTTCTGATCGCAAGTAGAAACCCTAAGGCTGATGCGATCACGAAACTCGATCGGAACACGTAAAACCCTTAGAACTTTACGATGGAATGTAAAATGAAAATAAGCAGAACTGAATAGGTACTTTTCTAAAAAGCACTTACCGAAACTTAACAAACTCAATATCAAAGAGAACTAAATAAGCCACGAATGAAAAACTTTCAAGACACTAAATTAGCAAGATTTATAAAATAAACTTTAAAAAGATTAAACTTTTAAAAACACTTAAATGAAAATAAGCTAAACAAGAAATAAGCAAAAATCACAATAAGGAAAGAACATCAATCGCATGAAAATGATAAGAACAAAAAAAAGAACTTTAACCAAATAAACATCAAGATGAAACAAATTATATACTTGAGCCGAATCAAGCTCAAGATTAAAACAAGAAAGGAAGAATATGATAGATTATGAAAAGCTTTAAATTTAAGATAAAGATTCGACACAAATTAAAAAGGAAGATTAAGGATCTTACATGGTAAACTTGAAGAAAGAAGAACAATATTTAAAGACAATATATAAAACTTGAAAAACAATAAAGTGGAGAACTAAACTTAATTAGCTAACACCTCAAAAATGAGAATGATGTCTTCTATTTATAGGAGAGAAGAGTTGGTAGGTGGTTGTGCTTCCTTCTTTCTTTCTTTTGTCTTCTCGACTTTTTAAATAACTCGTCTTTCTCGACTTTGTCTCGGGATTAGTCGAACGATAAAATGAACTCGTCTTCTAATTTTATTGTTTTACTTGACTTGGTTCTTCGACTTCGTCAAACTTCCGTCTTTAGACTTTTTCTTCGATAAATCTTTAGAATAGGCCTTTGACTTCCGTTCTTCTTGCATTTTTAATCTTTTTACTTCGTCTTTTGTCTTTTTCTTTGATAAAAGCCCGTGAAAGCCCGTGTTTCCTTTCTTTTGGTCCTAAAACACAATAAAAACACAAACCACGCATAATTCCGACTTTTACGACATAAATACACGTTTTGGTCTTGTTTTTATTATAATTAAGTGGTAAAAGGATAAGTGTTTTCACACTTATTAGTTAGAAATCGGTTGTGAGTTGAGAGTATGGAGAATGTAATACCTTTGTGGAACCCTCGTGGGTTCCTTATATAGGCGGTGAAACCCTAATAGGATATCACCGTTACTTCAGCCCCAAGCATAAGATAATCACCATAATTAGCTTGATTGTTATCTTCTAATTATGGTGAGTGAATATCCTATTCTTTGAGGCAAATCCCAATCCTGATAGGATTGTGATTCTATCTAACCATGTTTCGGCCGTGCTGGGTCGTGGGTCGCATACATCTTATACGACCACTATTCATTCAAGCCCATAAGCTTAGATGACATTAATCCAACCCATTCGTGCTGGGCCGGATGCGGGTAGTACCCGTGGGCCGGGTTCATAACCCGGTTGGGGACTATATGTCATCAACCTTCAAGTGGAGAGGGTTTTCTTTGGTTAAAAATTTGGTCACTTCCCACAGCTTCTATTTTCCACCTCAAACATCAATCAAGGCGAATGTAGTTAGCAAAGTGTGTGAGTTGTCTTAAGTCAATTTCCATGTAGTTAGCAATAAGTAGTATGCAAAATACAACTACCATTTGGTATACTACATATGTCTCAAATGAAAACTCTAAATACGTACACATACAATGAAGATGACCATGGAACTGGTTTCATGATTCTCAATAATAAACTAATCAAAACATGATGTAGAATATTCATTCCAAAGTGACGAATCATAGAAATTTAACAAATAGGTGCTATAGGGGAAGTTCTAGTTGAACTGACAGGTCTGTATTTGTTGCAAATACCAAATTCAAATCAACCTTCATGTTTTATACAGGAAAGTGAAAATACCAATAAATACAGAACATGTAGATCGTGTAGCATGTAGTCATTATATATGGAAGTTTACAGATGATTACCAAGTAACTTGCAACAAAAACACACCTTTCGAGTACCGACACGTAGTCCACCATTAACAGATAACTTCTCCAAACTTTTGTAGCAAAAGGGGTGTTTGGAACCTGTTTTAACAGTAGCTAAACACCCCTTTTTGCATCTGAAGGGGTGTTTTGCAACTCTTTTAACAGCAGCCAAACACCCCATTTTCTACATATGATCTATTTTTACGACAGTGAAAGAAAGCGAATTACAACTTTAAATGCACAAATAAAAATTATGTGTGATTATATGATTATGCGCAAGATAACCATACGTCACAAAGCTGACATCTAATAAAAAGTCTCAAGCTGTGACTCGGCATTTGTATATCAACAGGTTAATAAGTATGCGATTTACACTTATTTCATCAAACTAACCTACTGATCTTAGCAACTTAAAATCAGAAATTGAGGTTCATATAAACATATACACGGCAAATTCACTTTGGAGTGTTTGGTAGATACATGTACGTTAAATCAAGACGCCTTGTGTTGATTTCAAAAGCCCTTTGAGCCCTGCATTTCCGGTTTGACACCAATAATCCACATTAGTTACGATAGAAAATTTAGTCGACAAAAGATAGAATGGCATCAAAAACAAATAATGCAAATTAACTGTACTAATACTCAACAACTGACTACTTAAATTTTGATTAGATTCTTAAAAATTTACTCCTACACTAGTATTTTCCTTTGTAGTGCAGGATCTATGGCCCACTTGATACTATTTTTATCATTGTATAATGAAAATGTTGCGCTATTGATTACGCCTTAATTGACATGTTCCCATAACTAACATTTTGACACAGCATCCTAAGTTTATATCGAGTCCTAAAAAGGATTATTTGATCATTTACATAATTAGAACATTCGGTGCTATCGTTCTTATCTGATGATGTTATAGCAAAATATATCGTCACTTCAGCTTATTTTTAACTAACAATTTGTAACTTAACCAAAACAATACTTTCCACCATCTCGCAAGTTAATATGAGCTTATCACACATATATGGCAAATGAGTTATATAAACCATTTATAAGCAAGAACGGAGCCGAAAAATAAAGTAATACAGTAGGAACATCAACAATAACCAAATCATACACAAACAATCATTTAACTGAGCTTCCTATACCTATCTTATTAAAAATAGCTAAAATATATCATAATGATACCATTGTCAAAAGGGTGAATGATCGTCGATTTCACACTTCTGATGTGTCTAATTAGTACTGCGGCACTTTTTTTCCTTCGAATGCCCATACCTTAATCTGTACAAAGAAAACTGAAACAATGTATCAGCCGATTGCGTTTATAATTTTGGAAGCATAAGCAGGCATGAAACTTCACCTGCTACATAGGTTCCAAAATATCTAAAAAGTGAGAACGTACCAGAGATTTTGTGAAACATAGGCGAGGATCCAACGACTTCAAATCCGGACTACCTAATGAAAACCTTCCACTTTTTCTTGAAAATATCACACTGGTCTAATGTTAATGTAAAACTGAGGCTCAGAATAATCTAAAAAAGAGGATACATCCGCCATGGCTGGAAATTCAGAAGTTTGCCCCGCCAAGACACGGATAATCTCACTTTTAACGAATCGCACTTGCACTCATCACAACCTCCTAAACTACACCATTATACCATCTAGCAACATTTACAAATACCAAATCGGCTTTGTTGGGACAATTTCAATTACTTTGCATAGTAGCTGACAACGGCATAAGAATTTAGTAAACCATCTAGCAAATACATAGGCTCAGTAAGTATGTAATCGGAAAAAGAAAATACGACCACCATGGCTACAAACCCATCAAGGGTGCCCCGCCAAGCTGCACGTAATCCAAAGTTTACACGAACCCCTTTAAAGGTCCAAATACGATCATCACAACCTATTTATAAAACTTTGATTATCGGACGCACAAAACAGTTTCTTCATTGCCGGCAGTCACGACAACCATCATGACAAAAAGCATGTCGACAACCATCAGGATCGTGAAACTAATACTGTAATAGTTAGAAACCGGTAAATAGACGTACAAACCAATTTGTTCATTGCCTTCAACCATCACAACCCGTAACGAAATAACCAACCCATAAAGTTCAACGGTAAAAAGACGCGCTACCACACGGCTTACCAATCATGAATGTATACTGGGTGGTGAGGCGAGATATTGTTCAGAGCAAAACATGTACACCATAATTGTAGCAACGTTCTACTCAAATTAATGATTTCTTCATGCCATTGTAACTGATTATCATGTCCGAAAAACACACGGGGTTCCAACAGCTGGCACCCTACCATAAATTTAATGGACCAAGAAAATTATTGAACAAACAAAGTCCAATGATGTTCGGCCCGTCGTGGGTGCAAGTCCAAAGACCTACCATGCCAGGCGACAGGTTATATAAACGGCAGCAAACATTCAAAGGGCCCAGGAACATCCCTAACAATTGCATATACCAAAGGGTGAAATATCAACTTTAACCCGGTCTGCTCATGGGCACCAGTCAAAATCCCGGTGGAGCATGAACAACTACTCACTTCATGTTATAAACTTTCTTATATATAATAGAGGAGAATCACGAATCTGTACGAACAGTGATTCTCCTCTATCAAAACTACTTTATCATTTCTGCTTCCTCTCACAAACCTACATCTCATCTCACAAACTCTACACCTACTTCTCTCTACTCTCACGAACCGTTCAGGAAAAAACCGGATACAAACGCTATGGCTGCAACCTCAAGAGCTTACCCCACCAAGATACGTGCGATCTCAGGTTTCACCCGGGTCGTGCAAGCTCATCACAGCCTAAACAATTGCGAATTCCAAAAAAAGAATCATCATATGAGCTAATCACATACAATCGATACTGTAAAACCCGCTTTAAAATACCGTAGAACATTAAATGCATGAAAATATGTATAAATTAAAACTTCACGATTAATTAATATACGACACGCGTCACGAGCATTTAATATAACTGTTACGTATATTAATTAATTACGATAAGTATTACGTATATTACTATTGTTATTAATACATGATAAGTAATTACGTATAAAACTTATAAAACGGGAAAAGAATAAAACATGACATTTAAAATACGAACACACATGATAAATATTCAAGCACGAAAACAAAAATGAAATATGTATAGTAGTGTGTGTGTTTAGTCGGCAAGAAAAGGAGGAAAGAGCTTAGGCCCAGCCTATTTATGCAATGCCAGAAGATAAATAAAACAACCAGGAGATCTCAATTCACTTTTATTAATAAAACCTTAAAAACTAAAGCACGATCTATTTTTCTCTCTCCTTGGCCGCGGCACACAAATCAAGAACACACAAGGATTTTTGGTTTTGATCTTAAAGAATTGGCGGTATTGTGTTCGTGTTCTAAAACATAATCTTGTCACGCAACGATATCTTCTAGTCTTTAATCTTTTTATTTATTGTCCATTATTCTAGAATCATTAATAACACGTATTAAAAACATGGTAATAATAAGGGTTTAATCATGGGTTCGGGTTAAGATTGGATTTGGTTTGTAGTTTACACATAAACCGAGAGCTTCCTTGCTCTCGGTGGTGTTTTATCCCAACCAGTTGCACCCTTATAAGGGTCTGTGGTGGTTTTCTTGTGTCACTCGCAACACCAACACCCCTTCCAGGGGCTGTTGGTTGAATAACGGTGGCAATCGAGAGTCCCCCAGACTCTCGGTAGGTATTAACTAGGCAGCAGGGAGACATAACACAGTCGGGGGGTAAAAACAGGTAAATAGGGGGTACGATGCATAGGGCAGCAGGTCTGGTTTATATATTAGACAAAATAGGGTATGGGATATTGGACAGAACAGGGTATTATATATTAGACAGAACTGAGTTTTGGATATTGGACAGAACAGGGTTTGGTTATTGTACAAAATAGGGGTGTTTGTTTGTTTAGTGCGACCGAGACATGGGAGTCTCGGTAGGCTCAGGTTAAGAGCTCGGGATCATATGGATATTTGTTAAATTTCTTTTGTTAATTTAAATAATATAAATTACATGTTATAATTAAATTAACCATGAAAATTAGGTTATAATTATTTAACATAATTAATCATGAATTTAACCTAAGTATTTATTTATTGACATAGTTAAATTAATATCATACTTTAATTTAATTATATATTTATCAAGCTAAGGTAAAGTTTTATTAAGTGAATCATGTCATATTATTAATTAATAATTCTTAATAAAACCATGTATAATATTATTAATTAATAATTATTATTTTAGCCAAAAGTATTTATTTTAATAAACTTTACTATATAATAATCATGACTTATATTATATGCTTATTAAAACTATAGCTTATATTTTGTACTTATTAATTAAGCTTATTTATAAATATGGAAACTTTCTATTTTTGGAAACTTACTGATTTTAGAAACTTTCTATTTTGGAAACTTACAATTTTTGGAAACTTGCTATTTTTGGAAACATGCTATTTTTCGAAAGATACTCATTATGATACAACAAGTATATTAACACATAAAAACATGAAATACACTAATCAGAATACATGAAACATTAAGAAAACACATGATTAAACATGAATCAGTAAAACAAGTCAAGAACACTTAAGACAAGACAAGAACAAGTAAAACAAGTTAAGAACACGTCAAGTAAACTAATAAACAGTTAAGTATAAGTTAATCAAACAACTCATACACGTCCCTTTTTATTATGTAGCTATCGTGAAGTCGGAGTGATCTTCCACTTTCGTTTTCATCTTCATTACTAGACATAAGGTACGGATATTCCGTCCTTCAGTAAGGACACTCTCTTCCTATATTTGGATTCCCCATTTGCAGCCATCTGTTTTCCCTAATAGTTTACTTTAAACTAAACAGTAATTATACGATTAATATTTTAGATTGCCTGAGCTATATACATGCATGCCAGTTCCACCTAGTTATGGAGGTACCATAACCATAACACTGGAGGCACCGGTGTTATGACTCTTCCGCGGTGAGAGTGATTACTCTGGCGTCCCTTTCAGTTATTTGGCCTATTTTATTATCATCATGTGGGGCGAATGGGTGCATCCTAGTACATGTTTATCAGATTACAAGGTAACTGTGGTATGTGCCTTACATCTGTTACATGGAGTTGATCCCTCCACCCAGACTATTATAATTAGAGGCAACCCCTCTAATTGCATGATGCGGTCACCCCTCTATGTATTCATTCACGGTGATACCTCATGACCTATATGGGCTCTTGGGTATATTTAAAATACAGTTTTCAGTATAAAAATAAACATAAGTCTTTTCTAAATATAAACCAGTCTATAAAACATACACCAGGTTTTCCAGGACATACATTATTTCGCTGCACTATCATTTCATACTTTCATTTCATTCTTTACTTATGTTTAGGCTATTCATTTCATTGTCATTATATCTGTTCACTGAGCGTATTGCTCAGCCGTATATTTCTTTCCATGACCCAAACGGCAGGTACCCAAGGACATACTCGAGCATGGAGAGGACATGCATAGGATGGGAGCTGCCTTATACTTCTTTCCCTTTGCACTTTGTTTACTTTATGCATCTTTTGAGTTTATGTTTGGGGGATGATGTTTGATTTCGGCTATCCTTATGGTCATTTATGTTTTAGGACATTACCTTGTATGCTTTGATGAAACGCCATAATTATCATGTAACGGTCCACTTATCAAAGTAGGGTGTTACATGTACCATCAAAGTCAAGGACCAATCAGTAAGACAGAAAAATGGTCAGCCTGTCGCGGCTGCAAATCGAAGGACTTGTCGTGCCAAGCAACGGGTTATACTAACGGTGTGAGCCCAAACAATTGCGAATTCCAACAACAGAAGCATCATATGAGCTAATCACATACAATCGATCCCATCAACTTCTAAGAACAATCAGTAAGGCAGACAAATGGTGATCCCGTCGTGGTGGCATATCGAAAGACATGTCGCGCCAAGCGAAGGGTTATACTAACCATGTCAAACAAACAAACGACCTAGTTCGAAATAAATCATCCCTCTTTTGTAACCATGGTAGGCTTAGACATGTTATATTCTCAATGTGCAAGTATGAATTTATCACCAAAGGTAACTCCTAAAAAGATAATTAACAAAATGCTAGTTATTTTGCTAAGGATATTAGATAAAAAAACACTAAAAATAAGAGTTGATACCTTTTAATTCAACCCGTACACAGTCTAACAGATCCAACAACAAATAAAAACTCCATAACACAAATCACTTAGAATCCCCCACGATTATAGATCCTGAGATCTTAAACCTACATAATCAAGTTTATAATTAGGGTTTCTATGAAACCTAAAAAATCATCGACACCCATTCAAATCAAACCCCTAAAATAATCAGATGAAACCTAGAACGAATCAGGCGGGGTTTCTAGCAAACCCAATCAAATCAACGAATAGCATTAGGGTTTCTATGAAAACCTCATAAACATCTCAGTCAACCATAGACCATAAGGTTTCCATCAAACAATCAACGGCCATAGGGTTTCCATCAAACCCTCATCAAATCCCCCCAAAATGATAATTTTTTAGAGAAAGAAACAAATAGTGAGGGAGTAAGGCAGACTAAGAAATGATTATATATTTTGTAGCTAAAAACTGTCACCAAAGGCCAATCTATAATTAATGAAAGGCAAGCTCATGTAGTCACCACCACATGAAGACAATTGAAAATTAATAACAAGATTAATCAAAGACACCAAAGGGGCAATCCAAAGACCAAATGGGCAAACACCATTAACTAAAGGGTCAAGAGACCTGTTGCCATTAATTAAGGGGCCAAGGAGGGCCAAGGAACAGAACGGGATGGAGAAGAGAGGGAAAACGGACCACTGTAGGTATGTGAGAGTAGAGAGAAGTAGGTGTAGAGTTCGTGAGATGAGATGTGGGTTTGTGAGAGGAAACAGAAATGATATTTTAGTTTTGATAGAGGAGAATCACTGTTCCTATGGGTTCGTGATTTTCCTCTATTATTAGATAAAGAATTTTGCACAAGGCCTCGGCATATATAGAGACGGCACTGAACCAAGCCACTTGAGCCGGTTTGGTTTAAGATTTTCAAAACCACACGGGTTCAAACCGCGTGATTAGTTTGGCCGGCCAAACCACTTTTTGGAAACCATGTTAACCAATTGACTGAGAATTTTCATTCGAAAAATGGCTGAATAGTATTCCAGAAAGTGATAACACAACTCGACATATGTACGAGTATCAGGGAAGCTTATAAACTTTAATCAATGGAAAAGAATTACACGATCCCTGGTTGCAAATTGAAACTTGGACAATCAAACATTTCGCACGTGGTGGTGACTTCTCTGAATTGTTTTCTTCAGGTCTAGAAAACATACCCATCGATATGAATGGATCTGTCAAGTTCATTTTTGGTTTTTGGATGTTTGTAGCAACTAAAGTTCATTTTTGTTTTGATCTTCAGTTGAAATTGATCTGTTACATGGGTTAAAATACTATTTTTTTTTCTGAAAGTTTATGGACTTAAAATCGATAGTCGTGTGATAGGATCGAACTCGAGATCACGGGATTGCACACATTACGTGAAGGGTTAATTTATTATTAAATATATTTATTAAATCAAACCGTAGCTTAAACTAACGATCGTTAAGTAATTAAAAGTTAAGTATTAAACGACCGTTATAGAATGTTATAGAAGCTAAAAGAAGGTGTCGGAAAAGTTCCGGAAACACCTTTGTGGGCTTGTGTATAATCGTCATAGAAGGAGATAAAAGGGAAGGGAAAATATTTTGTTGCCTTAATTTGTTTAAACCTTAGAGGAAAAGTTTTTTCCAAGGTGTATATAAACAAACCAAAGAGCTTCATAATTTTTACCACACATCTCTCTTTCTTGCTCCTAACCGTCGGCCAAACAAACACCCAATTAGGGTTCTTCTTTGATTTTCATTAAGCTATTCTAGATCTAGTCCTAGCCCCTCTCTAGGGTTGTTGGTTAGATCTTCCATAGACTTGGAAGCTCGGTTTGTTCGTGCTAGACTCACGGTTAACTCGCCGTATCACGTGTGTACAAGATCGCGGTGTAGTCTTGCTTTAGACTACATCCTGGTGGTGTTCGTGATCTATCTCTACCGGTGACCGTTCCGTAGACTTGTAGATCTTGCTAGGATAAAGTTATGTAACCCTAATCTTGGTTAATTATAATTGTGTTAAATTAATGATCTTGTTAATTTGCTTCCGCTGTATGTGCTTTGATCCGTATTAGGGTTTTTATAATTGTTATGATAAATATAAACCTTCAGTGGCATCGAGAGCCGTTTTAACATGATTATGATTTTCAAGATCTAAATTTTTTTAACTAATATTGATTTGTGTTAAAAATTACATGTTGTTTTTAGGTTTTATAAAAATTAGGTTTTTTGTTTTTTATTGTTTTTAAATTCGGATCTGTCGAATTTTTTATTATAAAAAAAAAATTTAGTAAACCCTAAAATTACATGGTAATTAAACTTTAGATGTTTTGCATGAATTAATTGTTATGTCATGTGTGGTTACGATCCGTAGTTTTTTAATTGTTAAGAGAATGTGGGAGATCCGTAATAAACATACATGTTTTACGGATCATATAATTTTGATTGCTATTTGCTTTATTTGATTCAAAGTTTTAAAATTAGGGAAGACTTTTTATGTTTATAAAAACCCTAGGTTTGATGTTCTTTGGATAAACTGTTATGCATGTGGCTATTTGATTTAGTTTTTTTTGTACTACTTGTTTTCATGCCTTTTTATATTGTATGTTGTAACAAGGGTAGTTTTTTTTAAGAAAAATAATATGGACTAAATCTTATCAAAATTAATAAATTGTTTTGAGGTCTAAATTACATATGATTTGCGTTGATTAGAATTGAAATAGCAACTTAACGGCCTACTCAATTTTGGAAAACTATAAAGTGGGTATAACGCACCGCTGGTCAAGTACCCGGTTAAGGAAGGAGGTGTTATGCTTCAGCGCTGACCAAATTCCCGGCTCGCCTGTGCGTCAAAATTGGAATTACCTACGGTTGTTATTTGTTTAATTCTTTAAGGTTGATTTAACTGCATTAATTCACATCCGAAACACAATGAATAAGGTTATTGCTTTGTGCTTTAGCTAAGTTCTAGAAAAAGTACGGTGTGAATTTAGTTGTGTGTAAAATATTTAATTGGTTTAACCAATACCTCAACTTGCAAATATATGATGAAATTTTAGTCTCACCAAAAAGTTTACCAAAAACATTTTTATTAAACTTGTGTTATGGAGATCTATGATTTGGTTGATGCTCTACATAGTTGCAAGCAAGCTCCTGGAAAGTTCATAAGTGCCCATTATATGGAAATGAGGGGTTATATGGAACAACTCATCGCACTAGGACAACCCTTTGATCATAATATGGCTATTAACTTGATCAATAGGTCCCTTAATAAGGACTTCAATGATTTCGTTCGTAACTATAATATGCATTGCACGGGGAAGACGGTTAATGATCTGCATGTAATGCTCATTGACTTTGAAAAGGGGGTTGAAAGATAAGGCATCCACTGCTACTCTTCAAGTACTTTATGTGCAAAAGGGTAGAGTGACTAAACCAAAACCGCAAGTGAATAAGAAGCAGAAAGGCTAAGGCAAGGTTGATAAGATCAAACAAGTTGCGACTCCATCAAAACCAAAGCAGAACTTTGTCAAGAAAGGTCAATCTCAGAAAGATGAGACTTGTCACCACTGCAAGATGACTGGACACTAGAAGAGAAATTTCTCTCTCTATCTCCATGAAATGCAAGAACATAAGAAGAAGGCTGAGCTAGCTGCTGCAGCATCTTCAGGTAACTTATTTATGATAGAGTTATTTAATCTTACATACAAATCAAAATCCTGGGTATATGATACGGGATGTGGTATTAACATTTGTAATATCCTGTAGGGATTTGAGTTGAAGAGGAAGCTTTCCTATGGGGAACAATTTCTGCAAGTGGGCAATGGCGCACAAGCAGCGGTTGAAGCTATAGGAATATTTAAATTAGTTTTACCTTCGGGTTTAGTACTGTTTTTAAATAATTGTCATTATGCACCTTCAGTTGTTAGGGGTGTCATTTCCTTTTCTTGTATGTTGGATCTTGGATTTAATCACACAATTGATAATAATAGAATTTCTGTTTTCAAAGATGGTTTATTCTATTTTGATGCAATTTCTGTGAATGGTGTTTTTGAAATTAACATGCATGATAATAATTCCAAGAGGAAAATTAATTCTGTTTTTAGCATGAATAAGAAGAGAAAGTTAGACAAGAACTCTTCTTATCTTTGGCATTGTAGAATTGCCCATATTGAGAAGACTCGCATACAAAAGCTTCAACGTGATGGTCTTTTGGAAAATATCAATGATGAATCATTTGATAAATGCGAATCTTGTATCTCTGGAAAGATGACCAAGAAACCTTTTAATAGCAATATTGAAAGGGCTACTTGGTTTAATACATACTGATGTGTGTGGACCACTTAGACATGTGTCAAGGAAAGGTGCTAGCTACTTCTTAATGTTTACGGATTATTATAGCCGTTATGGTTATGTTTATTTACTTAAGCATAAACATGAGGTATTTGAAACATTTAAAACGTTTAAAGTAGAAGTAGAGTTACAACTAGGAAAGAAGATTAAAGCTCTTCGTTCTGATCGAGGTGGTGAATATTTAAGTCAAGAGTTTAAAGATTATTTAAGTGAGAATGGAATTGTTCAGAAACTTACTTCTCCACATACTCCACAACAAAATGGTGTATCTGAAAGGAGAAATCGTACATTATTAGATATGGTGCGATCTATGTTTAATCTTACAACTTTACCATTATCCTTTTGGGATTATGCTCTTGAATCTGCTGTTCGTTTTCTGAATATGGTTCCCACAAAGAAGGTTGATAAGACACCATATGAACTATGGCATGGCAAGAAGCCATATTTGTCTTATTTGAAAATCTGGGGTTGTGAGGCGTATGTGAAACGTGCCTCTGGAGATAAACTCCGACAACGCTCAGTAAAATGTATCTTTGTAGGTTACCCTAAGGGAACTATGGGTTACTACTTTTATTATCCGGCTGAGAACAAAGTAGTTGTGGCTCGGTATAGAGACTTCCTTGAAAGTGATCTTGTAAATTAAGAAATCAGTGGGAGAAATTATGATCTTGAAGAAATTCAAGAAGATACATTGCCTTCTGAAAATACTAGCGAAGAAATTTCTGTAGAACCAGAAAGTCTGGGAGTTCCACCGGAATTAATTCCTCCACGTAGCTCTCAAAGAACCATACGTGCGCCAGACAAACTATGTCTTTACATAGAGGATGATGAGGAGGAACTAGGGGATCTTGGTGAACCTGCTAACTATCGATCCACAATGTCTAATCCTGAAAAGTCAAAATGGATAGTTGCGATGAATGAGGAAATGAAATCCATGGAAATCAATGATGTTTGGATTCTTGTGGATGCACCTAAAAATGCTAAAGTAGTGAAAAATAGGTGGATCTACAAGAAGAAAACCGACATGGATGGTGAAATACAATCCTATAAAGCACGTTTAGTAGCTAAAGGTTTTATTCAAACTTTTGGCGTAGACTACGAGGAGACATTTTCTCCTGTAGCAGACTTACGAGCTATTAGGATTCTCATAGCTATAGAAGCATACTATGACTATTAGATATGGCAAATGGATGTTAAAACTGCCTTCTGGAACGGTCGCTTAGATGAAGACATCTATATGCAACAACCAGAAGGGTACGTTGATCCTAAATATCCAAAACGCGTGTGCAAACTTCAAAGATCTATTTATGGTTTGAAGCAAGCATCACGTCAATGGAATAAGTGATTTGATGAAGAAATCAAAAAGTTCGGATTTATTCAAAATCGTGATGAGTCATGTGTATATCGCAAAGCTAGTGGGAGTAATGTAGTGTTCCTAATTTTATATGTCCATGACATATTAATCATGGGAGTAACATTCCAAGACTTAAGGAAGTTAAGGATTATCTTGGTAAATGTTTTTCTATGAAGGATTTGGGAGATGTTGCATATATTCTGGGAATTAAAATCTATCGAGATAGGAGTAGACAGTTAATTGGTCTTAGTCAAGATGCTTATATTGATAAGATATTAAAGAAGTATAACATGCATAACTCTAAGAAAGGTTTTCAACCGATGGAGGTTAAGCATGAGTTAAGTCATGAGAAAGATGCATCAACACCTGAAGAGGTGGCTTACATGCGAAAGGTGCCTTATGCTTCGGTTGTAGGAACTATTATGTATGCTGTAAGGTGCACAAAGCCTGATGTGGCGTTTGCTCAGAACTTGGTCAGTAGATACCAACAGAATCCAGGAAAGTTCCACTGGAATGCTGTTAAGCATATTCTAAAGTATTTGAGAAGTACGAAAGATATGTTTTTGGTATTCGGGGGTAAACCAGACACAGAATTGAATGTAACAGGGTTCTGTGATGCGTCCTGGCAATGTCATAAAGACGATACGAAGTCTCAGACGGGTTACGTATTTGTCATTAATGGAGGAGCAGTTGACTGGAAGAGCAGTAAGCAGAAAACCATTGCTATGCATGCGACTCAATCCGAGTACATGGTCGCTTCAGAAGCTGCAATGGAAGCTGTTTGGATTAGGAAGTTTATTGGAGATCTTGGAGTGATGCCTTCAATTAAAGAACCTATTGATATATATTGCGACAATTATGCTGCAATTATATTCGCCAATTTAAACGTAGATATCACTACGTTCGAGAACAACTGAAAGCTCGAGAAATAAAATTAATAAAAGTTCACACAAATGATAACGTAGCTGATCCTTTTACTAAGGCTTTATCTAGGCCAAAGGTAGTCAAGCATGCCAAAGCTATTGGGCAGCAACTAGCTAGCGAATTCTTGCAATAAATCTGTTGATTAGTATTTGGATAAAGGATGTAAGACATTATTGAAATGATGAAATACAGATTGGATTTCGTTTATTTTTCTGTTATTTGATTTTGTATCCTATTTTACATGTTTTAATCCATGAGCATTATGATGTTTCTAAATGTCCGTTGTCGATTAATAATATGGGAGTATTATTAAACTAAGACAATTCAAAATGATGACAGAGTATACTTGAAAGTATATTGGTCAATTTTGATGATATTTGATGGATCAAATATTGGACTTATCCTAACTATATGATTTTACTTTATGGATCTTTGTCATTAAGTAAATCATAAATAGTTATCCTTAGACCTGAGATACCAGAAAACTGCATTGAATGTAGTGCATTTCTGTGAGATAACCTAACGTTAAACGTAACTGGTAGCTATAAGGGTTATTTTCAGAAGTGTTGCAAAGTTCATGTGTTTTGCTTGTAGTCGAGATGGGATTTGTTTCCTTCAAATTATTTTTGAAGTATAAATACAGCTGGGCCCCTCGGGGGAGTAGTAAGATGTTTGTGTGGCCACACCCAAATGTGTTTTGGTAATCTTGCTATATCCGTAAACGAGAAACAGAATAGTTAATGAAAGGAATGACTGAGATCCATTTCCTTATTAACTACGTATTTGAAATGAAAGGATAATAATAATTATTATATATCATTAAAAGGTTTTGTCCAGGAAACCTTACTCGAGTTGTACTAGTGACATTGTTAGTGTAACTAGACGCTAATCAATGTGATCACGATATTCGAATTTTGTCCAAGTGGGAGCTGAAAGTTTATGGACTTAAAATCGATAGTCGTGTGATAGGATCGAACTCGAGATCACGGGATTGCACACATTACGTGAAGGGTTAATTTATTTATTAAATATATTTATTATATTTATTAAATCAAACCGTAGCTTAAACTAACGATCGTTAAGTAATTAAAAGTTAAGTATTAAACGACCGTTATAAAATGTTATAGAAGCTAAAAGAAGGTGTCAGAAAAGTTCTGGAAACCCATTTGTGGGCTTGTGTATAACCGGTCATAGAAGGAGACAAAAGGGAAGGGAAAATATTTTGTTGCCTTAATTTGTTAAACCTTGGAGGAAAAGTTTTTTCCAAGGTGTATATAAACAAACCAAAGGGCTTCATAATTTTTACCACACATCTCTCTTTCTTGCTCCTAACCGCCGGCCAAACAAACACCCAATTAGGGTTCTTCTTTGATTTTCATTAAGCTATTCTAGATCTAGTCCTAGCCCCTCTCTAGGGTTGTTGGGTAGATCTTCCATAGACTTGGAAGCTCGGTTTGTTCGTGCTAAAATCACGGTTTACTCGCTGTATCACGTGTGTACAAGATCGTGGTGTAGTCTTGCTTTAGACTACATCCTGGGGGTGTTCGTGATCTATCTCTACCGGTGACCGTTCCGTCGACTTGTAAATCTTGCTAGGATAAAGGTATGTAACCCTAATCTTGGTTAATTATAATTGTGTTAAATTAATGATCTTGTTAATTTGCTTCCGATGTATGTGCTTTGATCCATATTAAGGTTTTTATAATTGTTATGATAAATATAAACCTTCATTTTCTTCGATCTATAGTCTTCAAAACAATATTCTGATTGTTTAAAACTGTTTTGTTACATGAAAAAGTAAAAAATGATTTTTAAGACAAAGGGTAAATAAGACATTTAGGTTTTTCAGGATTGTGTGATTCATGATAGAAAAAGAAACATACGTTAAAACAATCCTTTCTTGTAACAACAATATTAATCTGAAAAGAAGCTATAAAAAGAAACAACCCCTTACTAAAGAAAATAAGTAACAATGATGAACAACACCTACTTAACGGGCAATGACAAATTGAAAATAACAATGCCAAATCTCGCCGCAGACTATGAGGAGGTATGATGGAGATATCAACCATACACAAAGATAAAGAAACATCATCTACAGAGCAGAGCCAAACCAGAGCCAGAGTATAAAATCATCGGGTGCATAAAATTTTTAATACAAATATCTATATAATACATACTTTTGAGACAGAGTAATACAAGGTTTTTGACACCCCGTATAAAAATATATTCGTTTAAGTGTGTCTAATCGAATTGATCTGGTTAACTATGCGACTCAGTCGTTCTTTGGTGAAATAAAAGTTGTTGTGTCGTTGTAGTATTTAAAAGTGCAAAACTTAAAAGTAAATGGCGGTAAATTAAATCTAGACTAATTAAAACTAAAATTGTGCAATATTAAAAGCTTTGAAAAGTAAATAACGAGAAATTAAGTGACGTGTAATTAAAACTTGACGAAAATTAAAATTTGAACTTAAAAATTAAACAAGACAAATTAGAAAAACAAACTTAAGCGGAATACATTCCGACCGGAATCAAGATCAGAATGTAAACTTACCTCTTGATCGGAATGTTGATCGGAAACACCTTGGTCGGAATGCTGTCACCTATCCTGATCGGAATAACCAAACAAACCCTTTGATCAGAATGTGTACTCACCAATCTGAATGAAGACAAAGACACCCCTATCGGAATGTGTATCGGAATCCATTAATCGAAATGCAACCTAAGGAGATCTCATCGGAATGTGGTACCTAGGTCCCGTCGGAATATCACTCAAAAACACCCCTGTCGGAATGCAAATCGGAATTCTTGTTGAATCTTGAAACCCTTTTCCGATGGTAGATCGGAATCCCCGTCGGAATGCAAATACCTTTTCCGACGGGTGATAATCGGAATATAGTAAAGGAAAAACGAAATAAGCTAGTTCTAATAAGCTATAAACCAAATAAGCACACACCTAAAATCCTAATCAAAACAAGTATAAGTAAAACTAATAAGCTAAAATTTAAAGACTTTTAAAAACTCGAAATGAAAAAGGTGTACGAAATCAAACTTTTATACAAAAATAACTTTTATAAAAACTTAAGAAACTTTAAGATAAACACAAATAAGCTATAAAAATCAATAAACCAAAACAATCAAAAGCATAAAAACATAACCTTTAATCAAATAAGCAACACAAAAAGCATGTAAACAATAAGATTAAAGCATGGAAAGAAAGGTAGATGAGAGATTAAGACAAGAAAATTAAAGAACACTTACTTGGAATTAAAAGGTATTAAAAGTGCAAGACAAGTATTTAAATGACATGTAATTAAAGTGCAAGGAAAATAAAATGGAAGAGCTAATTGTCACTATTAGCCAACAAAATGAAATGATTATCCTAATGATCTATATATAGGGGAGGATTAGGGAATGCTTAGGAAGCTTCATCCCCTCCTTCATTTCTTCTTAATTGCACCATCAAGTCCTTCCCTTCTTAATCTTTTGTTAATCTTGGACTTTAATGACTTTTGGCTCGGGATTTCTTTAAACTCGTCTTTTAATTCTTCAATATATAAGACTTGAGTTCTTCGGCTTTTAGTAAACTTCCGTCTTTTGACTTTTTCTTCGTTAAAAGCCCGTAAATGCCCGTGTTTTATCCACTTTTCACCTTTTCGTCCTAAATCACAACAAAAACACAAACCACGCATAATTCCGACATAAATGACATAAAATACACGTTTTGGCTCGGTTATTATTGTAATTAAGTGGTAAAAAGGATGGGTGTTTACACACCTATCAAATCCCCTACACTTGACCATTGCAATGTCCTCATGCAATGCATTAGTTACAAAGCAAGATTACATTTTTCATCATAATCAATCCACGTTGGCCTTTATTAAAGAGATAGAAAATTATAAACATTAAAAGTAAAGAAATCAAAAACATACCTTGGGTTTTGGAAATGTCATGAATGATCATCATCCTCAAGTTTTCACTTTCTCCAAACCAAGCTTAAAAACGAGATCATTGTTATTATAAGTTGGCAAACTAACACGAACTCATGTGGGCCAATTACTCACTTAGACTCCCTTATTCCTAGGTGTGTCTCTTATATTTTATTGTTGTCTTGAATGATCACGAGGATGCATTGTTGACTTATTTTGATAGTTATTTAGTCCGAAAATAAAGTGAACGATTTAATCAATAGTTAGCTAAAGGACAAAATCTTTTAAAATTGCTTCTCGGGACCTCATAAAGTTCATATCTTTGCATAACTCGCTTCGCGATTTGAGACCTTTCTCGGACCGATATTTGGCAGCGACTTCATACTTCAAACCTTGAGAGACGTTCATGAAATTATGGTCTTCTCTTCATAATGGAATTTCTTCACTTGAAGTTTTGAGAGATTCATACTTGGACCACGACTTCTTCATTTTTCTCCAATCTTTATTTTGGACTTTGATATACAACGATCCGCCTCCTTTTTGGACTTGGATCTATTTATCCTCATACCTTGTTAGGGCCTTTTCGGATAGACTTCTCCATGACTTTTTGGGGAGTATTTTGCTTTTCGTCGTGTGTCTCGATCCTTCATATTGATTTTCGATAAATGATTCTTCACATCACTTGGGATCTTTAGCAACAAAATGTAGCCCTCATGCCTTGTTAGGGCCTTTTCGGACTCGCCAATCTTCGCATCCCGCTTCAATAAGTTATGCCTTGGCTATGAACTCTAATCCATACCGAGCAACTTTTAAACGATCTTGGGTTAGAAGCTAAGTAACTTTTCAAATCGTACAACCTTATTTATTGCAGATAAATTTATTAGCAAGCGATGGGATAATAGCCTCATAATTAACTCACATAAATTCACGAAAGAGTACCGAACTTATAATTAGCTCTATCATCTCTCGTTCTCTACAGTTTAAAATCTCAAGGAATGAGACTCGTGGATGCTTAGCCTATTAAATCAAAGTTTTGGGTTTTCGAGTCACCTACAGGATCTTGCAAACTCTTAGACTTTTTCAAGTTTAGAAATCGCATTTTAAAGTTCCCTTGATAAACGACTCTCTAGGATCAACTATAGGAACTTGCGAAAAGTTCTAGTTCTTAACCCGTGAGAGTTAAGACTTTCGCGTTTTATAGCTCCCTATATAAAAGCCTAGCAAAACTTGACTTAAACACGTTAAGGATACTAGCTAGAGTAACTTAGATAAGTAAACTCGGGTTGAGTCAAAAGATTCACAACGTTTAAAAATAAAAACCACTTTATTAAAGATTTATTCTAGCAAGGAAAGCAAATAACTATACAAAGGGAAAAACTAATAGGCCAAAATAGATCAAAAATTTTGAAAATGTCGAAAAAATTGATTTTCCGATTAAAATGAGGACAAATACAAGGAAAAGGCCACTTAACTTCGATAGAAGTCCCCCCTACACTTAACATAAACATTGTCCTCAATGTTTAAGCATGTGGGAGTAAACTCCCCTACACCTAGGACATTGTGCACTTTGTTTAAATCTTGCTAAGGAAAGGACTACTAAAGAGATTCCTATTTTAATATTGAGAAAATATAAAATAGTGAATCGAAAAGAGTTTAGGATAGAACCGGGAAGAAGGGAACACGGAATCACGGGTCGTCAAGAATCATCAAGAGTGGATCATTGAGCATGAATCCCTGATTAAGAGAGGAGAGGAAATAGCAAACACCAACAGGTCTCCCCTACACTTAGGATAAAGAAAGAGAAAAGATAGATACATGGGTTGCCTCCCAAGAAGCGCTTGATTTTTGATTACCGAGTCGTGAGCCTGACTCGACCTTGATCATCATAGGAAGAAGCATGAAACATATCCACCAGGATCAAAGACATAGTTTTCATCCATCAAATAGCACAAGCTTAAGGCGAACAAGGCAAGCCAAAGAAGAGTAGGCAAGGTTCCCTTAAGCAGCGATGGAGCACGGTGGAAGCAAGGGTGAAGTGGTGCAAGCAGATTTCCATAAGTTCCAAAAATATTTCCTTTTATTTCAGCAGGTGGATACTGTGATGGCTGCAGAATATCGATACCGGGGTCGAACACCTTTTCCTTTAGGGGAAAATAGCACTCAGGCTCAACAGAGTGTGAAGATGATCCGCGATGAAAATGCACAACCTCGTCCTCAGAAGGGGGACAAAGAGGTGTTAAATCATATGTGCTGCGGATATTGGTGTCGACCGGTTTCTTCTCCTTTGAAAGAATGTTCTTCAAATCCAAAGTAGGATCAAGACGATAATCTTCAAAATCTAAAGGAGGTGCATCACTCTCATGAGGGAAGTAAGTGTTGAGAAACGTAGAGAAGTCTTCCTCAAAAGAGTAATCATCCAAAGTAGGATTAAGCATGGATGACGGAGGATCTTCATCATGTGAAGAATCACTCGAAAGAGTATCGGCCTCATCAAAATCATCATATGTGGGCAGATCGGGATACTCGGAAGTAAGGTCATCATAATCATCCGAATCTGAGCTAGAATCACCATCATAAGCATCGAAGATCGATGGAGAATCATAAATGGGATAAGGTCCCAAATTGGAGAAAGAATCATCCACATCATCTTGAAAAAGTGGATTATCAATGCAAGAATCGAATATAGGATTGTTGTAGACGACAAAATCATCGAGCACATTAATCATATTCGCAGATTCTCGTCTAAAGGATTTGCTTGTAAGCTTCCCCAGTTTGAACACTTGTGCATCATCCCCGACTCTTAAGATTAACTCACCTTCAACAACATCAACTAAAGCTCGTCCGGTTCTCAAGAATGGCCGACCAAGTATTAAAGGAATACGAGGGTCCATTTCATAATCAACAACGAAAAAATCGACCGGGAAATTAAATGTGCCAAATTTGATGAACACATCTTCGGCAATACCAACGGGGTAAGCGAGAGTGCGATTTGCAAGTTCAAGAGTCATCTGTGTTGGAGTAAGGTCGGGTAATGATAGTGTTTTCCAAACACTCAAAGGCATAAGATTAATACTGGCCCCGAGATCAGCTAGGGCAGTAAATTCTTCAGTTTTGTTGAAAATGCAAGGCAACACAAAATGACCGGGATCTCCAAGCTTTTTCGGAAGTTCTTTAAGAATAACTGCAGAGCAGTTTTCATTTAAGCGTGTGTTGGCGAGCTCAATCAGCTTCTCCTTCTTGTTAAGCAATTCCTTAAATGCTTTAACAAATTTCGGCATGTGGACAAGTGCTTCAACAAGGCTCGTGTTGATGTTCATTTGAGAGAGCATCTTCACATAGCTTGACACTTGACAGTCATTCTTGGTTAGCTCGTTGGTCTGGCCTAAGCGAGAAGGATATGGGATATTGGGTTTGGGTGGTGAAGGTGAAGGTGGTAAAGGTTGAGATGTTGAAGGGTTCTTCTTGGGAACATCGTCATGACGAGGCGGAGACGGTAATGGTGCACTAATACTAGGTGTAGGAGGAGTAGGGATAAATGGTGGTGGAGGAGGTGTAGATGATAGGGGCGGGATCGGTGGTCCTACGATGGTGACTCCACTACGGGTAGTAATAGCACTCACATTTGCTCGCGGATTGGTGACGGTGTTTGAAGGTAGAGAACTCGAAGTAGAAGGTTGAGCTGCGGGTAAGAAACTAGCCAGCATATTCTTCAAATCATTTGTTTGATTGCTGAAGGAGGATTGAATATTATCTCGAAGCTCGGATCTAAGGTCATTTCCTTGCTTGGTAATATTTCCTTTCAGATTGATAATTTGGCTCTGCAGATTCTTGATTTGCTCACCTTGGGTTCTCATTATTGCTTCAACATCGGGGTTAATGGGTGGGGTTTGTTGAGCGGGTGGGTGATAAGGATTAGAAGCTCTTGGTGGGATTTGGTTGCTTCTATTGTAGTTGTTGGTGGGGTTTTAGTTTTGAGGAGAAAAACCGGGTGAAAGGTAGTTGTTTGACCGGTAACTCAGCAAATTTCTATCCCCTTGAGGTCGAGCTTGGTAATTTTCCGGTGAATAATTACCATAAGTTGCATACACATTTTCCAGATTTCCTTGTGTAGAAGGACAATCGGTGTATGAGTGAGGACCGCCGCATGTTTCACAAGAAGGTGCAACCGCTTTAACTTGTTGTTGTTGGTTTGAAGCGAGAAGCAAGATACTTTTGCTCATTTCAGTCATCATGCGGGTGAGTTCGGTCATATCAGAGTTTGCTGAAGTAGAAGAGACATTGACTCTCGGGTTTTTCCTTGAAGAAGCGGAGGAATCCCAGTTTTTGTGGTGAGTAGTCATGTTCTCAATGAGCTCTCTACACTCCTCGGGTCTCCTTTTCATAAATGTGCTCCGGCGGCTGCATTAATCGTATCACGATCACGAAAAGTCAATCCGTTGTAGAAAGTATCAATTAAGGTCACAGGGAGCATGTTGTGGTTTGGACAACGATCAATCGAGACATTATATCTTTCCCAAGCATCAAAGAGAGATTCATCGGGATCTTGCATGAAACCGTTGATTTGATTGCGAAGGCTCGTGACCATGGATGGTGGAAAGTAGCGCGACAAAAAGCGTTGAATCATGTCATCCCAAGTATGAATGGAATTCTTCGGGAGACGATCAAACCATTTCTCGGCGTGGTGTAATAAAGTATGTGGGAAGAGTTGAAGGCGAAGAACATCCATTGTGGCACCGGGCAACTTCATGCTTTGAGTGATTGTAATGAACTTGTCGAGGTGTTTGTTGGCATCATCATCAGGCATTCCTCGGAATGGGTTAGTTTGCACTTGCTGAATCATGTGGTGCTTCAACGAAAACTCCGGAGCCGTGATATGCATCGGCGCAATCGGTCCTCCTCGTCCAAACATGGTAGGTTGACAAAGCTCCTCCATTGTCCGAAGATCGGGCTGTGGAAGAACATTGTTGTTATTGTTGAGGTGCGGTGGATTATTGTTGTTGTTAACACCTGACATACTTAAATCTACTCGAGTCTCGGGCTCTTGATAATTAGAAGATCTAGTACGCATACACCTAAAAAGACAAAAGAAAACAAAATAAAATCTTTTTGGATTTTTGAAATTTTTTATTTTTATGGATTTTTAATAATTTTTAATTTTTATGGTTTTTTGAAATTTTTGTGCAAGAAAATAACGCTCACAAGTGAACGGATCCCAAAAAGAAACGCGTCTCTCACAAAAAACCGTTAATCTTTACGAAAAGAGCCGGCAGCGGCGCCATTTTAATACAAGGTTTTTGACACCCCGTATAAAAATATATTCGTTTAAGTGTGTCTAATCGAATTGATCTGGTTAACTATGCGAATCAGTCGTTCTTTGGTGAAACAAAAGTTCTTGTGTCGTTGTAGTATTTAAAAGTGCAAAACTTAAAAGTAAATGGCGGTAAATTAAATCTAGACTAATTAAAACTAAAATTGTGCAATATTAAAAGCTTTGAAAAGTAAATAACGAGAAATTAAGTGACGGGTAATTAAAACTTGACAAAAATTAAAATTTGAACTTAAAAATTAAACAAGACAAATTAGAAAAACAAACTTAAGCGGAATACATTCCGATCGGAATCAAGATCGGAATGTAAACTTACCTCCTGATCGGAATGTTGATCGGAAACACCTTGGTCGGAATGCTGTCACCTATCCTGATAAGAATAACCAAACAAACCCTTTGATCGGAATGTGTACTCACCAATCGGAATGAAGTCAAAGACACCCCTATCGGAATGTGTATCAGAATCCATTAATCGGAATGCAACCTAAGGAGATCTCATCGGAATGTGGTACCTAGGTCCCGTCGGAATATCACTCAAAAACACCCCTGTCAGAATGCAAATCGGAATTCTTGTTGAATCTTGAAACCCTTTTCCGATGGTAGATCGGAATCCCCGTCGGAATGCAAAACCCTTTTCCGACGGGTGATAATCGGAATATAGTAAAGGAAAAACGAAATAAGCTAGTTCTAATAAGCTATAAACCAAATAAGCACACACCTAAAATCCTAATCAAAACAAGTATAAGTAAAACTAATAAGCTACAATTTAAAGACTTTTAAAAACTCGAAATGAAAAAGGTGTACGAAATCAAACTTTTATACAAAAATAACTTTTATAAAAACTTAAGAAACTTTAAGATAAACACAAATAAGCTATAAAAATCAATAAACCAAAACAATCAAAAGCATAAAAACATAACCTTTAATCAAATAAGCAACACAAAAAGCATGTAAACAATAAGATTAAAGCATGGAAAGAAAGGTAGATGAGAGATTAAGACAAGAAAATTAAAGAACACTTACTTAGAATTAAAAGGTATTAAAAGTGCAAGACAAGTATTTAAATGACATGTAATTAAAGTGAAAGGAAAATAAAATGGAAGAGCTAATTGTCACTATTAGCCAGCAAAATGAAATGATTATCCTAATGATCTATATATATGGGAGGATTAGGGAATGCTTAGGAAGCTTCCTCCCCTCCTTCATTTCTTCTTAATTGCACCATCAAGTCCTTCCCTTCATAATCTTTTGTTAATCTTGGACTTTAATGACTTTTGGCTCGGGATTTCTTTAAACTCGTCTTTTAATTCTTCAATAAATAAGACTTGAGTTCTTCGGCTTTTAGTAAACTTCCGTCTTTTGACTTTTTCTTCGATAAAAGCCCGTAAATGCCCGTGTTTTATCCACTTTTCACCTTTTCGTCCTAAATCACAACAAAAACACAAACCACGCATAATTCCGACATAAATGACATAAAATACACGTTTTGGCTCGGTTATTATTGTAATTAAGTGGTAAAAAGGATGGGTGTTTACACACCTATCACCGAGTTTATTTTGAAAAAATAGATGATTTTAACAAATATATATACTACACGACAAAATTTTATCGATTCTCGTACATTCCGAGACCACTCCTAGCTCCGCCCCTTATCACCTACTTAACGGGCAAAGACATCTAGCCTAAATAATCAATAAGTTATTTTTATTACATTGAAGAACAAATAGGTTACTGTAACGTAACAACAAACTTGCGTATGGCCAGTTTAACAAATTCAGAGAGCTTACCATTTGCAAGTTATTCAATCATCTATTTAAACTAACATAACACAGTTTTTAGCTTCTCTCTTCATCAATTTTTTCTAAAAATACTATGTCCTAATATTGTGCCACGTGGCAAGCCAAGTTTTTATATACACATTTTGAGTTTACACTGACCAGTTATTACCGAGTATTTCAATTCTATTACATATGGAAAGATAATAAAGATATAAGGTATGTCAATGATTAATATATGGAAGTTGCTAATTTTCTCACGTCAATGATTCATATCATTAATTTCCTGATTGACAATTTACCATCAATTTTATAAATAGGATACATTACTTTTATTTTTGAACATCAGATTCTATTAAAAGGATACATTACTTAGTAAGATCATCTATACATATCATTTCACAATAATACTCTTATTCCTTCTTATCATAACCAAATGGTTTGGCAATGGTTAATTTCATCTGGAACCTCTGTTGTAAGAGACATTATTATCTTACGTGTTCTATACTTATATTGTTTGAACTTTCTTAACAAGACCCGGTGTCAGTGTGTTGATTTCAAAGGGTCTGTTGTACACCTTTGACTTCAAGTTCTTCTAAGAGATTTTGCAATGTAAAACCGAAGCCTTGGGCCTAATAAATTGGTAAATTATAAACTTATTAATTGTTTTTTCCATAGATATGTTTAACAGGATATGCTTTTTTCTAGATATTATTGGCCAAGTAATAGTCTAGAGTTAGACAACCACGATGCAAACAGTAATTCAGTAAACCGGGAAAAAAGAAACCTCTTAAGTGGATCGACCTTGAGTAACTCCCTGAATAGGTTTTTCAAAGCTTGATACGACCTGTTATAAACCATGTTAAAAAAATTACCATTCGTTATAGCCTTAAAATGAATTGTCTTGGAACGTTGTTAATATGTGTACATTGATGGAAGCATTACTTTTTATCACTCCACGTTTAGTGACTTTAATATATGTATAATGTATTGTGTATAGGGACAATGCAACAACGGATTGCCTTGACAACAACTGCAAATAGTGCCATGTTTCTAACACTCACGGTAAATGGTTAGTTGGATCAACTTCGGTCCTTAATCCTTAAACTTATATTTAATCATTTCAATTCAGCTAATAATGATCATCTACTTTTGTTTTTTGCAAACAAGTTGTGTTGTTCGATTTGTTGCCTGAAACTATACCGAAATTGCAAATAATTAGGCCTATTGGTGATCAATTATGCGTAAGTTGTATTATGAAATAAGTTGTATTTGCTTAATGCCACTCGAGTAGTCGAGTCCAAGTAAGTATGGTGTTGTTACGAAATAGCCGTGTAAACTTATTAATGTATTGCGCTTATCTATTAGAGCCGCAAGGAGTTTAAGTTGAATAAGTGTGTATTGATTCTATAATCACTATTCCAAACAGCGTCCAGATGACTCCCAAATTGGTCCATTTACCCAAATACAAAAGTTTTTTATGCTTAATTATGTAGATACTGATAACGTGGTTGCAACTCTAAGCACTCAACTCGGTTCATATAGCCTACGAAATATGTCCCGATATCTATTATTAGTACGCCACAACATCATATGATCCATTAATTTGTTTTAGTGTAGAAGATTCGATATCTTTTAATGGTTTTTTGATATTAGTTTTCTAATATTCATCTTATCTTATCTTATTTTAATACCTTATAAAACATTTAGACCATTTTCTAAATTTAGTAATCTTAGAATTTTAAGCCTAAAATATTTCATTCTTTGAGAAAGTTTATGCATACAATGTTTAAAATTCATTCAAAATCATGGGAGTTATGCATACACATTTAAAAAAAATTAAATATCCTATATCATAATTTAAAAATATTTATTATGTAATAAATGTATACGTTTTTTCTAATGTTGGGTCAATAACAACCCTTCACAATTAAATTTCTGTAAAACCATAGTTGTAACCGTCCTCCCATATTGTAACAAACCATATCAACCAAACTTATAAAAGCTCATTGCACTACCTTTTTGAAGTATGCATAAGACGGTTTTGGATGTCGTTTTTGGTTTCAAACCCCTAGAACATACAACTCAACCCTTTGCTGCCATATATTATGAAATTATTACATCTACATCATCGTCACAACATATGTAGTCTGCTTATGTTTAAATTGTTTTTGTTGGTTATTTTGGCGGTGTTGCGCTGCAATTGTGTGTGGCACATATTTATATAGTTTAGCCGATCGTGTTAAATGTACAGTGATTTTTTTATCATAACTCATTCGTTGGCCTTAAAATATGGTCACAGGTACCCGCAGCCACATTGCGCGGGTACCTAGCTTATTGTAAAAGTCCTTTATCGATCTAAGAAACACATGCACTATCGGCCTTATGTTGACAATAATGAGTTGATAAGACTTTCCGACAGTTTTTAACGTTATACTCGTATATATTTATGTGATACAAACTTGGCTTAAGCATACATTTTGGTAATTTCAGATTTGGTCCTTAAGGATGAGGAATAGCACATGTTATCCAAATGAAACGTTTGTATTAAGTCTAGAAATCGATTGATATAGGATGACTTAGACTATGGTCCATTCGAGTTGCAAAGAGAGTATCTTCACCTACATAACCGTTTAACTTTGGAAGGGCGTTCATGACATCATGATGGACTCGGTCTGTAAAGAAAGGTAAGATAATTGAGGTGTTTTTTGTTGTATAGATACGACGGGCTTGAAAAAACTTTCATACGTATATTTTTTATTTATTTGTCACGGCCTGTTTATACACATGATCAAACTATATGTAATCATCGTATCTTGTGTTATGCTACATCATTTATGGGATCACATGTAGATCTACATGTAAACCTATATTGCATTTGTAAAATAAAGAATTAATGTTTTTTTTTTATTATTATCTGAATATTGTGTAGGTTCAGTTATTACCAAGTACTAACTCTATACGTTACGTTTGTTATTCACGTGCGCTTTCTTCTAACTAGCAACTTTGTAGCACATAGTCTTATTTACTAACTTTTTTTACGTTACTTAAACATACCCGTGAATTTCACGGGTCTTTTAGCTAGTATTATCTTATAAAAGAGATTAGACTTTTTCTCTTCATTTAATACCAAAAAATTTAGTACAAAAATATGATATAATGTACAACATATTAATGAAACCAAGAAAATTAAATTTAATTAATACAAGATTTTAATGCATATGTACAATTTTATATCTCTAATATATACAAATCATTTAATCATAGTTAACTAAAACATAATTAATACAATTAAAACACCCCATCACCACAATTTACAAGTAAAACAACACATCGTACAAATCTCCTATATCATATTTTCTCCCTTTTTCCTTTAAATCATATGTACAAATCACTTTTAAGTTGATCTTCTCATTCAAATGTACAAAAGAGGTTATGTCAATTCTCGCGCTTAATTGAGTTCCAAAAATAAAGTTACAAATATTACATATTTCATATACGCCACAAGTAATAATATCCATATATCATAATTACGATTTTGAGACATGTTTTTAGGTGAAAACTATTGTCATCCATAAATTATTGCTATGAAAGACGAATAACCGAATAACGTTCACTCTCAAGAAAATTTAGTCACAGGGTACCCGCCGCCGCATCGCGCGGATACGCTACTAGTACCCAATAATAAAGAGACAAGTAGTTTATAATCATGGGAGGGAATTACATAAATCGACCCTCTAGTTAATCGAATCCTACAATATTGGTCCCTCAGTTTTTTTTTCATCAAGATTAGTACCCGTGGTTTCTTTTTCATACATATTCAGTATACCTATATATATTTTTAATTAATTATACAAAAATATGAGGGGTATTTTGGTCTTTTTCAAAAAATATTTTTTGAAAAACTTTTTTATTTTCGAGAATTTGTTTTTTTTATTTCGAAAAATATTTTATTTTGAAAAAAAATTCACTAACATTTTTTCGAAAATGTTTTTTTAAGAAAACTTTTTATTTTGTTCAATTTTAAATTTTTGGAAAAAAAATATCTTTTGGAGAATTTTTTTTATAAAATTCGAAAAATAAAGTTTTTTTTTTGGATTATCTTAAATTTTTGTGAAAAACAAAACTCTATATGGACTTAAAAATTTAAAATTTCTCCAAAAAAATCAAACTTTATTTTTCGGATTTTATGAAAAACAATTTCTCCAAATTTCTTTTTCCAAAAAATTAAAATTAAGCAAAATAAAAAGTTGTCTTCAAAAAACGAAAAAAATATTACGTAAAAAGATTTCAAAATAAATCTCGAAATTTTTTTTCAAAAAGTATTTTTTTTATATAAAAAGTTTCCTCCAAAAGACTTTCTTTCCAAAAAAATTTAAAATTAAGAAAAAAAAAAGATTTTCGAAAACATATTACTGAAAAAAAATTCAAAATAAATTATTTTTCACAAAAGATATGAATTTATCCATACAAACAAACTTTATTTTTCAAATTTTATAAAAAAAAATTCTCCAAAAGATTTTTTTTTCCAAAAATTTAAAATTAAACAAAATAAAAAGTTTTCTTAAAAAGGCATTTTTTGAAAAAATAGTAGTGAAAAAAAATTTCAAAATAAGTTATTTTTCGAAATAAAAGAAAAACAAATTCGAAAAAAGTTTTTCAATTTTTTTTAAAAAGACCAAAATACCCCTCATATTTTTGTGTAATTAATAAAAAATATAGATGGGTGTACTGAATATGTATGAAAAAAAAACCACGAGGAGTAATCTTGATGGAAAAAAACTGAAGGACCAATATTGTAATATTTGATAAACCACAGAGACGATTTATGTAATTCTCTCTAATCATGGAGATTGGAAACATATTGCCCAGTGAAGGATATAAAAACTTCCATGTACTATCAAATGAAAGTAGCAATATCAGAGAGAAGGTATCACAGCTGTAAAACCTTTGATTTTACCTCTTTGACCTTGACACCTTATGCACTCATCTTGCATGAATCTATGTAATTTCACTTCGCTTAATTTTATGAAGCTTCAGTCTTTCATTTAATTACACTGTCAATCCATGTTTATATATATAGATATGGGAACTTTTGTCATCCTTAACTACTTTAACTTTCACCTAGCCACATTATATCCATTTAATATCTACAAACTACATTAATAAAGAAGTATACCTTCTACATTATATCTAGTCCAAACTAATAAATCACATTCATCATATACATATACAAGAAACACAAAAAAAATGTTACATTTCCCTCTTGAAGCTATAATGTCACACGAATTGGGTATGCATACTAGTATACACTTACCAAAGATCCATCCTAACTTGAAACACACTACCTACTCACTCCTTATGCCATGAGATATTTTGAGACACTCATTTTCCCCACATGCCATATACAACATACGGTTAGGAAAGCCCCAACCAAATCAAACTCAAAACATTCCATCACCCAAATCTAAGTACTAGGATTTAGTCATTAAAACTTGTACTTTGTGTCTCCTACTTGCCCTTTTGGTAGCCGAATAACAACCTCCCAAGGTCATATGTACATCTTTTCCATTTATGAAGGTGTACTACTTCTCACTATACATACATAATACACATACAATTTGCAAAACCAAAACTACTCTTCCTTATCAAAACCCACGGCTAGAATACAACAATGGACAAGTCTTCACTAAACCTTTAAACTCACACTTCATTTACTCCTCAATCATCATCAAACACTTACACATTCATCTCTCATATCATTTAATTGGGTCAAAATAGCATTGAAGAGGAAGGAGGTCACGGCATACATATTTATTGGCTAGGAAATCCTCACTTCACACTCTTAGTAATCTCAAGGCTCTAGCATTACCATTTCTTGTTCATCCATCATCATCTCCACAAAACAAATAAGTGAAACACCTCCATACCACCATTCCATTTATTCTTACTCTCCATTACATGTCATGCATATAAAACCCTAGAAAACGCGACTAGGGAAGCATGCACACGTGAAAGCTATGCTAAAACTCAGCTAGAAAAGCTCACGGATTGAAGTTGTATTCATAAGAAAACATGCCTTCATGGTAAATCTATAAGCAACTCGTGTAAACCTTGGCTAACATAGGATTTGCTTCCTAGAAAAACTAGAGTGTATAGACCTTATTACGTGACTAAATAAGACCAAAAGTCTCGGCTTAATATTTATAGCCGAGTGGAAATCCTTGGCCTAATGAACCATTAACTTAACTTAGGATAGGATTGGAAGAAAACTTAACAATAGTCTAGTACACCAAATAAGCTACCAAAAATAAGCCCATAAGCTTTAATAAGCCGAACCAAATAAGCCACTATACGAATAGTATATAAGCCGAACCTAGTAGGCCCATAAGCCCAAGTAAATATTTAGATTAAATGGAATGGCTAAGTAAATATTTACTAGTGTTAAGCAAGCCCAACAATGAGACCGTTAGGCCTAAGAAACTAATCGGACCCTTAATGGGCCAACCGAGCCCACTTAACACTAAACCTAACTATTGGTGACTTTTTGTGCCGTTTATGTCATTAAGTGAAAGTACTAGTTGAAAACGTAATTTTATAAAACTTGCACACTTGTTTCGTGACTTCTAACAAGTATAAGGACCAAACTTGCCACTTTTGAAAGTCTAGTGTTGCGTTTTATGCTAGCCGAACCTTTATTAAACTACGAGGACCAAACTTTCCATTTTATAAACTTAGAGCAAGCCCTAGAAATACTATTCGTGCCATAGTAAATTATTTCGAAACTTGAGGGACTAGTAATGACATTTTTATGAACTTATATAATCTATGGGTGAACTTTTCGTGCCCTTATAATATATTTCGAAACCACAAGGACTACTCTTGCCACTTTTCAAACATTAACTAAGCCCTAGGGGGCTGTTATGTAACATGTGTACACCTAAAACCCTAAACCGAACTACAATGACCAAATGTGGCAATGCACGAAAGTTATACAAGAATTAGTTACACGTGTAACTAGGGGGACTTGTTTTGCCAACTATTGAAACTAAAGCAAGCCCTAGGGGTGTTTATATAAATTGCCGCGAGTAGATATATATTTGAGGGACTTAAATTGTAATTTTCCTAAACCTAAACAAACTCTAATTATATATATACTTTCCTAATATTAAAAAGTGTAAACTTAAATAAACCTATAAATACATAAATCGTTTTCTTTCTCAAATTTATCATTAAAATAAATTATATAAACTTCGGGGACTTTTATTTAAATAAAATTTAATACATTTTTGTAAATGTTATTTATATAAGTTATATATAAACTGAATAAATTAATTTATAAGAATAAATATATTAACTATATTTATTATTAACTTTGTACATTTTAAATATATATACAATCTTCTTTTATAAATATTTAACCCACTTTATAACGGTACAAGTACGAAGACATTAATTAAACGAATTAATTACTTGAAGGATATTAATTGTTACGCACTTAAAAATAAATACTCTATTTCTTGTACAACGATAAATTAAATTATAAGAATCATAATAAAATACTTAAAACCAGTATAAGCATGCACAGATTTGTTTCGGAGACTTTTATGCATCATATTATACTTTTACTGAGACTGTATAATTATTTGGGTTGTTGACTGTGTCGTGGGAACCACATTGGATTCTTGTGACTTATTATTGTAGTACTGAGGTGAGTTCATGGCCCCACATTATATATTGACAAACTTTTAAATTATTTATGGGGAAAAAATCATGCAACTTATTTTATGGATGTAAACTGAACTGTATCAACCCTTGATTACATTTGCCTATTGTAGAATTCCTCATGACCCGTGAACTGAAATTGTTAAAATTGTTGGATTACCTTGATGTTATAAATAGATCTATTTGGGATTGATCATCCCAATCTGGGTGAGTCATGCTCACTGTGCCTTGGTCGGGACAACGGGTGTTTATCATGTCAGAACGGAATATTGGGTGCATTAATATTAATGCGAAGGGTCCTCATTTGTTGAGGGCTTAACTTGTCAAGTGTCAGTTTCGGACAATAGGAAATGTAGTTACCTTTAAGTATTGATGCTATGTGCATTACTACTTCAGTGAATGTTTTACTATCCAAACTTATTTATTAAACATGTGAATTCACTAACTTTATGTTGACTCTCAAAGCATATTTTTCTCAGGAAATTGAAGCAGGTAGTTATTATGTTCATGGACATCCGCATCGGGATAGGCAGCATTCTAGCACTCATTTGGGGATTTTATAACTGGGGATTTACAAACAATCTTTTATTTATGTTGGAACCATTATAAATAACAATTCGCACTACTGTTCATGTAATAAACGTTTGATAATCTTTTATCTGATGCTCTATGTACTATATGCTATTGATCCACCTACGTAACACCCAAATATTATTTCCGCTGCATTTGACCAATTTGGGGGTGTCACAGAATGGTATCAGAGCGATAGTTATAGAGAACCAGACCAAAAATTAATAAAATATAAAAATAAAATTTTTATATAAACTGGACTATAACTGCTTAAAAATCTTTTGGGATTTTCGGGACTAAAATAGCCAAGCAGATAGAACGTAGAGCATGCATTTATTATTTGATCTATGTGAGTATTGATTATTAACTTTTGGTTAAATGATCTTATAAGTATTAACTAAGCCTTTAACTCGCGATGTTAAAAGGACACTCACTACAACCCTTACAACTTAAAAATATCATTTTGAAACTTTTTAACTTGAGTAAGCTTATACTTATGTCAATTAAAAATGATGTTATTCCCAGATTTACTATGACATCACGAGTGACATCGCCGACTGCTGTACCAGAGGTAGACCCCACTCCAGTTGTACCACCGTCACCAGCGTCAGTGCTGCCAGGATGGTTGTCCGCTTCCGAGTCTGAGGACAGTCAGACTGACGGAGTAGTCCCGACTATTGCTACTCCACCTGCTGCTTTGGTTCCTCCAGCTGAGGAGGAGGGCCAGATGACTTATGCCTTGCCACCCCTACCACCCTCGTCATCTCTCCAGGGCTATGCTCCCGGATCTCTACCACCTCGTAAGAGGAGGTACGAGACTGCCCCCGCCTCTACTTTTGAGGTCGGAGAGGGTTCCGAGACTAGACAGGTTGATCCTGTCTAGGCCCAGATTGCGGCATTGGCTGCTCGACAGGCCCAGGACATGGCAGATGTCCATAGCTTGCTGGTAGCCGGCCAGGCTGAGCGCTCCATCTTGTAGGAGCGTCTAGATTCCCTTACTTGGACTACCTGGGCAGAAGCCCAAGTCGCCAGAGGGACATGGGCCACAGTCCATGATGCTCTACAGTGGCTTATGGAGGAGTATGATTTCATTCGTCATCGCATCTACACTGTGGAGAGCCTACAGTATCAAACCCATGCTTCCCTATCAGCTCAAGAGCAGATACTGTCTATGTTCTTTGACCTGGCGACTGTTCGCCATGATGGAGTGACGGCAGAGACAGCTCATCTTAGAGGAGCTTTGGATACCCTTCGATCTCAGCTGGTTCAGACGCTTCGACACATCAAGAGGACCCGACTTGCTATGATTGCCTTGCAGGATGCCATACCAGCACCAGTAGCCCCACCAGCACCCTCTGCACCAGCCACTTCCAGCGGATCTGTTAGACATGCATAGATTCGATGTAATAGATTTTGTGTACATCATGATAAGCTTTTGGGTTGCATCCCAGCTATCATGATATAGGACCCCATGTACTTTCATTTTCATGCATCTTTTGTATCCTATCTTGTACTGTACTCCATTAGATAGGTGTCTGTATATATTGTATTTTAGAGTGTGCGTACCACCATCCCAGACAGGCGTGATGTACTTTTATCTTGGATTGGTTGTGCCTGATGATATGTTTACTTTCTACCAGAAATGACATGTGCTCACTTTCTTTTGTTATATATCATGTGTTGTGCTATATTATTGAAATCTGGTCAGGTTATCCGATTTGTTATAAATTTTGTGCATAAATATTCTTATGCAAATAATATATGAACTGTACTAACACTAAAGCTAATGATCTCATTTTGTGTATGACCACAGACAAATGGCAATCACTAGAACTAATCCCAACAACGCTGATGTCGATGCTACCCATAACGTCACTACTGCCCAACTTAGGGAAATGATAGACCAGGATATCGCCACTGCTATGGCCGCTAACAGAAATATGGACGATAGCCAAAACTCTAATGCACACAGGAACAAATACCACTAGAGGCTGCTCTTATCCTGATTTCTTTAAATGCAAGTTGTCGTACTACCGGGGCAGCGAAGGCGTTGTAGAGCTGATGCAATGGTTTGAAAGACTAGAGACCGTGTTCCGCATCAGCGACTGGGTCAGCGAGAACAAGGTCAAATTCGCCACCTACAAATTACTCGAAAGTGCTCTCACGTGGTGGAACTTGGTGGTTGCTACCCTAGGACACGACGCTGCTTACACTCTCAAATAGACCAACTTGAAAGAGATAATGACAGAAAAATACTGCCCAAGGGGCGAAATGAAGAAACTGGAAGTCGAACTGTGGGATCTTAGGTGTAAGAACAATGACATTGTGTTATACAACCAGAGATTCCAAGAGTTGACCCTCATGTGTACCAGGATGTTTCCCGAGAGAGAGGAAAAGATTGAGAAGTATGCTAGAGACAAAAAGGATAGATGACAATGTCCGCAGCCATTACCAGCCACCTCCAAAAAGGAAAAATGTCGGACAGGTTTACAGTTCTATCTCCACCACAGAGGCAAAGACTTACGTAGTTACCAAACCTATGTGTCCGAGGTGCCACTACCATCACAATGTTGGTAGTCCATGTAAATCCTACTACAAATGTGGACAGATTGGTCATTTTGCTCGTACTTGCCAAGTAAATGCTGTTACCCAGGTCCGACCTAACACTAATGCTGGAAAAAACAACCGGGGCGGACATAATGCCCGTGGGAACGGGAATGGACAGCCAGGAAACCGCAACGCTACTGGAGGAAATTAAAATGGTCCAAAGAAAGGAGTTGTGTGCTACGAATGTGGAGCACCCGGACATGTGAGACCAGGTTGCCCCAAGTTGACTAGCCAGAACAAGAACAATGGAGGAGCCACATCAAGAGTATACGTGGTAGGCAATGCAAAGGCCAATCCAGACTCCAACATTGTTACTGGTACGTTTTTACTAAACAATCGTTATACATCCGTTCTATTTGACACCGGAGCGGATATAAGCTTTATATCTACTGAATTTAGTAACATACTAGAAGTCACCCCATCCATTTTAGACCACCATTACTCCGTAGAATTAGCCGACAGTAAGATCGTAGAGGCCGATGCCATCATTAGAGGTTGTACTCTGAACCTTTCCAAGCATCCATTCAACATTGACCTAATTCAAGTGAACCTTGGTAGTTTCGACGTTATTATCGGCATGGACTGGTTAGCTAAGTATCACGCAGTCATTGTCTGCGACGAGAAATTAGTCCGCCTGCCATGGGGAAACGAGACCTTAGTCATTCGAGGAGACGGTAACACTGACCTTACTGACACTAGACTCAGTGTTATCTCTTGTACTAAAGCCCAAAAATATTTGTTGAGAGGATGTCCTATCTTTTTGGCTCATATTTCCCAAACAGATGAAGAAGATAAACCTGAGAAGAAACAAATCAAGGACGTACCTATCGTCCGCAATTTTCCCGAAGTCTATCCTGAGGAGTTTCCAGGTTTACCACCAGCCCGACAGGTGGAATTCCAGATTGACTTGATTCCAGGAGCTTCACCCGTGGCTAAAGCTCCCTATCGATTGGCACCATCAGAAATGAAAGAACTAGCTGAACAACTTCAGGAATTGTCTGACAAAGGATTCATCCAGCCTAGTTCCTCACCGTGGGGAGCTCCGGTCTTATTTGTCAAAAAGAAAGACGGTTCTTTCTGAATGTGCATTGATTACAGAGAATTGAATAAGTTAACTGTAAAGAGTCGTTATCCACTTCCTCGCATTGATGATTTATTTGACCAACTGCAAGGGTCAAGTGTGTATTCCAAGATTGATCTGAGATCTGGATACCACCAATTGAGGGTCAGGGAGGAGGATATTTCAAAAACAGTTTTCAGAACCCGTTACGGCCATTACGAATTCCAGGTCATGCCATTTGGGTTGACCAACTGATACATGCCTTTTAGATGGGGTTCAGATTATATCTCTCAGTCCTCTCGAATTGATCTCAGCCTTAAGTGGAATGATTGTTCTTGGTTACTAAATAAAAGGTTTGGTTTTCTAATCTACTAAATGTTAAAATGTATTAAAATGAGAACTTAAATCAAAGATAAGTAATTTAATGACAATTAATAAAAACTTGAATTAAAATTAAGATGAAAACTGAAATTAAAGTTAAAATGAGGAAACAGTAACACTAAAGAAACAGTGACAATTAATGATGCTCAAAAAATGATTGATTCGGAACTTTTTAACCTTGATTCGGAACTTTGTTCATCTGGAACTTTTCACCCGGAAGTCTTCATTCGGAACTTTTTGGGTACCTTCACTCGGAACTTTCTTCGGAAGTTTGATTCGGAAGTTGAGTCGGAACTTTTCGTCCGGAACTTTAATCGGAAGTTTATTCGGAAGTTTGGTTCATCCGGAAGTTTTGCTTCATTCGGAACTTTAGGTTCATTCGGAACTTTTAAACAAAAAACTCATTCGGAACTTTCTACTCATCCGGAACTTCAGTTCATTCGGAAGATTGGGTTCATCCGGAACTTTCAATTCGTTCGGAAGTTTTCAACTGATTCGGAACTTTAAAAGGAAAACTCAATCGGAACTTTTAAATAACACATTCATTCGGAACTATGATGTTCACCCGGAAGTTTTGTGTTCATCCGGAACTTTTGAGTTCATCCGGAAGTCTGGAAACATAAAAACAGTCGTTTTACCCGAAGAACAAGGAAACCAATTTTGATCCAAAAATCACCAAGTTTTTCACCAAAAACTTAAATAAACTAATCACAAAGCATCTACTAACCATAAACTACAAATCCCATCAACAAAAACACAAAACCCAACAACTTTTGAAGATCAAATCAAGAAAATAAGAACTTAAGAACTTGAAGATAAAGATGATGATGAACAAGATGAAATGGAAAGATTAAACAAGAACTTGTATTGATGATTTAATGTATTCAACAAGATCAAACAAAGATGAAAATTACAAGATTTAAAAATCAAAGATCAAGATCACCAAATACCCTAGTGGGGTTGGTGATGGAACGAACTAAAGGGAGAAAAAGAAGGAGGAGAGAAAAACTAAAAACTAACTCGCTAAATTGTGTGAGGGTGGACTATTTATAGGCTTTTCTTTTGGTTGGTGAGTGGGCTTTCTCCCGTTCTTCTTGTCTTCTCGTCTTTTCAGAAAAGTTGACGTTTTCGATTCTGATTCGGGATTTGTTGTCGATTAAATGCAACTCGTCTTTTAATTTCTTCGTTTAATAGACTTGAGTTTCTTCGACTTTTGTAAATCTTCCATCTTTGGTCCTTTTCTTCGATAAATCTTCGAATAGGCCCAATGACTTCAAATCTTTTGCATCTCTTGGACAATAGACTTTATCTTGAGTCCTTTTCTTCAGTAAAACCCGTGCAATCCCATGTTTTCTTCAATATTCATCCGGTTGGCTCTGAAAACACAATAAACACAAAAACCACGCATAATTCCAAACAAATGATATTAAATACGTGTTTTGGTCTTGTTTCAGCCAGAATTAAGTGGTAAAAGGATGGGTGTTTACACACCTATCAAATCCCCTACACTTAACCATTGCCATGCCCTCATGTAATGCTTAGTGATAAAGCAATTTTACACTTTTCTCATAATTAATCAACCATGGCCTTATTCAAATACTACTAAACAAAAATTTAAAGTACTAAAAGAAATTAACTTTATAGGAAACAAAAGAATGGAAATAACTTGCAAAGAAACCAATGACTTACATTAGGGCTTTGGTGCTGCGAATATTTATCATCCTCAAGTTTCACGTTCCCCAAACTAAGCTTAAAAACGAGATCATTGTTATTATAAGTTAGCAATTCAAACACTTACACACATGGCTTAATTAAATGCTTAAACTCCCTTATTCCTATGTGTATCTCTTATATTTTATTTTTGTCTTAGAATGATCATGAAGATGCATTTTTGGGACTTATTTCGATAGTTATTTAGGCTGAAAGCAAAGTAGGACGATTTGATCAATAGTTAGCTAAAGGACAAAATCTCTTAAAACTGCTTCTCGGGATATCAAAAAGTTCATATCTTGGCATAACTCGGTTCACGATTTGAGACCTTTCTCGGGCCGATATTTGGCATGTACTTCATACTTCATATCTTGAGAGACGTGCTTGAGATAATGGTCTTCTCATCGTTCATAGAGTTTCTTCACTTGGAGACTTTTGAGGGGTACTCCAACTTTGTTGACCATGACTTCATGATTATTTCTTCAATCTCTATTTGGGATTTTGAGATACAACGATCCGCCTCCTTTTCGGACTTGGATCTATTTATCCTCATACCTTGTTAGGGTCTTTTCGGATAGACTTCTCCATGATCTTTATGGGAGTTGATTGCTTTTCGTCGTGAGTCTTGATCCTTCATATTGACTTTGGGAATAATGCTTTTCACATCACCTTGGATCTTTAGCAATAAAATGGAATCCTCATGCCTTGTTAGGGCCTTTTCGGACTCGCCAATCTTCGCGCCCCGCTTCATAAGTTATGCCTTGGCTATGAACTCTTATCATTACCGAGCAACTTTTAAACGATCTTGGGCTAGAAGCTAAGTAACTTTTCAAATCGTACGACCTTACTTATTGCAGATAAATTATTAGCAAGTAATGGGAGATTAGGCAAATAATTACACCAAGTGAGCTTGTGCAAGAATACCGACTTATAATTGACTCTATCATTTCTCGTCCTCCACAATTTAAAATCTCAAGTAATGAGACTCGTGGACACTTAGCCTAATAAACCAATTAAGGTCTACATGGTTAAGGATACTAGCTAGAATAAACTTAGATAAGTCTATTCGGGTTGAGTCAAAATAAACGCAACGGGCCTAATATGTCAAAGATTTCTAAACTAGCTACACCACTTTCTTAAAATTTGACTTTATTGCAGAATATATACATATGAAAGCAACGATAAAAATTTAAAAATAGCGACTAAATGGCCAAAGTTAATAAAAATTTGAAAAATGTTGAAAAATATGATTTTCCGGTTAAATGAAGGCATTTTCATGGAAAAGTCCACTTAAAACTTCGATAGAAGTCCCCCCTACACTTAAGATAAACATTGTCCTCAATGTTTAAGCATGTGGGAAAATCTCCCCTATACTTATGACATTGTGCACGTTGGTTAACTCAAGTTAAGGAAGAGACGACTAAAGTGATCAATTTCAAATGTGAGTATGAAGAAAATTGAATCACGATAGTTGAGAGATAGAACCAGATTTTGGATAACACGGGAGCACGGTTCTTCAAGGTTTCCAAGAGTGCATTCATCCCTGTAATCACATCACCACACAAAGACAAAGACGTATAGAAGTCCCCCTACACTTAGGAGGTTAAAACATAAAAGGATAGATACTCGGGCTGCCTCCCGAGGAGCGCTTGTTTTTGATAACCGAGTCACGAGCCTGACTCGACCCAAAATTAGTTCATGGGGAACGTGGTGAGGGATGGAATCACCTCCTGAGAGGTGTCCTCACCAAAGTACAATTTCACTCGTTGGCCATTCACCTTAAAATTAGGTCCATTAGGTTGAGCGAGCTCGAGAGTACCATATGGAAAAATTTGGGCAATGGTGAATGGGCCGGACCAACGAGATTTCAGCTTGCCCGAAAAGATTTTCAACCGAGAGTTAAAAAGTAAGACTTTGTCTCCAACATGGAACTCTCGGTTCTTAATCTTAGAGTCGTGAATGAGCTTAGTCATTTCCTTATAGATCAAAGAATTTTCATAAGCCTCATTACGGAGTTCATTCAGCTCATTGAGTTGGATCTTGCGCAGGTCACCGGCTTTGTTAATATCAAAATTAGCCCACTTCAAGGCCCAATAAGCCTTGTGCTCCAACTCAATGGGGAGGTGGCATGCTTTCCCGTACACAAGACGATAAGGCGTATAGCCGATCGGGGTCTTGTAAGCAGTACGGAAAGCCCACAAAGCATCATCAAGTTTATCAGCCCATGAGGCACGATGCTCTCCCACGGTTCGTTCCAGAATTTGCTTAAGTCCTCGGTTGGATATTTCAGCCTGGCCATTAGTTTGTGGGTGGTATGTTGTGGAAAGACGATGATTTACACCGTACTTAGCCATGACTCTAGCAAATTGGTCATTGCAGAAATGAGTCCCACGATCACTAATAATGGCGCGAGGCAAACCGAATCTAGCGAAAAGAGCTTTCAAAAAGTTACAAACCACCCTTGTGTCATTAGTGGGTAAAGCTTTGGCTTCAACCCACTTTGAAACGTAGTCAACGGCTACAAGGATGTATTTGTTTCCTTTAGAAGAAGGGAATGGCCCCATAAAGTCGATACCCCAAACATCAAAGATTTCACATTCTTGTATGAAATTCTGAGGCATCTCGTCTTTATGTGTGATGTTGCCTTGTTTTTGGCAAACATCACATCGTTTAACCATATCGTGAGCGTCACGATATATAGAGGGCCAATAAAATCCCGAATCAAACACTTTTTTGGCGGTGTAGTTGGGACCAAAGTGACCACCGGTGGGTCCTTTGTGGCAAGCATCAAGGATTTCCGAAGCTGCCGGTCCATCAACACATCGGCGAATAATCAGGTTGGCACATTGTTTGAATAGGTAAGGGTCGTCCCAAAAGTAAGTCTTGATGTCAGTGAAGAACTTTTTCTTTTGTTGGGACGTCAACCCTTCCTTGAGAATTCCACCCGCCAAGTAGTTTGCAAAGTCCGCAAACCACGGGGTTTCATTCGACTTCGAGTTTATAGACATTATGGTCTCCAAGGGAAAAGAATCATTGATTTCTTTGTTCGGATGATCCCCTTGGTAAGGATCCTCAAGTCGGCTAAGATGATCCGCGGCTAGGTTTTCTGCTCCTTTTTTATCGCGAATGTCGATTTTAAATTCCTGGAGCAGCAAAACCCAACGAAGAAGTCTTGGTTTGGAATCTTGCTTTGTCAACAAGTACTTCAGCGCGGAATGATCGGTATACACAATTGTTGTGGAAAGGACAAGATAGGGGCGAAATTTTTCAAAGGCATAGACAACAGCTAAAAGCTCTTTTCGGTTGTCGTATAATGCAATTGTGCCACTGACATTGTCTTGCTAGCGTAATGGATTGGTTGGAAGTGTTTATTCACTCTTTGTCCCAGAACCGCTCCAATAGCAAAATCACTAGCATCGCACATCAACTCAAAAGGCAGCTCCCAATTAGGGGTAACTAAGACGGGTGCCTTAGTAAGCTTGTCCTTAAGCGAGTTGAAGGCTTCAAGACACTCTTTGGAAAAGATAAAAGGAGTATCTTTTTCCAAGAGGTGGGTCATCGGGCGAGCGATTTGAGAAAAATCTTTGATGAATCGTCGTTAGAAGCCCGCATGACCCAGGAAACTTCTCACACCCTTCACGATTGAAGGTGGAGGCAACTTTGCGATAACATCGACTTTAGCACGGTCTACTTCAAGACCGGCTTTAGAAATCTTATGTCCCAGCACGATGCCTTCTTTTACCATAAAATGGCATTTTTCCCAATTCAGAACAAGGCGAGTGTCTTGGCACCGCTTAAGCATACGTTCCAAATTGGCCAGGCAAGAAGAGAAGGAATCCCCGAAGACCGAGAAATCATCCATGAAGACTTCCATGGTTTGTTCAACCATGTCATGGAAGATAGCTAACATGCACCTTTGGAAAGTCCCGGGCGCATTACATAAGCCAAAAGGCATTCTTTTGTAAGCAAATGTGCCATAGGGACAAGTGAATGTTGTCTTCTCTTGATCTTGGGGATCGATGGATATTTGGAAATAACCCGAGAAACCATCAAGAAAGCAGTAATATTCATTACCCGCTAAACGTTCAAGCATTTGGTCCATAAAAGGTAGAGGGAAATGATCCTTTCTCGTGGCATCATTGAGTTTGCGGTAGTCTATACAAACTCTCCACCCAGTAACGAGACGAGTGGAAATCAACTCGTTGTGTTCATTGGGAACAACGGTTATTCCGCCCTTCTTGGGCACACAATGGATTGGACTAACCCATGGTGAATCCGAAATAGGGTAAATCATACCCGCGTCAAGAAGTTTGATAACCTCTGTTTTGATGACTTCATGGATTTTTGGATTCACCCTTCGTTGGCTTTGAATTGTGGGCTTAAAGTCGTCCTCCATGAGAATTTTGTGTGTGCAAAAGTGAGGATCAATTCCACGAATATCCGAAATCTTCCAAGCAATAGCCTTCTTATGATCTTTCAATACGGCGACAAGTCGGGCTTTTTCTTCTTCCTTTAGGTCCTTAGCAATGATGACAGGCGACTTCTTTTCTTCGTCAAGGAACACGTACTCGAGATGAGGCGGCAACTCCTTAAGCTCTAAATCCGGAGGATTTTCGACGGGATGCGTATTCGAAGTCGGAGTGTCGATAGCAATGACCGTGGGAGATGGAGGAGAAGGATTGTCTTCTTTGAGAAAGTTTTCAATGAGGCGGAGATCTTCATCCCAATTGGTAGTAGAATCGTCATTGTCTAAAGTCACATCTCCCATGGTGGCTTCTAAATCTTTCCAAAGGAAATCACTTTCTCCAAATAGAGATAGTGATGAGTCGATAGAGGAAACGGTTTCAACATTGGGAAGAGAGGTACGAATACTTTTACAAGCATCTTTGAAGTGTTCTTCACAAGCCTCATCAAGAACGTCAATACAATTAACACTCTCGTAAGAATAAGGCTGTTTAGAAAGCTTTCCCATGTTGAAGACTACTTTATCGTCACCCACTCTCATGATAAGCTCACCGGCTTCAACGTCGATGAGAGTGCGACCGGTCCTCAAGAATGGACGACCAACAATTAGTGGCACACGGGGGTCCATCTCGTAGTCGACGACAACAAAATCAGCAGGGAAGGTGAATTTGTCGACTCCTACAATGACGTCTTCGGCTATCCCCACTGGATAAGCAACCGTACGGTTGGCCAATTCCAAAGTCATTTTGGTGGGGACTAGCTCTGGGAGAGATAATTGCTTCCAAACGCTTAGAGGCATAAGATTAATACTGGCACCTAGATCGGCTAGGGTCATGCAATTCTCTACTCTCGGGAAATTGCAAGGAATTAAGAAACGACCCGGATCACCAAGCTTGGTTGGCAATTTCCTTAAGAGCACTGCAGAGCAATTCTCATTAAGTTGGGTGTTGGCAATATCGAGGAGCTTTTCCTTGTCGCTCAGAAGATCTTTAAACATTTTTGCATATTTAGGCATGTGAGCGAGAGCCTCAGCGAAGGAGATATTGAAATTCAGTTGTTTAAACATTTTAAGAAAGTTGGAAACCTGAATATCATCCTTGCTCTTTTGCTTCTCGTTCCTCAACCTAGATGGATAAGGTATATTGGAAGAAGAGGAAGGTTTTGGAAGAATAGGATCACTCACATCCTTGGGTGGAGGAGGGGTAGAAGGAAGAGGTGGAGAAATTGGGGAAGGAGAAGGATGAGGAATAGGAGCAGGTGACTCGTTCTTCTTAGTCACAACCACCGGTGGAGGTATAGGAAGCTCGGGTTCCTTGGTACCTTTGCCACTTCGAGTGGTGATTGCTTTCATCTCCCCTCTTGGGTTCGCAACGGTGTTACTCGGAAGAGTACCCGAAGAAGAGGGTTGATTACCTTGGAAGAAACCAGCCATCATGTTCCTCAGATCATTAGTTTGGCTATCCAACGTATTTCTCATGTCGGCTCTCAAATCGTTTCCTTGCTTGACCAAGTCTGCCTTCAAGTTTTGCACTTCCTGTTGGAGATTTTCCACGATCACATCATTGGTCCTCATGTAGGTTGCAACCTCTTGGTGTAATGCAGTGGTGGTTTGGTTGGGAGGAGCATTGTATGCGGGTGGTTGATAAGCAGGTTGTTGGTAAACTTGGTTGTTACGTTGAGGTGGTTGTTGCTGCTTGTGAGGAGGGATGTATGGTGTACGAGGTTGTTGTTGTTGTTGAAGAGGGCGGTTGAGGTTTTGTTGTTGGTTTGGGTTGGTAGGAGGAAAACCGGGTGGGGAAAGATAATTGTTGGAGCGGTAGCTAAGCAAATTACGGTCACCTTGCGGTCTAGCTTGATAAGCAGGTTGAGGATAGGTGCCGTATGCTGCATTCACATTCTCAGCAAGGTAGTCTTGGGTGGCGGTACAAGTAGTGTAAGAGTGAGGACCACCGCATATCTCACAAGGTTGGCTGACAGCGTTAACTTGAGCGTTTTTAGCGTTGTTGCTGTTGTTGTTGCTGACGGTGTGGGTGACAAGCGATTCAAGAAGCGTAGTGATTTTGTCCAATCGCTTGTCACTGTCATTAGTGCTACCACTAGCGACATTGGTCCTAACACTCTTGGTTTGCACACGAGACTTATTCTCAATGATATCCCAAGCAGCATTGGAAGTCTTAGCCAAAAGATTACCCCCCGAGGCACTGTTCAGTGAATCTTGGTCACTCATGCTTAAACCATTGTAAAAAGTATTAATTTGATGTACTTTGGTAAAACCATGTTGTGGGCATTTTCTTAAAAGATCTTTAAAACGATCCCAAGATTCACTGAACGACTCATCGTACTTTTGTTCAAAATTTATGATCTCATTCCGCAAAGCGGTAGTACGAGAGGGTGGGAAAAAGTAATTGATAAACTTTGTTTCCAAATCCGTCCACGAGAGAATACTCTGTAGCGGTTCTTTAGCAAGCCAATGTCGGGCTTGTCCCTCTAAAGAAAAGGGAAAAAGTTGTAACCTTATAACCTCTTGTGGAACACCATTGAACTTGACCGTGTTAGTGAGTTGCAAGAATCTCTTGATGTGGTCGTGTGGATCATCAATGGTACGTCCCAAGAATGGTTGAGCGGAGACCATCTGGATAAAGCCTGATTTTAGCTCAAAGTTGTTGGCGGCAATTGGAGGTATGACAATTGGATCCGTGTTGCCATCTACATGAGCTTGCAGCAATTCAATCATCGGGCGATTATCCGGAAGGGGCTCATTGTTGTTGTTATTGTTCATGTTGTTGAAAGGCGGGTTGTTGTTGTTATTATTGTTGTTCGGAGGTGGTATGTTATTGTTGTTTTGTACACCAGCCATGTCTAAGTTATCGAGAGGCTCGGGCTCTTGATAAGACGTGGATCGAGTGCGCATACACCTGCAAAAGAACGAACAAAGAAAAACAAAGCAAAAATATTTTTGGTTTTTATGTTTTTTAATTTTTTTGTATTTTTGAAAATTTTATATTTTTTAGGATTTTTTGAAAATTTTTGATGAAAAAGTAACGTTCACGGGGAACGGATCCCAAAATCCAAGTTCTCACAAAAAACTTTTGATCTTAACGAGAAGAGCCGGCAGTGGCGCCATTTGATACATGCCTTTTAGATGGGGGTTCAGATTATATCTCTCAGTCCTCTCGAACTGATCTCGGCCTTAAGTGGAATGATTGTTCTTGGTTACTAAATAAAAGGTTTGGTTTTCTAATCTACTAAATGTTAAAATGTATTAAAATGAGAACTTAAATCAAAGATAAGTAATTTAATGACAATTAATAAAAACTTGAATTAAAATTAAAATGAAAACTGAAATTAAAGTTAAAATGAGGAAACAGTAACACTAAAGAAACAGTGACAATTAATGATGCTCTAAAAATGATTGATTCGGAACTTTTTAACCTTGATTCGGAACTTTGTTCATCCGGAACTTTTCACCCGGAAGTCTTCATTCGGAACTTTTTGGGTACCTTCACTCCGAACTTTCTTCGGAAGTTTGGTTCGGAAGTTGAGTCGGAACTTTTCGTCCGGAACTTTAATCGGAAGTTTATTCGGAAGTTTGGTTCATCCGGAAGTTTTGCTTCATTCGGAACTTTAGGTTCATTCGGAACTTTTAAACAAAAAACTCATTCGGAACTTTCTACTCATCCGGAACTTCAGTTCATTCGGAAGATTGGGTTCATCCGGAACTTTCAATTCGTTCGGAAGTTTTCAACTGATTCGGAACTTTAAAAGGAAAACTCAATCGGAACTTTTAAATAACACATTCATTCGGAACTATGATGTTCACCCGGAAGTTTTGTGTTCATCCGGAACTTTTGAGTTCATCCGGAAGTCTGGAAACATAAAAATAGTCGTTTTACCCGAAGAACAAGGAAACCAATTTTGATCCAAAAATCACCAAGTTTTTCACCAAAAACTTAAATAAACTAATCACAAAGCATCTACTAACCATAAACTACAAATCCCATCAACAAAAACACAAAACCCAACAACTTTTGAAGATCAAATCAAGAAAATAAGAACTTAAGAACTTGAAGATAAAGATGATGATGAACAAGATGAAATGGAAAGATTAAACAAGAACTTGTATTGATGATTTAATGTATTCAACAAGATCAAACAAAGATGAAAATTACAAGATTTAAAAATCAAAGATCAAGATCACCAAACACCCTAGTGGTGTTGGTGATGGGACGAACTAAAGGGAGAAAAAGAAGGAGGAGAGAAAAACTAAAAACTAACTCGCTAAATTGTGTGAGGGTGGACTATTTATAGGCTTTTCTTTTGGTTGGTGAGTGGACTTTCTCCCGTTCTTCTTGTCTTCTCGTCTTTTCAGAAAAGTTGACGTTTTCGATTCTGATTCGGGATTTGTTGTCGATTAAATTCAACTCGTCTTTTAATTTCTTCGTTTAATAGACTTGAGTTTCTTCGACTAATGTAAATCTTCCATCTTTGGTCCTTTTCTTCGATAAATCTTCGAATAGGCCCAATGACTTCAAATCTTTTGCATCTCTTGGACAATAGACTTTATCTTGAGTCCTTTTCTTCAGTAAAACCCGTGCAATCCCATGTTTTCTTCAATATTCATCCGGTTGGCTCTGAAAACACAATAAACACAAAAACCACGCATAATTCCAAACAAATGATATTAAATACGTGTTTTGGTCTTGTTTCAGCCAGAATTAAGTGGTAAAAGGATGGTGTTTACACACCTATCACCAACGCACCAGCCATCTTCATGGACCCTATGAATCGTGTGTGCAGACCCTACCTGGATAAATTCGTGATAGTCTTCATAGATGATATACTCATTTATTCCAAAAACGAACAGGAACACGGAGAACACCTTGCACAAGTGTTAAAGGTGCTCAAGGAGGAACAGCTTTACGCCAATTTCTCCAAATGTGAATCCTGGATTCCCAGAGTGCAATTCCTCGGCCACGTGATTGATAGTGACGGTATTCACGTAGACCAGCGAAGGTTAAATCTGTCAAGGATTGGGCATCTCCTAAGTCGCCAACAGAGATCCGCCAATTTCTAGGCCTTGGCGAGTACTATCGCAGATTTATCGAAGGTTTCTCCAAGATAGCCAACCCAATGACCAAACTCACACAGAAAGGAATAAAGTTTAATTGGGGAGAGAAAGAAGAATCAGCTTTCCAGCTGATCAAGAATCTGTGTAGTGCACCTATTTTGGCCTTACCTGAGGGCAACGACGACTTCGTTGTATATTGTGATGTGTCACACAAAGGTTTGGGTGCAGTGTTGATGCAAAGAACAAAGGTGATCGCTTATGCTTCCAGGAAACTAAAGAAACACGAGAAGAACTACACTACACATGATTTAGAACTCGGATCCGTGGTTTTTGCTTTAAAATATGGAGACATTATCTTTACGGAACCAAGTCAACCGTGCATAATAACCATAAGAGTTTGCAACACATACTAGATCAGAAAGATCTAAACATGAGACAACGTCGTTGGATTGAATTGCTAAGTGACTACGACTGCGAGATCAAATATCACCCCGGTAAAGCAAACGTAGTTGCTGATGCTCTAAGTCGTAAGGAAACAGACCCTCCTATGAGAGTCCGAGCGCTAGTCATGACGATTAGCCTGGACCTACCCAAGCAAATTTTAGAAGCTCAGACTCAAGCTCAGAAACCTGAAAACCTCGTAAAGGAAGATATTGGAGGTATGCTTAGAACCGACCTCACCAAAGAGAAATTAGAGCCGAGAGCAGATGGAACTCTGTTCTTGCACGGAAGGAGTTGGTTACCTTGCTATGGAGACTTGAGGAATGTAATCATGCACGAGTCTCATAAGTCCAAGTATTCCATACATCCTGGATCTGAAAAGATGTATCAGGATATGAAGAAGTTATATTGGTGGCCGAACATGAAAGCAAACATTGCCACCTACGCAGAAGTGTTTGACATGCTCACGTGTCAAAACCGAACACCAAAGACCATCTGGTTTGCTAGTACAGCCCGAGATACCTAAGTAGAAATGGGAAAACATCACTATGGATTTTATCACCAAACTCCCAAAGTCGTCTCATGGTTACGACACCATCTGGGTAATCGTCGATCGACTCACCAAATCCGCGCACTTTCTACCAATCAGGGAAACTGATTCCATGACAAAACTAGCAAAGACATATCTTAAGGAGATAGTGACCAAGCATGGAATACCAGTCTCAATAATCTGTGATCGAGACGGTAGATTCACATCAAACTTCTGGAAGGCTTTCCAACGAGCTTTAGGGACAAATTTGGACATGAGCACTGCTTACCACCCGCAAACTGACGGTCAAAGTGAACGAACCATCCAGACCCTGGAAGACATGTTGCGAGCATGTGTGATTAACTTTGGAAAAGGATGGGTTGATCACATCCCTTTGGTCGAATTCTCCTACAACAACAGCTATCATGCTAGTATCAAGGTTGCCCCCTTCGAAGCACTATATGGTAGAAAATGCCGTTCACTTGTGTGTTGGGCAAAAGTAGGCGAATTTCAACTCACCGGACCAGAACTAATCCAGGAAACTACCGACAAGATCGTCCTCATAAAGCAAAGGATCCAAGCTGCTCGCGACCGACAGAAGAGCTATGCGGACCAGAAACAAAAGCCTATGCAGTTTGAAGTAGGTGATCGTGTCATGTTCAAGATATCACCGTGGAAGGGAGTTGTACGCTTTGGTAAACGTGGAAAACTGAACCCACATTATGTAGGCCCTTTCAAAGTGATAGCCAGGATCGGAGAGGTAGCCTATTGTTTGGAATTACCGCAATAATTGAGTTGAGTACACTCCACCTTTCACCTGTCTAACCTGAAGAAGTGCTATGCTGAACAACCTCTAGTTATGCCATTAGAAGGAGTTCACTTCGATGACGAACTCCAGTTCACAGAAGAACCAGTAGAAATCATGGAGAGGATGGTTAAGAAATTGAAACGCAGCCGTATCCCGTTAGTCAAAGTACGATGGAACTCGAGCAGAGGTCCTGAGTTCACATGGGAACGAGAAGACTCGTTCAAGACCAAGTACCCACAATTGTTCACCAGACCAGTGACGTCAATCTAAGCTTTAATGACAAAGCTAAAATAGCGGGAATGTGCCGTAAAGCCTCTGATTTTACCTCTTTGACCTTGACACCTTATGCACTCATCTTGTATGAATCTATGTAATCTCACTTCACTTAATTTTATGAAGCTTCGGTCTTTCATTTAATTACACTGTCAATCCATGTTTATATATATACATATGGGAACTTTTGTCATCCTTAACTACTTTAACTTTCACCTAACCATATTATATCCATTTAATATCTACAAACTACATTAATAAAGAAGTATACCTTCTATATTATATCTAGTCCTAACTAATAAATCACATTCATCATATACATATACTAGAAACATAAAAAAAATGTTACATTTCCCTCTTTAAGCTATAATGTCACACGAATTAGGTATACATACTAGTATACACTTACCAAAGATCCATCCTAACTTGAAACACACTACCTACTCACTCCTTATACCATGAGATATTTTGAGACACTCCTTTTCCCCACATGCCATATACAACTGATAGGTGTGAAAACACCCATATTTTTACCACTTAATTACAATAATAATTGAGTTAAAACGTGTATTTTATGTCATTTATGTCGGAATTATGCGTGGTTTGTGTTTTTGTTGTGATTTAGGACGAAAAGGTGAAAAGTGGAGAAAACACGGGCATTCACGGGCTTTTATCGAAGAAAAATACGAACGACGAAGTCGAAAGATCAAGAGTGCAAAAAGAACGGAAGTCCAAGACCAATTCTGAAGATTTATCGAAGAAAAAGTCAAAAGACGGAAGTTTACCAAAAGCCGAAGAACTCAAGTCTAATTTATTGAAGAATTACAAGACGAGTTCAAAGAAATCCCTAGCCAAAGTCATTAAAGTCCAAGATTTAAGAAGATTAAAGAAAGCAAGGACCTAAGGACGCAATTAAGGAAAAGAAGAAAGAGGGAGGAAGCTTCCTAAGCTCCTCCCTAATCTCCCTATATATTTCCATTTCATTTTCATTTTGTAGTTGTTGGTGGCTTGACAACCCACTCTTCCACCATTTTCATTTCCCTGCATTTTAATTTCTTGCACCTTAATCTTCATGTATTGCACCTTTAAATTCCTTTTAATTCCAAGTAAGTTTACCTTTGATTGTTGTTAATCTTCATCTTTTATTGTTAATCTCCTTCTACCTTTCTTGTTTGATTTGTTCTTCATCTTTATTGTTCATGTTCTTGATTTTTATGGTTTTGATTAAGTGGGTTTTGGTTATTTTGGTTATGATTGTTGGTGTTATTGATTTGGTTTGATAGGTTATTGATAGTAGATCATTTGTTGTTGTTTTGGATTAATCTTTTGGTTAATCTTGATTAGTTTTGATTAAATTCGTGCTTGGTTTTCATCTCCTGTTCTTCATTCATTCTACTGTTAATACTTCCCAGTAACTGTTCCGAACCAACTTTATTTTAAAAAAAAGTTCCGAACCAGATTTTATTTGGAAGTTCCGAGTCAGATATTTGAATGTTCCGAATAAGATTATCTTAAAAAGTTCCGAACCAACTTTATTTGAAAGTTCTGAACCAACTTTATTTGAAAGTTCCGAACCAGAGTTTTGAGAAAGTTCCGAACCAGTTTAAAAGTTTCGAGTCAGATTTGTTTTAAAAGTTCCGAAGCAATATTTATTTAAATGTTCCGAACCAATAAAAAGTACCGAACCAGAAGTTTTTAAAAGTTCCGAATCGGGTTTTTTCGTAAAGTTATTAGATTCACCTGCATGTCTGCTAGCTTAACCCTCTTTCCCGCCAAAATGAGCAGCTAGGCTGGCTGCTTCCAGCAGCTAGCATGCCTGCTTGCTTATTTATTAGTATTGTTCCGTAATTGTCTAGTTTTATCTGAAAGTTGTTCCGATTTTATTTTTGAAAGTTACGTATTTTTAGTTGAATTTTTCTTCCAATTTTAAAATTAATATTTTTACGTGAAGTTCAAGTTTTATCTTTTATTTAGTACCCGCTTTAAGTTTTTCCTCGTTTAGCTTTAAAGTACCATTTTAGTTTTATTCTTTCCTTTTTCATTTAGTAAACTTTATTTTCAAGTCGATAGTTAATTTCTTCTTTTAGATTTATTTTTATTAATTGTTTCGCTTTAAATTACGTTTTATTATTTGTTTTAATATTCGTTTTAATATCGTTTTAACTTTTAGTTTTTAATATTCACCTTGTTTTACTTTTATTATTTGTACTTACCTTTATTTTGTTTTTAAATACTTTTCGCATTTACTTTTTAATTAGTTATAGATAATCAACTTCCCTTTTTCTTAACCAAAAACAACTGAGTCGCACATTTAACCGGAAATAAATTCGATTAGACACCGAGAATAACGAACTTTCAATTAGTAAAATCTCTACATTAAAATGGCGCCGCTGCCGGCTCTTTTCGTGAAGATTAACGGTTTTTTGTGAGAGACGCGTTGGCTTTTGGGATCCGTTCACTCGTGAACGTTATTTTTTGTATTAAAAATTTTCAAAAATCCCAAAAACATTTGAAAAATCATAAAAAGCATTTCTTTTTCAAAGTTTTGCAACAAAAACATTCTTCTTGATTACCTATTTTTCTTTATGGATTCTTATATCCATTGCTCGGGTGTGGGAGACGATTATACGGGAACGACTCTTGTCAATGGTGTACATGTGAACGGTGCGGAAACGATATCGACAACATACAACTAGGATTTTGTCCCTTGTGCAACTCGGTTAATTCGTCCTTTTTGAATCCACCTTCTGTTCCCCCGTGCATCTATTGTGGAAGCGATTCTCATTGGCATGTTTCGTGCCCGGTTCGATACCCGTATGGTCACGGGCAAGAACCGAGGTACAATTATGACAATGATAATAGCTATCCACAAGACGCACCCAGTCTTTCTCCTTACCCGTTTTGCGGCAACTGTGGGGGTCCTCACGATACCTCTTATTGTCAACCAATGAATTATTATGAGCTAGATCCGTGTCCTTAATTTTCTTCACCGATGGATTATTATGAACCAAATCCGTGTTATAATTCTTCTCAACCGATGACTGACTATGAGCCACATCCGTGCTATAATTCTAGTTTTCATAACTATGAGCCCCCACATCACACCCTCAATCATCAATCCTCTCAGGGAATTCGTATTGATCAACAACTCACTACTCTGAATGAAGAAAGGCACGCCATTATTTTGGAAATTCAAGAAGCCTTTGTTCAGTTTAAAGAAGCATGGGCGGAGGAAAAGCGACTGCAACAAGAGCAAGTATCTAATCTTAGTGATTATACCCCTCCTCTTGTCCATCAATACTATTATGATGATGATGACGACGATGCTGTATGCACTTTCAACACATCTTCTGAAGTTGTTGCTCCTACTCTCGATGTTCCTACTGCGTCTAAGAATCTTGATTCGTTGAATGAGCTTAGTGATGTTGGTCTTGACAAAGTATTGGATGATGAGGTTTGTGACTTACCTGCTATGGAGCTTCAGGACGACATTGCTCTTACGGAAGAGGTCGATCCTAGTGATGACGATTCTTCTCTCCGCTATGAGAATTTCACTTTTGAAATTTCTCAACCTCCACCAGGAGATGCGGGCGATGACGATTTATTCTCTCCGGCTTACGAGAAGTTCACCGATGAACATGATCTTGTGGATAAGGTGGAAGACGTGCTTCTTCGCGATAGATTACGGAAAGTTCATCTTCTTATTGCTCAAATCGAAGAATTGACTTCTCCTCCTCTCTCCGAGTCTTTGCCTCCATCTATTCCTCCCGTTGAAGATAATGACCCATTGCTGGAAGAAATCAACATTCACTCCATGCCTCCAGGTATTGATGATAATGATACGGAGGGGGATATTATTTTTGATAATTTGCTGCAGGAAGGTATTGTCCCAACTCCCCCTCCCGAGCACCTTTCATCCTCCCCTTTAGCCACTCTTACGGAGGATGAGTGCTTTGACCCGGGAGGTGACATTGATTTTATTATCATTGATAACATTACGGCTTTGCCGAATGCTCAGCCTCCATTGTCTTTGGGGGATGACAATGTGCTTACTTTACCCACCCCACCTCCCGTGGATCTTGATTTCACATACTTTTCGTATGTTGAAAGGACCTTTCTCCCATTCAAGACTTATCCCCCCGCCTCTCCTTTGTTGATGTCAACCGGGAACGAGGACAAGGTCTTTGATCCCGGTATCACATTCGAGGCTTCCCCATGGACCATTTAATTCGGGGACGAGTCAGGCTCGTGACTCGGTTAATATAAACAAGCGCTTTTTGGGAGGCAACCCAATTATCTATCTATCTTCACCATAAGTGTAGGGGGCCCCGTGGTGTTTCTTGCTTTCTTTCTTATCATGTGCAGGGATTAGAGCTTCAAAGACACACTCTTGATGACTTTTGACGAACCGTGATTCCGTGTTCCCTTCTTCCCGGTTCTATCCTAAACTCTTTTCGATTCACTATTTTATATTTCTCAATATTAAAATAGGAATCTCTTTAGTTGTCCCTTTCTTAGCGAGATTTAAACAAAGTGCACAATGTCCTAAGTGTAGGGGAGTTTACTCCCACATGCTTAAACGTTGAGGACAATGTTTATATTAAGTGTAGGGGGACTTCTATCGAAGTTAAGTGGCCTTTTCCTTGTATTTGTCCTCATTTTAACCGGAAAATTTGATTTTTCGACATTTTTCAAAATTTTTAATCTATTTTGGCCTAGTTGTATAGTTGTTTTTACCTTTGTATAGTTATTTTCTTTCCTTATTAGAATAAATTTTTAATAAAGTGGTTTTAAATTTTCAAACGTTGTGAATCTTTTGACTCACCCCGAGTTTACTTGTCTAAGTTTACTCTAGCTAGTATCCTTAACGTGTTTAAGTCAAGTTTTGCTAGGCTTTTATATAGGGAGCTATAAAACGCGAAAGTCTTAACTCTCACGGGTTAAGAACAAGAACTTTTCGCAAGTTCCTATAATTGATCTTAGAGAGTCGTTTATCGAGGGAACTTTAAAATGCGATTTCTAAACTTGAAAAAGTCTAAGAATTTGCAAGATCCTATAGATGACTCGAAAACCCAAAGCTTTGATTTAATAGGCTAAGCATCCACGAGTCTCATTCTTTGAGATTTTAAATTGTGGAGAACGAGAGATGATAGAGTCAATTATAAGTTTGGTATTCTTTCGTGAATTTATGTGAGTTAATTATAAGCCTATTCTCCCATCGCTTGTTAATAAATTTATCTGCAATAAATAAGGTTGTACGATTTGAAAAGTTACTTAGCTTCTAGCCCAAGATCGTTTAAAAGTTGCTCGGTATGGATTAGAGTTCATAGACAAGGCATAACTTATTGAAGCGGGATGCGAAGATTGGCGAGTCCAAAAAGGTCCTAACAAGGAATGAGGGCTATATTTTGTTGCTAAAGATCCAAAAGTGATGTGAAGAATCATTTATCGAAAATCAATATGAAGGATCGAGACACACGACGAAAAGCAAAAACTCCCCAAAAGTCATGGAGAAGTCTATCCGAAAAGGCCCTAACAAGGTATGAGGATAAATAGATCCAAGTCCAAAAAGGAGGCGGATCGTTGTATATCAAAGTCCAAAATAAAGATTGGAGAAAAATAAAGAAGTCGTGGTCCATTTATGAAGAATCTCTCAAAACTTCAAGTGAAGAAATTCCTATTATGAAGAGAATGCCATTATTTCATGAACGTCTCTCAAGACTTAAAGTATGAAGTCGCTGCCAAATATCGGTCCGAGAAAGTCTCAAATCGCGAAGCGAGTTATGCCAAGATATGAACTTTATGAGGTCCCGAGAAGCAGTTTTAAAAGATTTTGTCCTTTAGCTAACTATTGATTAAATTGTTCACTTTATTTTCAGCCTAATAAACTATCGAAATAAGTCAAAAATGCATCCTCGTGATCATTCAAGACAACAATAAAATATAAGAGATACACCTAGGAATAAGGGAGTCTAAGTGAATAATTGGCCCACATGAGTTCGTGTTAGTTTGCTAACTTATAATAACAATAATCTCGTTTTTAAGCTTGGTTTGGAGAAAGTAAAAACGTGAGGATGATGATTATTCATGACATTTCCAAAACCCAAGGTAGGCTTTTGATTTCTTTACTTTGAATGTTTATAGTTTTCTATCTCTTTAATAAAGGCCAACGTGGATTGATTATGATGAAAAATGTAAACGTGCTTTGTAACTAATGCATTACATGAGGACATTGTAATGGTTAAGTGTAGGGGATTTGATAGGTGTGAAAACACCCATCTTTTTACCACTTAATTACAATAATAACTGAGCCAAAACGTGTATTTTATGTCATTTATGTCGGAATTATGCGTGGTTTGTGTTTTTGTTGTGATTTAGGACGAAAAGGTGAAAAGTGGAGAAAAAACGGGCATTCACGGGCTTTTATCGAAGAAAAAGACGAACGACGAAGTCGAAAGATCAAGAGTGCAAAAAGAACGGAAGTCCAAGACCAATTCTGAAGATTTTTCGAAGAAAAAGTCAAAAGACGGAAGTTTACCAAAAGCCGAAGAACTCAAGTCTAATTTATTGAAGAATTACAAGACGAGTTCAAAGAAATCCCGAGCCGAAATCATTAAAGTCCAAGATTTAAGAAGATTAAAGAAAGCAAGGACCTAAGGACGCAATTAAGGAAAAGAAGAAAGAGGGAGGAAGCTTCCTAAGCTCCTCCCTAATCTCCCTATATATTTCCATTTCATTTTCATTTTGTAGTTGTTGGTGGCTTGACAACCCACTCTTCCACCATTTTCATTTCCCTGCATTTTAATTTCTTGCACCTTAATCTTCATGTATTGCACCTTTAAATTCCTTTTAATTCCAAGTAAGTTTACCTTTGATTGTTGTTAATCTTCATCTTTTATTGTTAATCTCCTTCTAGCTTTCTTGTTTGATTTGTTCTTCATCTTTATTGTTCATGTTCTTGATTTTTATGGTTTTGATTAAGTGGGTTTTGATTATTTTGGTTATGATTGTTGGTGTTATTGATTTGGTTTGATTGGTTATTGATAGTAGATCATTTGTGGTTGTTTTGGATTAATCTTTTGGTTAATCTTTATTAGTTTTGATTAAATTCGTGCTTGGTTTTCATCTCCTGTTCTTCATTCATTCTACTGTTAATATTTCCCAGTAACTGTTCCGAACCAACTTTATTTTAAAAAAAAGTTCCGAACCAGATTTTATTTGGAAGTTCCGAGTCAGATATTTGAAAGTTCCGAATCAGCTTATCTTAAAAAGTTCTGAACCAACTTTATTTGAAAGTTCAGAACCAGAGTTTTGAGAAAGTTCCGAACCAGTTTAAAAGTTCCGAGTCAGATTTGTTTTAAAAGTTCCGAAGCAATATTTATTTAAATGTTCCGAACAAATAAAAAGTACCGAACCAGAAGTTTTTTAAAGTTCCGAATCGGGTTTTTTCGTAAAGTTCCGAACAAAGTAATTAGATTCACCTGCATGTCTGCTAGCTTAACCCTTTTTTTCCGCCAAAATGAGCAGCTAGGCTGGCTGCTTCCAGCAGCTAGCCTGCTTGCTTATTTATTAGTATTGTTCCGTAATTGTCTAGTTTTATCTGAAAGTTGTTCCGATTTTATTTTTGAAAGTTACGTATTTTTAGTTGAATTTTTCTTCCAATTTTAAAATTAATATTTTTACGTGAAGTTCAAGTTTTATCTTTTATTTAGTACCCACTTTAGGTTTTTCCTCCTTTAGCTTTAAAGTACCATTTTAGTTTTATTCTCTCCTTTTTCATTTAGTAAACTTTATTTTCGAGTCGATAGTTAATTTCTTCTTTTAGATTTATTTTTATTAATTGCTTCGCTTTAAATTACGTTTTATTATTTGTTTTAATATTCGTTTTAATATCGTTTTAACTTTTAGTTTTTAATATTCACCTTGTTTTACTTTTATTATTTGTACTTGTCTTTAGTTTGTTTTTAAATACTTTTCGCATTTACTTTTTAATTAGTTATAGATAATCAACTTCCCTTTTTCTTAACCAAAAACAACTGAGTCGCACATTTAACCGGAAATCAATTCGATTAGACACCGAGAATAACGAACTTTCAATTAGTAAAATCTCTACATTAACAACATACGGCTAGGAAAGCCCCAACCAAACCAAACTCAAAACATTCCATCACCCAAATCTAAGTACTAGGATTTAGTCATTAAAACTTGTACTTTATGTCTCCTACTTTCCCTTTTGGTAGCCGAATAACAACCTCCCAAGGTCATATGTACATCTTTTCCATTTATGAAGGTGTACTACTTCTCACTATACATACATCATACACATACAATTTGCAAAACCAAAACTACTCTTCCTTATCAAAACCCACGGCTAGAATACAACAATGGACAAGTCTTCACTAAACCTTTAAACTCACACTTCATTTACTCCTCAATCATCATCAAACACTTACACATTCATCTCTCATATCATTGAACTGGGTCAAAATAGCATTGAAGAGGAAGGAGGTCACGACATACATATTTATTGGCTAGGAAATCCTCACTTCACACTCTTAGTAATCTCAAGGCTCTAGCATTACCATTTCTTGTTCATCCATCATCATCTCCACAAAAAAAGTAAGTGAAACACCTCCATACCACCATTCTATTTATTTTTACTCTCCATTACATGTCATGCATATAAAACCTTAGAAAACGCGACTAGGGAAGCATGCACACGTGAAAGCTATGCTAAAACTCAACTAGAAAAGCTCACGGATTGAAGTTGTATTCATAAGAAAACATGCCTTCATGGTAGATCTATAAGCAACTCGTGTAAACCTTGGCAAACATAGGATTTGCTTCCTAGAAAAACTAGAGTGTATAGACATTATTACGTGACTAAATAAGCCCAAAAGTCTCAGCTTAATATTTATGGCCGAGTGGAAAACCTTGGCCTAATGAACCTTTAACTTAACTTAGGATAGGATTGGAAGAAAACTTAACAATAGTCTACTACACCAAATAAGCTACCAAAAATAAGCCCATAAACTTAAATAAGCCGAACGAAATAAGCCACTATACGAATAGTATATACGCCAAACCTAGTAGGCCCAAAAGCCCAAGTAAAATATTTAGATTAAATGGATTGGCTAAATAAATATTTACTAGTGTTAAGAAGCCCAACAATGAGCCCGTTAGGCCCAAGAAACTAATCGGACCCTTAATGGGACAACCGAGCCCACTTAACATTAAACCTAACTATTGGTGACTTTTTGTGTCGTTTATGTCATTAAGTGAAAGTACTAGTTGAAAACGTAATTTTATAAAACTTACACTCTTGTTTCATGAGTTCTAACAAGTATAAGGACCAAACTTGTCACTTTTGAAAGTCTAGGGTTGCGTTTTATGCTAGCCGAACCTTTATTAAACTACGAGGACCAAACTTGCCACTTTATAAACTTAGAGCAAGCCCTAGAAATACTATTCGTGTCATAATAAATTATTTTGAAACTTGAGGGACTAGTAATGACATTTTTATGAACTTATATAATCCATGGGTGAACTTTTCGTGCCCTTATAATATATTTCGAAACCACAAGGACTAATCTTGCCACTTTTCAAACATTAACCAAGCCCTAAGGGCTGTTATGTAATATGTGTACACCTAAAACCCTAAACCGAACTACAATGACCAAATGTGGCAATGCACGAAAGTTATACAAGCCCTAGTTACACGTGTAACTAGTGGGACTTGTTTTGCCAACTATTGAAACTAAAACAAACCCTAGGGGTGTTTATATAAATTGCCGTGAGTAGATATATATTTGAGGGACTAAAATTATAATTATCCTAAACCAAAACAAACTCTGATTATATATATACTTTCCTGATATTAAAAAGTGTAAACTTAAATAAACCTATAAATACAGAAATCGTTTTCTTTCTCAAACTTATCATTAAAATAAATTATATAAACTTCGGGAACTTTTAATTAAATAAAATGTAATACATTTTGGTAAACGTTATTTATATAAGTTATATATAAACTGAATACAATTAATTTATAAGAATAAATATATTAACTATATTTATTATTAACTTTGTACATTTTAAATATATATATAACCTTCTTTTATAAATATTTAACCCACCTTATAACGGTACAAGTACGAAGACATTAATTAAACGAATTAATTACTTGAACGATATTAATTGTTACGCACTTAAAAATAAATACTCTATTACTTGTACAACGATAAATTAAATTACAAAATCATAATAAAATATTTAAAACCAGTATAAGCATGCACAGATTTGTTTCAGAGACTTTTATGCATCATATCATACTTTTACTGAGACTGTATAATTATTTAGGTTGTTAACTGTGTCGTGGGCACCACATTAGATTCTTGTGACTTATTACTGTATTATTGAGGTGAGTTCATGGCCCCACATTATATATTGACAAACTTTTAAATCCTTTATGGGAAAGAAATCATGCAACTTATTTTATTGATGTAAATTGAACTGTATCAACCCTTGATTACATTTGCCTATTGAAGAATTCCTCATGACCCGTGAACTGAAACTGTTAAAATTGTAGGATTACCTAAATGTTATAAATAGATCTATTTGGGATTGACCATCCCCATCTGGGTGAGTCATGCTCACTGTGCCTTGGACGGGACAACAGGTATTTATCATGTCGGAACGGAATATTGGGTGCATTAATATTAATGCGAAGGGTCCTCATTTGTTGAGGGCTTAACTTGTCAAGTGTCAGTTTCGGGCAATAGGAAATGTAGTTACCTTTAAGTATTGATGATATGTGCATTAGTACTTCAGTGAATGTTTTACTATCCAAACTTATTTATTAAACCTGTGAATTCACCAACTTTATGTTGACTCTCAAAGCATGTTTTTCTCAGGAAATTGAAGCAGGTAGTTATTATGTTCATGGACATCCGCATCAGGAAAGGCAGCATTCTAGCACTCATCTGGGGATTTTATAACTGGGGATTTACAAACAATCTTTTATTTATGTTGGAACCATTTTAAATAACAATTCGCACTACTGTTCATGTAAAAAATGTTTGATAATCTTTTATATGATGCTCTATGTACTATCTGCTATAGATCCACCTACGTGACACCTAAATATTATTTTCGCTGCATTTGACCAATTTAGGGGTGTCAGGGAAGCCTCACCGTACCCTCGTGGCATGCTCACCGGTTTTCGTTGGGACTCGTTGCCACATCGACCCCTCTCTTCGTCGTGACCTCGTTGGTTAACCAACGAGCATTAAACGAGAAATGAGTAGAGGAAATAGCCGTCAGGTAACGTTTGAATATTTGAATTTTTTTTTCTTTAACTTTTACCATTATATATATTCTCTATTTTAACAAACATATTTATCCCCAAATCGATAAATAATATTATGGCTTGTACAGTTTCACACACTTTTGATCAAATCAAAATATTAGTTGATAACCTAATTAAAGAAGACAACGTTCGGTAGAAAACGATTTCGGATGTAGCCTTCAAATTTGAAAGTGCCTCCACTGCTAAATTTGAATTGCAGGAAGTAGAGGTGGCAAATGGGTTGGTTTGGTTGGGTTTGGGTAATGGGTTGTGGGTCAAATAGGTTATGGGTCAAATGGGTCATCATTTAATAATGGGTCTAACAGGTTATGGGTCAAATGGTTTGGGTCGGGTCAACCCAATAACTTACAATATTTTCCTATCTTTTAACATGTTCAAACTTTTTTATTTGTATTTGTTCGATTTTTACGTTTTGGTAAGTTGTTCTAAGTTTTTCATCGATTTTACGTTTTCATCAGTTTTTTTACGTTTTTATCAGTACTTTTACGTTTTCGTCAGTAAATTTACGTTTTCGTCAATAAATTTACGTTTTTGACAGAAAATTTATGTTTTCGTCTGTAAATTTACGTTTTAGTCAGAAAATTTACGTTTTCGTCAGAAAATTTACGTTTACGTCAGAAAATTAACGTTTTCGTCAGAAAATTTACGTTTTCGTTTGTAAATTTACGTTTTCGTCTGTAAATTTACGTTTTCGTCAGAAAGTTTACTTTTTCGTCAGAAGATTTATGTTTTCATCTGTAAATTTATGTTTTCGTCAGTAAATTTACGTTTTCTGACGAAAACTTAAAATTAGTGAAGAAAACTTAAAATTACTGACGAAAACGTAAATATACTGACGAAAACGTAAATTTACTAACGAAAACGTAAATTTTTTTACGAAAACATAAATTTACTAACGAAAGAGTAAATATACTGACGAAAACATAAATTTACAGACGAAAACGTAAAAATACTAACGAAAACGTAAATTTACAGAAGAAAACAGTAACATATTGCCGACAACATAAATATAATTCCGAAATGAAAATTTACTGACGAAAACGTAAATTTTCTAAAGAAAACGTAAATTTTTTGACGAAAACATAAATTTTCTGACGAAAACATAAATTTACTGACGAAAACTTAAAATTACTGAGGAAATCTTAAAATTACTGACGAAATGTAAATATACTGACGAAAACGTAAATTTGCTGACGAAAACATAATTTTCTGACGAAGACATAAATTTTCTAACGAAAACATAAATTTACTGACGAAAACGTAAGTTTAAAGACGAAAACGTAAGTTTAAAGACAAAAACGTAAATTTTCTGACGAAAACCCGTAAATTTAAAGACGAAAACGTAAATTTACTGACGAAAACGTAAATTTACTGACGAAAAAGTAAATTTATTGACGAAAACGTAAATTTTGTGACGAAAACGTAAATTTTGTGACGAAAACGTAAATTTACTGATGAAAACGTAAATTTTCTGACGAAAACGTAAATTTTGTGACGAAAACGTAAATGTACTGACGAAAACGTAAATTTACCGACGAAAACGTAAATTTACGTACGAAAACGTAAATTTAGTGACGAAAACGTAAAGTTACTGACGAAAACGTAAAGTTACTGACGAAAACGTAAAGTTACTGTCGAAAACGTAATATTACTGACGAAAACGTAAATATACTGACGAAAACGTAAATTTACTGACGAAAACGTAAATCTTCTGACGAAAATGTAAATTTTGTGACAAAAACGTAAATTTTTTGACGAAAACGCAAATTTGATGACGAAAACGTAAATTTCCTAACGAAAACGTAAATTTTCTGACGAAAACGTAAATTTAATGAGGAAAACGTAAATTTACTGACGAAAACGTAAATTTACTGTCGAAAACGTAAAATTATTGACGAAAACGTAAATATACTGACGAAAACGTAAATTTACTAATGACAACGTAAATTTACGGACGAAAACTTAAATTTTCTGACGAATACGTAAATTTACTGACCAAAACGTAAATTTTCTGACGAAAACGTAAATTTACTGTCGAAAACGTAAATTTACTGACGAAAACGTAAATTTAGTGACTTGATAATAAAAACAAATTTTTAGACTATTGGGTTTTTGGTCCAATAATAGGAACCATCTGACCCATTCTTAAACCCATTTTACCCATTTTCAAACCCATTTGACACAAAGAAAATGGGTGACCCATTTGACCTATCACTCTATTTTTGCTCAACCTATTCCAACCCATAAAGTTAGGAAATTGAACCCGATTGACCCACTTTTGGTTGAATGGGTTGAAATTGCCACCTCTAGCAGGAAGTAGATGAAAAATGAAATGATATTCTAAAAGCGTGGCGTGATAAGATAATCAAATTTTTTGAAAACAAGAATCAAACAAGGACGATGCGATACATGATGCTTTATTTCATAAAGTCGCTAAAATCGAAAGACAAATAGAAGTTAAAAAGGAATTGGGTGATAGAATTTTAATTTCCGTGTTGTAATTTTAATTTGGTTGTTGTAGTTTTAGTTTCTATGTTGTTATTTTAATTTCAGTAATGTAATTTTATTTTTCATGTTGTTATTTTAATTTCGGTATTAAATTTTCCAACGGCTATGTTTTCTCTATAAATACTATTTCCATTTAGTATATTTTTCTCACACAAAACCCTACTCTCAAACATGTCTCAAGAAAACAATTCTGAAAATAAGAAACAAAACAAACGAAAAACAACTCGAAGCAATCCATCAACACCGGAGAAGATACATGACTCAATCCCCCCACAACCTTACCCAATGACGATTGATGGATCATCAGTTTCTGTTGAAGATTACAAGGTACCTGCTGAGTTTCGTCTTACTGAGGAATAAGAACGTCAACTGCTTCTTGATAAAGAAACATTACGAGAAATATTAGCATAAGAAGCAAGGGACAAAAAAAAGTTGGAGAAGCAGATCAAGAACGAAAAGGGTCAAATTCCTCGAGACGGGGTATTCCATCAGACTCATGTCTGATTCGGATCCCGGATCCCATTAAACAACGTAAAACTTGACGTAAAACTTGTATTGTATCGTATTTTTACTTTATCGTATTTATAAATTCCGTATTTGTAATTTTTATTTAAGTATTTATAATTTTAATTTGAATGAAATGAATTTAAACTTGTGTGAAAATGAAAAAAAGAAAAATAAATGATAGTGGTGGGGTTAAAGTGAAAAAGGGTTTTTGTGTTGTGAGTAAAAAAGTATTTTTGTTAGTTGTTTTGTGCTAATGTGGTAGCTGTAGAGACAAAGTGAATGCATGTCGTGACGCCCTTCCCTCTCAATTTATCGGTAAGTTGTGGATAGTTAAACCAGTCAGTTGGCTCTCAGTTAATTGTCTTGGTAGCTTATAGAACTTAAATTATAACAAAAGTCCACAAATAAAACTGCAAGATATAAGATATGCAACGACCAATAACTAATTAAAATTAGCAACTACCAATTACATATGTGTAGCACTATACAAAAAAAGTAGCAACGGCGCATATTTAAGTCAACCTAAGGTTCAGACTCAGGTTGTAATGGTGCACCGTTTAAAGTAGAGGAAATGCCTGCGGTTGGTTTTAAATCAGCAGCAGCAGCTGCAAATGGCTTGACCGATGAGCAAAGTGGTTCAGGTCCCCCAGAGACAATCCTTTTGCATAAACCATCCAAGTTACTCACTACTTCAGTTAGTCTTCCTTTAAGCTCCCCAAGTTCTACTTGTAGCTGATCGACTGAAAAGCATTTTTACGCGGTTAGTACTTTATACAGTCTTGCTTTAACTAAACAGAAAAGTCGGGAACCGAAAATGTAATGGATATGATCCAAATTTAATTGCCTAATTAAGAAAACACTACATGCCTTCCTCACAAATATTACGGAATAAACTATATAATTAGAGGCCGTATAAAAACTCAAATCCTTGTTGAGAATTGATAGATTCCATGAAGAAAACTATACCTTTTATATCATCATTGATTAATAGTTACTCATTTAGCAGTTATCTGAAATTAGAAACATAACGAAAATATAGGTCGATAATTCACATGATTAATGAAGCACTTGTTGATGATATCATATCATGTCATGTTCAAGTTTGGAAATGAGATTAAAACTTTATTAACTGGTGAACCAAAAAGGGCAATAGATCCCCCTAGGCCCTAGGTAACATTTTCATGAAAGCTGCAGAAATTTGACTAGTATGATAATAGATATGCGGAGTAGCCAAGTAGGATACCTCCAGAAAGGTGACTTGATGTTGTCTTCATTGCCGACAAAGAGTAATTATATCTTTGGAGAAGTTTGAGTGCTAAAGCATCTGCAAGTTCTATCTTGTTTTCTATTTCTTCCTGTGGATATATACAACAATTTCCACATTGTATTGAGTAACTGGAATTAAAGACCGGAACAACATATGTGGTATTTACATCAACTTTTCATGTTCTAGCGTCTAGTAGTGGTAGATAGCAGTCCTTGATGTTAAGTATACAAAACATGCCTTGACCAATATATAATCAATTAAAACGTTTTTACCATATTAAAAAACGAACCTGTCTTTTGTTGATGTTCTGAGCCTGCTTTTCTTGCAACTCTTGGTACATTGAGAATAATTCCAGAATTACCTTCGGATCTATAATACCTATTTCAAGCAAAATAAAGAAGATCAATATGGAAGGCTTTGTCAGCTAAATTTGTTATGTGTGTGTGAAGTTAGAAAAAAAAACTAGCTAGTCCCCATTAAGCATAGTAAAAAGCCGAATCATCAGCTTTGCTATTCTAGAAAAGATTATGGTTCAAGCACAAGCATAAAAGGAAGAAAAACTATCAAAAAAGCAACAAGAAGCATGCCTCAGACAGTGAGTCTGTCAATAAAATTGTACGACATTATGACATTACAATATGCATTTTAGCACTGTAAAGATCCATTTTCATCAGACAGTGAGTTCTGGAAAGCACAAACTTTGCTACCATTATTCACTGGTATTACCCTTCAAATCATCTGTATTGTGGGTAGATATACAAGATCATTCTAACCTAAACCTCTGAATAGAAATCTGCCAAACTTTTGAGGCACAACTCAACACAAATAGGCATAAATCACAATACCATTTCGTAAGGCCTAACTCCGTTATTTATATCTCTCATAATGTAACTAGAATCTGCTAACCACAAAACTTTCAAATCATTCCTAATTGTATCTCAGATAGTTTCCGTATAAATATTATCATTGCACTGCACCCATGTTTTGAGTTGTCTCTAAATATTTTGTATATAATTGCAAAGTGCAAGGCGTTTGCTATAACATAATACATTTTTTCCAATGGAAACTGTAATTTCCAATAATGGTAAATTAGCAAGCATAAAAGGAAGAAGTATGATAGATGAAATGAAAATAAGTAATAAGAAGCAAGGAAACTGTCTAACGTTATAATATGCAATTTAGCAAGGTAAAGATCCCTCTTCGTGAATACCTGCATTAGATGAAGTAGATGTTTTTGTGACAAAGATATTAGACAGTGTGCTGCTCTCTGATGATTCAGATGTCAATATTGGAGATGCCTGTCAGGTATTTTTCATATACAATTAGTGTTGACAGAAGAATAACTATTTATTTAGTTTTTTTAAGAAAATGAATGAGGCTAGTATTGGCATTTGAGATTGTTAGATAAAAAGACTAGTTTAGTTAAGAAGAACTGACGATTTGAAGAGATTGGAGCTTGTCAAGAATGGGATCTGAATTTTTCAATCGCTCTGAGATAGTGGTGATTCCATCTTCACTCTGGAAATAATTAGATTTAATTAATTAATGGGGATATATAACTGATTGTTAAAATACACTAATGATTACCTGAGAAGGAGTTATAAGAGTTGATTCTGATGCACCCATCTTCCCCAATTACTAACCGCCCGCCTGTCACGACTTTCTAGTGTTCATTTCATTTCAGTGGGTGTTTGTTGGCCTGTGCTATCAAAACCTATTCCAAATTCACTGCTTTGTTTCACGGGATAAGTACAAAGTAGACAAAAATGACACATTCTTATCCCAAATAAGACATTTTTTTTAAAATTTCAAAAGGAGACCATAGTAATTTTTATCAACACCGGGTTTATTTTATGACACGTGTCTAACTGATATCCAATTTTATTATATTTTATTAAGTGCTAAGTACAAATATAGACCCAAAGTACATATATGGTCCTCAATCCAAACTTTTTTTTTTTAAATTCCAAAAAGAGACTTGTACTTTTGATCAACTGATCTATCCATTTATAATTTTGCCACGAGGCTAAGTACTAAAAGAGACTCAAGTATAATCAATGGTCCCCTACCCAGACTTTTTTTTTCAAAATTCCAAAAAAAGACTTTACTTTTGATCAACTGATCAACCCACTTAAAATTTTGACACGTATACAACTGATCAACCTTTTTTTATTAATATCTTCTCCCAAAGTTTGACCTATACATTCTGACATTTGTACTATTCTATTGATCAACCGACGGCGGATCAACTGATCAACCTCCTTTTTGATTTTGGAAATTGAAAAAGTTACAAAAAAAAATGTACTTTTTATACAAAAGATTTTGTATATCTTTTCTTGGAAAAGAACATTTATATAAAAAAATATAAAAAAACTCACACATTACACACACATATGATCAAAACGATGATTCATTTCAAAACCTAACATTTTCATCCCTTTTTTCAATCCCTTGTTTTTTCCGTCGCCTTGATTCGGCTTTATATCAAAACATCACATTCATCGTCGTGTTGAATCCCTGTTCTGAGTGTAGGGCTTTGTTATTAGGGCTTCAATTTTAGGGTTTCAATATCCATCTATGGATTTCCCAGTAACAGTAAGTTTTTAATTGTTATTCTTGTTAATTGATATTAATTATTTGTCTTATAATTATTCTTGTCGATTGATAATGGCCATCTCATGAAATGATCAATTGATAAACGTTGTAAATTATAAATTAGATGCCTTAATTGATAAGTTTCATCTCCTTATTGATGATTTCTGCACCACAGGCTAATAGACAATTTAACATTCAAGGCCTTAAAATTTTACCGAATCTGAAAAGCTTATAAATTTCTATTCGTACCTCATTTATGTCCATTAAAGTTTTACTTAAAGCTTACTGCAAGTTCATTGGTGTCTTTGCAGTTTGGGTGGTTTATATCGAGTCAGGCTTGTGTCATTTCTTACTTTCGCCATCTGAAAACTTATACTAATAAACTTGTAATTCTGCTTGTTGCGTGTTTAATGAAACAAAATAAAGTAATCAAAGTAAAGTAAAGTTTAAATGTCATCTGTAAACTAGATTAAGTTCTAAATGTATGTATTTAGGCGACCAATTTGCTTTGAATAGAACTTTATTTTCAACACTTGTAAGTGACTTAACACTTTAACAGACTATTAGGTTGTATATGAATCTAAATTGCCATAGACAAAATCTTGCAATGATCAAGTCCAACTAAAAAAGCCAAATCTTTAGTTAGCTACAATTTGTGTACTATGACCATAAGTGAAGATTCTTCTGCTAAAGTAATCCCAAATGTACTAAAAAGATCATAAATCAACAAATGTATATGATTTGTGTGTCATTGATAGATGGAATGATGGTTAAAATAGATTCCAAAAACACCATTAAAATATATCTTACGGAAAATACTTGACATCCCATGTTGAGAAAAGTATCCTCTATAGGGACCACCCTTGAATCTTTGTCTATTTCACTCTGATAATAGGATTCAAATTCCTCATTACATTGGAATGAAAGTTGTTTAAAGTTTCGGTTGTACTTACTCAGCATGTTAGGAAAGTTTTATAACTCTGCGCATCTGTATGCCTTAATAGGCACATCTGAGGAGTTCGTTGCCAGTTCTGCCAACTCATGTTGTAATTTATTTTGAGGAAATAGTGAATCATATTTATTTAAGGCACGGTTTTTATGATCATGCACGGATTAGTTAAGCAAATTTACTAAACTGTCTTTTAAAGGAACTCATGTTTGACAGACTTTACTCTTTGCTCGTTACTATATGCATTGCGACATTAATGATTGAATTAAGGTTATAGCTTCATAGGCTAAGAAACTGTGGAGTTAATAAATCATTTTCATATAACTCCCTCAAATTTGAACTATGTATATGTTGTCTAGCAAGTACGATTTGTGAAAGTTAAGGTAGCTAGCATAATGCTTTTGGACTTAGGAGGTCACTAAAAGAATTAGTGCGACTAGTTTTATTCTCACGATTGGGCTTATTAGCGAGATTCCATTAGGGTTATGCACTATGGACTTATTTACAACTGTTTGATATGTACATTCTAGATAAATTGGATGTTTGTTTATTAAGGAACGTTATTGTGATGTAGGTGTGTAGAAATGTAAATCTTGCTTATGTTTTTAGAGAGAGGAAGAGATGGTGGATTTCACACTTTTTGAGAGAGAAAGTTAAGAGAACTATGTGTAAATTATGAAACCACACACCCTCTCTATCTAAGGAGAGGGTTTATATACCCAAGCCCTTGACATGGGCTTGGGCCTACATTTGGGCCGGCCTACACATGTTGTAGGCTAGGCTTTGGTTTGTTTGTTGAATAAAGATAAGTAACTAAACTACGAGCTATTACATGGACTATCGTTGGAGTGACCGATCCTTCTTAATACGTAAAACGTATTTCCAACAATCTCCCCCTAAAGGAGCTCACTCCAAACAAGGGCATTACCCAAGTTACAATAATAAGATAAACCTAGCATACTATGCTTGTCTTGAGCTCGTAGTCTTCGTCTTTCTTTTCTTTTTCTTTTCAGGTGAACATGCTGATGTGATCATTGATATCAATCTTGAGCATTAATCTCTTGCCTTGATCTTGTGCATCCATCACTTGTGATCTTCGCCTCTACGTGACCTCACGTCCCACATACTTATACCCTAGTAATTCTTGAAAGCTTCAGAGTTCGATACAGCGGAAGACTTAACTTTTAGGCTTTCTTGAATTAGATGAGGTATTAAGTTCATAAAGTATAAGCATGCGGGGACGACTTCTTCTTGGATCTCACAACGCCACCGTCTTCAAATGCCGCAACATAAGTAGACACTAACGAAATGGCTTTGAACATTTCATTCCAATTCGGTAGCATTTTACCTCCGGCCGGTAAAGACCGTTGGATGATATTAGATATCGTACCCGTGACGGATAGTTTCAATTAAGTAACTTCCTGACAGGATTTCGCGGGTAAACCCGTTCTCTTTATTCGACCGTCCAAAGCTGACTGCGAACATAAAGAGTGAATCATTTGGATAATAATATCCGCATGATTTGAAGCCGTCAATTCATGTTCCTGGAACAAGTGAAATTCAATTAAGAACCGCACCATCGTTGCTTTCCAGTTGTCACGAGCTTGATTCGTATAGAATCTTGCAAGTTACCTACCAAGTGTTGTTTAAGGTTAACACTAGAAGGATTTCCACTCATCACTGTAAACACTAAGGTATCACTCTGAGTGTTCTGGCAAGATCACTAAGATATTGCGTAGAGGCCTGGAACGTGTTTAAATTCAGTTAAGAATTAAACAGCTGTTCCTTTCCAGTTGTCACAAGTTTGATTCATAAAGAATCGCACAAGTCACCTACCATGAGCTTTTTGATATTCGCTCAAGAAGGATTTCCATCTTCATTGTAAATACTTTCGTATTACTCGGATGTTCAGGCAAGATCATGAAGATTTTGCGTAGGACTCTTAAAATCTTTCTTACTTTTCACAGTGTGTGGAGAAGCAAGGAAATATGAAAGTGTGTCCTAATGAGATATTTGATGATCTCAAATGGCTCTAGACTCGATCGTGCATTTTGAATTTTAGTGATCGGAGGCTGGAGAGGAGTGCCACCTTTTCAATACCAATTTACTCGGAGTGAATAAATCGATAGATAATGTGTTGTCTCCGTGTGATTAAAACAAATACCTTTTGAGAGATATCTGAGTTAGCTGGGATAGGTTGTGCATTGCATCACTGGGTCCATGATGTCTGTCTTCAATATCGAGAATCATTAAAATGATCTCAATAGCATATGTGTTGACCCGGTTTCTGCCTAAGTTGTAAGGAGGGCTTCTTTCTTTACACCCTTTATCTTTACAATTCTTTTTCATTCTTTAACCCCTTCAATGCTTACCAATACGTCATCACTAGCACCTTGTTGTGATTGTTCCAGTGCTAACTTAAGTACTTGGTCGGCATTCAGCTACGTTCACAATCTTTCTCCATCTTTCCTAAGGACTACTATTTCTAGCTATGGAATGTCCTTGGGAAGATTCCTCCGGTTCTGGAAGAATCATAGGACTTAACCTATCCTACCATCCTTATGTCACCACAATCTTCATCGTCGTGAATTAAATGAGGTTTGGGTAAGTATATGTCACCATGAAAATCCATTTTGATATGCAAATCTGTTTTGCTCCTGATAGGTGTGTAAACACCCATCCTTTTACCACTTAATTCTGGCTAAAACAAGACCAAAACACGTATTTAATATCATTTGTTTGGAATTATGCGTGGTTTTTGTGTTTATTGTGTTTTCAGAGCTAATCGGATGAATATTAAAGAAAACATGGGATTGCACGGGTTTTATCAAGGAAAAAGACTAAAGACGAAGTTTATTGTCCAAGAGATGCAAAAGATTTGAAGTCAATGGGCCTATTTGAAGATTTATCGAAGAAAAGGACCAAAGATGGAAGATTTTCATATGTCGAAGAAACTCAAGTCTATTTAACGAAGAAATTAAAAGACGAGTTGAATTTAATCGACGACAAATCCCGAATCAGAATCGAAAACGTCAACTTTTCTGAAAAGACGAGAAGACAAGAAGAAAGGGAGAAAGCCCACTCACCAACCAACCACTAGGACTATATATAGGGTTTTCCTTCACATTTTAGGGAGTTAGTCTTTGTTTTCTTTTTCCCCAGTTTCTTAGGATCGGTTCATCACCAACACCATTAGGGTGTTTGGTGATTTTTAATTTTCTTTCAATCTTGTAAGTGTTTTAATCATTACTCTTGTTACCTTTATATTAATCTTTCAATTCCATCTTTTCATTCATCTTGTTCTTCATCATCTTCTATTGCAAGTTCTTAAGTTTCCTATTTGATTCAAGTTTGATCTTAAAAAGTTGTTGATGTAGTGTTTTTATTGGTGGGATTTATTACTTATTGTATTTAAATGATTTGTGTTTGATTTGGTAAAACCTTTTTGAGTATTTGAGTCGATTTGAATTAAAATTCGTTTCCACTGTTTTTACGTCTGCTGCTGTTCTTCATCTCCTGACTTTCCGAACAGAACCAATATTCCGAATAGGCGAGTTTCTGTTTGCCTTATTCGGAATTTTTGGATATTCCGAATAGGGCTGTTTGCATTTCCCTTATTTGGAATATTTTATTCCGCATAGCAAGATCTTCATTTCCTTACTCGGAATATTTTATATATTCCGAATTGACTTATTTTTCCGCATAGACTCGATTATTCCGAATAGCTATTTTTCCCCATAGGCCTTGTTTTTTCCGAATAGAGACACTTTTCCGAGTAGGCAATCTTTTCCGCATAAGATGTTTTTCCGCATAGATCTCCTTTTTCCGAATTGAACTTTATTTTCCGTATAAGAGATTTTATTCGGAGTAGCATTTTATTTCGAATAGAAGGATGTTTTCCGCATAGACATATTTTTCCGAATAGGGCCTTGTTTTCCGAATAGCTTACTTTCCGCATAGTCCTTTCTTTCCGCATAGCATTCATTTTCCGAATGGGCCCAGATTTTACGAATAGCACATATTTTTCCGCATAAGGGTATTTTTCCGAATAGTGAATTTATTCCGCATAAGAGCCAGTTATTCCGCATTAGGATTTTATTCCGAATAGAACAATTTCAGTTAGGACAGTTTTTAATCCTAGTTTTACTTTTTGATTATTTTAAGTTTATATTTTAATTTACGTTAGTCACTTATCTTTTCAATAGAATAGAAAACCAAAACCCCTTTTTGTCACCAAGAACAAATTATTCCACTTAAAACTGAGATCAATTCGAGAGGATATCGAGAGAACTTTAATTGAACCCATTGAAAAAAGATTGTATCAAATGGCGCCGCTGCCGGCTCTTCTCGTTAAGATCAAAAGTTTTTGTGAGAACTTGGATTTTGGGATCCGTTCCCCGTGAACGTTACTTTTTCACAAAAATTTTCAAAAACAACTAAAAATATAAAATTTTCAAAAATACAAAAAAATTAAAAAACATAAAAACCAAAAATATTTTTGCTTTGTTTTTCTTTGTTCGTTCTTTTGCAGGTGTATGCGCACTCGATCCACGTCATATCAAGAGCCCGAGCCTCTCGATCACTTAGACATGGCCGGTGTACCACCTCAAAACAATAATAACAACAACAACCCACCTTTCAACAACATGAACAATAACAACAACAATGAGCCCCTTCCGGATAATCGCCCGATGATTGAATTGCTGCAAGCTCATGTAGATGGCAACACGGACCCAATTGTCATACCTCCAATTGCCGCCAACAACTTTGAGCTAACATCAGGCTTTATCCAGATGGTCTCCGCTCAACCATTCTTGGGACGAACCATTGATGATCTACACGACCACATCAAGAGATTCTTGCAACTCACCAACACGGTCAAATTCAATGGTGTTCCACAAGAGGTTATTCGATTACAACTTTTTCCCTTTTCTTTAGAGGGACAAGCCCGGCATTGGCTTGCTAAGGAACCGCCACAGAGTATTCTCTCGTGGACGGATTTGGAGACAAAGTTTATCACTTACTTTTTCCCACCCTCTCGTACTACCGCTTTGCGGAATGAAATCATAAATTTTGAACAAAAGTACGATGAGTCGTTCAGTGAATCTTGGGATCGTTTTAAAGATCTTTTAAGAAAATGCCCACAACATGGTTTTACCAAAGTACATCAAATTAATACTTTTTACAATGGTTTAAGCATGAGTGACCAAGATTCACTGAACAATGCCTCGGGGGGTAATCTATTGGCTAAGACTTCCAATGCTGCTTGGGACATCATTGAGAATAAATCTCGTGTGCAAACCAAGAGTGTTCGGACCAATGTCGCTAGTGCTAGCACTAGTGACAGCGACAAGCGATTAGACAAAATCACTACGCTTCTTGAATCGCTTGTCACCCACACCGTCAGCAACAACAACAGCAACAACGCCAAACACGCTCAAGTGAACGCTGTCAGCCAACCTTGTGAGATATGCGGTGGTCCTCACTCTTACACAACTTGTACCGCCACCCAAGACTACCCTGCTGAGACTGTGAATGCGGCATATGGCACCTATCCTCAACCTGCTTATCAAGCTAGACCTCAAGGTGACCGTAACTTGCTTAGCTATCGATCCAACAATTATCTTTCACCACCTGGTTTTCCCCCAACCAACCCAACCCAACAACAAAATCTCAATCTCTCTCCTCAACGGCAACAACAACCTCGACAACCATACATCCCTCCTCACAAGCAGCAACAACCACCTCAACGAAACAACCAAGTTTACCAACAACCTGCTTACCAACCACCCGCATACAATGCTCCTCCCAACCAACCTACCGCTCTTCACCAAGAAGTAGAAACTTATATGAGGACTAACGATGCGATAGTGGGAAATCTTCAGAGAGAGGTGCTCAACCTGAAAGCGGACTTGGTCAAGCAAGGAAACGATTTGAGAGCCGACATGAGAAACACGTTGGATAGCCAAACTAATGATCTGAGGAACATGATGGCTAGTTTCTTCCAAGGTAATCAACCCTCTTCTTCGGGTACTCTTCCGAGTAACACCGTTGCGAATCCAAGAGGAGAGATGAAAGCAATCACCACTCGAAGTGGCAAAGGTACCAAGGAACCCGAGCCTCCTATACCTCCACCGGTGGTTGTGACTAAGGAGAACGAGTCACCTGCTCCTATTCCTCATCCTTCTCCTTCCCCAATTTCTCCACCTCTTCCTTTTACCCCTCCTCCACCCGTAGTTGTGAGTGATCCTATTCTCCCAAAGCCTTCCTCTTCTTCCAATATACCTTATCCATCTAGGTTGAGGAAAGAGAAGCAAAAGAGCAAGGATGATATTCAGGTTTCGAATTTCCTTAAAATGTTCAAACAACTGAATTTCAATATCTCCTTCGCTGAGGCTCTCGCTCACATGCCCAAGTATGCAAAAATGTTTAAAGATCTTCTGAGCGACAAGGAAAAGCTCCTCGATATTGCCAACACCCAACTTAATGAGAATTGCTCTGCAGTACTCTTAAGGAAATTGCCAACCAAGCTTGGTGATCCGGGTCGTTTTCTTATCCCTTGCAATTTCCCGGGAGTAGAGAATTGCATGGCCCTAGCCGATCTAGGTGCCAGTATTAATCTCATGCCTCTAAGTATTTGGAAGCAATTATCTCTCCCAGAGCTAGTCCCCACCAAATTACTTTGGAATTAGCTAACCGTACGGTCGCTTATCCAGTGGGGATAGCCGAAGACGTCATTGTAGGAGTCGACAAATTCACTTTTCCTGCTGATTTTGTTGTCGTCGACTACGAGATGGACCCCCGTGTGCCACTAATTTTTGGTCGTCCATTCTTAAGGACCGGTCGCACTCTCATTGATGTTGAAGCCGGTGAGCTTATCATGAGAGTGGGTGACGATAAAGTAGTTTTCAACATGGGAAAGTTGTCTAAACAGCCTTACTCATATGAGAGTGTTAATTGTATTGACGTTCTTGATGAGGCTTGTGAAGAACACTTTAATGATGCTTGCAAAAGTATTCCTACCTCTCTTCCCAATGTTGAGACCGTGTCCTCTATTGATTCATCGTTGTCTCTATTTGGAGATAGTGATTTATTTTGGAACAATCTTGAAGATACCATGGGAGATGCGAATTTAGCTACTAATGATTCTCCTATCGATGGGGATGAAGACATGAATTTCTTTGACAATCTTCTCAACGAAGACAATCCTTCGCCTCCATCTCCCACGGTCATTGCTATCGATACTCCGACTTTGAAAACGCCTCCCGTCGAAAATCCTCCGGATTTGGAACTTAAGGAGTTGCCGCCACATCTCGAGTACGTGTTCCTTGACGACAACAAGAAGTCGCCCGTCATTATTGCGACAGATTTGAAAGATGAAGAGAAGACTCGCCTCGTCGCCGTGCTGAAAGCTCATAAGAAGGCTATTGCTTGGAAGATTTCAGACATTCGTGGAATTGATCCTCACTTCTGCACGCACAAAATTCTCATGGAGGACGAATATAAGCCCACTATTCAAAGCCAACGAAGGGTGAATCCAAAAATCCATGAAGTCATCAAAACAGAGGTTATCAAACTTCTTGATGCGGGTATGATTTACCCTATTTCGGATTCACCTTGGGTTAGTCCAATCCATTGTGTGCCCAAGAAGGGCGGAATAACCGTTGTTCCAAATGAACACAACGAGTTGATTTCCACTCGTCTCGTTACTGGGTGGAGAGTTTGTATAGACTACCGCAAACTCAGTGATGCCACGAGAAAGGATCATTTCCCTCTACCTTTTATGGACCAAATGCTTGAAAGTTTAGCGGGTAATGAATATTACTGCTTTCTTGATGGTTTCTCGGGTTATTTTCAAATACCCATCGATCCCCAAGATCAAGAGAAGACTACATTCACTTGTCCCTATGGCACTTTTGCTTACAAAAGAATGCCTTTTGGCTTATGTAATGCGCCCGGGACTTTCCAAAGGTGTATGTTAGCTATCTTCCATGACATGGTTGAACAAACCATTGAAGTCTTCATGGATGATTTCTCGGTCTTCGGGGATTCATTCTCTTCTTGCCTTGCCAATTTGGAACGTATGCTTCAGCGGTGCGAAGACACTCGCCTAGTTCTGAATTGGGAAAAATGCCATTTTATGGTAAAAGAAGGCATCGTGCTTGGACATAAGATATCGAAAGCCGGTCTTGAAGTAGACCGTGCTAAAGTTGATGTTATCGCAAAGTTGCCTCCACCTTCAACCGTGAAGGGTGTGAGAAGTTTCCTGGGTCATGCGGGCTTCTACCGTCGATTCATCAAAGATTTTTCTCAAATCGCTCGCCCGATGACCCACCTCTTGGAAAAAGATACTCCTTTTATCTTTTCCAAAGAGTGTCTTGAAGCCTTCAACTCGCTTAAGGATAAGCTAACTAAGGCACCCGTCTTGGTCACCCCTAATTGGGAGCTGCCTTTTGAGTTGATGTGCGATGCTAGTGATTTTGCTATTGGTGCGGTTCTTGGACAAAGAGTGAACAAACACTTCCAACCAATCCATTACGCTAGCAAGACAATGACGGGGGCACAATTGCATTATACGACAACCGAAAAAGAGCTTTTAGCTGTTGTCTATGCTTTTGAAAAGTTTCGCCCCTATCTTGTCCTTTCCACCACTATTGTGTATACCGATCATTCCGCGCTGAAGTACTTGTTGACAAAGCAAGATTCCAAACCAAGACTTCTTCGCTGGGTTTTGCTACTCCAGGAATTTAAAATCGAAATTCGCGATAAAAAAGGAGCAGAAAACCTAGCCGCGGATCATCTCAGCAGACTTGAGGATCCATACCAAGGGGATCATCCGAATAAAGAAATCAATGATTCTTTCCCCTTGGAGACCTTAATGTCTATAAACTCGAAGCCGAATGAAACCCCGTGGTTTGCGGACTTTGCAAACTACTTGGCGGGTGGAATTCTCAAGGAAGGGTTGACGTCTCAACAAAAGAAAAAGTTTTTCACCGACATTAAGACTTACTTTTGGGACGACCCTTACCTATTCAAACAATGTGCCGACCTGATTATCCGTCGATGTGTTGATGGACCGGCAGCGTCTGAAATCCTTGATGCTTGCCACAAAGGACCCACCGGTGGTCACTTTGGTCCCAACTACACCGCTAAAAAAGTGTTTGATTCGGGATTTTATTTGCCCTCCATATATCGTGACGCTCACGATATGGTTAAAAGATGTGATGTTTGCCAAAAACAAGGCAAAATCACACATAAAGACGAGATGCCTCAGAATTTCATTCAAGAGTGTGAAATCTTTGATGTTTGGGGTATCGACTTTATGGGGCCATTCCCTTCTTCTAAAGGAAACAAATACATCCGTGTAGCCGTTGACTACGTTTCTAAGTGGGTTGAAGCCAAATCTTTACCTACTAATGACGCAAGGGTGGTTTGTAACTTTTTGAAAGCTCTTTTCGCTAGATTCGGTGTGCCTCGCGCCATTATTAGTGATCGTGGGACTCATTTCTACAATGACCAATTTGCTCGAGTCATGGCTACGTACGGTGTAAATCATCGTTTTTCCACAGCCTACCACCCACAAACTAATGGCCAAGCTGAAATATCCAACTGAGGACTAAAGCGAATTCTGGAAAGAACCGTGGGAGAGCATCGTGCCGCATGGGCTGATAAACTTGATGATGCTTTGTGGGCTTTCCGTACTGCTTACAAGACCCCGATCGACTGTACGCCTTATCGTCTTGTGTATGGGAAAGCGTGCCACCTCCCCATTGAGTTGGAGCACAAGGCTTATTGGGCCTTGAAGTGGGCTAATTTTGATATCAACAAAGCCGGTGACCTACGCAAGATCCAACTCAATGAGCTGAATGAACTTCGGAATGAGGCTTATGAAAATTCTTTGATCTATAAGGAAAGGACTAAGCTCATTCACGACTCTAAGATTAAAAACCGAGAGTTCCATGTTGGAGACAAAGTCTTACTTTTTAACTCTCGGTTGAAAATCTTTTCGGGAAAGCTCAAATCTCGTTGGTCCGGCCCATTCACCATTGCCCAAATTTTTCCATATGGTACTCTCGAACTCGCTCAACCTAATGGACCGAATTTTAAGGTGAATGGCCAACGAGTGAAGTTGTACTTTGGTGAGGACACCTCTCAGGAGGTGATTCCATCCCTCACCACGTTCCCCATGAACTAATTTTGGGTCGAGTCAGGCTCGTGACTCGGTTATAAAAAACAAGCGCTCCTGGGGAGGCAGCCCGAGTATCTATCCCTTTAACCCCCTAAGTGTAGGGGAGGACCTATTTTGGTCGTTTGTGTTTGTGTGGTGATGTGATTACAGGGATAACTGCAATCTTGGAATCTTTGAAAGAACCGTGCTCCCGTATTATCCGAAATCCGGTTCTATCTCTCAACTATCGTGATTCAATTTTCTTCATACTCACATTTGAAATTGATCACTTTAGTCGTCTCTTCCTTAATTTGAGTTAACCAACGTGCACAATGTCATAAGTGTAGGGGAGACTTTTCCCACATGCTTAAACATTGAGGACAATGTTTATCTTAAGTGTAGGGGGGACTTCTATCGAAGTTTTACGTGGACTTTTCCATGAAAATGCCTTCATTTAACCGGAAAATCATCTTTTTCAACATTTTTCAAATTTTTTATTAACTTTGGCCATTTAGTCGTAATTTTTAAATTTTTATCGTTGCTTTCATATGTATATATCCCGCAATTAAGTCAAAAATATTAATAAAGTGGTGTAGCTAGTTTAGAAATCTTTGACATATTAGGCCCGTTGCGTTTATTTTGACTCAACCCGAATAGACTTATCCAAGTTTATTCTAGCTAGTATCCTTAACCATGTAGACCTTAATTGGTTTATTAGGCTAAGCATCCACGAGTCTCATTACTTGAGATTTTAAATTGTGGAGGACGAGAAATGATAAAGTCAATTATAAGTCGATATTCTTGCACAAGCTCACTTGGTGTAATTATTTGCCTATTCTCCCATCACTTGCTAATAATTTATCTGCAATAAGTAAGGTCGTACGATTTGAAAAGTTACTTAGCTTCTAGCCCAAGATCGTTTAAAAGTTGCTCGGTAATGATAAGAGTTCATAGCCAAGGCATAACTTATGAAGCGGGGCGCGAAGATTGGCGAGTCCGAAAAGGCCCTAACAAGGCATGAAGATTCAATTTTATTGCTGAAGATCCAAAGTGATGTGAAAAGCATTATTCCTAAAGTCAATATGAAGGATCAAGACTCACGACGAAAAGCAATCAACTCTCATAAAGATCATGGAGAAGTCTATCCGAAAAGACCCTAACAAGGTATGAGGATAAATAGATCCAAGTCCGAAAAGGAGGCGGATCGTTGTATTTCAAAATCCCAATTAGAGATTGAAGAAATAATCATGAAGTCGTGGTCAACAAAGTTGGAGTACCTCTCAAAAATCTCCAAGTGAAGAAACTCTATTATGATGAGAAGACCATTATCTCAAGAACGTCTCTCGAAGATATGAAGTATGAAGTACATGCCAAATATCGGCCCGAGAAAGGTCTCAAATCGTGAACCGAGTTATGCCAAGATATGAACTTTTTGATATCCCGAGAAGCAGTTTTAAGAGATTTTGTCCTTTAGCTAACTATTGATCAAATCGTCCTACTTTGCTTTCAGCCTTAATAAACTATCGAAATAAGTCCAAAAATGCATCTTCATGATCATTCTAAGACAAAAATAAAATATAAGAGATACACCTAGGAATAAGGGAGTTTAAGCATTTAATTAAGCCATGTGTGCAAGCGTTTGAATTGCTAACTTATAATAACAATGATCTCGTTTTTAAGCGTAGTTTGGGGAACGTGAAACTTGAGGGTGATAAATCTTCGCAGCACCAAAGCCCTAATGTAAGTCCTTGATTTCTTTGCAAGTTATTTCCATCCTTTTGTTTACTTTAAAGTTTTAATTTCTCTTAGTACTTTAATTTTTGTTTAATAGTATGATAATAAGGCCAAGGTTGATTGATTATGAGAAAAATGTAAATTTGCTTTATCACTAAGCATTGCATGAGGGCATGGCAATGGTTAAGTGTAGGGGATTTGATAGGTGTGTAAACACCCATCCTTTTACCACTTAATTCTGGCTAAAACAAGACCAAAACACGTATTTAATATCATTTGTTTAGAATTATGCGTGGTTTTTGTGTTTATTGTGTTTTCAGAGCTAACCGGATGAATATTAAAGAAAACATGGGATTGCACGGGTTTTATCAAGGAAAAAGACTAAAGACGAAGTCTATTGTCCAAGAGATGCAAAAGATTTGAAGTCAATGGGCCTATTTGAAGATTTATCGAAGAAAAGGACCAAAGATGGAAGATTTTCATATGTCGAAGAAACTCAAGTCTATTTAACGAAGAAATTAAAAGACGAGTTGAATTTAATCGACGACAAATCCCGAATCAGAATCGAAAACGTCAACTTTTCTGAAAAGACGAGAAGACAAGAAGAAAGGGAGAAAGCCCACTCACCAACCAACCACTAGGACTATATATAGGGTTTTCCTTCACATTTTAGGGAGTTAGTCTTTGTTTTCTTTTTCCCCAGTTTCTTAGGATCGGTTCATCACCAACACCATTAGGGTGTTTGGTGATTTTTAATTTTCTTTCAATCTTGTAAGTGTTTTAATCATTACTCTTGTTACCTTTATATTAATCTTTCAATTCCATCTTTTCATTCATCTTGTTCTTCATCATCTTCTATTGCAAGTTCTTAAGTTTCCTATTTGATTCAAGTTTGATCTTAAAAAGTTGTTGATGTAGTGTTTTTATTGGTGGGATTTATTACTTATTGTATTTAAATGATTTGTGTTTGATCTGGTAAAACCTTTTTGAGTATTTGAGTCGATTTGAATTAAAACTCGTTTCCACTGTTTTACGTCTGCTGCTGTTCTTCATCTCCTGACTTTCCGAACAGAACCAATATTCCGAATAGGCGAGTTTCTGTTTGCCTTATTCGGAATTTTTGGATATTCCGAATAGGGCTGTTTGCATTTCCCTTATTCGGAATATTTTATTCCGCATAGCAAGATCTTCATTTCCTTACTCGGAATATTTTATATATTCCGAATTGACTTATTTTTCCGCATAGACTCGATTATTCCGAATAGCTATTTTTCCGCATAGGCCTTGTTTTTTCCGAATAGAGACACTTTTCCGAGTAGGCAATCTTTTCCGCATAAGATGTTTTTCCGCATAGATCTCCTTTTTCCGAATTGAACTTTATTTTTCGTATAAGAGATTTTATTCCGAGTTGCATTTTATTTCGAATAGAAGGATGTTTTCCGCATAGACATATTTTTCCGAATAGGGCCTTGTTTTCCGAATAGCTTACTTTCCGCATAGTCCTTTCTTTCCGCATAGCATTCATTTTCCGAATGGGCCCAGATTTTCCGAATAGCACATATTTTTCCGCATAAGGGTATTTTTCCGAATAGTGAATTTATTCCGCATAAGAGCCAGTTATTCCGCATTAGGATTTTATTCCGAATAGAACAATTTCAGTTAGGTCAGTTTTTAATCCTAGTTTTACTTTTTGATTATTTTAAGTTTATATTTTAATTTACGTTAGTCACTTATCTTTTCAATAGAATAGAAAACCAAAACCCCTTTTTGTCACCAAGAACAAATTATTCCACTTAAAACTGAGATCAATTCGAGAGGATATCGAGAGAACTTTAATTGAACCCATTGAAAAAAGATTGTATCAGCTCCCCCTTAACATATGCCACGTTATTCGAAAACATTTCGCATATGTCGGGATGAGCCAGCACATTAAGTCAAACCATTTGTGATAATATCCCATATTAAATCACATTTTCTCCCCTATATTAAAAATATTAACCCAATCGATGTTTTTAATATCAATTGAGTTAATGAAGTTTTAACAAAGGTTTTGGGAAGAAAAATGCAAGTCCGTTTAATCTTCAAGATATCAAATGTATGAGATATGATACGGATTTGTAACATGATCACATATTCACCATATTAAAAAAGAATAGACAAGGTTGGACCTGATAGATGAGAACATCATATGATAAGATGAAATGGTTCTTGTCAGCATATGTTGGTCGCCTCGTCACGTCTGAAGTCATCTCTTGACACCACATGTACGATTGGTATTATATTCTTGACACCAACTTGTGAACGTGGCACGTTCGGCATCGAAGATTCTGAATGCTTGACAAGTGCTCCCCCTCAATTGTTGACCCGTGTTCTACTGAAAGATCTGTAGTCGTCGGTTGAGTAGTCGCATCGTCGAGGATGTAGATACCAATTGTAGATTTGCTATGGTTGTAGAGATGATAGCTTCATAAAAACAAGACTTCTCTTGTTTTAACAAATAAATGCACTGAGGCGTACATATATTTGTGTTAGACCAAGTTATAAAGTAAACTTGATCCCTTACAAGGTTTTAAAGTAAACCTTGCCCGAGAAAATTAATTCCCGTTGTGAGACAAAGCTTTCATAAGAAATACTTGACTTTAATATGAAAACCGGGTTGTAGTCTGAAATAAATACAAGCCATTTAGGCATGTTTTATGAAATATTTACAACTTTTGTACGAACTCTATTTATGGCGCCATGTCGATATTAATCAACATTTCTAAGGCCGTAAATATTATCGTACCAAAAGACATGTCTTTGAAAAATAAAGTAAAAAATATTTGTGGATTTTTCTTGAATTTTCAATTTTTATGGTTTTTATATGGTTTTATATTTTTGTATTTTGCTTTTGTGGATAAAAATATAAACAATATATACAAATGATCACCACTATTCTTTCGCTTCATCACCAAGGATACGGAGAATAGTTTATCATCACTATATTTTCGCTTCATCTGCTAGTTCCTTAAGAGTCTCGGGCGAGAAGGTTCTCATTCCTAGCTTGTCGGCCAAAAATTCAATTCGAGCGCGATCTAAAGCCTTCGTGAAAATATCCGCCAATTGATACTCAGATCGGACAAAGTAAAGCTCTATTACTCCATTTTCCACTTTGATACAAGATATTTTCAATGGGTTCTATATTCTCTTGATATCCTCTCGAATTGATCTCGGTTCTAAGTGGAATGATTGTTCTTGGTTACTAAGAAGGGAGGTTGGTTTTCTAATCTACTAAAAGGTTTTAAATGCATTAACATGAAAACTTAAATCAAAAGCAATTAATTTAATAACAATTAATAAAACTAGAATTAAAATTAAAATATAAATATAAAATGAAGAAACAGTAAGTAACACTTAAAAATGCTCAAAATAAAATTGATTCGGAAGTTGACCTTGATTCGGAAGTTCACTCGGAACTTGGTTCGGAACTTTGGTCGGAACTTTAATCCGGAAGTTGGTTCGGAAGTTAGTCCGGAACTTTCGTTCGGAAGTTTATCCGGAACTTGGTTCGGAAGTTGATACGGAACTTCACTCGGAACTTTCACTCGGAACTTCACTCGGAACTTTCACTCGGAACTTGGTTCGGAAGTTTGACTCGGAAGTTGGTCGGGAACTTCGTTCGGAACTTTACTCGGAAGTTTATCCGGAAGATTGACTCGGAAGTTGATCCGGAAGTTGATCCGGAACTTTGGTCCGGAACTTTTCAACAAAATTAACTCGGAACTTTTAAAACACTTTCATTCGGAACTTTATTCAGAAATTTATGCGGAACTTTTGAAAAGAAAATTCATTCGGAACTTTTTAAAACTTATTCGGAACTTTTGAAAAACTATTCATTCGGAACTTTTAAAATTGACTCGGAACTTTTGAAAAACACTTTTATTCGGAACTTCTTATGCTCATTCGGAACTTTTTGTTCATCCGGAACTTTGTGTTCATCCGGAACCTGGGAATACTTCAAGAACAGTAGCAGCAGAAAAAGCAGGGGAACACGAATCCAATCCAAAATTAATCAAGTTTTTAACTAAAACATAAATAAAACTAAACACGAATCATATACTAACCAATAACAACAAATCCCATCAATAAAAACATAACACCCAACAACTTTTGAAGATCAAATTTAACAAAATAAACTTTAAGACTTGGAATCAAAAAGAAGAAAGATCAACAAGATGAAATGAAAGATGATATTGATTGATTAAGGTTTTAACAAACAAAAGAGAAAGATTAAATTACAACATTGAACAACAAGAATCAAAATCACCAAACACCCTAGTGGTGTTGGTGAAACCTACGAACAGAAAAAGGAGAGAAAGAAGGAAAAAATGAAAAACTGAATGAAAAGTGTGAGGGGAACCCTTTATATAGGTGTTCCCTTTGGTTGGTGAGTGGGCTTTCTCCCGTTCTTCTTGTCTTCTCGGCTTTTCAGAAAAGTTGACGTTTTTGATTCTGATTCGGGATTTGTCGTCGATTAAATTCAACTCGTCTTTTAATTTCTTCGTTTAATAGACTTGAGTTTCTTCGACTTATGTAAATCTTCCATCTTTGGTCCTTTTCTTCGATAAATCTTCGAATAGGCCCAGTGACTTCAAATCTTTTGCATCTCTTGGACAATAGACTTCATCTTGAGTCTTTTTCTTCGGTAAAACCCGTGCAATCCCATGTTTTCTCCATTATCCATCCGGTTGGCTCTGAAAAACACAATAAACACAAAAACCACACATAATTCCAAACAAATGATATTAAATACGCGTTTTGGTCTCGTTTTAGCCAGAATTAAGTGGTAAAAGGATGGGTGTTTTCACACCTATCAAATCCCCTACACTTAACCATTGTCATGCCCTCATGCAATGCTTAGTGACAAAGAAAATTTACACTTTTCTCATAATCAATCAACCTTGGCCTTATTGAAATACTACTAAACAAAAATTAAAGTACTAAGAGAAATTAAAACTTTAAAGTAAACAAAAAGATAGAAAACCATTTTCACTTGAAAATAGCTAGATGGAAATAACTTGCAAAGAGATGAAGGACTTACATTATGGCTTCGGTGCTGCGAAGATTTATCACCCTCAAGTTTCACGTTCCCCAAACTAAGCTTAAAAACGAGATCATTGTTATTATAAGTTAGTAAATCAAACACTTACACACATGGCTTAATTATACGCTTAAACTCCCTTATTCCTAGGTGTATCTCTTATATTTTATTTTTGTCTTAGAATGATCACGAAGATGCATTTTTGGACTTATTTCGATAGTTTATTAAGGCTGAAAGCAAAGTAGGACGATTTGATCTAGTTAGTTAAAGGACAAAATTTCTTAAAACTGCTTCTCGGGATATCAAAAAGTTCATATCTTGGCATAACTCGGTTCACGATTTGAGACCTTTCTCGGGCCGATATTTGGCATGTACTTCATACTTCATATCTTGAGAGACGTGCTTGAGATAATGGTCTTCTCATCATTAATAGAGTTTCTTCACTTGGAGACTTTTGAGGAGTACTCCAACTTTGTTGACCACGACTTCATGATTATTTCTTTAATCTCTAATTGGGATTTTGAGATACAACGATCCGCCTCCTTTTCGGACTTGGATCTATTTATCCTCATACCTTGTTAGGGTCTTTTCGGATAGACTTCTCCATGATCTTTATGGGAGTTGATTGCTTTTCGTCGTGAGTCTTGATCCTTCATATTGACTTTGGGAATAATGCTTTTCACATCACCTTGGATCTTTAGCAGTAAGATTGAATCCTCATGCCTTGTTAGGGCCTTTTCGGACTCGCCAATCTTCGCGCCCCGCTTCATAAGTTATGCCTTGGCTATGAACTCTTATCATTACCGAGCAACTTTTAAACGATCTTGGGCTAAAAGCTAAGTAACTTTTCAAATCGTACGACCTTACTTATTGCAGATAAATTATTAGCAAGTGATGGGAGAATAGGCAGATAATTACACCAAGTGAGCTTGCGAAAGAATACCGACTTATAATTGACTCTATCATTTCTCGTTCTCCATAATTTAAAATCTCAAGTAATGAGACTCGTGGATGCTTAGCCTAATAAACCAATTAAGGTCTACATGGTTAAGGATACTAGCTAGAATAAACTTGGATAAGTCTATTCGGGTTGAGTCAAAATAATCGCAACGGGCCTAATATGTCAAAGACTTCTAGACTAGCTACACCACTTAATTAATATTTTTGACTTTATTGCGGGATATATACATATGAAAGCAACGATAAAAATTTAAAAATTACGACAAAATGGCCAAAGTTAATTAAAATTTTGAAAAATGCTGAAAAAGATGATTTTCCGGTTAAATGAAGGCATTTTCATGGGGAAATCCACTTAAAACTTCGATAGAAGTCCCCCCTACACTTAAGATAAACATTGTCCTCAATGTTTAAGCATGTGGGAAAAGTCTCCCCTACACTTATGACATTGTGCACGTTGGTTAAATCAAGTTAAGGAAGAGACGACTAACGTGATCAATTTCAAATGTGAGTATGAAGAAAATTGAATCACGATAGTTGAGAGATAGAACCGGATTTCGGATAACACGGGAGCACGATTATTCAAAGGTTCCAAAAGTGCACTTATCCCTGTAACCACATAACCACACAAACACAAACACCTATAGAGGTCCCCCTACACTTAGGAGGTTAAACGGAAAAGGATAGATACTCGGGCTGCCTCCCGAGGAGCGCTTGTTTTTGATAACCGAGTCACGAGCCTGACTCGACCCAAAATTAGTTCATGGGGAACGTGGTGAGGGATGGAATCATCTCCTGAGAGATGTCCTCACCAAAGTACAACTTCACTCATTGGCCATTCACCTTAAAATTAGGTCCATTAGGTTGAGCGAGCTCGAGAGTACCATATGGAAAAATTTGGGCAATGGTGAATGGGCCGGACCAACGAGATTTTAGCTTGCCCGAAAAGATTTTCAACCGAGAGTTAAAGAGTAAAACTTTGTCTCCAACATGAAACTCTCGGTTCTTAATCTTAGAGTCGTGAATGAGCTTTGTCTTTTCCTTATAGATCAAAGAATTTTCATAAGCCTCATTACGGAGTTCATTCAGCTCATTAAGTTGGATCTTGCGTAGGTCACCGGCTTTGTTGATATCAAAATTAGCCCACTTCAAGGCCCATTAAGCCTTGTGCTCCAACTCAATGGGGAGGTGGCATGCTTTCCCGTACACGAGACGATATGGCGTACAACCAATCGGAGTCTTATAGGCGGTACGGAAAGCCCACAAAGCATCATCAAGTTTATCAGCCCATGAGACACGATGCTCTCCCACGGTTCTTTCCAGAATTCGCTTTAATCCTCGGTTGGATATTTCAGCCTGGCCATTAGTTTGTGGGTGGTAAGCGGTGGAAAGACGACGATTTACACCATACTTAGCCATGACTCTAGCAAATTGGTCATTGCAAAAATGAGTCCCGCGATCACTAATAATGGCGCGAGGCACACTGAATCTAGCGAATAGAGATTTCAAAAAGTTACAAACCACCCTTGCGTCATTAGTAGGTAAAGCTTTGGCTTCAACCCACTTTGAAATGTAGTCAACGGCTACAAGGATGTATTTGTTTCCTTTAGAGGAAGGGAATGGCCCCATAAAGTCGATACCCCAAACATCAAAAATTTCACATTCTTGAATGAAATTCTGAGGCATCTCGTCTTTATGTGTGATCTTGCCTTGTTTTCGGCAAGCATCACAACGTTTAACCATATTGTGAGCGTCACGATATATGGTGGGCCAATAAAATCCCAAATCAAACACTTTTTTGGCGGTGTAGTTGGGACCAAAGTGACCACCGGTGGGTCCTTTGTGGCAAGCGTCAAGGATTTCTAAAGCTGCCGGTCCATCAACACATCGGCGAATAATCAAGTCGGCACATTGTTTGAATAGGTAAGGGTCGTCCCAGAAATAATATTCAACATCTTTAAAGAACTTTTTCTTTTGTTGGGATGTTAACCCTTCCTTGAGAATTCCACCCGCCAAGTAGTTTGCAATGTCCGCAAACCACGGGGTTTCATCAGAATTCGAATTAATAGACATTAAGGTCTCCAATGGAAAAGAATCAATGATTTCTTTGTTCGGATGATCCCCTTGATATGGATCCTCAAGTCTGCTCAGATGATCCGCGGCCAGGTTTCGGCTCCCTTCTTGTCACGAATTTCAATGTTGAATTCTTGAAGGAGTAAAACCCAGCGAAGAAGTCTTGGCTTAGAATCATGCTTTGTCATCAAGTACTTCAACGCGGAATGGTCCGTGTATACGATTGTGGTGGAAAGGACAAGATAGGGGCGGAATTTTTCAAAAGTATAGACAATAGCTAAAAGCTCTTTTTCGGTTGTCGTGTAATGCAATTGAGCCCCCGTCATTGTCTTGCTAGCATAGTGGATTGGTTGGAAGTGTTTATTCACTCGTTGGCCCAAAACCGCACCAATAACAAAGTCGCTAGCATCGCACATCAACTCGAAAGGCAGCTCCCAATCTGGGGTAACCAAGACGGGTGCCTTAGTAAGCTTATCCTTAAGCAAGTTGAAGGCTTCAAGGCACTCTTTGGAAAAGATAAAAGGAGTATCTTTTTCCAAGAGGTGGGTCATCGGGCGAGCGATTTTAGAGAAATCCTGAATGAATCGACGATAGAAGCCCGCATGACCCAGAAAGCTTCTCACACCCTTCATGGTTGAAGGTGGAGGTAATTTGGCTATGACATCTACTTTAGCACGGTCGACTTCAATACCGGCGTTAGAGATTTTGTGTCCTAGCACAATGCCTTCTTTTACCATAAAATGGTATTTTTCCCAATTCAGAACAAGGCGAGTGTCTTCGCACCGCTTAAGCATACGTTCCAAATTGGCAAGGCAAGAAGAGAAGGAATCCCCGAAAACCGAGAAATCATCCATGAAGACTTCCATGGTTTGTTCAACCATGTCATGGAAGATAGCTAACATGCACCTTTGGAAAGTCCCGGGGGCATTGCATAAGCCAAAAGGCATTCTTTTGTAAGCAAATGTGCCATAGGGACAAGTGAATGTTGTCTTCTCTTGATCTTGGGGATCGATGGGTAATTGGAAATAACCCGAGAAACCATCAAGAAAGCAGTAATATTCATTACCTGCTAAACGTTCAAGCATTTGGTCCATAAAAGGTAGAGGGAAATGATCCTTTCTCGTGGCATCATTGAGTTTGCGGTAGTCTATACAAACTCTCCACCCAGTAACGAGACGGGTAGGAATCAACTCGTTGTTTGCATTGGGCACAACGGTGATGCCGCCTTTCTTAGGCACACAATGGACTGGACTAACCCATGGTGAATCCGAAATAGGGTAAATCATACCCGCATCAAGAAGTTTGATAACCTCTGTTTTGATGACTTCATGTATTTGTGGATTCACCCTTCGTTGGCTTTGAATTGTGGGCTTAAAGTCGTCCTCCATGAGAATTTTGTGTGAGCAGAAGTGAGGATCTATTCCACGAATGTCGGAGATTTTCCAAGCGATAGCTCTTTTATGCTTCTTCAACACGGCGATAAGTCGGGATTTTTCTTCTTCCTTTAGGTCCTTTGCGATGATGACGGGCGACTTCTTCTTATCTTCAAGGAAGACGTACTCGAGATGGGGCGGCAACTCCTTCAGTTCTAAATCTGGAGGATTTTCTATGGGAGGCGTTTTTAGAGTCGGAGCATCGATAGCAATAACCGTGGGAGATGGTGGAGAAAGATTGTCTTCGTTGAGAAGGTTTTCAAAGAAATGCATGTCTTCATCCCCATCGGTGGGAGAATCATCATTAGCTAGGTTCACATCTCCCATGGCGGCTTCAAGATCTTTCCAAAACAAATCACTTTCTCCAAATAGAGACAGTGATGAATCAATAGAGGAAACGGTCTCAACATTGGGAAGAGAGGTAGGAATATTTTTACAAGCATCATTAAAGTGTTCCTCACAAGCCTCATCCAGAACGTCAATACAATTAACACTCTCGTATGAATAAGGTTGTTTAGACAACTTTCCCATGTTGAAGACGATTTTATCGTCACTCACTCTCATGATAAGCTCACCGGCTTCAACATCGATGAGAGTGCGACCGGTCCTCAGGAATGGACGACCCATGATCAAGGGAACACGAGGGTCCATCTCGTAGTCGACGACGACGAAATCGGCAGGAAAAGTGAATTTGTCGACTCCTACAAAGACGTCTTCGGCTATCCCCACTGGATAAGCAACCGTACGGTTAGCTAATTCCAAAGTCATTTTGGTGGGGACTAGCTCAGGGAGAGATAATTGCTTCCAAACGCTTAGAGGCATTAGATTAATACTGGCACCTAGATCGGCTAGGGCCATGCAATTCTCTACTCCCGAGAAATTGCAAGGGATTAAGAAACGACCCGGATCACCAAGCTTGGTTGGCAATTTCCTTAAGAGCACTGCAGAGCAATTCTCATTAAGTTGGGTGTTGGCAATATTAAGAAGCTTTTCCTTGTCACTCAGAAGATCTTTAAACATTTTTGCGTACTTAGGCATGTGAGCGAGAGCCTCAGCGAAGGAGATGTTGAAATTCAATTGTTTGAACATTTTAAGAAAGTTCGAAACCTGAATATCGTCCTTGGTTTTGAGCTTCTCTTTCCTCAACCTAGATGGATAAGGTATATCGGAAGAAGAGGAAGGCTTTGGGATCGAAGGATCACTCACATCCTTGGGTGTAGGAGGGGTAGAAGTAAGAGGTGGAGAAATTGGGGAAGTAGAAGGATGAGGAATAGGAGCAGGTGACTCGTTCTCCTTAGTCACAACCACCGGTGGAGGTATAGGAAGCTCGGGTTCCTTGGTACCTTTGCCACTGCGAGTAGTGATTGCTTTCATCTCCCCTCTTGGATTCGCAACGGTGTTACTCGGAAGAGTACCCGAAGAAGAGGGTTGATTACCTTGGAAGAAACTAGCCATCATGTTTTTTAAGTCATTCGTTTGACTATCCAAAGTGTTTCTCATATCAGCTCTCAGATCGTTCCCTTGTTTTACCAAGTCTGCTTTCAAGTTAAGCACTTCCCGTTGAAGATTTCCCACGATCACATCGTTAGTCCTCATGTAGGTTTCCACTTCTTGGTGTAAAGCAGTGGGTTGGTTTGGAGGAGCATTGTATGCGGGTGGTTGATAAGCAGGTTGCTGGTAAACTTGGTTGTTTCTTTGAGGTGGTTGTTGTTGTTTGTGAGGAGGTATGTATGGTGTACGAGGTGGTTGTTGTTGTTGAGGAGGGCGATTGAGGTTTTGTTGTTGGTTTGGGTTGTTTGGAGGAAAACCAGGTGGTGAGAGATAGTTGTTAGAGCGGTAGCTAAGCAAGTTGCGGTCACCTTGAGGTCGAGCTTGATAAGCAGGTTGAGGATAGGTGCCGTATGCTGCATTCACATTTTCAGAAGGGTAGTCTTGGGTGGCGGTACAAGTGGTGTAAGAGTGGGGACCCCCACATATCTCGCATGGTTGGCTAACAGCATTGACTTGAGCGTCTTTAGCGTTTCTAGCATTGATGCTGTTGGTGTTGCTGGCGGTTTGGGTAGCAAGCGATTCAAGAAGCGCAGTGATTTTGTCAAGTCGCTTATCGCTGTCACTAGTACTAGCACTAGCGACATTGGTCCGAACACTCTTGGTTTGCACACGAGACTTATTCTCAATGATATCCCAAGCAGCATTGGAAGTCTTAGCCAAAAGATTACCCCCCGAGGCACTGTTTAGTGAATCTTGGTCATTCATGCTTAAACCATTGTAAAAAGTGTTAATTTGGTGCACTTTGGTAAAACCATGTTGTGGGGCATTTTCATAAAAGATCTTTAAAACGATCCCAAGATTCACTAAACGACTCATCGTACTTTTGTTCAAAATTGCTAATGTCATTCCGCAAAGCGGTAGTACGAGAGGGTGGGAAAAAGTAATTGATAAACTTGGTTTCCAAATCCGTCTACGAAAGAATACTCTGTGGCGGTTCCTTAGCAAGCCAATGCCGGGCTTGTCCCTCTAAAGAAAAAGGAAAAAGTTGTAACCGGATTACCTCTTGTGGAACACCATTGAATTTGACCGTATTGGTGAGTTGCAAGAATCTCTTAATGTGGTCATGTGGATCATCAATGGTACGCCCCAAGAATGGTTGAGCAGAGACCATCTGGATAAAGCCGGATTTGAGCTCAAAATTGTTGGCTGCAATCGCGGGTATGACAATTGGATCATTGTTGCCGTCTACATGAGCTTGCAGAAGTTCAATCATCGGGCGATTATCCGGTAGAGGTTCATTGTTGTGGTTGTTGTTATTATTGTTGTTGAAAGGTGGGTTGTTGTTGTTATTATTATTGTTTTGAGGTGGGTGATTGTTGTTGTTTTGTACACCGGCCATGTCTAAGTCTTCGAGAGGCTCGGGCTCTTGATAAGACGTTGATCGTGTACGCATGCACCTGCAAAAGAACTAACAAAGCAAAAACAAAGCAGAAATATTTTTTGTTTTTTTTTATATTTTTTAATTTTTAGGATTTTTTTGAAAATTTTATATTTTTTTGTTTTTTTGAAAATTTTTATGAAAAAGTAACGTTCACGGTGAACGGATCCCAAAATCCAAGTTCTCACAAAAACTGTTGATCTTAACGAGAAGAGCCGGCAGCGGCGCCATTTGATACAAGATATTTTCAATGGGTTCTATATTCTCTCGATATCCTCTCGAATTGATCTCGGTTCTAAGTGAAATGATTGTTCTTGGTTACTAAGAAGGGAGGTTGGTTTTCTAATCTACTAAAAGGTTTTAAATGCATTAACATGAAAACTTAAATCAAAAGCAATTAATTTAATAACAATTAATAAAACTAGAATTAAAATATAAATATAAATATAAAATGAAGAAACAGTAAGTAACACTTAAAAAAGCTCAAAAGAAAATTGATTCGGAAGTTGACCTTGATTCGGAAGTTCACTCGGAACTTGGTTCGGAACTTTGGTCGGAACTTTAATCCGGAAGTTGGTTCGGAAGTTAGTCCGGAACTTTCGTTCGGAAGTTTATCCGGATGGTTCGGAAGTTGATACGGAACTTCACTCGGAACTTTCACTCGGAACTTCACTCGGAACTTTCACTCGGAACTTGGTTCGGAAGTTTGACTCGGAAGTTGGTCCGGAACTTCGTTCGGAACTTTACTCGGAAGTTTATCCGGAAGATTGACTCGGAAGTTGATCCGGAAGTTGATCCGGAACTTTGGTCCGGAACTTTTCAACAAAATTAACTCGGAACTTTTAAAACACTTTCATTCGGAACTTTATTCAGAAATTTATGCGGAACTTTTGAAAAGAAAATTCATTCAGAACTTTTTAAAACTTATTCGGAACTTTTGAAAAAATATTCATTCGGAACTTTTAAAATTGACTCGGAACTTTTGAAAAACACTTTTATTCGGAACTTCTTATGCTCATTCGGAACTTTTTGTTCATCCGGAACTTTGTGTTCATCCGGAACCTGGGAATACTTCAAGAACAGTAGCAGCAGAAAAATTAACCAAGTTTTTAACTAAAACTTAAATAAAACTAAACACGAATCATATACTAACCAATAACAACAAATCCCATCAATAAAAATATAACACCCAACAACTTTTGAAGATCAAATTTAACAAAATAAACTTTAAGACTTGGAATCAAAAAGAAGAAAGATCAACAAGATGAAATGAAAGATGATATTGATTGATTAAGGTTTTAACAAACAAAAGAGAAAGATTAAATTACAAGATTGAACAACAAGAATCAAAATCACCAAACACCCTAGTGGTGTTGGTGAAACCTACGAACATAAAAAGGAGAGAAAGAAGGAAAAAATGAAAAACTGAATGAAAAGTGTGAGGGGAACCCTTTATATAGGTGTTCCCTTTGGTTGGTGAGTGGGCTTTCTCCCGTTCTTCTTGTCTTCTCGTCTTTTCAGAAAAGTTGACGTTTTCGATTCTGATTCGGGATTTGTCGTCGATTAAATTCAACTCGTCTTTTAATTTCTTCGTTTAATAGACTTGAGTTTCTTCGACTTATGTAAATCTTCCATCTTTGGTCCTTTTCTTCGATAAATCTTCGAATAGGCCCAGTGACTTCAAATCTTTTGCATCTCTTGGACAATAGACTTCATCTCGAGTCTTTTTCTTCGGTAAAACCCGTGCAATCCCATGTTTTCTCCATTATCCATCCGGTTGGCTCTGAAAACACAATAAACACAAAAACCACGCATAATTCCAAACAAATGATATTAAATACGCGTTCTGGTCTCGTTTTAGCCAGAATTAAGTGATAAAAGGATGGGTGTTTTCACACCTATCACACTTGCTCCTTGATGAAGTGGTAGCGAATGTCAATGTGCTTCGACCGGGAGAATTGAACATTGTTGCAGCATAAAGCTATTGCACTCTTGTTGTCACAGTACATCGGAATCTTGTTGAAACCTAGACCATAGTCGGTTAATTGCGATCTCATCCAAAGAATTTGAGCACAGCAACCGGACATAGCTATGTATTCTGCTTCCGTACTTGAAATTGCATCGCTTTTCTGCCTTTTCGATGCCCAACGGATTAGTCGATCTCCTAGTAGTTGCAAAGTTCCACTCGTGCTACGCCTTGTATCTTGACAACCCGCGTGATCTGCATCTGCATATGCCATAAGTGCAATAGAAGAGTCATTTGAATACCAAAGTCCCTGATTAATGGTTCCTTTAAGATATCGAAAGATCCTTTTAACAGTAGCTAAGTGTAACTCAGTAGGCCTAGTTTGATACCTAGCACACATACATATAGCAAACTGAAGATCAGGTCGACTGGCTGTGATATACAGAAGAGTACCTATCATTCCACGATAAAGTGTCGGATCAACGGCAACTCCATGTGGATCTGCATCAAGCTTAGATTTTTCCACCATTGGAGTATCCACGGGGTCGCAAGATTCCATCTTATACTTCTTAAGCGATTCAAGGGCATACATGGATTGATTGATAAAGATGCCTCTGGGACTCTGAGATATCTGAAGACCTAAGAAGAACGATACCTTTCCCATCATTAACATCTTAAACTTGGAAGACATGAGTGTCCCAAATTCGTCGGATAAGGTTTGGGTCGAGGCTGCAAATATAATATCATCAACATATAATTGTACCATAATCATATCTTTACCCCGTTTCTGAATGAACAGCGTGGGATCCACCTTGCCTTTAGCGAAGCCTTGCATAATGAGGAATTGTGACAATAGATCATACCATGCGCGTGGAGCTTGCTTCAACCCATAGAGAGCCTTCTTAAGCTTGTACACATGATTAGGATATTTAGGATTCACAAAACCATCCGGTTGTTGAACATAGACCTCTTCCTTGAGTTCACCATTAAGAAATGTCGTCTTCACATCCATCTGATAGACGATCATATTCATATGGGCTGCATAATCGAGGAATAGTCTAATAGCTTCCAAACGGGCAACAGGTGCAAAGGATTCCATAAAGTTGATGCCTGATTGTTGTAAAATCACACTTGTTTAGGAAAACAAGGCAATAATATAGGGTAAGCGTGCACGATTTAGGAAAACCGTGTGTAAATGACCCTTAATGAGGTGGGATCGTTCTCGAGGAGGCACGTGTGTTGTGTAATGAATGATTGATTATGTTTTTGATTATTAATGAGAGGAAAAGAAGAGAAAATGACGAAGACGAAAAAATTAGAAAAATAAGGCAAAACACTACTAGAAAGTTACGACGTAAAACGTGAAAAACACAAAATTTAAAATTTTAATCTAAAAATTCCTAAAAATTACTAAAAACTCCCAAATAATATTCTAAGGGTTTACAAAAAATTCAAACTTGCCAAAACCTTTTAATTAATTTAATAATGACTTTTTAATGCTAATTAAAGCCCTAAAAATCACTTTTAAATATTAAAAAGCCCTAAACAAGATTTAATAGTTTGTAAACCTCAAAAATGACTTAATTAAACTAAAAACTTTTTTTAAAAATTTTAAAACCAAATTAAACTATTTTTTAACTCCTAAAAACTATTAAAAACTATTAAATCTTAAATTAATTCTAAAAATTAATTGAAAAGCCTAAAAATTATTCTAAAAATGGGAAAAGTCTTAATTAATGATATAGAACCTAGGAAAAATGAAAAATAAATAAAAATTAAACTTTTTATTTTAAAGAATAAAATAATATTAAAATAATCTGAAAAATAAAAAGTTCTTAAATAAATTCTAAAAAATTCTCAAAAATCCTAAATATTCTAACTAGAAAGAAAATGTAAACAAAAGTTTCTAAAACCTCTTAATGAATTTTATATTAATTTTTAAAGTTGCTAAAAAAACCTAAAATTAAATAAAATCAAAAATTAAAGTTTTTGAAAACTTTTTCACATGTAAACCTCAAAAATACCAATTAAAACCTAAAAACTATTTTTCCTAAAAATTTGAAATCTTTTTTCTATTTTTTATTGCTTTAATAAAAACCGGCTATTAATTAAATCCTAAAAAATAAAATAATAAAGGGAAAAATGTGAAACCAATTTTTAAAAATCAAAAACCTTAATACTAACTCAGGAAAAATAATCCACACAAAGTAAGCTAGAAAAATAAGCTAGAAAGATGAGAAAAAGCTACGGCTTATTAGAAAAGACAAAAAAGAAAGGTGTTAAATAGGAAGCACCTTGGAACTTTAGCAGTAAAAGTCCCAAGGGCGAGCGGTAAGGAGTGAGTGCTGTGAACGTGGTGATGGGGGTTCGAGTCTTGGCAACCCCTTTTTACTCGTTTTTATTTTTTTTTTGCTTTTTTAAACTTTTGACCAAAACAAACTGTCACCCTTTTTTACTTGTAAACCAAACCACTTTTCACTTTTCAACACAGATTAAGTCAAAATCTAGTACAAAACGTGGCCAGGTTTCTCATTCAAGAACACATGCTTTTGGTACTTTCTTCACAGGTGGTAAAATGAACCAAGAGGACTTGGTGTTGAATATTGGTGGTGTTTTTGGATCACAATGGCACCCTTGTGCTCTTTCTGAGCACAAGGAGTCAGGACACACACAAGAAACAACCAAAAGAGCTCACAAAATGATCACAATATGCACATACAGGCCAAGCTAGTCTCTGTGACACCTAGCCTAAGTCTGGTGATTCTAAGGGCTCTCAAATGCACATCAAAGATATTCAAGGCCACAAATTTAGCATACAAACTCTCCAAACAATACTCAAGCAAAATCAATCCTAATAACACCCTAACACTTGACAAAAATCAAAGATCTAAGCATTCAGTTCATGAAATTTCAAGTAAAATGGCATACACAGATTTTCAACACACCTTTTCCTCTAAAACTCACCAAACTAACTCCTAACTTGTTCCAAATTAATTTACTACTTACTAACAACCTATCTTAACCCCTATAAACCTGTCTAACACTTTTTAAACTCACAATCAATGATTATCACCCTGCTAATCCTCTTATCCAAACACCCGTTTAAAATTTTAAAAACGTTTTTCTCAAACCCAAGCCTTACAAAACCACTTCAAACTTATCCTAATGTTATCTAACATGCACAATACCACAATAGAACACAGATCAATCACTTAAAACATCATTTAACACAGAATCATACAAGATCATACCACTTGCTATTTTTCTGAAATTACAAAGGTAAAAAGTGATTACCTTAGGGCTTTAACATCCTAAGCCCTTGTGACAGCTTTGTCACCTCCAACCAACTCGGGTTGGTGCAGAATTCTTCAACAACAAGTCTCTAAAACCTGAAAATTTCAAAACCAAACAAGAACAAGCATATGCAATATTCTGTTCTTAACTTTCTTCCTTAAAAACTTTTATCAAAATCTTTTTAAAACTTCCTTACACGTTTTAAGACCTCCAAAATTTACAAACCAACAGCCCTCTTCCACTTTCACTTCCAAGGGATGTGATTTAATAAAATTTGAATTAATTCTAAAACTTTTTGAAAAACTTTCAAAAATCAAACACAAACTTTTCTCAAATGGAACTCAGCCTTTTTGCATACACTTACACCAACTTTTTATAAAAAAATAAAAGGAATTAGATTGCCATAACAAATACCAACTTTATTATCATAAAAAAGGAATTACAAAAGGGTTTTGCAAAAAAACTGGAACAAGAGAGTGTGAACAGGCTCACATCTCTTTAAATAGAACTAAAAAGAACATACTAGAATCCTTAAACCCTAGCTAACTGAATTGCCTAAAAGACCCTTGAGTCTTTGACTGAAATTTAGTCAAAAATCGTCCCATGTGATGCTTGTACTGGTGCCAGCTTGGAATCTTCATCTTGGGTCGTTGGATGAAACTTTGGGACCAAGGGGATGATCCTGAGTGTTAAACTGGTCGGGTGAGGGTTTTGAGGTGAAAACGATGGAGCAGGGGATGCTTGGGGAGGGTCCCACAGACCATGTGGAGGTGTTGGGTGAGGTGGGTTTTGGTGAGAGTGACATTAATCAACAATCTGGAGGGATTTAACTAAAAACCCTTTGATTTGAGTGATAATTAATCTGGGTAGGATTAGGGTTTATCAGGGTGATTAGGCAGGTTTTGATTCATTTTGGTTAAACATTTTTTAAATAAAGTGTTTTAGTGGGAAAAATTGGTTAAGTGGGGTGTTGACCGGTTTGACCAAGTTTAAATAATAAACTTGGGTTGTTGGACGGGTAGGGTCGGGTTTGGATAAGGGTTATGGGTAAATGGGTGGGTAGGGTTGACGTGTCAACGTCTGGTTGGGTGTGGGAGTTTGTGGTTTTAACAGGTTTGGTCCCCAAGCATTTAACTTCCTTTCACTTTGTATTAAAACCTTGTCAGCGCCAAAATAAGCTTTATCAACTTTGGAAACTTGTCAAAACTGGCACAAAGGTTTCCAAAAACTTTTCCAAGGGTATAAAATGTATATTCTTCTAATTCCAAGGACTGATCTTGTACAATCTTCAAATATTATGGATAATACTTGTACATTTGATAATTTGAGGGTCAAATGTGACAAGTTCTTCAAAGATGAGGGGCCATTTTTGCCAATCTTCAATTCCTCAAGGGTCATTTTGCAAAATTCCAAACTTGGGCCCGGTTCATTGTGCGACTTCATTTCCCGTGTTCGTTTTTGATTGATTGATTCTTGTGTTCTTTTGCCAATTCCTCAATATCCGTACCTAAAAATACACAAGTAACAAACACGAGCATATATTTGGCATGTTTTATGATATTTTATGCAATTTAAGGCCGTTTTGGACGATGAGACCATGTATAAAAGCAGTCTCATCACTCCCCCATACTAAACCATTGCCGTGCCCTCACGCAATGCTAAGAATAAAGTATCGAAGCATCTCCAAAATTTAATTTTATGACTTTATTGAAATGATAACTAGCTACACTACACTATTACTACTACTTGTGTTTTAGACATAATGTATGATTTTCATCGCAAAATGGGACGTTTAGGTTCATAGAACAAGAACACGTGAATGCTTCGTTAGAAATAATTTTGTCGTCCTTGATTTTCACTTTAATTCCATGCCAAGCGTGTAACGAGATCATTGTCATTATAAGTTAGTAATGCTAACACTACTCATATGCCCTAATCACGTACTTATTCTCCCATATTCCTAAGGTGTATCTCTTATATTTTATTATGTCTTAATGATCATGAGGATACATCATTGACTTATGCGATAATAGAGATTTAGGTCTAAAAATAGAGTCCTAACGGTGTAACTAAGACCATCAAATCAATAACCCCTCCTAATAGACAACGATGTTAAAAAATTAAGTTGACAAGAAGAATCGATAAATACGGTTTTATAACGGTTTTGAACATGAGACTTATTACCAAGACTTTTATACGCCCCCTAACGGAAGGACCTTATTATCTTTGGTTTACCTCCATCTTTTATTCAACTTCGCCATGAAGCTTTTATTATGACTTCGGTCTTGCCTTGCCTTTTATTATCCGCCTCATCGGTGGTTTTATTAGCCAAAGACGTATATCCTCACGCTAAAGCGAATTTTGGATCTTTAAAGCTTCGAAGATTAAGGCTTGATTCACTTTCAATTTTGCATAGATTTTAGGCCTTGTGGGGCTTCAAATTGTTTGCTTGATTTAGGTGAGCACTTGAAATCTTATTATTGGGTGAAGCTTTCGATTATTAGGGTGCCAATACTTCAAAACCGTGACGCTGGCGATACCTTAATGTCTTCCCAATTTAATTACACGGAAGCTACTAGAAAAGACTAGAAACCCAACAATCAAAATTAAACCGCTAAATCAATATTTATTAAGCAAAAAATATTTACATGCGAAGGGAGAATAAGCAAACAACGAGAACACATGAGTTTTTGAAAGAATACGAGTACTCTACGTTTAGCATAGTAACTTATAATTAACTCTATCATTTCTCGTCCTCATTTAAGAGACTTAGCCTAATGTGTAGTTAAGGAATCAAAGCTAAGTGCTCAACACGCACGGTCGAGTCAAAAATTACTCTTATTCTCGCCATCGGAAAATCTACATTCGTGTCTTCAAACACTTATGAAATATGAGAAAAATTTTAAAATTTGGCCATTTTTAGCCTTATTTTGCAAGAAAACGATAAACAAAACTATAAACTTTGGAAAGCGTGAAGGTTTGGCAAGGCAAGTATCTATTCACCCCCCCATACTAAAGTTAAACATTGTCCTCAATGTTTCGAGTCTAGGGGTGCAAACACCCCCATACTAGAGACGTAGTCGAATGCCTAATCTAGCATGGAAAGGGTGTAACCAATAAGTAATAGCCGTTTATGAAGTGTGCTATAAAACCTAAGGTTAGAACATAAAAGGATATATCATATGTGGATATTGGGAAAGGCCTTCAAAGCAAACGATCGAGTGCTCCCATGAAACGAACACGAGAGGCTCCAATCGTAAAGATGATGATCTAAAAGACACAATTCACAAACAACCACGGAACAAAGGTTGGAAGGGCACAAATCCCCTCACATTAAACTAATTAGAAAGAAATAATATGTACATGGATAAGCATGGGTCTCCCCCACGAGGCACCTTGTTTTTGATAACCGAGTCAAAAGCTCGACTCGAATCCCCATAAATGTGATCATTTAGGGATAATCATGGTATGGTCAATTTTTGGTGGGGCTTACATGATAAACAAGGCCCAAAAACAACCGGTATTAAGGACTAAGTCCTTTGATGATTCAAAATACCGGGATCAAAGATGGCGTTCTCGTTTTCTTTGGAAAAACAAATCAACGCCACTTTGTCGTGTGTCAACACAAACTCAAAGAGTTTCAAGAAAATAGATGAGAAGAAATAGAAGGGTGGGACAATGGGTAAGTCTCTAAAAACATGAGCTACTCGAGGTAGACTCGCACCAATCAAATGAAAAGATTTTCCATTTATTGCATCGGTGGAAGACCGAGATTTCCCTATAAAAGCAATTCCAGGATCAAATATCTCGTCCTCGGTGGAGAAAGGAGAGGGAACATAAGGGGCTTCCCCCACACTTGGTCCACACAAAGCATCGTCAAAAGGAGAAGACGAGCTTGTAGTACTCAAGACACGCGGTGATGACGGAGTTAGAATAGTAGAAAAATCTTTTAAATTAGATTCAAAATCTTTTCCTTTTTCATCTTTAACACTCTCCTTGTGAAAACCCGATTTAATTATGTCAAAAATATTTGGTGTATCTAAAACAATGTTAGTCACACTAAAAATTCTCACATTTTGAAAGCGTTTTGGTTTTGGTGGTGGCAAGTTTTCAAATCTTTTGTCAACAAAGAAAACCTCCCCATCGGGATCAACGTATTCATCATCCAAAGAATCACTCGAGATTGGTATCAAAGGCTTAACACTCTTAACCTCCATCGGCGGAGGGGACGGAACTTCATTTTTATCAACTCCTAAAACTCTATTTGAAATCCTTTGACAAATGTTTTTGATAGGATTGACATTGTACAAAGATGTGATCGAATAAACATGAGAAAGCGTGGAGTTTTGGGTTGCATTAATGACGAGTTCTTCCTCATTGAAACGAAGAGTGATTTTTCTTGCATGCACATCGATAAGTGCTCTCGAGGTATCCAAAAAAGATCGACCTAAAATTAACGGAACTTTAGGATCGATGGGAATATCAACAACTATGAAGTCCACGGGATAATAGAATTTCCCAACTTTTACGAAGACGTCCTCGGCAACTCCACAAGCTAGAATCGTAGAATGATCGGCCATTTCGATTGACATTCTTGAAGGAGTGAGATTTGGAAGATTGAGCGACTTAAAAATCTCGAGAGGCATCAAATTAATACTAGCACCAAGATCGGCCAAGGCGTAGCATTCTTCCATGTCTTGGATAGTACATGGGATTAGAAACTTTCCAGGATCACCGACTTTTTGAGGTATGCGGCTTAGAAAAACCGATGAACAACTAGACGATTTTTGCAATTTTTCTTTGTTATTCAACATACTTTTGAAGTTCGCGGCAAATCGAGGCATCATGACTAAGGCGTCGGCAAAACTTATATTGAAATGCAAGTCACGAAACATTTTCATAAAAAGTTCAAATTGATAATTATTTCGTTCTTGTGCCTTTTCCTTGTCTCGTCTTGATGGGTAGGGTAAAGGTGGTGTGGGTTGGGGCAAATTAGGCATAGGCATCGGCCTTGGATTCTCGGGTTCCATAATGGGTGTAGGTTCAACCGTAGGTGTGGATTGAGCGGTACTTCGTGGGCTTGTAATGTGCTCCTTTTCAACCACAACCTCGGGTTCTTTCTCTTTTTCCTTCTCCATAGAAGTACTAGGACGAGAAATGGGTTCTTTGAAAGTTTTACCACTACGAGTGGCAATAACCTTCAATTCTCCCTTCGGGTTCACGATGGTATCACTAGGAAGACCACCCGAAGAAGAGGGCTTACACATGATAGCTTCAAACATTTTAGCCATTCGATCTTCAAACTTAGATTGCCTAGCATCCGCTTTCAACAACTCTTGCTTAATCTCATGTTGTCCTTGCTCCATTTTTTGTTGATTTTGTTGGAGTCGTGTGACATTTCCTTCCATTTTATTAGCATGAGTTTTAAGTTCATTAGCAAGTTCGGTTTTAAGCTCATTTTTCAATTCGGATCTTAAGCTAACCATTTCACGTTGCATGTTGTCAAACTTAGCATCATTAGCCTTAGCATAATTCAAAAATTCTCCTTGAAGATTTTTGGTGTGATCGTTTTGAAAACCTTGGGCATTAGTTTGAAAATCACGGTTTTGGTTTTGGTTTGAAATTTGCCCATTTCCACTTTGGTAATTACCTTTGTTATAGTTCCTTTGATTTCCTTGGTAATTTCCACCTTGATTGTTGTTGTTGCGATAATTATTAGCATTTTGATTGGGTTGAGCTTGATTTGAACGTGAACCTTGACCTATTTGGTTATAAGTTCCCGTGGCTACAAAAGCATTCGAAGTGTTACCATCCGCGGTAATGCACTCGGAAAAATCATGAGCTCCCCCACACGAAATACAACTCTTAGCAACCGCTTTAACCGAAGCGGTGCTTGAAGCTTCTTGAGCTTTCCAATGAGACATAAGAGTCGAAAACCTATCGAAAAACCGATTCTCCTCATTTGCTTCATCTTGCAAGGCATTAATGGAACGAGATGATGATGAGCCTAAATTGGCAACACTCGGTGTGTTACGAGGGCTATAGACCTTAGACCTATTTCTTATGATTTTCAAAGCCTCATTGGTCGTTTTGCACAAAAAATTACCACCCGCGGCGGCATTTAAATAATCTCGTTCATGTTCATTAAGCCCATTATAAAAAGTGTCAATTTGATGCAATTCGGAAAAATCATGGTGTGGACATTCATGTAGCATTTCTTTAAATCTCTCCCAAGCCATTGAAAAACTTTCATTTGGTCTTTGTGTAAAACGTGAAATCTCGTTTTTCAAATGTGTTGTCTTAGATGGTGGAAAAAATTGATTCACAAATTTAGACACGAGATCGGCCCATGTCAAAATCGAATTCGGCGGTTCTTTCTCAAGCCATATCTTGGCGGGTCCATCTAACGAGTAAGGAAACAACATCATCTTAATGGCATCGTGTGGTACATCCTTAAACTTGCTTGTCGCGGTGAGACGATTAAATTGCCTAATGTGATAATGTGGGTTGTCTTTTTCATGACCGCGAAACTTGTTTGCTTGCAACATAGACATTAAACCCGTTTTGATTTCAAAGTTCTCCGCAAGGATGGCGGGAATCACAATGGCCTCTCCAAAACCCTCGGTGGGTGCTTGAAGCAACTCCATCATAGTACGATTAGCCATGATAGCTTCTTGTTCTACAATAGGTTCCTCAATTGGAGTCTCCTCACTAGAAGGAGTAGTCGATTTGTTTCTTCGTTTACGAGCACGTCTAGCTTTAGAGCGAGTTTGCATAAACGTCACGTACAACGAGAAGGCGAGCAAAGAAGATTCTTTTTGGTATTTTGTGTTTTTTCAATTTTTTTGTGGTTTTTGATTGTATTAACCTTTTTTGGAATTGGTGAATGTATTAAGTAGACAATGAGTCCACAAATCTCCTCACTAATCAAATCTCTTGATTAAAAAGGCCTCAAGGAATGAAAACGATCACGTGGAGTGAACGCCTTCGATGACTTTAGAACGATGGTGGAACACCAAATCGTTCAAGAGGGTTTAATCAAATGAAACCAAGAAAATATATATGATATGTAATAATACTTTGGGCGGCAAAACCCTCGATTCACTCTCAAAATCAAATACGCACAAGCAAGCGGAGGAAACGAGGCGGCGCGAAGCACTTAAGAGCCTTTTTCCTTTAGGTTGTGAAATACAACCGCCTTATACCCACCTTATAGTTTGTATTATCAAGATTAAGCTTCACGAAAGTATTTATCTATTTTTGCCTTTTTTTCTTTGGTTTGAGATTCGAATACAATGATCGAGTGATGAAATCCCGAATCAAGGTTGTGATTGCTCACGTATTTGGAGTACTTGTGTATTTATTGTTCTACGTATACAATATAGTAATAATATTCACACAAAAACCGAAAAACGATAATACGTATTAATAGAGTGCTATTAATACAATTATATTTATCGCTGATTAGAAAAATAACAATGGTCAATCAAAACACAACACGCCTCCCCGGCAGCGGCGCCAAAATGATTTTGTGGTTTTTACTACCCTTTAGGAAAAGAGCAATAAAATAGGGTAAGCAAGCACGACGATTTAAGAAAACCGTGTGTAAATGACCCTCAATGAGGTGAGTTCGTTCTCGAGGAGGCACGTGTGTTGTGTAATGAATGATTGATTATGTTTTTGATTATTAATGAGAGGAAAAGAAGAGAAAATGACGAAGACGAAAAAATTAGAAAAATAAGGCAAAACACTACTAGAAAGTTACGACGTAAAACGTGAAAAACACAAAATTTAAAATTTTAATCTAAAAATTCCTAAAAATTACTAAAAACTCCCAAATAATATTCTAAGGGTTTACAAAAAATTCAAACTTGCCAAAACCTTTTAATTAATTTAATAATGACTTTTTAATGCTAATTAAAGCCCTAAAAATCACTTTTAAATATTAAAAAGCCCTAAACAAGATTTAATAGTTTGTAAACCTCAAAAATGACTTAATTAAACTAAAAACTATTTTTAAAAATTTTAAAACCAAATTAAACTATTTTTTAACTCCTAAAAACTATTAAAAACTATTAAATCTTAAATTAATTCTAAAAATTAATTGAAAAGCCTAAAAATTATTCTAAAAATGGGAAAAGTCTTAATTAATGATATAGAACCTAGGAAAAATGAAAAATAAATAAAAATTAAACTTTTTATTTTAAAGAATAAAATAATATTAAAATAATCTGAAAAATAAAAAGTTCTTAAATAAATTCTAAAAAATTCTCAAAAATCCTAAATATTCTAACTAGAAAGAAAATGTAAACAAAAGTTTCTAAAACCTCTTAATGAATTTTATATTAATTTTTAAAGTTGCTAAAAAAACCTAAAATTAAATAAAATCAAAAATTAAAGTTTTTGAAAACTTTTTCACATGTAAACCTCAAAAATACCAATTAAAACCTAAAAACTATTTTTCCTAAAAATTTGAAATCTTTTTTCTATTTTTTATTGCTTTAATAAAAACCGGCTATTAATTAAATCCTAAAAAATAAAATAATAAAGGGAAAAATGTGAAACCAATTTTTAAAAATCAAAAACCTTAATACTAACTCAGGAAAAATAATCCACACAAAATAAGCTAGAAAAATAAGCTAGAAAGATGAGAAAAAGCTACGGCTTATTAGAAAAGACAAAAAAGAAAGGTGTTAAATAGGAAGCACCTTGGAACTTTAGCAGTAAAAGTCCCAAGGGCGAGCGGTAAGGAGTGAGTGCTGTGAACGTGGTGATGGGGGTTCGAGTCTTGGCAACCCCTTTTTACTCGTTTTTATTTTTTTTTGCTTTTTTAAACTTTTGACCAAAACAAACTGTCACCCTTTTTTACTTGTAAACCAAACCACTTTTCACTTTTCAACACAGATTAAGTCAAAATCTAGTACAAAACGTGGCCAGGTTTCTCATTCAAGAACACATGCTTTTGGTACTTTCTTCACAGGTGGTAAAATGAACCAAGAGGACTTGGTGTTGAATATTGGTGGTGTTTTTGGATCACAATGGCACCCTTGTGCTCTTTCTGAGCACAAGGAGTCAGGACACACACAAGAAACAACCAAAAGAGCTCACAAAATGATCACAATATGCACATACAGGCCAAGCTAGTCTCTGTGACACCTAGCCTAAGTCTGGTGATTCTAAGGGCTCTCAAATGCACATCAAAGATATTCAAGGCCACAAATTTAGCATACAAACTCTCCAAACAATACTCAAGCAAAATCAATCCTAATAACACCCTAACACTTGACAAAAATCAAAGATCTAAGCATTCAGTTCATGAAATTTCAAGTAAAATGGCATACACAGATTTTCAACACACCTTTTCCTCTAAAACTCACCAAACTAACTCCTAACTTGTTCCAAATTAATTTACTACTTACTAACAACCTATCTTAACCCCTATAAACCTGTCTAACACTTTTTAAACTCACAATCAATGATTATCACCCTGCTAATCCTCTTATCCAAACACCCGTTTAAAATTTTAAAAACGTTTTTCTCAAACCCAAGCCTTACAAAACCACTTCAAACTTATCCTAATGTTATCTAACATGCACAATACCACAATAGAACACAGATCAATCACTTAAAACATCATTTAACACAGAATCATACAAGATCATACCACTTGCTATTTTTCTGAAATTACAAAGGTAAAAAGTGATTACCTTAGGGCTTTAACATCCTAAGCCCTTGTGACAGCTTTGTCACCTCCAACCAACTCGGGTTGGTGCAGAATTCTTCAACAACAAGTCTCTAAAACCTGAAAATTTCAAAACCAAACAAGAACAAGCATATGCAATATTCTGTTCTTAACTTTCTTCCTTAAAAACTTTTATCAAAATCTTTTTAAAACTTCCTTACACGTTTTAAGACCTCCAAAATTTACAAACCAACAGCCCTCTTCCACTTTCACTTCCAAGGGATGTGATTTAATAAAATTTGAATTAATTCTAAAACTTTTTGAAAAACTTTCAAAAATCAAACACAAACTTTTCTCAAATGGAACTCAGCCTTTTTGCATACACTTACACCAACTTTTTATAAAAAAATAAAAGGAATTAGATTGCCATAACAAATACCAACTTTATTATCATAAAAAAGGAATTACAAAAGGGTTTTGCAAAAAAACTGGAACAAGAGAGTGTGAACAGGCTCACATCTCTTTAAATAGAACTAAAAAGAACATACTAGAATCCTTAAACCCTAGCTAACTGAATTGCCTAAAAGACCCTTGAGTCTTTGACTGAAATTTAGTCAAAAATCGTCCCATGTGATGCTTGTACTGGTGCCAGCTTGGAATCTTCATCTTGGGTCGTTGGATGAAACTTTGGGACCAAGGGGATGATCCTGAGTGTTAAACTGGTCGGGTGAGGGTTTTGAGGTGAAAACGATGGAGCAGGGGATGCTTGGGGAGGGTCCCACAGACCATGTGGAGGTGTTGGGTGAGGTGGGTTTTGGTGAGAGTGACATTAATCAACAATCTGGAGGGATTTAACTAAAAACCCTTTGATTTGAGTGATAATTAATCTGGGTAGGATTAGGGTTTATCAGGGTGATTAGGCAGGTTTTGATTCATTTTGGTTAAACATTTTTTAAATAAAGTGTTTTAGTGGGAAAAATTGGTTAAGTGGGGTGTTGACCGGTTTGACCAAGTTTAAATAATAAACTTGGGTTGTTGGACGGGTAGGGTCGGGTTTGGATAAGGGTTATGGGTAAATGGGTGGGTAGGGTTGACGTGTCAACGTCTGGTTGGGTGTGGGAGTTTGTGGTTTTAACAGGTTTGGTCCCCAAGCATTTAACTTCCTTTCACTTTGTATTAAAACCTTGTCAGCGCCAAAATAAGCTTTATCAACTTTGGAAACTTGTCAAAACTGGCACAAAGGTTTCCAAAAACTTTTCCAAGGGTATAAAATGTATATTCTTCTAATTCCAAGGACTGATCTTGTACAATCTTCAAATATTATGGATAATACTTGTACATTTGATAATTTGAGGGTCAAATGTGACAAGTTCTTCAAAGATGAGGGGCCATTTTTGCCAATCTTCAATTCCTCAAGGGTCATTTTGCAAAATTCCAAACTTGGGCCCGGTTCATTGTGCGACTTCATTTCCCGTGTTCGTTTTTGATTGATTGATTCTTGTGTTCTTTTGCCAATTCCTCAATATCCGTACCTAAAAATACACAAGTAACAAACACGAGCATATATTTGGCATGTTTTATGATATTTTATGCAATTTAAGGCCGTTTTGGACGATGAGACCATGTATAAAAGCAGTCTCATCAATGCCCAATAATTGCTTGTATCCACGAGCTACTAGTCGAGCTTTGTTTTTCAATATTCCGCCTAACTCATCGAGTTTCACCTTGTAAACCCATTTCAAAGTGAGTAACTGCACTTGATCCGGGCATGGGACAAGTTCCCATACTTCAAGACGTATAAATTCATTAAGTTCTTCTTGCATAGCTTATATCCAACATGATTGAGTAAAAGCTTGTTGCCATGTCTTAGGTTCAACTTTAGTGAGAAAAGCATCAAAGTGACAAAACATTGCACTTTCTTGTAACTGACTTCATGTGGATACTGGACGATTAGGGTCACCAATAATAGAATCTATAGGATGATCCTTTGTCCACTTGCTATCATGTTTACGAATCCATGGATTGGAGTAAACTTTAGTAGGAGCTTCCTCTGAGGTGGACGACCCGGCTTGATTAGGGTCGGGAATAGGTACACCAAAGAATGGAAGTTCACGCATTTGAGCAAATTCCAAATCGTGATCATCATCATCCTCTTCATCATCAATAGGCATGACTTGGGTAGTTGGTTCGGGTGTTGGTTGAGAATTACTCGTTGATGGTATATCTTGACCAATTGTAGGTGCAGATGTGTCTGATTGTGCTTCGGTTGTTGGAGCGACAACTTCGGTTACCGGAGCTATTACCTCAGGTTCTGGAGCAACAATAGTTGGAGGAGTAAAGAATTCATCAAAGAACGGTTGAAACAACGTATCCCATTCAGTCCTAGAAGGTGGTGTAAATGATGATGAAGTAGGGTTGTTTGGGACAAGACCAGAACTAATGTTGCTGGGTCCCATTTCATGAAGTGCGGGTTCAGAGCTGCTTTGCTCAGAAGCCATTGCTGTCAGCTCATCAAAATCAACATTCATAGTTTCGAGGATCTTGCGAGAGTTACGGTTGTAGATTCGGTATGCCTTCTTTGCGGGTGCGTAACCAATGAAAATACCAATATCAGCCTTTGGTTGAAGTTTTCCCAAATTGTCACCATCATTATTTGGATAGCAAAGAGAACCAAATACATGAAGATATGATAAATCTGGTACTTTTCCATGGAGAAGCTCATAAGGTGTTTTACCATGGCGTTTACGAATTAGTGACCGGTTTTGGGTGTACACTGCTGTAGATACTACTTCTACCCATAAAAACAATGGAGCCTTTGCGTAAATTAACATCGTTCGAGCAGCTTCCATAAGTGTGCGATTTCGCCTTTCAACGACACCGTTTTGTTGTGGAGTGTGTGCAACGGATGTTTCATGAGATATGCCAACTTCTTCATAATAATCACGCAAGATTTGATTCACAAATTCGGTTCCATTATCTGTACGAATGCGTGGGACAGTAGTGTTGAGACGCACTTTGAATCATCTTGAGAAATCCGATGATGAATTTAGGTGCCTCATTTTTTGCTTTAAGAAATTTCACCCATGTAAACCGAGAGTAATCATCGACAATGACGAGGATGTATTTTTTGCCACTAAGACTTTCAACACGCATTGGCCCACAAAGATCCATATGCAAAAGATAAAGTTTCTCTTGGTTGGTGTCTTCCGTCTTGGGTTTGTATGATTTCTTAGTACTTTTCCCCATTGTACACGCGGAACACAAATGATCCTTGTGAAATGATAGTCTAGGAAGACCACGAACAAGTTTGTTTTTTGCCAAGTGATTAATAGCGTCAAAGTTAAGATGAGATAACCGTCGATGCCATAACCATGACTTAGTCTTCGATGCTTTGGAGAGAAGACATACGGGAGAAGCGGCCATCATGTCTTGTAGAGACAAAGTATACAAATTATTCCCTCGAGTACCTTTCAATAAATCAACCCCCTTCCAAATTACGAATGAAGCAGGTATGCTCTCGAAAAGCAACTTCTAGGTTTGCATCACAAAATTGTCCCACAGAAAATAAGTTGTGACCGAGACCTTCCACATAATACACTCTTGAAATTATAACATTCCCAATATGATATTCACCATAACCCATTATTTTTGCAATATGATCATTTCCAAATCAAACCGTACCAAGAAACTTGCTGACGAAATTTCTGAGCTGAGAGCGATCTCCGGTCATATGCTTGGAGCAACCAGAGTCCAAATACCAGAGAACAATTTAGACCACCTGTTTTCAACAACAACAGTAGAAAATGCATTGGAAACTATTGGTTCCGGAGTGTTAGCAGATACAGATATAAGATTATCAGAATTGCTAACATTTGTGTGACCCTTAGATTTCCTGCGTTTTCTAATGTGAGTTTTAGCACTAACAGGTTTTACTGTTCCAACTTTCTTAGGTTTTGGATTATTCGCGAGCACTACAGTGGGAGTAGACCTATTTAAAGGGCACTTGGTTCCTACAGTAGTGTCGGTGTTCCTAGTTAAAGGACACGCTTGTGTTTTGGTAGCCTTGGTACTCCTAGTTAAAGGGCACGCTTTCTTCGATGTAGTGGGAGTGATCCTAGTTAAAGGGCACGTATTTCCTACTATAGTGAAAGTTCTACCAGTGGGGCGCCACATCCAACCAACTTGGGTTAACACTTTCCCAGTCGGTTTCCATTCTAATCCATTTTTCCGGGCATACATCTCATTCACATGGTCAATAAGGCAATAATCATGACGACTAGAAAACATACATTCATTGCAATTCCAACATTTCAAATTAGAATTCACACTAGGCTTAGAACGCTGCACAACCGTAGAGCCTTTAGGTTTAGCTACATGATTCTTTTTATCCAAAACAGAAATAACATTCCTAGGATGGGCTTCTACTTTCGTCTTCACTTGACTACTAGATGGGGGCAAGATCCTATCATTCTTCTTGTTTCTCTTAAGCTTAGATCTTTGAGCCTTAGTAGTGGTGCTTACTCTTGTAGAAGGCAACACGGGAATATTAGAAACTGGTTTTGATTCTGCCTTATCTTTAGTGACCAAAGTTTGAGATGGTTTAGTCCTAGGGCCCTTATTTACTGGTGTGACGGCTATAAGGTTCCTTTTGATTGCACTAGAGGACGATGCTGAGACAGTGGCTGCGTTATCCAAAACATTCTTACCTTTTAGAGTACGAAGTGTTTCCTTTAACTCAGCCAAGACCAGATTTTTATCACAAATTTGTTCCCTCAAATCAGATATTTCCACCGACTTTCGATTCAATTGTTCAATCAACGATTGATGCTGTGCAGTGGTATTAGCACATGCGGGCTTTACTGAATCTAATAGTCGTGTATTTTTCTGTTTTAAGTTATCAACTTTGGACAAAATCTTTGAAACTCGATTATCTAGATCAAGTTTAAAATTCTCAGCGGCCTCAAGTACGTTCACACAGTTAAGCTCCTTAGATTTCTCTATTTCTATCGGCAAAGATTTAGCAACTTTGTCACTTGGCTGACGCTGTTTTGATTGTAAATTCAATTGAAAATTCTTTTCAAAGTTTGCATCATCGATATTAACACCTTCGAATGACGTTTCAAAGATTTCTTGAATAAATTGTTGCTTGCATTCAAGCGAAATACAATGTGTTTGATTCTCATCAAAACGTTTTGAAAGCGATGAATATGAATCTTGAAGCTTTAAAAATTCAGCGTCAGATTCGTGACAAGTACTATCTACCACAGTATCCACAGATTCAACATTATGCACAATAGAATCATTATCAACACTTTTATTCACACAGACTGAAACTATATCATGAGACATCACTTGCTTCAGAAACAGATCATTTTGGCGTGAAACCCGTTCTATTTCAAGTAAACTGTTTTCATAGGCATCATGCATTTCATTGAAAACGCGTCTAACTTCTTCTATTTCCAAAAACAAATCTTGATCAAGATTACTAAGACAAGTCTTAACATTGTCTACAAACGGAACAATTTCATTTCGGAACGCAACTCTAGTGTGCTCAAAGTTCCATTCACCTTCTGTTATGGCCGAAGCCGTCGTACGTTCCAAAATGACCTTGTTAAAATCGGCTAAGTGTTGGTGAACCGCATTTAAGTTAACGGACGCCTTGCTTACCGGTGGAATTAACTTTGTTAAATCTGTTTTGACAAGTGTAGGAGACGTACTAGGAAGGTTTTCATTTGACAAACTTTGGGGCACAAGAACTGTCAATTCTGCTAATTCCTTTTGTAAGCGAATGCGTGTCTTTTTCAAAAATTGATCTTTGTTATGTTGATCATAATCAATTGTATGGAAATTTGAAAGCATTTTAGTATGAGTTTCATCCGCAAGTGATTGTGTCTCCTCAGTACTACGAACAAAAGGTGCTTCTATCGATTTGCCAATAATGGTCATATCATAAAGACCGGGAATATATTCCTGAGCTTGTTTTGCATAACCGGGATTAGGTGGTAAATCTTGAAGACGTTTAATTTCGAGTTCTTTAAATGATTTAGTTAAAAGATGAACCTTTTCTGTGGAAGCGTATTGTTTTAAAAGCTGTTGTTCTTTAAATTTAAGAAGTTTAGTAGCATTAATTTCCCATTCAACCTTTTTAGACTCGAGAGTTTCGAAATCCATTTTAAGTTTCTGAAAATCATTGACAACCGACTCTTTTGCTTTTAATTCATTGAAAAGATTAGCTTTTAATGATTCTATTTCTTTCAAGTGTTCAATCTTTTCAAAACGAAATTGGTCAAATTCAGAACATGTTATTTTCTCTGCTTGAGGGACCATTTCAAAAGCTTTGACCTTTTCTTTATGCACCGTAAGCTCAGCAGTTAGGGTGGAATTGGTATCTACGGATTGTCTGAGGGCCATATGCATTTGATCAATAATATGTTTAGGCACCATGACCAAATCATGTTGAGCATAAGATTCCATACCCGTCGTAGCATTTGGTTGAGGTTCACTCAAATATGTGGAATTGGGTACCACATCATTTGAGTTACTAGTTCCCGAATGCTCTTCGAGGTTGTCATTTTCATGCCCAACTTGATGTTGGTTATCATCAATATTATTAGATGTGGTTGGTACCTCACTGATGACATCAGAACCGTAGTGAGAGAGATTAGCAACGAGAGCAGCTTGGGCAGAGTAAATGTCATCACAATCCGAATCATATGCGTCAAGATCATCTGCTTGATAAGCTGCATTAGAAGTAGAAACGACTGCAATGCCTTCAGTATCTGCTACCCCTGGGTCTGCAAGAAATGCTAACTCCTCTGAATACAAAATCTTCCCCTTAGACTGAGCATCAACCAAATACATCTTCTCACGAAACCATGCATCATCCCTTCTCCTTTTCGGCTGAGTGCATTCCTAGCCATATGACCTTGTCCTCGGCAATTGTAGCAAGTCACAACCTTCTTAGGACCAATAGGACTCCCATTTGCACTAGCTTGAGAATTCACAGCTTGATTGTTCCCAGTCCTTGTAGGAGGTCCATATGAATTTTGCCTTCCCTAAATAGGTTGCACCGTCACTTGACCGTCGAGAACAGTGGCTTGTTGTCGAGGATTTGATGAGGTGCGGAGCTGATTGTTTGTTGGTGGAAATCCTCTAGTTGCAACAAGTTTTGACAAGTAGGCGGTGAGATGGTTTAGTACATCAGCTGGCGTATCATTTGGAGTAAAGATCGGTGCTTGGATTGGTGGAAGTTCATTAGAGTAGAGAGCTTGTGTTGGTTGTGCTTCTATTGGAAAATATCCTTGCTGAAGAGTATAGCCCATTGGAGAAGTGTTGGCTTGTGATGGTGATATCTGATATGGTGGTTGCTGTTGAAAAGATTGTTGATGAACACTTTGTTGATATTCTTGTTGTGGCATCATTGGTGGTTGATAAGATGGTTGCTGTGGTTGCTGATAGATGTGTGGTGGTGGCTGCTGCAAGTATGATGGTTGTTGATAAGTATAAGCCATGTTTTGTTGAGAAGCATACATTGCAAGTGGATCATGAACTTGAGGTGTAGACAACCGAGCCTCGATCACATGGCATTCGTGTTGTTGAAGAAAAGCTTGAAGTTGATCCACATTGGTGTTATGCAAGTCCTTAGCCAATTTAACATCCGTCACGTATTTTTTCCATTCTGGAGGAAGATTGTTCAAATACTTGGTGTTAAATTGAAAGGTAGGGATTGCCATGCCATAGATATTAAGTTCATTCAACAATAGGGTAAATCTCAGATAGTAATCATTGAGAGTCTCCCCTGGCACATAGGAAAACTTATCAAAAGTATCATAAAGCTTACACTCTCGTTCTTGTTTAGTTAACGAGGTGCCTTGCATTAGAACCCGAATTCTATCCCATAACTCTTTGGCAACTTTATGTTTGCTGACGAGTTTGTAGACATCTGGAGGAAGGGCTTGGAGAATGATGTTAGTAGCATACTTATCACATTTATCTTGAATCTTCATATCTCCAGTCAACTCACCCGTAGTGCGAGGACGAGTAGTCGTACCTTATGGTCACTGTACCATAATCTAATGGTCCATTGAGCACCGATGCCCAAATTAGATGTCCATTCTCCTTGTTCAACATATAAAGTTCCATTCGGGATGCCCATTCCTCATACATAGTCTTCACCAACATTGGTGGACGATTATCCGTACCCGAGAGGATGGACTTATCGTAAGAGATGTGTACTCCATTTCAATAAGTTAAGATTTACAAAGTTGATCGAACAATGAAATAAGGTTAAGTGTTTTTGTGTTGAAGTCGAGAAACAATGTTAAAATTCCCTAAACTATGTTCTCGATAAACCAAAAATTCCAAGTCAAAATTACACAAATTTTTTAAGGAATAAATTTTGGATTGTCGGAATGTCTAGATCGGAATGCCAGATCGGAATGTCACTATCGGAAAGTCCAGATCGGAATGTCACACAATCTTAATGTCCAGATCGGAATGTCTCTATCGGAATGTCACTATCGGAATGTCACTATCGGAATGTCACTATCAGAATGTCCAGATCGTAATGTCACACTATCTTAATGTCCAGATCGGAATGTCCAGATCTGAATATCCAGATCGGAATGTCCAGATCGAAATGTTGCTAAAATAAAATGGACAGAGTGACGTCACAAGAATCCTTAAAGCCGTCGGAATCCCAGATCGCAATGTCAGATCGGAATGTCACGTCGGAATAAGGTGTTTAACTCCAGTGATCGCAAAGTGGAACCAATAGGTTATTGCGATCAGACTACCCTCACGTTGTAATTTCCGATGGAAACCTTGCAAGAATTTTGGAATGATGAGAAACAAGAAATTTTGCAACTTTCGATCCAAAAAAAACTTGAGTTTTAGCCAAAAACCAAGAAACCCAAGATACTACGACACGATTAAAGACTGTATTCGACTTTAGAACACAAACAAACACGAAAAATTTTGATGATTCGGCAAAGAAAACTCAAAATCCTACGATATGTTTATAAAACATACGCAACACTAAAACAAACCTATATTTCATCCCAAGCTCTGATACCATTTGTAGAAATGTAAATCTTGCTTATGTTTTTAGAGAGAGAAAGAGATGGTGGATTTCACACTTTTTGAGAGGGAAAGTTAAGAGAACTATATGTAAATTATGAAACCACACACCCTCTCTATCTAAGGAGAGGGTTTATATACCCAAGCCCTTGACATGGGCTTGGGCTTACATTTGGGCCAGCCTACACATGTTGTAGGCTAGGCTTTGGTTTGTTTGTTGAATAAAGATAAGTAACTAAACTACGAGCTATTACATGGACTATCGTTGGAGTGACCGATCCTTCTTAATACGTAAAACGTATTTCCAACAAGGTGTATGATGCAAAGCTTAGTACGAGGTCTAGGTTGCAAATCCTCGACCAGATAAAAAGGAAGTTTTCTGCCAATAATGTCCGTTATAAAATGTTTAAGGAAACTGTCTTTGGACCATGGTTAGACATTAGAACATATGAGCTTGATAACCATATGATCCACTATTTGCTGCTTCACCAACGCTATGTGAAGGACGCTCACGTTAATCACCATTTTACTTTGATGTTGGTAAGCATAAATTGGAGTTTGGAAGGAATGAGTTTAGTTTAATAACTGGTTTTCGTATGGGGGATTGTTCTTTAGAGTCTTTTCAGACAGCTAAGCTAAATTCCTTTCGTCATCGTGTATTTCCCGAAGTAGAAAGAGTAAAGGGATCGTTGGTTTCAGACCTCGTTACCAAACACAATCATCAATTTAACTCCCTATCCGATATTGATGCTGTCAGAGTTTGTTTGTTGTTTGCATTAGAGGTTTTTATTGGTCAGCAGCTTAGACATGTGATTCCCGATGAGATTCTAAATCTTGTTGATTATATTGATTCATGGAATAACTTTCCATGGGGTCAGTACATTTGAGAAGAGTTTCACAAAAGAGTTTATAACACCGCAAAAAAATACGCGGAAAAGCACTTGAGAATGGTTGCAGCAAATCCTTCTCATGTTCCACAATATACGTTGCAAGGGTTTGTTTTTCCACTGAAGGTTAGTTAATTTTTTTTTCATTTGGCTATTTCTTATAGTATGATATGCTTATTACCTAATTGTAAATTCAATTTTGGATTTCTTTAGATATGGATATTAGAAAGTTTCCCATATTCAAAAGAGTGGTGGTCTAAAGAAGTAGATTTCATTCCCCATTGTGTGGCATGGAGTAATCATTTGGATTTTCTAAATTAAATTATCCAAGTCTATTTCATTATAGAATTAGACTTAATACTCTTGTGCCAGCGGCTGATAAGATGAATACGGATTGGTGGAAAGATAGTGCAGTGTTTATTAATGTTGTTTCTGAGGCTACTACTTCTCAAAAGAATGTATGCTCCAAAGAAACAAAACGAAGGATTAAGCGAAAGGCACTTGTTTCTCGAACAGAATTTCATCGTGAAGTAACCGTTCATACGGAGTATGTTGATTTTGAAGACGAAGGATTGAGTAATGTGGATCTTGAAAAGAAGGTTGATGATATGTATCGTGAATTTCAGAATCGACTCCTTGAGCTCGAGCAAGTTCTTCCACATTATAAGGTGATGCAAAAGTTGATTTAAATTATTTTGACTATACATTTTGTAATGTTTTTTAAACGGACGTGTTTACAAATTATGCAGAGATCATGTAAAGAATCTATGGAAGTTGGTTATCATGAAAAGGTTTGTTGGTTATGTATGCATATTTATATTCTTAGATTGTTTTTTTACATTTTTTAGGTATATAACATCTTATTTTATCAGGATTTTGGTAGTTCTTCAAAAACTCCAAGTAAACGTGATGCCCTTAAAGCTAAGATTTCACATATCAAAGATGAGTTCAACAGAAGAATATGATCTCTTGAGGATTATATGAAGTGTGATCAACCATTAGACCCTCAAGATCGTCCATTACATGTGTGTGTTTTTCTCGAAATTCTTAAGTTATTAAAACAAAATCATCTTTAACTATAATTGTGTCATTAATAACGATATTTGTTTTTATTGCAGCCCTCATTTTCCTTTGATTAAATCAAGAGAACACTGTAAACGGGAATTCCATTGATGATGTCGCTCTTACAATAGGCAATGTTGAACACAAGGTATATTTTGAACTTTTATATTATATCAATAAATTTACAGAATCTAAATTGCTCCTTTTATTTGTAGCCCTCTATTTCTATTGACGATTATTTGAAGAGTCATAGTAACCAAGAACATGATGTTGATCATGTATTAGATCTTGAAGTAAGGTTTACGGTTATTTAAAGCTATTGATATTTAGTTTTGCTTTTGTCTCTTATTACTGATTTTTATTTTTATTGCAGCCCTCTTCTTCCATTGATTTGAATCAAGAGAACAGTGCAAACGTGAATTCAGTTGACGTTGTTTCTGTTACAAAAGTTAATGTTGTCCACAAGGTAAGTTCTGATATTTTATATTGTTGTATACAAGGTAAGTTAATGTTGTCTACAAAAGCTGAATTACTACTTTAAATTATTTTTCAGCCATCTATTTCATTGGATTTGAATGATTATTGTGTGACCGATGATTATTCGAGGGATGAGAAGGATTATACCGATGTCAATCTCCTAGAGGTTCAACATGTATCACTGGATGTGAATCTCCCGATGGACTCGTATTTGAACGAGGATTTGAATTTGAATGAAGACGCTTATTTGAAGGAGTCTATGGATGTCGATCTTGATTTGAATTTAAGTAACAACTCTTTTGAAGTGGTTGGTGCGGGTGAAGGAACCAAAGGGACTAATTGCATCTATCAAGAGGCCCAGAGGTTTACTCAAACTGAAGTGGTAATATATTATATTTTCTAATCATATATTATTCTACCAACAAGAACCCAACAATTGAATGCCTGTTTGTGTATTTACAGGAAGCTGTTGCCGGATGGAATAATGATTTTTTCGATGAAAGATCGCGGGAGGAATCTTTAATGGCAATAGAATTGGTGCTTGGTTCTTTATTTGATAATACAAAGGTACTTTATTCCTTCTTGACGTTTTAGTGTGGTTTGGATGTTAATTTTGCTAGTTAAAGCCTCTTAGTGAATATTGCATACTTGTTAAATTTAGCATAACATTTGGAAGCACCTAGGGTTGTACACAGCAAAGTGGTGTTTGTTTAGTTAGAACTCAAGTTATAAGTGGTCAAATCTCACATAATGGCAAAGTAGATCAGCAAATACCCTTAATTGCCTACCAGTTCATGTCAGTAGGCACTTTTGGGTTCAATTTGTGTGATTTGTGCTTTGATTCGTTGAAAGTTAGCTGTAATTTAGGGTTATAAAGTCTTAGTTTATATTGTTTCTTGAATGTGTGTGCCTTTGGTGGTTTTTGTAGTCTTTTCATCTCATAGGTGAGCACCCCCTCTTAGTAGAATCGATTTTGCTCTTTAACATTGAGTGTTATTTAAAACTTATATAGGAAGTGGATGAACCGATTACTACTGAATCCATGGATGAACCGTTACTCACTGAACTAACGAAGGATACATCGACTCTTTTATCTACGAATAATGATCAAGTGTTTGATGGAAAAAGTGAGTCAAAGGTAACGGATGAAATTTTTGCAACTACAGCAATCGATAATACAAAGGTACTTTTTTTGTATTTTTTGAAAATATACGTGTTTTTTTCTTTATAAGCGTCACATTTATTGTGACTTAAAACTTATATAGGAAGTGGATGAAAATATTACTCCTGAAGCCATGGATGAAGCGTTACCCAATGAATTAACGACGGATATGTTTAACCTAAAGTTATCTACGACCAATGATCAGGTTTTCGAAGGAAAAAGTGATTCAAAGTTAACTGATGAGCATCGGTCCAGTACAACAATAGCTAATACAAAGGTAATTATTTTGTTTTTTGGAGATATGCGTGTTTTTTATTTTTAAGATGTACATTGAGAACATTTTATCTTTTGAATTTTATATAGCAAATGGATGATCCTGTTGTCGCTGATTTTGTGGAGGATGAAGTGGTTGAATGGAATAGCGATTCAAATGTACTTTATATGATATTTTAAATATATTAGCCTCCTATGCTGTGTAAAGGTCAATTTGACAAGTTTTGATTTTAAACTCTATAGGCCATGGAAGAACCTTTTCCCACTCAATTATTGAAGGATGTAGTTGTTGACCCAATAACAGATTATAAGGTACTTTTATGTTTATTAACTTATAGGATATCAATGGCGTTGTAATACTATATCATATGACTAAAATGTAGCTATATTATATGAAAGAACTTGTGAATCACTTTTTCTAAAACTATATAGGAAATCAATGATCCATTGACCCCTGGACCTATGACGGATGATGTTTTTTTCAAAGCCATGAGCTATTCGATGGTATAATTTTTTCTATTTAACTTATGTTTGATGACACATAGATGGAGTATATTCATGACACATTGATTACCTTTAGGAATCCAATGATCCGGTGACCCCTGAAGCCTTGAGTGATGTAGATGTTGACACACGCAAAAGTGTTACTGAAAGGGCAGAATCATTGTCTACTAAATCTCACCCAAAAGTGGATGAAAGGGCAGAGTCATTGTTTACCGAATCTGACCCAAAAATCGATGAAAAACAAGTAGAAGTCAAAAGTCGACGATTTAAAAAAGCTAGTAAGTTTAAAATATCACCATTCATGTCCCCGCCAGAGTCTACTGAACAAGAACCAAAAGTCCGCGCTAGTTCTAAGAATGTTGTGAAGTTTCAAATTCTGTTTCGTGGACTTGATCATTCTGAGATTCCGAATTGGTTTGAGGTATGAACATCACATTTTTGTTTCAACAGTAAATGTTCATTTAATTCTATAGTACCTAATTATTTAATCATATATAAAATCATAGGATTTATCTCGTCCCGCAAATGCACCGAACGGGAGAACTATGATGCCTAGAGAGATAATGGAAGCATTTACGGATAACCAATGTAAGGGATATTATTTTCCATGGGCAAAAAATATAGTGGTTTATCATGATTTTTGGGAAAAACTATTGGGCATCGGAAAAAACAGACGTGGTTGGTTGTCTGATAATGTAAGTCAAAGCTAAGCACCCTATATAATTTAGGATATAAGTTGAAAAAGGTATTAAACTATTGAACTATCTTAATACACAACATCTTGATGTATGTGTTTTTTACCTATTGCACTATCGATTGGCAAATGCGGATTGGGCAATGGTTGGGCCCTATTTGAACAAATATATCCTGGAAAAGAGAGTAATGACATCATATGCCAATGGTGTTGCTTATGGTGTGCCATGGTTTTCCGAATCTGTCAAAAAGGTGAGTTTGTTAATCTATATATAATCATAACTCCATACGGATATGGCCTTATAACTTTACATAACGTTCATACTTATAGGTTTACTTCCCAATAAACAAAGACGGTGTTCATTGAGTGCTTGCTGAATTCCATATTCGTTCAGGTGTGATAACCAATTATGACAGCTTGCTCCCAAAGTACATTCAATGTGGTAGGGCTGAAGATCGACTATGGTGGTTGTCCACGAGTCAATGTTATGCATCTGTACTTCCAAATTACCTTAAAGAAACTCAAGTTTTCACGAAGAAAAACATAGATCCAGCAAACTACAAAATCACGTTTCGTAAGGATAGTAATACCCCTAGGCAATCCAATACCTCTGATTACGGGGTTTGGGTGATGAGGAACATGTTTAGACTGGCAAATAATCTTCCATTGGAGGTTAGTGATACAAGTCTAGTTGGGTTGGCATATCGTGAACACTTGAGTGACTTCTTTTGGAAGTACAAGATTCGAAATGGCACGGCATGATAACTAGGATTTTACCTAATTAAAAAGATTCGTTTAAGTATGTTCCAGTCTCTTCGAATTGAAAAACTTATGTTTAACGTGTGACTCAGTTGAACTTTGGTGGAACAAAGATGTGTCGTTGTAGTTTTTAAAATAAAAGGTGCAAAACAATTAAAGTGAAAGTGCAATTAAAGTAAATCTAAGTCTAATTAAAATGAAGTGCAAGTATTTAAAGCGCGACTAAAACTAAAGGGCAATAAAGTAAATAACGCAAACTTAAATCTAACTAAGGCAAACTTAAAACGCAACTAAAACTAAAACTTAATCTAAGGCAAATAAACTTAAAGTGCAATTAAGAAAAAGGCGGGAAAAATAAAGCTTAAAATGAAAAGGCAGAAAACTAAAAACTAAGATTTAAAGAAACTGAAATTAACCTCTATTCGGAATATATTCCTATTCGGAATAAATTCCTCTATGCGGAATAGTGTTCTTACTCGGAATAGTTCCTTACTCGGAATATTGTCACTTACTCGGAATAAGTCCCTATGCGGAATATTAACTCTATCCGGAATAAACTCTCTATTCGGAACACTGTCACTATGCGGAATATAAGCTTACTCGGAATGTATCCTATTCGGAAAATCTCCTCTATTCGGAAAATCAGCTCTATTCGGAAAATCAGATCTATTCGGAAAATCAGCTCTATTCGGAAAACTCCCCTATTCGGAATATTGGATATTCCGAATAGCAATTTTTTCAAAACCCCTATGCGGAACAATTTAATATTCCGAATAAGCAATTTTTTCAAAACCCCTATGCGGAATAAGACACCTATTCGGAATAATGAATATTCCGAATAAAGCACTAAGCCCAAAAATCCTTACTCGGAATGTTGTCTGAGCACGAGCCTGGGAATGGTCAGAAAAGAGATCCGAAGAACAAGGAAAGTGAAAATAGCACGGATCTAACAAAAACTAAGCTAAAATAAACACAAGATCAAATCAAACAAGCAAATAAACAACTATTAAGCATAAACAATCAATCCAATTTAATCAAACTCACAAAACTTAATCAAAATAATCAAAACCCACTTAAATAAATCAACAAAATCAAGATCATAAACATAAACAATAACAATCAAAGAATAAGAAAGGAAGAATGAGATTAACAAGATAAAGATAAAGCTTGACAAGAATTAAAAAAAAGAAAAACTTACTTGAATTAAATGGTAATTAAGGTGCAAGACAAGGTAATTAAATGACAAGTATTTAAATGTGCATAAGATAAATGTGGAAGAGCTAATTTGTCAAGTTAGCCAACAAAAAGAAATGATTAACAAATTCTAACTATATATAGGGGAGGATTAGGAAGCTTCCTCCCCTTCTTCCTTTTCTCTTAATTGCGTCATTAGGTCCTTAAGCATATAGTCTTCATTAATTGCACCATTAGTCCTTTTTCCTTCTAATCTTCTTTACTTGGACTCTAATGACTTGTGGTTCGGGATTTCTTTTAAACTCGTCTTTAATTTCTTCAATAAATTAGACTCGAGTTCTTCGGCTTTTGATAAACTTCCGTCTTTTGACTTTTTCTTCGATAAATCTTCAGAATTGGCCTTGGACTTCCGTTCTTTTTCCACTTTTGACTTCTCGACTCCGTCTTTCATCTTTTTCTTCAATAAAAGCCGTGAATGCCCGTGAATTCCCGTGTTTTCTCCACTTTTCACAATTTCGTCCTAAATTACAACAAAAACACAAACCGCACATAATTCCGACATAAAAGACATAAAATACACGTTTTGGTCCGGTTATTATTGTAATTAAGTGGTAGAAAAGATGGGTGTTTACACACCTATCAAATCCCCTACACTTGACCATTGCAATGTCCTCATGCAATGCATTAGTTACAAAGCATGTTTACACTTTTCATCATAATCAATCCACGTTGGCCTTTATTAAAGAGATAGAAAATTATAAAAATGCAAAGCAAAGAAATTAAAAGCATACCTTAGGTTTTGAAAATGTCATGAATAATCATCATCCTCAACTTTTCACTTTCTCCAAACCAAGCTTAAAAACGAGATCATTGCTATTATAAGTTAGTAGACTAACACGAACTCATGTGGGCCAATTACTCACTTAGACTCCCTTATTCCTATGGGTATCTCTTATATTTTATTATTTGTCTTGAATGATCAAGAAGATGCATTGTTTGACTTATTTCGATAATTATTCAGTCTGAAAATAAAGTGCACGATTTAATCAATAGTTAGCTAAAGGACCAAATCTTTTAAAACTGCTTCTCGGGATATCAAAAAGTTCATATCTTGGCATAACTTGGTTCGCGATTTGAGACCTTTCTCGGGCCGATATTTGGCAGCGACTTCATACTTCAAATCTTGAGAGACGTTCATGAAATAATGGTCTTCTCTTCATAATTGGAATTTCTTCACTTGGAATTTTTGAGAGATTCTACATATATGGACCACGACTTCTTCATTTTTCTCCAATCTTTATTTTGGATTTTGATTTACAACGATCCGCCTCCTTTATTGACTTGGATCTATTTATCCTCATACCTTGTTAGGGTCTTTTCGGATACACTTCTCCATGACTTTTTGGGAGTTTTTGCTTTTCGTCGTGTGTCTCGATCCTTCATATTGATTTTCGATAAATGATTCTTCACATCACTTTTGGATCTTTAGCAACAAAACATAGCCCTCATGCCTTGTTAGGGCCTTTTCGGACTCGCCAATCTTTGCGCCCCGCTTCATAAGTTATGCCTTGGCTATGAACTCTCGTCATTACCGAGCAACTTTTAAACGATCTGGGGCTAGAAGCTAAGTAACTTTTCAAATCGTACGACCTTATTTATTACCAGATAAATTTATTAGCAAGCGATGGGAGAATAGGCTTATAATTAACTCACATAAATTCACGAAAGAATACCGAACTTATAATTGGCTCTATCATCTCTCGTTCTCCACAGTTTAAAATCTCAAGTAATGAGACTCGTGGATACTTAGCCTATTAAATTAAAGTTTTGGGTTTTCGAGTCGCCTATAGGATCTTGCAAATTCTTAGACTCTTTCAAGTTTAGAAATCGCATCTTAAAGTTCCCTTGATAAACGAATCTCTAGGATCAATTATAGGAACTTGCGAAAAGTTCTTGTTCTTAACCCGTGAGAGTTAAGACTTTCGCGTTTTATAGCTCCCTATATAAAAGCCTAGCAAAACTTGACTTAAACATGTTAAGGATACTAGCTAGAATAAACTCGGATTGAGTCAAAAGATTCACAACGTTTGAAAATTAAAACCACTTATTCAAAGATTTATTCTAATGAGGAAAGAGAATAACTATACAAATGGGAAAAACTAATAGGCCAAAATAGATCAAAATTTTTGAAAAATGACGAAAAATTGATTTTCCGGTTAAAATGAGGACAAATACAAGGAAAAGACCACTTAACTTCGATAGAAGTCCCCCCTACACTTAAGATAAACATTGTCCTCAATGTTTAAGCATGTGGGAGTAAACTCCCCTACACCTAGGACATTGTGCACGTTGTTTAAATCTTGCTAAGGAAAAGACAACTAAAGAGATTCCTATTTTAATATTGAGAAAATATATAAAATAGTGAATCTAAAAGAGTTTAGGATAGAACCGGGAAGAAGTAGAACACGGAATCACGGGTCGTCAAGAATCATCAAGAGTGGATCATTGAAGCTCGAATTCCTGATTAAGAAGTGAGGAGAGGAAAGCAAACCAAAGGGTCCCCCCTACACTTATGGTAAAGAAAGCGAAAAGATAGATGCATGGGTTGCCTCCCAAGAAGCGCTTGGTTTTTGTTTACCGAGTCGTTAGCCTGACTCGACCTTGATCATCAACGGAAGTAGCATGAAACAAATCCACCAGGATTAAAGACATAGTTTTCATCCATCAATAAGCACGAGCTTAAGGCGAACAAGGCAAGCCAAAAGAGAAATGGCAGGGTTCCCTTAAGCATCGATGGAGCACGGTGGAAGCAAGTATGAAGTGGTGCAAGCATGTCTTCAAGATTTCCAAAGATTTTTCCTTTTATTTCATCAGGTGGATACTGAGATGGCTTAAAGACTTCAATACCGGGATCGAACACCTTTTCCTTCAGGGGAAAATAGCACTCCGGCTCAGCCGAGTGTGAAGAAGATCCGCAAAGAAGCACAACCTCGTCCTCAGAAGTGGGACAAAGAGGTGTCAAATCATATGTGCAACGGATTTCGGTGTCGACCGGTTTCTTCTCCTTAAACAAAATGCTCTTCAAATCCAAAGTAGGATCAAGACGATAATCTTCAAAGTCATAAGGAGGAGCATCACTCTCATGAGGGAAGTATGTGTTAAGAAATTCAGAAAAATCTTCCTCAAATGAATAATCGTCCAAAGTAGGATTGAGTGATGGCGGAGGATCTTCAGTATGTGAAGAATCGCTCGAGAGAGTATCAGCCTCATCAAAATCATCGAAAGTGGGCAGCTCGAGATACTCAGAAGTACAATCAAAATCATCCGAATCTGAGCTAGAAGAATCATCATCATAAGCATCAAAGACCGGTGGCGAATCATAAATGGTGGAAGGTTCCATAGTAGAGTGAGAATCATCCACATTATCTTCAAAGAGTGGATTATCAGTGGAAGACTCGAATAGAGGATTGTCATAGACGGTAAAGTCATCGAGCACATTTATCATATTTACTAATTCTCGGCCTCCAAAGGATTTTCCTGTAAGCTTCCCCATTTTAAAAACGTTAGAATCATCCCCGACTCGTAAGATTAACTCACCTTCGGCCACATCTATTAAAGCACGTCCGGTTCTCAAGAATGGCCGACCAAGTATTAAAGGAATACGAGGGTACATTTCATAATCAACGACAACAAAATCGACCGGGAAAGTAAATGTGCCAACTTTAAGAAACACATCTTCGGCTATACCAACGGGGTAAGCGAGAGTGCGGTTTGCAAGTTCGAGAGTCATCTTTGTTGGAATGAGGTCGGGCAATGATAGTGTTTTCCAAACACTGAGTGGCATCAAATTAATACTAGCCCCGAGATCAGCAAGGGCAGTAAATTCTTCAGTTTTGTTGAACACGCAAGGCAACACAAAACGACCGGGATCTCCAAGCTTTTCTGGAAGTTCTCGAAGAAGGACTGCAGAGCAGTTTTCATTTAAGCGTGTGTTGGCGAGTTCAATCAGCTTCTCCTTCTTGCTAAGCAATTCCGTGAATGCTTTGACAAATTTCGGCATGTGGCAAAGTGCTTCAACAAGGCTAATGTTGATGGTTATTTTAGATAGCATATCCAAATATTTCGATACTTGACAATCATTCTTGGTTAGATCGTTGGTCTTGCCTATGCGAGAAGGGTATGGGATTCTGGGTTGATAAGGGTTAGGTGAAGGTGTAGTTGGTGAAGGTTGTGATGTTGAAAGGTCCTTCCGAGATACATCGTCATGACGAGGCGGAGACGGTAATGGTGTACTATCACTAAGTGTAAGAGGAGTAGGGATACATGGTGGTGGAGGAGGTGTAGATGATGGTGGTGAGTCAGGTGGATTGACAATGGTAATTCCACTACGCGTAGTTATAGCACTCACATTAGCTCGCGGATTGGTGACGGTGTTTGAAGGTAGAGAACCCGAAGAAGAAGAAGGTTGAGCTTCAGGCAAGAAACTAGCCAACAGATTCTTTAATTCAGTTGTTTGAGTGATGAAAGAGGATTGAAGATTATCACGAACCTCAGTTCTGATGTCATTACCTTGCTTCAAGATATCTCTTTTCAAATTAATTATTTGGCTCTGTAGATTCTTGATTTGCTCACCTTGAGTTCTCATGATGGTGTCAACATCGGGATTAATGGGTGGGTGTTGTTGGGTGGGTGGTTGATAAGGGTTAGAAGCACGAGGTGGGATTTGGTTGCTTCTATTGTAGTTGTTGGCGGGATTTTGGTTTTGAGGAGAAAAACCGGGTGAAAGGTAGTTGTTAGAACGGTAGCTCAGCAGATTTCTATCCCCTTGTTGTCTAGCTTGGTAATTTTCCGGTGAATAATTACCGTAAGCTGCATACACATTTTCCGGATTTCCTTGTGTCGAAGGACAATCGGTGTATGAGTGAGGACCGCCACATGTTTCACAAGGATTAGCAACCGCTTTAACTTGTTGTTGTTGTTGTTGGTTTGAAGCGAGAAGCGTAATACTTTTGCTCATTTCAGCCATCATGCGGGTGAGTTCGGTCATCTCAGGGTTTGCTGAGGTTGAGGAAACATTGACTCTCGTGTTGTTTCTAGAGGAAGTAGAGGAATCCCAGTTCTTATGATGAGTAGTCATGTTTTCAATTAACTCTCTACACTCCTTGGGTCTCCTTTTCATGAATGTGCCACCGGCGGCTGCATTGATCGTATCACGATCTCGAAAAGTCAATCCGTTGTAGAAAGTATCGATCAAGGTGACCGGAAGCATGTTGTGGTTTGGACAACGGTCGATCAAGACATTATATCGCTCCCAAGCGTCAAAAAGAGATTCATCGGGATCTTGCATGAAACCGCTGATCTGATTGCGAAGGCTTGTGACCATGGATGGTGGAAAGTAGCGCGACAAAAAGCGTTGAGTCATGTCATCCCAAGTGTGAATAGAATTCTTCGGGAGACGATCAAACCATTTCTCGGCATGATGTGATAGAGTGTGTGGAAAGAGTTGTAGGCGGAGAACATCTATTGTGGCACCAGGCAACTTCATGCTTTGGATGATTGTAATGAACTTGTCGAGGTGTTTGTTGGCATCATCATCAGGCAATCCTCTAAATGGGTTTGTTTGTACTTGCTGAATCATGTGGTGCTTCAACGAAAACTCAGGAGCGTTGATTTGCATCGGCGCAATCGGTCCTCCTCGTCCAAACATGGTTGGTTGACAAAGTTCCTCCATGGTCCGAAGATTGGGCTGTGGAAGAGCATTGTTATTATTATTATTATTGAGGTGCGGTGGCATGTTGTTGTTGTTAACACCTGCCATATCTAAATCTTCTTGAGGCTCGGGCTCTTGATAATTAGAAGATCTAGTACGCATACACCTGAAAATGCAAAAGAAAACAAAACCAAACACAAAGACAATATATATACACAAGAAAGATAAAATCTTTTTGGATTTTTGAAATTTTTAATTTTTATGGTTTTTTTATCAATTTTTAATTTTTTATGATTTTTTGAATTTTTTTATGCAAGAAAAATAACGCTCACAAGTGAACGGATCCCAAAAAAAAGCAACGTGTCTCTCACAAAAAACTGTTGATCTTTACGAAAAGAGCCGGCAGCGGCGCCATTTGATAACTAGGATTTTACCTAATTAAAAAGATTCGTTTAAGTATGTTCCAGTCTCTTCGAATTGAAAAACTTATGTTTAACGTGTGACTCAGTTGAACTTTGGTGGAACAAAGATGTGTCGTTGTAGTTTTTAAAATAAAAGGTGCAAAACAATTAAAGTGAAAGTGCAATTAAAGTAAATCTAAGTCTAATTAAAATGAAGTGCAAGTATTTAAAGCGCGACTAAAACTAAAGGGCAATAAAGTAAATAACGCAAACTTAAATCTAACTAAGGCAAACTTAAAACGCAACTAAAACTAAAACTTAATCTAAGGCAAATAAACTTAAAGTGCAATTAAGAAAAAGGCGGGAAAAATAAAGCTTAAAATGAAAAGGCAGAAAACTAAAAACTAAGATTTAAAGAAACTGAAATTAACCTCTATTCGGAATATATTCCTATTCGGAATAAATTCCTCTATGCGGAATAGTGTTCTTACTCGGAATAGTTCCTTACTCGGAATATTGTCACTTACTCGGAATAAGTCCCTATGCGGAATATTAACTCTATCCGGAATAAACTCTCTATTCGGAACACTGTCACTATGCGGAATATAAGCTTACTCGGAATGTATCCTATTCGGAAAATCTCCTCTATTCGGAAAATCAGCTCTATTCGGAAAATCAGATCTATTCGGAAAATCAGCTCTATTCGGAAAACTCCCCTATTCGGAATATTGGATATTCCGAATAGCAATTTTTTCAAAACCCCTATGCGGAACAATTTAATATTCCGAATAAGCAATTTTTTCAAAACCCCTATGCGGAATAAGACACCTATTCGGAATAATGAATATTCCGAATAAAGCACTAAGCCCAAAAATCCTTACTCAGAATGTTGTCTGAGCACGAGCCTGGGAATGGTCAGAAAAGAGATCCGAAGAACAAGGAAAGTGAAAATAGCACGGATCTAACAAAAACTAAGCTAAAATAAACACAAGATCAAATCAAACAAGCAAATAAACAACTATTAAGCATAAACAATCAATCCAATTTAATCAAACTCACAAAACTTAATCAAAATAATCAAAACCCACTTAAATAAATCAACAAAATCAAGATCATAAACATAAACAATAACAATCAAAGAATAAGAAAGGAAGAATGAGATTAACAAGATAAAGATAAAGCTTGACAAGAATTAAAAAAAGAAAAACTTACTTGAACTAAATGGTAATTAAGGTGCAAGACAAGGTAATTAAATGACAAGTATTTAAATGTGCATAAGATAAATGTGGAAGAGCTAATTTGTCAAGTTAGCCAACAAAAAGAAATGATTAACAAATTCTAACTATATATAGGGGAGGATTAGGAAGCTTCCTCCCCTTCTTCCTTTTCTCTTAATTGCGTCATTAGGTCCTTAAGCATATAGTCTTCATTAATTGCACCATTAGTCCTTTTTCCTTCTAATCTTCTTTACTTGGACTCTAATGACTTGTGGTTCGGGATTTCTTTTAAACTCGTCTTTAATTTCTTCAATAAATTAGACTCGAGTTCTTCGGCTTTTGATAAACTTCCGTCTTTTGACTTTTTCTTCGATAAATCTTCAGAATTGGCCTTGGACTTCCGTTCTTTTTCCACTTTTGACTTCTCGACTCCGTCTTTCATCTTTTTCTTCAATAAAAGCCGTGAATTCCCGTGAATTCCCGTGTTTTCTCCACTTTTCACAATTTCGTCCTAAATTACAACAAAAACACAAACCGCGCATAATTCCGACATAAAAGACATAAAATACACGTTTTGGTCCGGTTATTATTGTAATTAAGTGGTAGAAAAGATGGGTGTTTACACACCTATCACGGCATAATGTTGTATGTTCCATAAGTAGGGTTAATGTTGCAGACAAAGACTCTTATGATTGTATGTGTTGTTCATCTAAACATTAGTGGATGTATGTTGTAAATATAAATATCTATGACAAATGCCATTTTCAATCTGGCAATTGTCTTTCACGTTACATTGTACTTTTTATTTTGTTCATTGCTAGTTATTCACACCAAACATGGAAGAGTAACAAACAAACATGGAAGACATATTCATTTCATAAAATAAAAAGAAACACAGATACATTGACATAATAACGATACAAAGAAAATTAACAATAAGAAATTTGAAAGATTTTCAACTAAGATAGTACGTGCCCTTGTGGACGGTTAAGAAGGATTAGTGATTCTTTGTATGGGCCAACTAAAAAAGAACCACGATCTTCTTGAATGCCCTCAGGGTTTTGAAATATTTGCATATTTCCGTTCCACATTAGTAGTCGGTGAGGTAACCCTCGTGGACTGTCCTTAACATCGAATATTGGATCACCATTGTTTGCAAATCCAAGTAATTTTGGAACTTTCTCAATAACCATATCTAAACGGAATAATAATCTAATGTTAGAAACAGTTTCACCATTAAAATATAACACCCATCCATTTCGACTTTCCAACATGACGAAACTTCCAGATATTACGAGAGAGTTTCCTAGTTGTGTAATGTTGAATGGAGCCCGAATCATAGATCTTATCTCAATAGGAATAGGCTGTATTAGAAAATTAAAAGTTACCATATCAAAAGAGAGAATCATGTACCTTTTGCACAATCTCCTAAAATGTTTTGAACGAACCCTTTCATAAGCAACCCAAAAATGTTGCCATCAACTACTGCTTGAGACGACTTTTTAATTCTAATTGAGCAACTTGGTATACGAATATCTTCAAGAACGGTCCAACAGTTGGACGTGAATGTAAAAACAGACACGTGCCATGTTCCTTCACCATACATCGGGTAAGTAACTTTTACAATTATTGGGTCAAGATTGTCGGGTCGCACACCAAACCCAAATACCTTTTTGCATAATGCAGGATCATTTTGCTCCGTCAATATTGTTACAATTTTTTTAATTGATGGGTTCTAGAGAATAAGTAAAATATCATCACTACAAGAAAAACACCAAAGCCCTCCACTAGAAGAAACTGGTTTAAAATATTGAAAATTCATTGGCGAATTTAGATATGTGAATGTACGGTTATCTTTTACCGTAAACATAAAACAATTTTCACCATGATTATATTTAAATATAAAAGAACATGCATATGTTTACACGAACCGCAATCGGTGACGAAGTCAGAATCGTCTATCGAAGCCTTCCATATCTTACACACTTGACGAAATCGAACTAAATCCTCAACGGGAAGTCTTGTCATGATTTCCCCTTGAAGTTCTAATGGTATGTAATCCGACATTCTCGAATATATTGATTATTTGATTATAACGTTATATGGTTAATTTGTAACAAATGTTTTTTTATAGGGCAAGTTACATTAACTACTTATTAATATATTCAACAACCTACTTATTAATATACTCAACAACCAATTTGGACGTTGATCAACATATAAACTGAACAAGTAGTGTGTCATTGACTGAATATGTCCATGCATATGTAATACAGCATGAACTGAATGTCCATGCATATTAATATAGATATAGGGCATATATTCGCATACCATTTCATTGACTGAATATGTGCATGCATATCTTACTACACAAACAGTCTGCATGTGTATATGTAACATAGCAGAACTGAAAAGCTTAGTTGAATATTAATCATGACTAATGTGTGGCTGTGACTCGATGACTTGACACAGCATATGGGCAGGATGTAGTGTGTCATTGACTGAGTATGTCAATGTTGAGATAGGGTGCAACTTGCATCGTTTGTTGCATAGCCAATTAGAAAAGGAATCCAATGTCACATGGCAACAGTGGCTAGGTGAGGTCTTATTTAAGGGCATCATTACATTGGGTTTCAACACATTGAAAAGCCATAGTTAAAGGAATAAGCTTAAGAAAAAATGACCTGGTGGTTTATGCTTCAGTCTTTGCAGTTGCTTTGCTGCTTAAATGACCCTGGCAATTGTTTCTACTTCTATCTGAGGAAGAAGGTTGAAGAAGAGAAGGAATGGACGGGTAAGATTGAACTTCTGCATACGCAAAAGAACATCTCTATTGATCAGAGTACTGCTTTCATAATGGAGCTTTCTAGCCTTAGCCCAGATCGGCGTGTGAGTCGAATGATTGATCTTTTGAATGGCATGCAAGCCCGTGATGTCTCAGAGCTTAGGAGGCTTGGGGCATTGATGGATGAGTCCGATGCTCGGATTCATGACTTGGAGCTTTTATGCAGTCATTGTGAACAATATAATGGTAACCAATGTGATGCATGCCGAGTTAGTGTCTGTATCGTCGTGTTTTAAATAAACGACACCAGTTGTTAGTGTCGTAATCTACTACTATGTATCGTGTAGACTGTTTGTGTAGTTTTTTCTTTATTTTATGTGTCGTAATCTACTACTATTTATGTATTTGAAGTTCTCTTACTGGCAGGGATGTTGTTGCACTAAACTAGTCATACAAATTCGTCATACCATACTAGTCATACAAATTCGTCATACCAAATATGTCATACAAATTCACCTTACAGATTCGCCTTACATGTTCTTTAACATAATATTACATAACATACAGGTTCTTTAATATAAGATTACATAACATATCATACAGGCAAAACAACAAAAGCAACCATGAGTTTGTCAAACCTTTGGTTTAGATGTTGAGCTTGAAGCATCTGGAATGTTTGTGCATTTCGACTTTGAAGGCCCTGGAATGTCTTTCTCGTCTTCCTCGGAACTTGAAGATAGAAATGGACTTTTCCATTTTTTAGTTTTCGTCTTTGAAGGCCCTAGAATGTCTTCCTCGTTTTCCTTGGAACTTGAAGATAGAAATGGACTTTTCCATTTTTTAGTTTTTGGCTTTGAAGGCCCTGGAATATCATACTCCTCTTCATCTCCATACTTAGGTTTGGTATCTATCGGGACTTTAAAGAAAAATTCATTTTTATCCAAATCACATGGATCTTCATAAAAGTAGTTTCGCCAGTATTTGTATGGCCCTTTGCTTGAAACTATTTTATACTTAATGGGAGGAGTATGATCATCACTTGAACTAGTATCAGAGTTGTCACTCAAACTCATATGCATCGAATTACTGTCATGGATCTCATTTAGAGTACTGTCTGATTCAAGGTTAATTGTCCCTGCAGGGTTAATAAGCCTAACTTTTAGGTTTGATATATATATTATCTAGAAACCAATCGGGAAAGACACTTCTTAATGTATTTTACATTATCTTAATCATCATATATAATCCTAATGATCAGATGACATGTCTAATGAAAAACTATCCTAAGATTTTCGAATAATTCTAATCATTTTTGCTAGATGATAATCAAAAATAAAAATAATTAATATTGTTTCTGATCATTATTAAGGTTAGATAATACTGATCAGCAACAAGTATATATAAGGGGTTAATACGTATTTTGATTATCATCTAACAAAAATGATCAGATCATTCATCAAAAAATTAAAAAGAGTTAAAGAACAATAATAATTGACTAACCTTTACCCTTGTTCATCCTTAACGATTGATTAGGGATACAAATATAGATTAGGTTTTTTTGAGATAGATTTTCGGCTTTTTATGGATAAAGATTTTCCAAGAGACGGTTAAGGAACGGTTATAATGAAAATTCCGGGTGACCATTTTAATGGCTCAACGGGTTGGGCTTGGTTTAAAGTGTTGTTCATTTATTTTGAGTTCTGTGGATATGTTAATCAAGGTTTGTGGTTTAATCTTGCTTAAAAAAACGAGTAATCAATTAAAAAAAGTGTTGTCAAAATAGAGTAAAAAAAAGAGGAATCACGGGAAGCCAAGGGGAACCTTGAGGTTCGAACCCCCGACCTCCTCATGATCAACCCCTTTTAACAACATAACACACCAACACACAACCAACGCGCCCTAGGGACTTTACTGTCCACTCTTTGCATTATTTGTTTCTTAAGCACACATTAGTTAGCTTATCTTAAATTAAGCCGTGCCTTATTTATAGGAAACAACCAAACTTTTACTTCTCGTCTCCTCAAGTTGTTTAAGTCTTGTTTTTAAAACAGTCAACTCGGTATTTGTCAAGGATTGTATACTACCCTCACCTGTTAGGAATTGGTTAATTAAGCAACTGACGGTGCTCAAGTGATCAACTTGTATTTATTTTGACTTGTCTTGTCGAGATACAAAGTCAACTAATGAAATTGTACTATGATCTTTAAGGTTTTTTCTGCACTTACTAGCTTATAAGTATGTTGACAAAAACTTCGTCATCAGATACAACATATCAATTGTTTGTTTATTTTGTCACAAACAATTTAAAAAAATGTCTGATTACATTCCAACAGAAATACAAAGAGAAATAATGCTTAGACTACCTGTAAGAGACGTATGTAGATGTCGTCAGATATGCAAGTCACTGAAAGCTATCATTGACGCAGAAGATTTCATTCGTGAATACGGGTCTCATGAGGTTGCTAATTACAGCTTTATTTTTCAATACAAGGAAGACGTTCTAGGTAATGTTATCATGTATAAGGTGAATAGTGACTTAGAATTCAGACTAGTTGGGAATTCTGGATTAAATTCTGCTTCTCTAGATGCACTCTGCACTTCTAAAGGTATATGGTGTTTTGTTGTTGCCGGCGATATCGCATTTGTTCTCTGGAACCCAACATTGGACAAAAATGTGACCATCTTGGCACCATATCTAGAGGCTCCTTTTTCCAAAAAGGTATTTGGGTTTGGTGTTTCTGAGGCAACACATGAACCTACCATAGTGAAGATAACTAATCCAGTAGTTGAAGGTGCATGCTCAGTCTCTGTATTTACAATGTCCTCACGTGTATGGATTGATTTGTTACCCGAAGATTCGCCCCGCGGATCTCTTCGAATCAAAAGGGGCAGCCAGGCGGTGGTGGCCGGAAGAATTTATTGGGTGTGTTCTGAAAACTATATTTGTAACCGTGATCAAGAGCACAGAAGATTTATGATTTTTTCCTTTGGACTGGATACTCACCAGTTTATATTAGAAGATATCCCTGAGGAGATAACAAGAGCCATTCCAACTCCATACACACTTTCAAAACTAAACAATCGTCTCATAATTTCAGGGACAATTGTTTTTCTAAGAGGACGAGTTACTTGTGGTTGGCAATTAGATGTGGTTGATGGCTTGTTTTTCAATAGCTGGAGTGAATTTCTTTCACGAAAGGGTTATCGAGCTAGTGCCAAAGTTGTTGGGGTTTACAAATAACAACGAGTCGATATTTGTGACTAGTGTAAACCCTGTTGGTTTTCCTCACATCCTAGAAACATGGAACAAACCAACCGGACAGTTTGTAAACAACCTAGCTATTCAAGGAGTACCCGGTTCTTTCATGGTCGGCCCCTACAAGGAATCGTTATTTCTTCTTAACAGTCCACCAAGTGAAATTATATAACTCTCCATGCTATGTTATGTCTTGTATTTCATTTCGTTTGTTTGTTTTGTTTAATGTATGTACTGTTCTCAATCTTATTTACCAAATGCAATAGTGCTCAACCGTAGCACAATTTTCACAAATGATCAACTTTTAATCTTGTTAATTTAGGTTTAAATTTTGTTTTTTAGTATTGGGAAAGAAACTGGTTGTAGGTTCATTAGTCACTGTAGCAAAATTATTCTACCTGGGCACGTTTTTTGTTCTTGTAGGCTTAAATCTCGTAGATTTTATTAAGTTTTTGTGTTTTTGGTAGATTATAGTCATCAGGGGTGTGTTTGGATTAAAAAGAAAAAAAATAGTTTTTGTAAAAAGAGACTGTCCAGGACTCGAATCTGCGCCATCTCTCCCACACACCAACATGTTAACCAACTCTGCCCTTGGGTCTTTTACTGACCAAGGTGTGTTTGTTTTCTATTTAAGGGGTTTTTACTTTTGGCTTTTCAAATATAAACAGCTTATAAATAAGCTGTTTTCAGCTTATTTACTTAGGTTTTTAGCCTCTTTTGATTTTTCCTTTGTTTATTATAGTATTTAGGACTTTTCAGTTTAAAAATCTTATTTTTCACGTTATTAAATTATTTTTTATGATTATTTTAGTACCCGTATTTTAATAATTAGATTAAAAATAGTTTAATTAATTTTCAAAATTTTCAAAAAATATTTTTAGGTTTTAATTAAATATTTTGAGGTTTACAGCTTTTAAAATTTCCATTTTAGTTTATTTTTAATTTTATTTAGTTTTAAGGTTTTTTCATTAACTTTAAAAATTAATATAAAATTATTAAATAGGTTTTAGACTTTTTGGATATCAAATTTGTCATTTTTATATTTTTCTTACTTTATATTAATCTTTTGGTTATTTTTAGGACACTTTCGTTTTTCGTCGAGTTTTACGATTTCGATGGTTTTACGTCGTAGGGTAATTTTTAGCGCAATCCGTCTTATTTTTCCTTCTTTTCTTAAACCAAAAACGTCATTAATCCAAACTTTGATTTTTATAATTGGCACACTTAATTCACGTACCTCCTTCGAGAACGAACCCGCATTTATTCGACTTGTCGGTTTTCCTAAATCGTCGAGTTTAATACTTGCCCACATTATACTTGTGTTTCCTAAGACTTGTGTAAAATACCTACATCAAATTACCAGTTTACAAGTAGTGTAAAAGAAAAATAAAATATAAAAGTTTTAAAAAAATTGGACGTGGCCAGGACTCGAACCTGCGCCACACACACCACAACACACACTCCTTACCGTCATGCCCTAGGGTCTTTACTGATAAAGTTTCCCTAGGGCTTGTATATAAGGGGTGTTTAGTTTTCAGCTTATATTAATTTTTGAATGTTATAAACTGGTTTTCAGCTTATTGGTTAAGCAAATTTAGCTGTTTTTATATTTCTTATGTTAGTTTAGTAGTTTAGGATTTTTCAAAACATAAAGTTTATTTTTAACGTTTATAATTAATTCTTTATGAATATTTTTAGTTTAAATTTTAGAAAAAAAAAGTTGATCAATTAATTTATATCAGTTTTATCAGTTTATCAGTTTATCATTTTAACTAATTAAATCACTTTTGGTGTAACTGTATTTATTTCTCAATCTAACAAATCTTAAATATCATTTATGTTTTAATTTATATGAGTTTATATCAGTATATCAGTTGATCAGTTTAAGTATTAATTCATGGTAGGTGCTAATGTATTTAATTTTCAACCTAAAGTTAAGTTTCTCAACTATATATACGGTTTATGATATGTTATTGTGTAACTTGAATACATAATAAAATGGGTGATTCAAAAAAAGAGTTTTTGGTCTATTTAGTTTATGCAGACAAAGCTTACGGTGTGTCGCTTAAGAAAAGCATAACGTACAATGAACTAGTTGCGATTGTGAAGAATAGATTCAAGTTTAACGTGTCTTCCGTAGTCTTGTTTACATACGAAGTAGGTACAAAGTGTGTGTACATTGAGAACGACGCCGATGTGAAATTTTTCATCAGTTCCTCTTGGAATTCACAAGGTACAACAAATACTCTTAACATTAAAAAGATAGATCAATGCTTAGATTACAATCCTACTTCATCTAACCATCAAGATTTCAATTTGTTAAATTCTAAACCAACCTGTTCTAAGAAATTAGATTTTGATCTCAATGAAAATGCAAAAGAAGAGTATGAAGAAAATTGGGAAACAAATACGTTTAAAAACATTTTCCAAACACCACCACAACAACCAATTAATAAAGCATACAAACATAAAAAGGCAAAAAACGAGTATGAAGAAAATTGGGAAACAAATACGTTTAAAAACATTTTCCGAACACCACCACAACAACCAATTAATAAAACACCAAAAAATTATAATATATATATGCTACAAGGGTGGTTAAACCGGGTGACGAATTTGATAGCAAAAAATTATGCAAGTATGAAATAGGTTATAAAGCTATTCTAGAAGGTTATGAGTTTAACACTTTGAAAACAGCTAAATTTAGGTATGAGGTAGTGTGTGTCAATAAGGATTGTAAATGGAAAATAACATCACGTAAATGTGATTATAGTAGTGGATGGGTAATAAAAAAGGTAAACGACCACCACACATGTGAAAAAAGACAAATGGGTATGTATCACCGTAATGCTACAGCTGAATTGTTGGGCCATTTAATGGCTCCTAAGTTTAAAGACAACAATCGCATTTACAAAGGAAAAGAAATCCAACATGACATAAACTGGCAGTACAACCTGAACATTACATACAAGCAAGCCTGGAGATCAAAGAATTATGAATTGATAGAGACATCAGGTTGCCCAATAAAATCCTTTTCGCAGTTACCTTTTATTGTCATAATTTGGAATTGACAAATGATGGTACTATTACATCTATTGACACCGATGACGAAGGACGTTTTAAGATGGTTTTTGTAGCTTTTGGTGTTGCGGTAAGTATTTGTATAATAAATTCATAAGTTATACGTTAATCTGTTTTACATTTTAGCATTTATCTAATTCTATGTTTTATTTCCCTTTAGATTGAAAGCTTTAAGTACCATATGCGACCATTGATCATAATAGATGCGGCGCATCTAAAAGGCCCTTACCTAGCAACAAATATGGTGGCAGTTGGAATGGATGGAAACAATCAAATCATACCGATAGCAACTGGAGTGACTCAGGGTGAGACAAGTGCTTCATGGTCATGGTTTTTGTCGAAGTTGAAAGATTGCATAGGGGAAAACCCTGACCTGGCTATCATATCAGATAGGCACGTAGGCTGACCTGGCTATCATATCAAATAGGCACGTAGGAATATTAGTATCGGTAAAAGACGTCTTCCCAAATGCATTCCATGGCTATTGTTGCAGACACCTGATGATGAATTGTAATATCAAGGCAGACAAACTAACGGCAGCATACTGGAAGATGTGCAAAGCCGACACAGTAGACACTTTTGATGAAGCAATGATGGAGATTAGAGCAAAAGCACCAGCAACATACAAGAAGCTGATAGAGGCGGGTGTTGAAAAGTGGTCTAGAGCACACGGCCCAAGTAGTCGTTACAATTACATGACGTCTAATAGCGTTGAGTCAATCAATTCATTAACAAAAGATGTCCGCAAACTACCGGTAACTAACCTACTGGAGTGGTATAGATGTCTTGTACAGGAAAGGTATTGCGAGCGTCGAGAAAATTATGCAGGTTAGTTATGCTTTTACCATATATTTGAGGGCCCTATATTTGATACATATTATTAAATAATTCGTTAAACTAACTTACTATATTATTGTAGAAGCTAAAGAAGACGAATTAAGTCCATGGGCCACCAGGAAAATTAAAATGCGGATGAACAAGAGTTTAAACTGGCTTGTGGCTGGAATGGAGATGTACAAAGTTTATCAAGTAGATGATCGTCACAGAATCCATATAGTGGAGTTATGTGATTATAGATGTACATGCCGCGTATGGCAAATTTCAGGTCTGCGTTGTGCTCATGCATTAGCTGTTTGTAGGTGTCTTGGATTGACAGACTTTAGTCAATTGTCACAAGGGTGGTTTAGGACAACGGCGCTTAAAGCAACGTACCAAGGGTTGGTATATCTTGTGGGAGAGATTTCTGGGTGGCAGCGTCCTAATTACTTACAAAGAGTTCAGCCACCAATAATCAAAAGGCCATCTGGACGACCAAATGGGACAAGCCATATTTTATCTCAAAATGAAGTCCATGTAATCCCAACTTGTGGCAGGTGTGGTAGTCGTGGCCACTATCGCTAAGGATGCTTACAAGCAATACCAACTCCACCCAAAAAAGTAAGTAACAATTCACTTAATTTTTTAAACATCAACATCTAATGATCAAATCATGACTTCTGTGACACATTATATAGGCACAAAATGGGTCGACGCAAGAAGATTGGATTAACTCACAACAAACACATTACGACTCACAACCATTCCATTGGGATGCTGTAAACTTGAACGACCCTTAGTTGCTGATAACTATTGGGATGCAAGCAGATGGGATGAATTCACAACAAAAAGTAAGAAGAAATCTTAAGTATTTGTTTTGTAACTATTTGTCTTTCAAACACAATGTCTGTTGGGGATGCTGTTATCTTTTTTCCTTTCAAACAATTTGCCTACTTTCATGTTAATACAATTTTATACTAGCTAATCCAAATACAACTACTTAAAATTATAAATAACTCACGCATAGTAATTATAAAATAACATAGAAGGGTAGGGTAAAGAAATTACTCTGCATCCAGGCCCTTTGCTATTTCTTGTGGTGAATTCACTTCTTGATCAAACAATCCTTTATAGCCAGCCTCGAAACAAATACTTAGCGATTGCGGGTCAAATTAATACAAAGGTATATAAACACGTCAAAATAATCAGGTCATTCCAAATGTCATTGAAAATTAAAACGGTCCTTAACCGTGGACGGGCATATTACAAGAAGTGTTAGACCCATAAACGTTCAGGTCATAAGTGTTTACAAAAGATATGCCTACAATTCTTAAATGTTAACAATTGACATACAAACTAAACCATGATCTTGTGTTGGAAATACAATCGGATCATTTTCTCTCGGTGTGCCATAGCCGCTTGTATTGGGTCTTCAACATCCAATGGGATCCCATGAGTCAACCTATATACATAATAAGTGTGACAATCCGTCAATTTATGGTTGATATTTTATTCTCAATATTATTTAAAAACAATGTACAATATGAACTCACATATTTTTGGGAAGAAATTTGGATTTACGTCTTGGAGTAGCATCGACTACGTCTAAACCGGAGGATTTAACGTTACGTGCTTACGTTTACATACACCGTCTTTGGTGACAGTCCGACATTTGAGAAAATAAATTTGTCCGTAAATATTATTTTGGAGTTTTAAATTTGTGTTGGTTCATAAACTCACAAATTTACGAGAAGAGATTAGGACTTACGATTTTATTTTAACGTCTTTTACGACTAAACCGGAAACCCTAGGATTACGTATTTACGTTTTCGAACTCCGTTTTTGATGAAACAATTTTTATTAGATTCGTTTTGTGACGTTGATTCATAATTTATAAAAACGTTTTTCGTAAAACGACCCGAGGGCACGCAAATCGAGGAAACTAGAATCGAGGAGTACCCGTAAATAAATGGGATGAGACAAGTGGGACACTTGTCCCACCCCACTTCAAAACCGGCCCAAAACACACCACTACTTGTGAGGTGTCACAACTTTAGCAAGTTGTTAACACTTGTCTAAAGTAGCTTCACAATGAAGCTTTCTACAACACAAAACAAGCAAACCTTCACCAAACTAGCTCATTCAACATGCAAAACCACTCTCCATTTCCTCTCTACTCTCTCCTTGTGCCGTCCATACTACCACCACCACCACAATGATCATCAAATTTTCTACCATAAATCGTATGTTTAACTTGCATAAGATTGAAACCTATTGAAGACTTGTTGATTGGAGGTGATTCTAACAACTAGCAAGGAGTTTTAAAAGGAGTCAAGGGCTGATTTTCATCAAGGTGTTCATGTAGATGGGTGGTCTTGAAGATGGTCATGGTTATTCACAAGCTTCTCCATCAAAAACCATGTCCAAATCATAATCTACATCAACATGGTGGTATAAAGATTGTCCTCCTCAACTTCTTGTTATTTTGATTATGTAAACATGTATTTTATTTCCTATTGTATATATTTATGATGATTATATGATGATAAAAATGTTATGTGGGGATTTGTTGTTGATAAACATGATTAAAAAGGTGAAAAACCATATGAAACAAGGTTAAAATCTTGATTAATTTACATGGCTGTATAAAACAGTAAAGAAGTAAGTAATAAACTGATAAAATGATGAAGTGGAATAGATTTACAGTAAGCTATGGGTCTTGTACACATGTGAGAGTTGGCCATGCAATGGAATCAAAATAATGAGTGAGATATGATCAAAACAAGTTTAGGGTATAAATCTGAAGTTACTGTTTTGGACGATTTTTAGAAAATACTTAAAAGATGATTCAACAGTAGCTATAGAAGAGTTAAATGTAGCAAATATCATGTAGTTTATGTGATAAAAATTTGAGCTTCTATCTCCATAGAGAACTCAAGATATGGCAGTTTTGGTGAAGATGAAGTTAAAAATCAGATTTTTGGAAATTAAAGAATAATACTATTATATAACCACTCACATTTTAATATATAAAATGTAAAATAAAAACCCACTAACTTATAAAACTTATTTATATAAATATATATAAAAGGTTAATCAAATGGATAAATTATATAAATGGTGGTGAAATAATGTTTATAAGTAATAAAAACTATATATATGATTTTTACGACTTTTTCGGCTATTGCCGTAAAATTAACGTTTTTGTTAAATAAAACTTAGAAGGTTGGACCCGTCTAATGAAAACTTTATAAAACTTATATACTGATATATAGACATGTATAACAAGTAAAAACCGACAAAACCCGAACTATAGGGCATACGGACATTAACAAGTTAAATAAACCTATTGGACTAATAAATGGACTAAATAGGATAAAAACTTGTAAAAAGAATCTATTGGACTTAACCCATTTAGGCCCAACTTGGAAAGTATACATACTGATAATATAGATACAAAATGGATTAAAATAAGTTAAATAACTTATAATAAGCTTATTGGACTTAAGACACGTAAACGGGTAAAACTAGTAAACTAATATAAAAGTTATCGACATATAACACTAAAAGGAGTAAACGAGAATATGTAAACCCACTTGATCATCATATATATATAATCATCATATGTATACATACTTGTTATTTTTATAAAGTCATTGGACATGAGTCTAAGACCGAGTATTATTTGTCTAGGTTTCCGTGATTGAAGCACGTACCGTACGTCCGAATTGCCGATAACCCGCCTTCCCACATCAACGTGAGTTCATAGCCTCACACTCTTTTAAATGTTTTATAAATGCTTTATAAACCCGCGAGGGAGATAACATGTTAGTTTTATAAAAATAGGACACCATTTGTCCCGATTGTTTGTTTATTGATTTTGGACCCGAATGATTGAATGACCCGATAAATGAATAATGGACCCGATAGATGAAATAAAATGGATTATTAAAGTTAGGTTATGTCACTAAAAGTCCCATTAGCATGAATTGTGAACTACCGGGAGTTGGTAGACGCTTATGCATTTAATAGTACTATTTGGGGACGATCACCCCAGTTCGCGCCTTGACGGTTGATCCCCGTCGTGCCACATTGATTGGTAAGCGAATTTATGTATGAGAAGATTTCCATAGCGTGACCTTTGTGACGACACGCTACTTTAGATGGGCAAAATTGGTATCGGGTTAGCTACCCGTTTTGGTTTAGTAAGGTAACAATGTCATGCGGCTTGTAATAATCCAAAATCTAACGAAATACTATTAGACGCTTCGAATTACGATGTATTGCCTGACTAGCAATACTGGGTCATACTATTGATATTATGTTTGTGTTTTGGTTTTCGTAACCATATTCATATAACGGTTTTTATTTTCATACAACGTCATAAGACGTATTGTATGATGTTTTTACGACATTGGCTCGTATAATAATTTTTAAGGCAAATGCCTATATTATGATTTTCGATAAGGATTTATATAAAATGACTTTGGCTATTTTATGGCCTATTACAAAGATTTGTATAAACTGATTTTGGCTATTTTACGGCCTATTACAATGATTTGTACGAATTGATTTTTGGTACTAATTTTATACCAAAATTATATTGATGGAATTTATTAAACTCTATGAATTCACTCGGCGTTATCGCTGACCCTTTTGTTTTAACATGTTTTATCTCAGGTACTTGAAGGTAATTCTCGGGAAGACAACAAGAATTCATGGCCCGCACTTAAACAACATTTTTTTCCATTCAAATAATTTGTAAAACTTTGTATGAAATATAATGACTTGGGACCGATGTAACTTTGATATTTATGAATGGAAATGCTTTTATTAGTAAACGACGCGATTTTTATGCGTTGTCTATGATGTGAGTAATGTGCTATCCCGTAACACCAACTAGTCTTCCGCTGTACTGAGTTGTATAAATTTGGGGTGTTACAGTTTGGTACCAGAGCTCTCGTTATAGAGAACGAAAGATTTTTAAAACCAAGGTTTTGAATAAAACTTTTCAAAATCTTTTAACTAAAAACATTTTTCTAAAAATGTCTAAAAATCTTTTGACTATAACGGTGCCGAAGAATTCCCGAGTTACCGACAAGGCCAAGACTGAGAAGTGTTATTTTAATATATATATAACTTGGATTATATATATGATGTAATTTTATTACATGATTGTTTGATGATTAATTTGATTTTTATACGAGGTATTTATACGACGTAGATTATCACAAGTAACCCTAAATCCCCTAGTAAATTAATCGTAGCTATTCTCGTAGGAATTCTAGCTATCCTAGATCTAAACCAAGTTGTGGATATTTATGATCCCAACAAATGGTTGATATTCGTAGAAGTGTAGACATTAGTTGATTGTGATATTGAAAAATAATTGGCGAGATTAAATCTGATACCGATGTCATGACGATCTTTTCTTATAGAGTGGAGTTTGATAAAACATTACCACCTAGAAAGATGTCATCTGATTCGTTGTCACCCAATTATTAAATTGAAATCGAAAGGGTGAATGTTGCACTTGAGGCTGTCATTGGAACCATTACCCAAAAGCCTCATGCCACTAATACCTTTCCGAGAAGTATAATTGAATGTGTGAGTCATCCCATACTAGTGACTCATTTGATAATTGTTGTTGTAAGAGCTAATAAGATTGGAAATTAAGTGTTGATTCATATTGAAATTGTATTGCCTTTACAAGGCCGAAGAATAAGATTGAAAGTATTGGAGATTGAGGTAGGATATCGAATTGAGTATAAAATTGGTTGAAACTTGAATAAATAAAAGTAAAACTTAACCTATATGGAATATGATATTGTTAAGAGGAAGTCTTTAAGTTTTGTGAATGAATTATAAGGTTTTAATTGATTGTAGGTTTGTGTTAAGGGTTGTTCCTAGGCCATTGTCCACTAATGAGGATGCCCAGTGTCCAAGAGATAAATTGAAGAAATCTTCTTCTGAATTGAGACCGATGGATCTTCTGGGACATATGGAACACCTAATGACACTTGTAGATTAGTATTCATTGTGGTATCTTTTAAAAATCCCTAACTTAACTGAGATATCAGTTGGTAGGATGAGTTCTGAGAATTGTATGACATAGTGACATGTAATGTGTTACGGTACAATTTTGACTTGTTTGTGATTAATGAAAAGACTACCTTTGATTGCTAAATTCTACATGTATCGATGTTATCTATCCTTTATTGCTTCATCCTAATGTTCGCATTAGTGATGCAACCATTGAACGAGTACTCATCTTGATTTGAGTTACGTTGTGGATTATTCTCTTTGTATTCCTGAGTGCCATCGAAGTCATGAACCTCATGATTAATTGGCTAAACTCATTTCTTATCATATTGTAGTTAGTTCTTGGTGAACAACTCTTCATCACTCCCTTGCAGATCACTCATTGTTTTTATAAAGTTAAAACGGTATCCTTTGAGAAAATTTAATTTTCAACACAATAAGGATTATTCAAAGTGAGATTTATAAGTGATTAATATCAAAATGAAGTTGTTTATGAAACGCTTTGGAAACTTAATTATTTCCATAACAAAGAAAACCTTTGTAAATATATTTTTGATTCTTATTTAAGAATTAAGCATGAAAATGTCTTTATTATAAACATGATGATAAAATTTTGACGAACTGAGTATTGCATCGTTAATCTTGAAATTGTATATAGTTGCGCGCCTACATACAATTTGGAATGGACTATGCAAGACTGATTAGTAGTCACCATAAAACTAATGAATAAACACTACATTTTCTTTGAAGATTGTGAAAGATTAAATTTTAATGAGATCTGCAAGAAGTGAAAAATAAGGATATAATGTTAGGGTCACCTACATATGTGCCTGTATCATCCATTCTTCTGAGTCGAATTTACTCATCTGTGGAAATTATCTTACTTGACAATTGACAATTCTTTCTTGTCCAATTCTCCCGTAGTGAGATTCTTAGGAAAAGTATATGATTACCGAGTGTTGATACCCGACTGGATGTATTGACGTTCTTATCATTTCTTATGATTTGATTTCATTTGAATGACCTGGGTAACGATCCGAGGAGCTTTCGAATGCGTACTCAAATTATGAAAACATGGGATATATTCATATTCGTTAAATCTTTTCGTCTGTATCTGACTTGAAATTCTCTCGCATAAAGTATGCGTTGACCTTACTCTTTTAATAGTAGTTGTGTATCCTAATATCCTCGAATTTGTGAAGGATTATGAGTTATTGTTAGTCTTTTGAGAAGTTCACATCTTATCGACGACAATAAAACTGAAAAAGTTGATAGTGCCAGTCAAATGGATTGATTGATTATGACATAACGACATTGTCTTAATTGACGAGAACTCGAGTAAAATATCCCTAAAAGATAAGATGTTGACTATCGAAAGTGATCTAAATAATTCTTGATGGATGATTTTATCCTGTATTAAGACTTGAGATTATATCGTGAATGGTTGTGAACTAGTTATAGATATTGTAATCTAGAAAGAACCTAATATGAATTTATAAAAAGATGTTTCGGTTATCTGAAACTTTAGGAAGTATTTGTTGATGAATTACCTAGACTTTCGCCATTAAGGCAAGTAGAAATTGGTATTAATTATATTCCCGGTGCCCCACCTGTGGCGTATGCACTATACATCAGCACCATCTGAATTAAAGGAATTACCGTACAACTGAGAAAGTTGTCGGAGAAAGATTTTATTATACCAAGCGTGTCATCCTGAAGAGCTATGGTGTTATCTTTCCTTATATTTATAGATTACTGTGACTGAGTAAATTGACAATCGAAAACTATATCCATAACTCGAAATGGAAGAATTGTTCGATCATTTACAAGGTTCTAGTGCATGTTTTAAAGATTTGATCCACAGCATGGTTATTATCAACTTCGCATCTGCGAAAGAGATTATCTATTCCAATCATCACATCCCGAACTTGTGATGAACGTTATGAGTTTCACGTGATGTCGTTTGGATTGACAATGCACATGTAGTATTCATAATTATGATGAATCACGTGTGTAGGCTGTAATTTGATAAATTCATGCTTGTGATCATTAAGGACCATTTGTTTGTTTATAAGAATAGAAAGGAGTTAATAATTATTTATAGATTGCCCTAAATTGGCCGAACAATAAAAACTTATACCTCGAGTAATTAACATGTGATTTAAGACTTAATCCTTTACATAAAATGACCATTTGATTAATGATGGAAAGATATATATATATATATATATATATATATATATATATATATATATATATATATATATATATATATATATATATATATATATATATATATATATATATATATATATATATATATATATATATATATATATATATATATATATATATATATATATATATATATATATATATATATATATATATATATAAATTGACTCTTCAAAAACTAAGAGCCCTTTTAAGACTTTGGATTTTACCAAAAAGAAATGGAAATATGTTTTGACAAATGTTTTAACAAAAGATTTTAAGGGATTATTCCCTTATACACAAACCATTTAACTAAACTTCTGTTTAGGGGTAAATGTTTGTGTATACTTCTAGACAACTTAAGAAGAAATAAGGAAATTATATAATTAATGATTTGAAATTTGAAACGATAATTTACGCTTTTCAAACTAAAGAAAATTTTGACCAAAGTATAAACAAAGATTTTTCAAACATTTACGAATCTTATTAATTATTTTTGATAAATCAACCAAAAATCTTGTTAATTAAATTCAAATTTATTTTTGAACATTTTATATAATTGGTCGAACTAAGAAATTTAAAACTTTTACGCTTCATAAAAATTAACTAATAATTATTTAATTAATTATGATAATTATCGACGCTTTAGACGACAGATTGAGTAAAACGGATAAAAATGATAGATGAGACGAAACTGAAACTTAGAAATTATGAAGAAAGAATTTTGAATAAATACGGTTGTGATATTTATTTCATCAGGAGAAAGTGAACGTAATTACTGACACTTAATATAGAAAGAATATCTGAGTAAATAGTGGACATGATACTTATATCATCATGTGAAGTGAATATAGATACCGACGCATTATGTATAAAAGATAAAGAACCAGTTAGGACGTGTTCCTTAATAATGAAGGTGCATAATAAATTGCCGAACGATATAAAAATAAATAATGTTTGTAAAAAAAAAGGATAATATAAATAGTGAAAGGTTTCACGGCTAGTGTGAACCAACAGATTTGAGAAGCCAATGGCATTAAATATTTTAAAGATCACTTGTGATTGTCTAAATATGGAGAATTATGAGATATAGTTATGTTGGAATTTGTAAGTATAAGTATTATATGTATGTCATTTTTGACTAAAAGTATCCTTGTCTGAAGAAGATGTACTGATGGCAATTATGAAGGCAGACATCGCCTCATACATTAGTAAACGTTTAGCTATTGCAAAGGTCATCATCTAAATTTGATTCGATTTGGGTCATCGTCGACAGACTGACCAAATCTGCTAATATCATTCCCGTTAATGATAAATGCAAAAGAATTATGTAAACATAGTGTGCCTGTATCGAATATCTTTATCAAGATCTTCGCTTCGCATCGAATTTCTAGAGATTTGCTCAAAAATCATTGAGAACGAACCTTGATGAGAGTACTATGTACCATCCCAAATCGAAGGGACGAGGTAAAGTAACGATACAGAGTAATATAAGTGTTGTTTTATGTTTGAATGATTGACCTTTGGTAATAGACCATATAATCGTTTTCCTTTGGAGAGATTATCATTGATAATCATCGTATTAGGATCGAGATCGAATCTTGTTAAGATTTAGAAATTAGAGCATCTGTAAGCTGGAGTTGAGATGAAGACACCCGACATACACCCATTGTGGGTTGGACATGTCTTTTAGGCTTAAGGTTTCCTATGATGGCGAACCTATCCTTGCAAAATACTCGACCCGCGAGACCTGAAATGATTGTTGAAATTAGGATTTGATTATTGAGAGCCGGTAGTAGGCAAGAGGCTATATGAATATGAAATGTAGATCTCGAAGTGCCAAATGGGTAGCGAAGTTATGCCACAATTTTTAACCTTGGAAAAATGAATTCATGATCTGACAAATCATGGGATATAAGTCACGGTTGTATGGGACTATTGAGATGAAGTAAAAGTTGGGATTGAAAGGCATATAAGCTGGATCTACCCTAGGACTTCAAGAACCGCGTGAATTATGTTTCGTAAATCGAACTTGATGGAATATCTATCAAGTGAGAATCTAATTATTCTTAGTAGAGCTTAGATCGGCGAAACGTTGCATTCATCAAAAACCCGTGAACATCATGGATAGAGAAAGTAAGTCAACATTAAGCCTGATCTTATTCCCGTAGTTATGTTTGATGAAACTCGCGTATTATAATGGATTACACTTGTGAGAAAAGACCGAGTGTGGAGGAAATACCCACATGGCTTTAACTCTATAAGAAGCGAGTAGTAAGGTAAGATGATCTTTGAGGACAAAGATCCTGTTTAGGGGTAAATGCTGTGACAATCCGTCAATTTATGGTTGATATTTTATTCTCAATATTATTTAAAAACAATGTACAATATGAACTCACATATTTTTGGGAAGAAATTTGGATTTACGTCTTGAAGTAGCATCGACTACGTCTAAACCGGAGGATTTAACGTTACGTGCTTACGTTTACATACACCGTCTTTGGTGACAGTCCGACATTTGAGAAAATAAATTTGTCCGTAAATATTATTTTGGAGTTTTAAATTTGTGTTGGTTCATAAACTCACAAATTTACGAGAAGAGATTAGGACTTACGATTTTATTTTAACGTCTTTTACGACTAAACCGGAAACCCTAGGATTACGTATTTACGTTTTCGAACTCCGTTTTTGATGAAACAATTTTTATTAGATTCGTTTTGTGACGTTGATTCATAATTTATAAAAACGTTTTTCGTAAAACGACCCGAGGGCACGCAAATCGAGGAAACTAGAATCGAGGAGTACCCGTAAATAAATGGGATGAGACAAGTGGGACACTTGTCCCACCCCACTTCAAAACCGGCCCAAAACACACCACTACTTGTGAGGTGTCACAACTTTAGCAAGTTGTTAACACTTGTCTAAAGTAGCTTCACAATGAAGCTTTCTACAACACAAAACAAGCAAACCTTCACCAAACTAGCTCATTCAACATGCAAAACCACTCTCCATTTCCTCTCTACTCTCTCCTTGTGCCGTCCATACTACCACCACCACCACAATGATCATCAAATTTTCTACCATAAATCTTATGTTTAACTTGCATAAGATTGAAACCTATTAAAGACTTGTTGATTGGAGGTGATTCTAACAACTAGCAAGGAGTTTTAAAAGGAGTCAAGGGCTGATTTTCATCAAGGTGTTCATGTAGATGGGTGGTCTTGAAGATGGTCATGGTTATTCACAAGCTTCTCCATCAAAAACCATGTCCAAATCATAATCTACATCAACATGGTGGTATAAAGATTGTCCTCCTCAACTTCTTGTTATTTTGATTATGTAAACATGTATTTTATTTCCTATTGTATATATTTATGATGATTATATGATGATAAAAATGTTATGTGGGGATTTGTTGTTGATAAACATGATTAAAAAGGTGAAAAACCATATGAAACAAGGTTAAAATCTTGATTAATTTACATGGCTGTATAAAACAGTAAAGAAGTAAGTCATAAACTGATAAAATGATGAAGTGGAATAGATTTACAGTAAGCTATGGGTCTTGTACACATGTGAGAGTTGGCCATGCAATGGAATCAAAATAATGAGTGAGATATGATCAAAACAAGTTTAGGGTATAAATCTGAAGTTACTGTTTTGGACGATTTTTAGAAAATACTTAAAGGATGATTCAACAGTAGCTATAGAAGAGTTAAATGTAGCACATATCATGTAGTTTATGTGATAAAAATTTGAGCTTCTATCTCCATATAGAACTCAAGATATGGCAGTTTTGGTGAAGATGAAGTTAAAAATCAGATTTTTGGAAATTAAAGAATAATACTATTATATAAGCACTCACATTTTAATATATAAAATGTAAAATAAAAACCCACTAACTTATAAAACTTATTTATATAAATATATATAAAAAGTTAATCAAATGGATAAATTATATAAATGGTGGTGAAATAATGTTTATAAGTAATAAAAACTATATATATGATTTTTACGACTTTTTCGGCTATTGCCATAAAATTAACGTTTTTGTTAAATAAAACTTAGAAGGTTGGACCCGTCTAATGAAAACTTTATAAAACTTATATACTGATATATAGACATGTATAACAAGTAAAAACCGACAAAACCCGAACTATAGGGCATACGGACATTAACAAGTTAAATAAACCTATTGGACTAATAAATGGACTAAATAGGATAAAAACTTGTAAAAAGAATCTATTGGACTTAACCCATTTAGGCCCAACTTGGAAAGTATACATACTGATAATATAGATACAAAATGGATTAAAATAAGTTAAATAACTTATAATAAGCTTATTGGACTTAAGACACGTAAACGGGTAAAACTAGTAAACTAATATAAAAGTTATCGACATATAACACTAAAAGGAGTAAACGAGAATATGTAAACCCACTTGATCATCATATATATATAATCATCATATGTATACATACTTGTTATTTTTATAAAGTCATTGGACATGAGTCTAAGACCGAGTATTATTTGTCTAGGTTTCAGTGATTGAAGCACGTACCGTACGTCCGAATTGCCGATAACCCGCCTTCCCACATCAACGTGAGTTCATAGCCTCGCACTCTTTTAAATGTTTTATAAATGCTTTATAAACCCGCGAGGGAGATAACATGTTAGTTTTATAAAAATAGGACACCATTTGTCCCGATTGTTTGTTTATTGATTTTGGACCCGAATGATTGAATGACCCGATTGTATGACCCGATAAATGAATAATGGACCCGATAGATGAAATAAAATGGATTATTAAAGTTAGGTTATGTCACTAAAAGTCCCATTAGCATGAATTGTGAACTACCGGGAGTTGGTAGACGCTTATGCATTTAATAGTACTATTTGGGGACGATCACCCCAGTTCGCGCCTTGACGGTTGATCCCCGTCGTGCCACATTGATTGGTAAGCGAATTTATGTATGAGAAGATTTCCATAGCGTGACCTTTGTGACGACACGCTACTTTAGATGGGCAAAATTGGTATCGGGTTAGCTACCCGTTTTGGTTTAGTAAGGTAACAATGTCATGCGGCTTGTAATAATCCAAAATCTAACGAAATACTATTAGACGCTTCGAATTACGATGTATTACCTGACTAGCAATACTGGGTCATACTATTGATATTATGTTTGTGTTTTGGTTTTCGTAACCATATTCATATAACGGTTTTTATTTTCATACAACGTCATAAGACGTATTGTATGATGTTTTTACGACATTGGCTCGTATAATAATTTTTAAGGCAAATGCCTATATTATGATTTTCGATAAGGATTTATATAAAATGACTTTGGCTATTTTATGGCCTATTACAAAGATTTGTATAAACTGATTTTGGCTATTTTACGGCCTATTATATAACAAAATTATATTGATGGAATTTATTAAACTCTATGAATTCACTCGGCGTTATCGCTGATCCTTTTCTTTTAACATGTTTTATCTCAGGTACTTGAAGGTAATTCTCGGGAAGACAACAAGAATTCATGGCCCGCACTTAAACAACATTTTTTTCCATTCAAATAATTTGTAAAACTTTGTATGAAATATAATGACTTGGGACCGATGTAACTTTGATATTTACGAATGGAAATGCTTTTATTAGTAAACGACGCGATTTTTATGCGTTGTCTATGATGTGAGTAATGTGCTATCCCGTAACACCAACTAGTCTTCCGCTGTACTGAGTTGTATAAATTTGGGGGTGTTACAATAAGACATAAGAACCGGACTTATAAAATTCAACCTATAGGCCATAAAAATATATTTAGTAAAAATATAATTAATTGAAATGTTCGTTACATGTATAGAAATAAGCAAACAAATACACCACAATCACCAAATATACCTCCCTGCTGGGGGACGTTGTGTGCATGTCTAAACTTAATACTATACTGACTTGGATCAATTCCTTTGCTAGCAAAGACACCGGCCTATTGTAGAACCACAGGGAGCTTAGTCTCTAGACACTTCCTCATTTTAACATACCATGGACGAGTTTCTTCTCCACATAGGTCTAGACTTTCTGGCAATAGACTATCATAGAACGTCACATTTCTAGTTCTGATAGGAAACTGTGCAAGAGACCAATGTGTCTTGGGTTAGTTTATTGGAATGAAGACCTACAAAATGTTTACATTTATAATTAGCCTTATTCAATGTGTGACAATCCGTCAATTTACGATTGATATTTTATTCTCAAATATTATCTGAAAATATTATTTTAATGTTACAATATGAACTCACTTATTTTGGGAAGAAATTTGGATTTACGTCTTGAAGTAGCATCGACTACGTTTAAACCGGAGGATTCTTCGTTACGTTCTTACGTTTACATACACCGTCTTTGGTGACAGTCCGACATTTCAAAAAATAAATTTATCTGTGAATATTATTTTGGAGTTTTAAATTTGTGTTGGTTCATAAACTCACAAATTTACGAGAAGAGACTAGGACTTACGATTTTAATTTAACGTCCTTTACGACTAAACCGGAAACCTTAGGATTTCGTATTTACGTTTTCGAACACCGTTTTTGATGAGACAATTTTTATTAGATTCGTTTTGTGCCGTTGATTCATAATTTATAAAAATGTTTTTCGTAAAAGGACCCGAGGGCACGCAAATCGAGGAAACTAGAATCGAGGAATACCCGTAAATTAGCGGGATAGGACAAAACAAGTTTATCCCACCCCACTAATATGGGACAGCCCAAGCATGCTACACCTCACCCATTATGTGTCCAAGCTTCACTAGGAAGCCAAGACACTTGTAACTAGCTTAATACTTAAGCTACACAAGTTAACTAACTTGTCAAAACCACTAGCCATTACCACTTCCTTCCATTTCTCACATGCAAACTACTCAAAACTCTCCTCCCTCTCTCTAAAATTCGTCCCACCTCAACCAAAAACACCCCTTTGATCAATTTTCAACCACAATATTTAGTGTTATACATACATATGATGGAAACCTCTTCAAGCTCTATTGATTGGAGGTGATCTTAACATGTAAAAAGGAGTTTTCAAGGGAGTTTGGGGCTGATTTCTCAAGGAGTTTGCATGAAGAACAAGGGCTGATTTTTGGAGGAATCTACAAATACTTGGTGATCCTAGAAGTGGTGTTGATATCACATAAGATTGGTTACCCAAAACCAAGTCTTGTTCATCCAAAAACTCATCATTTCATCACCTTGGTGGTATAAAGATTGTCCTCCTCATCTTCTTGTTATTTTGATTATGTAAACATGTATTTTATTTCCTATTGTATATATTTATGATGATTATATGATGATAAAAATGTTATGTGGGGATTTTTTGTTGATAAACATGATTAAAAAGGTGAAAAACCATAAGAAACAAGGTTGAAATCTTGTTTAAATTACATGGCTGTATAAAACAGTAAAGAAACATGTTATAAACTGATAAAATGATGAAGTAGAATTGATACACAGTAAGCTATGAGTCTTGTACACATGTGAGAGTTGGCCATGCAATGGAATCAAAGTAATGAGTGAGATATGATCAAAACAAGTTTAAGGTATAAATCTGAGTTCACTGTTTTGGACGATTTTTAGAAAATATTTAGAAGATGATTCAACAGTAGCTATAGAAGAGTTAAATGTAAGACATATCATGTAGTTTATGTGATAAATATTTGAGCTTCTATCTCCATATAGAACTCAAGATATGGCAGTTTTGGTGAAGATGAAAATAAAAATCAGATTTTGGAAAATAAAGTATAATACTATTATATAAGCACTCAAAATTATATTGTATAAAATGTAAAGTTAAAACCCACTAACTCTTGGATTTTATTTATATAAATATGTACAATGATAAATAAGTGGACATTTTATAAAAATGGTAACTTGTTAAGTTTTATAAGTTATAAAAACTATAAACATGATTTTTACGACTTTTTCGGCTATTGCCGTAAAATTAACGTTTTTGTTAAATAAAACTTAGATGGTTGGACCCGTCTAATGAAAACTTTATAAAACTTATATACTGATATATAGACATGTATAACAAGTAAAAACCGATAAAAACCCGAACTATAGGACATACGTACATTAACGAGTTAAATAAACATATTGGACTAATAAATGGACTAAATAGGATAAAAACTTGTAAAAAGAATCTATTGGGCTTAACCCATTTAGGCCCAACTTGTAAAGCATAGATACTAATAATATAAGTATAACAAGGATTAATACAAGTTAAGAACCTATAATAGGCTTATTTGACCTAAAACACGTAAATAGATAAAACGAGAAAACTAGTATAAAAGTTATCGACACATAACGCAAAAATGAGTAAATGAGGATATGTAAACCCACTTGATCATCATATATATATATAATCATCATATGTATACATAATTGTTATTTTTTATAATTCATTGGACATGAGTCTAAGACGAGTATTATTTGTTTAGGTTTCTGTGATTGAAGCACGTACCATTCATCCAAATCGCCGATAATTGTCTTCCCACATCAACGTGAGTTCATAGCCTCGCACTCTTTTAAATGTTTTTATAAATGTTTTATAAACCCGCGAGGGAGATAACATGTTAGTATTTTTATAAATTAGGACACCATTTGTCCCGATTGTTTGTTTATTGATTTGGACCCGAATGATTGAATGACCCGATTGTATGACCCGATAAATGATTAAAGGACCCGATAGATGAAATTATATGGATTATTAAAGTTAGGTTATGTCACTAAAAGTCCCATTAGCATGAATTGTGAAATACCGGGATTTGGTAGACGCTTATGCATTTAATAGTACTATTTGGGGACGATCACCCCAGTTCGCGCCTTGACGGTTGATCCCCGTCGTGCCACATTGATTGGTAAGCGAATTTATGTATGAGAAGATTTCCATAGCGTGACCTTTGTGACGACACGCTACTTTAGATGGGCAAAATTGGTATCGGGTTAGCTACCCGTTGTTGGTTTAGTAAGGTAACAATGTCATGCGGCTTATAATAATCCAAAACTAACGAAATACTATTAGACGCACCGAACTACGAAGTATTGCCTGACTAGCAATACGGGGTCATACTATTGATATTATGTTTGTGTTTTGGTTTTCATAACCATATTCATATAACGGTTTTTATTTGATTTTATACGACGTCATAAGACGTATTGTATGATGTTTTTACGACATTGGCTCGTATAATGATTTTTTTTAGGCAAATGCCTATATGATGATTTTGATAAAGGTTTGTATAAAATGACTTTGGCTATTTTATGGCCTATTACAAAGATTTGTATAAAATGCTTTTGGCTATTTTACGGCCTATTACCATGATTTGTACGAATTGATTTTTGGTACTAATTTTATACCAAAGTTATATTGATGGAATTTATTAAACTCTATGAATTCACTCGGCGTTATCGCTGACCTTTTCTTTTAACATGTTTTATCTTAGGTACTTGAAGGTAATTCTCGGGAAGACGACAAGAATTCATGGCCCGCACTTAAACAATATTTTCCATTCAAACACTTTGTAAAACTTTTGTATGAAATGTAATGACTTGGGACCGATGTAACTTTAATGTTTATGAAGGGAAATGATTTATTATTAAACGACGCGATTTTTATGCGTTGTCTATGATGTGAGTAATGTGCTATCCCGTAACACCAACGAGTCTTCCGCTGTATTGAGTTGTATAAATTTGGGGGTGTTACAGTTTGGTACCAGAGCTCTCGTTATAGAGAACGAAAGATTTTTAAAATTAAGGTTTTGAATAAAACTTTTCAAAATCTTTTAACTATAAACATTTTTCTAAAAATGTCTAAAAATCTTTTGACTATAACGGTGCCGAAGAATTCCCGAGTTACCGACAAGACCATACTGAGAAGTGTTATTTTAATATATATATAACTTGGATTATATATATACATATGATGTAATTTTATTACATGATTGTTTGATGATTATTTTGATATTTATACGAGGTATTTATACGACGTAGATTGTCACAAGGAACCCTAAATCCCCTAGAAAATTAGTTGAAGCTATTCTCGTAGGAATTATAGCTATCCTAGATCTAAACCAAGTTGTGGATATTTATGATCCCAAAAAAATGGTTGATATTCGTAGAAATGTAGATATTAGTTGATTGTGATATTGAAAAAGAATTGGCGAGATTAAATCTGATATCGATGTCATGACGATCTTTCCTTATAGAGTGGAGTTTGACAAAACGTTACCATCTGGAAAGGTGTCATCTGATTCGTTGTCATCCAATTCTTAAATTGAAAATCGAAAGGGTGAATGTTGCACTTGAGGCTGTCATTGGAACCATTACCCAAAAGCCTCATGCCACTAATACCTTTCCGAGAAGTCTAATTGAATGATCGAGTCATTTCATACTAGTGACTCATTTGATGACTAGTTGTAAGAGATATAGGATTGGAAATTAAGTGTTGATCATATCGAGCTTTTATTGCCCTTTTAAGGTGTAAGAATAAGATTGAAAGTATTGGAAAATGAGGTAGGATATCGAATTGAGTATAAAATTTGGTTAAAACTTGAATAAAGTAAAACTTAACCTATATGGAATATGAGATTGTTAATATAAGTCGTTAATTTTTGTGATTGAATTATAAGGTTTTAATTGATTGTTGATTCGTGTTAAGGGTTGTTCCTTTGCCATTGTCCACTAACGAGGATGCCCAGTGTCCAAGAAATAAATTGAAGAAATCTTCTTCTGAATTGAGACCAATGGATCTTCCGGGACAGGTGGAACCCCCATAACTCTTGTAGATTAGTATTCATTGTGGTATCTTCTAAAAATCCCTAACTTAACTGAGACATCAGTTGGTAGGATGAGTTCTGAGAATTGTATGACATAGTGACACGTAATGTGTTACGGTACAATTTTGACTTGTTTGTGATTAATGAAAAGACTACCTTTGATTGCTAAATCCTACATGTATCAATGTTATCTATCTTTTATTGCTTCATCCTAATGTTCGCATTAGTGATGCAACCATTGAACAAGTACTCATCTTGATTTGAGTTACGTTGTGGATTATTCTCTTTGTATTCCTGAGTGCCATCGAAGTCATGAACCTCATGATTGTTTGGCTAAGCTCATTTCCTATCATATTGTAGTTAATTCTTGGTGAACAAGCTTTCATCACTCTTTTGCAGATCACACATTGTTTTTATAAGTCAAAACGGTATCCTTTGAGAAAATTTAATTTTCATCACAATAAGGATTATTTAAAGTGAGATCTATAAGTGATTGATATTAAAATGAAGTTGTTTATGAAACGCTTTGGAAACTTAATTATTTCCATAACAAAGAAAATCTTTGTAAATTTATTCTTGATTCTTATCTAAGAATTAAGCATGAAAATGATTTTACTATAAACATAGATGATAAAATTTTGACGAACTGAGTATTGCATCGTTAATCTTGAAATTGTATATAGTTGCGCGCCTACATACAATTTGGAATGGACTATGCAAGGCTGATTAGTAGTCACCATAAAACTGATTAATAAACACTACATTTCCTTTGAAGATTGTGAAAGATTAAAATTTATGAGATCTGCAAGAAGTGAAAAATGAGGACATAATGTTAGGGACACCTACATATGTGCCTATAGCATCTATTCTTCTGAGTTGAATTTACTCATCTGTGGAAATTGTCTTATTTGACAATTGACAATTCTTTCTTGTCCAATTCTCCCGTAGTGAGATTCTTAGGAAAAGTATTTGATTACCGAGTGTTGATACCCGACTGGATGTATCGACGTTCCTATCATTTCTTTTGACTTGATTTCATTTGAATGACCTGGGTAACGATCCGAGGAGCTTTCGAATGCGTACTCAAATTATGAAAACATGGGATATATTCATATTCATTAAATGTTTTCGTCTGTATCTGATTTGAAATTCTCTCGTATAGATTATGCGTTGACCTTACTTTTTTAATGATAGTTGTGTCTCCATATATCCTTGAACTTGTGAAGGATTATGAGTTATTATTAGACTTTTGAGAAGTTCACATCTTATCGACGGCAATAAAACTGAAAAGTTGGTAATGCCAGTAGAATGGATTGATTGATTATGACGTGACGACATTGTCTTAATTGATGGGAACTCGAGTAGAAATCCCCTAAAAGATAAGATGTTGATTATCAAAAGTGATCTAAATAATTCTTGGTGGATGACGATATCCTGTATTTAGACTTGAAATTATATTTTGATTGGTTGTGAATTAGTCATAGATGTTATAATCTAGAAAGAACCTAATATGAATTCATTAAAAGATGTTTCTGTTATCTGAAACTTTAGCAAGTATTTATTGGTGAATTACCTAGACTTTCGCCATTTAGGCAAGTTGAATTTGGTATTGATTATATTTCCGGTGCTGCACTTGTGGCTTGTGCACTGTACGTCAGCACCATCTGAATTTAAGGAATTACCATACAACTGAGAGAGTTGTCGGGGAAAGATTTTATTCTACCAAGCCTGTCATCATGAAGAGCTATGGTGTTATCATTCCTTATATTTATAGATTACTGTGAACTGAGTAAATTGACAATCGAAAACGATATCCATAACTCGAAATGGAAGATTTGTTCGATCATTTACAAGGTTGTAGCGTATGTATTAAAGATTTGATCCATAGCATGGTTATCATCAACTTCGCATCTGCGAAAGAGATTATCTATTCCAATCACTACATCCGGTGCTTGTAATGAACATTATGAGTTCCACGTGATGTCGTTTGGATTGACCAATGCACATGTAGCATTCATAAATTCGGTGAATCACGTGTGTAGGCTGTAATTTGATAAATTCATGCTTGCGATCATTAAGGACTAATTGTTTGTATATAAGAATAATAATGAGTTAATAATTAGTTATAAATTGCCCTGAATTGGCTAAACAATGAAAACCTATACCTTAAATATTTAACATGTGATTAAGGACTTAATTCTTTACATGATTTAACCGTGTGATTAATAGATAATGGAAGCTATACTGACTTTTCAAAGATTAGAACCATTAACGCTTAGGGATTAAAAACTTAATCCTTTACATAAAATGACCGTTGGATTAATAATGGTAAGATGTAGGCATATAGACTCTTCAAAAATTAAGAGCCCTTTTAAGACTTTGGATTTTTACCAAAAAGAAATGGAAATATGTTTTGACGAATGTTTTAACAAAGGATTTTAAAGGGATTATTCCCTTATACACAAAACATTTAACTAAACTCCTGTTTAGGGGTAAATGTTTTTGCATACCTTAAGACAACTTAAGAGGGATTGAGGAAACCATTTAAAACATGATTTGAAATTTGAAACGATAATTTACGCTTTTCAAACTAAGGAAATTTTGACCAAAGTATAAACAAAGATTTTTCAAACATTTACGAATCTTATTAAATATTTTCGATAAATCAACAAAAATCTTGTTAATTAAATTCAAATTTATTTTGAACATTTTATAATTTGTCGAACTAGGAAATTTAAAATTTTACGTTTACGTTTCATAAAAATTTAAATATCTAACCTTTAATTACTTGTAATACTTATCGACGCTTAAAACGTCGGATTGAGAAAAACTGATAAAAATGATAGATGAAACAAAACTAAAACATAGAAAATGTGAAGAAATGATTATTGAATAAATACAGTTATGATATTTATTTCATCAGGAGAAAGTGAACATAATTACTGACGCATAATATAGAAAGAATATTTGAGTGAATTGTGAACATGATAATTATATCATCATGAGAGGTGAATATAGATACCGACATATTATATAGAAAGTATAAAGATTCCATTAAGATATATTTCTTAATAATGAAGGTGCAATATAAATTGCCGAACAATTTAAAATATAACAGATGCTTATAAAAGGGATAATATAGTTAAAAAAAAGGGGTTCGCGGATAATGTGAACAATTAAAATTGAGAAGCCGATAGCGTTAAATGTTTTAAAGACCACTTATGGTTGCCTAAATATGAAGGATTGTGAGATATAGTTATATTGGAACTTTGTAAGTATAAGTATTCTATTTATGTCATTTATGACTAAAAGTATCTTTGTCTGAAGAAGTTGTACTAATGGCAAATTATGAAGGCAGAGATCGCCTCATACATTAGTAAACACCTAGCTATTGCAAAGGTCATCATCTGAATTTGATTCGATTTGGGTCATCGTCGACAGACTGACCAAATCTGCTAATATCATTCCCGTTAATGATAAATGCAAAAGAGTTATGTAAACATAGTGTGCTTGTATCAAACATCTTTATCAAGATCCTCGCTTCGCAACTAATTTCTAGAGATTTGCTCAGAAATCATTGAGAACGAACCTTGATGAGAGTACTATGTACCACCCTAAATCGAAGGGGCGAGGTAAAGTAACAATACAAAATACTATAAGCATTGTTCTATGTTTGAATGATTGATCTTTGGCAATAGACCGTATAATCGTTTTCCTTTGGAGAGATTATCCTTGATAATCATCGTATTAGGATTGAGATCGAATCTTGTTAGAATCTAAATGTTAGAGCATCTGTAAGCCAGAGTTGAGATGAAGACACCCGACATACACCCATTGTGAGTTGGACATGTCTTTTAGGTTTAAGGTTTCCTATGATGGCGAACCTATTCTTGCAAAATACCCGACCCGCGAGATCTGAAATGATTGTTGAAATTAGGATTTGATTATTGACAGCCGGTAGTGGGCAAGAGGTTATGTGAATGTGAAATGTAGATCTTGAAGTGCCAAATGGGTAGCAAAGTTATGCCACAATTTTTAAACTTGGAAAAAAAATGAATTCATGATCTGACAAATCATGGGATATAAGTCCCCGTTGTATGGGACCATTGAGATGGTATAAAAGATTGGTTTGAAAGGCATATAAGCTAGATCTACCCTAGGACTTCAAAGACTGCGTGAATTATGTTTCGTATATCGAACTTGATGGAATATCTATCAAGTGAAATTCTGATTATTCTTAGTAGAGCTTGGATCGGCGAAAAGTTGCATTCATCAGAAACCCGTGAACATCATGGATAGAGAAAGTAAGTCAACATTTAGCCTCATCTTATTCCCGTAGTTATGTTTGATGAAACTCGCGTATTGTAATGGATTACACTTGTGAGAAAAGACCGAATGTGGAGGAAATACCCACATGGCTTTAACTCTATAAGAAGCGAGTAGTAAGGTAAGATGATCTTTGAGGACAAAGATCCTGTTTAGGGGTAAATGCTGTGACAATCCGTCAATTTACGATTGATATTTTATTCTCAAATATTATCTGAAAATATTATTTTAATGTTACAATATGAACTCACTTATTTTTGGGAAGAAATTTGGATTTACGTCTTGAAGTAGCATCGACTACGTTTAAACCGGAGGATTCTACGTTACGTGCTTACGTTTACATACACCGTCTTTGGTGACAGTCCGACATTTCAGAAAATAAATTTATCTGTGAATATTATTTTGGAGTTTTAAATTTGTGTTGGTTCATAAACTCACAAATTTACGAGAAGAGACTAGGACTTACGATTTTAATTTAACGTCCTTTACGACTAAACCGGAAACCTTAGGATTTCGTATTTACGTTTTCGAACACCGTTTTTGATGAGACAATTTTTATTAGATTCGTTTTGTGCCGTTGATTCATAATTTATAAAAACGTTTTTCGTAAAACGACCCGAGGGCACGCAAATCGAGGAAACTAGAATCGAGGAATACCCGTAAATTAGCGGGATAGGACAAAACAAGTTTATCCCACCCCACTAATATGGGACAGCCCAAGCATGCTACACCTCACCCATTATGTGTCCAAGCTTCACTAGGAAGCCAAGACACTTGTAACTAGCTTAATACTTAAGCTACACAAGTTAACTAACTTGTCAAAACCACTAGCCATTACCACTTCCTTCCATTTCTCACATGCAAACTACTCAAAACTCTCCTCCCTCTCTCTAAAATTCGTCCCACCTCAACCAAAAACACCCCTTTGATCAATTTTTAACCACAATATTTAGTATTATACATACATATGATGGAAACCTCTTCAAGCTCTATTGATTGGAGGTGATCTTAACATGTAAAAAGGAGTTTTCAAGGGAGTTTGGGGCTGATTTCTCAAGGAGTTTGCATGAAGAACAAGGGCTGATTTTTGGAGGAATCTACAAATACTTGGTGATCCTAGAAGTGGTGTTGATATCACATAAGATTGGTTACCCAAAACCAAGTCTTGTTCATCCAAAAACTCATCATTTCATCACCTTGGTGGTATAAAGATTGTCCTCCTCATCTTCTTGTTATTTTGATTATGTAAACATGTATTTTATTTCCTATTGTATATATTTATGATGATTATATGATGATAAAAATGTTATGTGGGGATTTGTTGTTGATAAACATGATTAAAAAGGTGAAAAACCATAAGAAACAAGGTTAAAATCTTGTTTAAATTACATGGCTGTATAAAACAGTAAAGAAACATGTTATAAACTGATAAAATGATGAAGTAGAATTGATATACAGTAAGCTATGAGTCTTGTACACATGTGAGAGTTGGCCATGCAATGGAATCAAAGTAATGAGTGAGATATGATCAAAACAAGTTTAAGGTATAAATCTGAGTTCACTGTTTTGGACGATTTTTAGAAAATATTTAGAAGATGATTCAACAGTAGCTATAGAAGAGTTAAATGTAGCACATATCATGTAGTTTATGTGATAAAAATTTGAGCTTCTATCTCCATATAGAACTCAAGATATGGCAGTTTTGGTGAAGATGAAAATAAAAATCAGATTTTGGAAAATAAAGTATAATACTATTATATAAGCACTCAAAATTATATTGTATAAAATGTAAAGTTAAAACCCACTAACTCTTGGATTTTATTTATATAAATATGTACAATGATAAATAAGTGGACATTTTATAAAAATGGTAACTTGTTAAGTTTTATAAGTTATAAAAACTATAAACATGATTTTTACGACTTTTTCGGCTATTGCCGTAAAATTAACGTTTTTGTTAAATAAAACTTAGATGGTTGGACCCGTCTAATGAAAACTTTATAAAACTTATATACTGATATATAGACATGTATAACAAGTAAAAACCGATAAAAACCCGAACTATAGGACATACGTACATTAACGAGTTAAATAAACATATTAGACTAATAAATGGACTAAATAGGATAAAAACTTGTAAAAAGAATCTATTGGGCTTAACCCATTTAGGCCCAACTTGTAAAGCATAGATACTAATAATATAAGTATAACAAGGATTAATACAAGTTAAGAACTTATAATAGGCTTATTTGACCTAAAACACGTAAATAGATAAAACGAGAAAACTAGTATAAAAGTTATCGACACATAACGCAAAAATGAGTAAATGAGGATATGTAAACCCACTTGATCATCATATATATATATAATCATCATATGTATACATAATTGTTATTTTTTATAATTCATTGGACATGAGTCTAAGACGAGTATTATTTGTTTAGGTTTCTGTGATTGAAGCACGTACCGTTCATCCAAATCGCCGATAATTGTCTTCCCACATCAACGTGAGTTCATAGCCTCGCACTCTTTTAAATGTTTTTATAAATGTTTTATAAACCCGCGAGGGAGATAACATGTTAGTATTTTTATAAATTAGGACACCATTTGTCCCGATTGTTTGTTTATTGATTTGGACCCGAATGATTGAATGACCCGAGTGTATGACCCGATAAATGATTAAAGGACCCGATAGATGAAATTATATGGATTATTAAAGTTAGGTTATGTCACTAAAAGTCCCATTAGCATGAATTGTGAACTACCGGGATTTGGTAGACGCTTATGCATTTAATAGTACTATTTGGGGACGATCACCCCAGTTCGCGCCTTGACAGTTGATCCCCGTCGTGCCACATTGATTGGTAAGCGAATTTATGTATGAGAAGATTTCCATAGCGTGACCTTTGTGACGACACGCTACTTTAGATGGGCAAAATTGGTATCGGGTTAGCTACCCGTTGTTGGTTTAGTAAGGTAACAATGTCATGCGGCTTATAATAATCCAAAACTAACGAAATACTATTAGACGCACCGAACTACGAAGTATTGCCTGACTAGCAATACGGGGTCATACTATTGATATTATGTTTGTGTTTTGGTTTCCATAACCATATTCATATAACGGTTTTTATTTGATTTTATACGACGTCATAAGACGTATTGTATGATGTTTTTACGACATTGGCTCGTATAATGATTTTTTTTAGGCAAATGCCTATATGATGATTTTGATAAAGGTTTGTATAAAATGACTTTGGCTATTTTATGGCCTATTACAAAGATTTGTATAAAATGCTTTTGGCTATTTTACGGCCTATTACCATGATTTGTACGAATTGATTTTTGGTACTAATTTTATACCAAAGTTATATTGATGGAATTTATTAAACTCTATGAATTCACTCGGCGTTATCGCTGACCTTTTCTTTTAACATGTTTTATCTCAGGTACTTGAAGGTAATTCTCGGGAAGACGACAAGAATTCATGGCCCGCACTTAAACAATATTTTCCATTCAAACACTTTGTAAAACTTTTGTATGAAATGTAATGACTTGGGACCGATGTAACTTTAATGTTTATGAATGGAAATGATTTATTATTAAACGACGCGATTTTTATGCGTTGTCTATGATGTGAGTAATGTGCTATCCCGTAACACCAACGAGTCTTCCGCTGTATTGAGTTGTATAAATTTGGGGGTGTTACACAATGAAAATAATAATAGGTTATACTACTTAGTTATGGCCTCTGTTGGACAACTACCTCCTAAAAGGGCCCAAAACAGTAATTTTCGCTAGTTAAAAAAAGGTACATGCTCAACGTCAGTCCATGCCAATGGGTATATTTCATTGTTTGCATAGAACAAAGGAATCGAGTCTTGAAGTTGAAGCGTCAGAAAGTAACAACTAACAATCGACCAATCATGAGAAGATTTTCTAAATCGCCAGATGTACCACGACCATAAATCAATGTGCTGTATGCCATTCAAAAAAACTTGGTCAAAAAAACATCCATATACAATAGTAAACACAAAAAACATAGAGTCAATGAAAATATGGCTTAGCTCGTCCCAAAACCAACCTAAACGATTCTCATCCTCCCCAGTTAAACTGTCCCAGAAACGTCGATGAACCACAATGTCATTGGACCAAGGAAACTTGCAGTTACCCCAGCTAGAGGTAATCAGAAACGCTTCCAAATAGTAATCACAATAAACTTTATCAATAGCTTTGGATGGTCGCTTGAGATTCTAAACAGATGAAATACAAACCAATCACTTTAAGTCAATGGGAAAAATAAACCAATCACTTTAAAGCAGTGTATGCCATACCTCAATCCACGGTTCAAGTGCTTCACATCTTTCAATCATATATGCGTCAAGAAAATTCTTTTGATTTCTCAGTGTATCCAAGCTTGGAATTTTCTGGTCTGAAACTTCAACAAACAGTGGCCTACGGACATTAACATAACGCCTCTTGTTTGCTCCACATTTCTCTAAAGCAGCTTTTATATGATTCCGCTTATCTGAATACATACTTCTCATGTCTTTCTGTTCTTCCAACAACATTTTGTTCCTCCGTCTGTTAACCTCTGCAATCCTATTCTTTTCAGCAAATAGCTTCTCAGCTTTCAAACATTCATCAATTGATTGGGACCTTTCAACATCACCTTTCTTCGAGTACAAGCATCATTTAAGCATATAACTAGTTAATATAAATTTCAATTTCAAAAATTTTCAACATTAGATAGTTCATTAACCAAAAGTGGAAGATGAACAAAATCCTCTAAATGATCAACCAAATCATTTAAGACACAGTCTTCATCACTTAAATACTTGTCAGCCAAACCACATTCGTTATTAACAGTATCCGCTGTCTCCTATAACAACAGAAAATTGAAAACATAAACTTGTGTTTCTGAATATACTAACACTATCCGCTGGCTTGTAAAAAATATTAAATACCAATAAATATTACCTTGTGTTTCTGAATACAGGGTTTCTGTTTACGACTAATGACCTGTTACCAATATAAATGTTAGTAAAAAATAATGTAATAGAATACATAAGAGAAAATATTAAAGTAAATGTTGATTAGGGTTCAAATATTACATTAAGGATAGTCTCAAGCTTGTAAATCCGTGCTTTCAAACTTTTTATCTCTTTGGGTAGAATCATCAAACTCTCACATAAACTCTCCAACGCAATAACTCGATCAGTAAGCGTAACCTCTTTACTACAACTCTGGCTGGCTCGAAACCCTTCATTATCTTTCTCACTAGCTAAGCGAGTTGCTTTCAGTTTTTTAGATTCTCACCAAAAAGACCTCCATATTCAACAGGTGGAGCTCTAGGTGTATACCACTTGAAAGAATTATTGCTAACTTTATACCAATTTGATTGGCCCTCAGCTCTTGTTGGGTATAGGTCCCCGTTTGGTTTATTGGCCTAAAAATCAAATTAATCATGTGAGATATCTAATTGGGACATCACAAAGTTTATGAGTAATCAGGAGTAATCATACCGATTTATCAAACTGTTTTTATTCATGTAAATACTGTTTATTTGTATTATCTATAGAACAAAATTAGAGATTCGATCTGAATGGTGTGAAATTATGTATAAAATCTACTAGTTTTTGTGTTATGAAACAAATGGGCATCTTATTGTCATGTTCAATCGTTGGGTGACATACAACGCATTTGATTGTGGTTATAAAACACTGTATAACCAAAGCATCAATTTATTCACTATACATCTTATCTTATACTCCATTTACACAAAAGAACAAATATATTCTTGTAAAAGTCCCTAAAAGCCTTTATATGAATGATTTTCATTCTTGTTTTGGTTACCAAAAACGATATCCATTTTCCGTCTTGTTTTGGGACATCACAAAGTTTATGAGTATAATGTAAAGAGAATGGGTAAAACTAATAATAATGTAAAGAGAATCGGTAACCTGTGGAAAAAGTTCGCCAAAATACTCCCAATGTTGAAAGCTTGCGTGCTTTAACCAGAAACAGCCTCTCGGGATCTCTTGAGAAGATCTCCTCCACCAACGATCACACACACTTGATGACTCTAGAATCTATATCTAAACAATATAAAAATTTTAAATCAATATTGCAAGCACAAGGAAGTTGTATAAAATTATCAATATAGCTGGTAATGTAAAAGTACTAACCTTGAAACACAAAAGAAAGCCAGATAAAGTATATGAGGGAATAAAGTTTGGATTTTTTGCAAGGCTTTCATGTGAGAATCATGATTCTTTGAGTGCACATTTTTTATGGAACAATACAACTCACGCCAGATGTATTCACCCCAACTGAAAGCGTTCCACTCACCCAGATTCTCAACCATTCTAAGGAAAACATCGTCAATATCTAAACTTAGCTCATGACCCATAAATATCACTTCCAAAGATAATAGTAGACAAACTGGTATGGAGTCCTCATCAGACAACTTGGCAAAACGCTCTTCATCCTCCATCATTGCTAAAAGGTCTAGGATCTTAACATACTCCCCTATCTTTTCAGGGAATACTCTATCACGGAAACTGATTTCACCCTCCCTAAACTTACGGAAGCTATGTGCCCCAAATCTAAACCCGGTAATGAGACAGAACTTACGACGACCAAAATGTAGGGTATTTCCATTGACTTTATAAATGAGTGGCAAATCATAATGATTATTATCCTGAAACTTTTGCTGCTGTATCATGTAATGTATGAGACCTTCCTCGTTGTCAACATAACTTAAATCCAACCATCGTCCAAAGCATGTGGAACGAAATAATTCACTACGCTCAAGACCAAGCCTATCTTTAATCAACGGGAAATAATGGAGCTTGCTCCTAGCATGAACTGTAGCATGATACTCCTAAACAGTATAAGCATTATACAAAAGGTCAGACGGTGATGGAGACTAGCTATAATAATGAAATATAAGTACCAATTTTTATCTAAGGATGTAGTGACACTTAATAAGATCTCGCTATGGCTTTTTGTTTATTATGTTCCAAACTGAAATAAAAGCTTTTGTTTTTATGTTCGAAAGTGAAATAAAACCTAAGACTAGCTATAATTGTCCTCAAAAAAATGATGCAGTCACACCTAACCTCTAAAACAAATGATGCAGTCACAATTAACCTTATAGAATCCTGGTGGTTCAAGGCAACACAGGTATAATCCAAACACACTTGTAAAAATAGAAATTTGAGAGTTTATGACCACAAAGGATTTATGACCACCAAGGATTTAACATAACGATTCAATAATAATCAATCTTACCTTATTTCATATTCAAACTTACAAGGAATTCAAAAAAACGAAAACCATTCATTAATGAATCAAATTGGATGTAACTATCATTCTAATGAATATATCATTCTAATATCATTCTATCCAGATTTTGCAAAATATAAATCGAATTAAATTCCTTAAATTATTTTACAAATAATTAATCATTATAGATCTGATTAAAAAACATAATAAAAAAGATTTGAATCATGAATTAAGATAAATTAAAGCAAAAAACATACAAAAGGAATCATGATAATCAAGATAATTGAAACATGAATTAAAAAAACATAATCAAATAGATTTCAATCATGAATTAAGATAAATTAAAGAAAAAAACTTACCAAAGGAATCATGATAACCAAGATAATTAAAATAATTAATCAAAAGTTGATCTACTATAGGCATTTTAATGAAAACGGGTAAAAAACAAGTATAATCAAAAGAAGAAATCAAAAGATTATCTTACAAATTAGTACAGTTTTATTTATTACTTTTTCAATTTTCAAAGTCAAAAAGGAGGTTGATCAGTTGAGCCGCCGTCGGTTGATCAATGGAACAGTACAAATGTAAGAATGTATAGGTCAAACTTTGGGAGAAGATATTAATAAAAAAGGTTGATCAATTGTATACGTGTTAAAATTTTAAGTGGGTTGATAAGTTGATCAAAAGTACAAGTCTTTTTTTGGAATTTTGAAAAAAAAAGTTTGGGTAGGGGACCATTGATTATACTTGAGTCTCTTTTAATACTTAGCCCCGTGGCAAAATTATAAGTGGGTAGATCAGTTGATCAAAAGTACAAGTCTTTTTTTGAAATTTAAAATAAAAAAGTTTGGGTTGAGGACCATATATGTACTTTGTGTCTATATTTATACTTAGCGCTTAATAAAATATAATAAAGTTGGATATCAGTTGGACACGTGTCACAAAATAAACCCGGTTGATCAGTTGCTAAAAATCATGGTCTCCTTTTGAAATTTAAAAAAAAACACAGGCCAACAAACACCCACTGAATTGAAATGAACACTAGAAATTCGTGACAGGCGGGCGGTTTGTAATTGGGGAAGATGGGTGCATCAGAATCAACTCTTATAACTCCTTCTCAGGTAATCATTAGTATATTTTAACAATCAGTTATATATCCCCATTAATTAATTAAATCTAATTATTTCCAGAGTGAAGATGGAATCACCACTATCTCAGAGCGATTGAAAAATTCAGATCCCATTCTTGACAAGCTCCAATCTCTTCAAATCGTCAGTTCTTCTTAACTAAACTAGTCTTTTTATCTAAAAATCTCAAATGCCAATACTAGCTTGATTCATTTTCTTAAAAAAACTAAATAAATAGTTATTCTTCTGTCAACACTAATTGTATATGAAAAATACCTGACAGGCATCTCCAATATTGACATCTGAATCATCAGAGAGCAGCACACTGTCTAATATCTTTGTCACAAAAACATCTACTTCATCTAATGCAGGTATTCACGAAGAGGGATCTTTACCTTGCTAAATTGCATATTATAACGTTAGACAGTTTCCTTGCTTCTTATTACTTATTTTCATTTCATCTATCATACTTATTCCTTTTATGCTTGCTAATTTACCATTATTGGAAATTACAGTTTCCATTGGAAAAATGTATTATGTTATAGCAAACGCCTTGCACTTTGCAATTATATACAAAATATTTAGAGACAACTCAAAACATGGGTGCAGTGCAATGATAATATTTATACGGAAACTATCTGAGATACAATTAGGAATGATTTGAAGGTTTTGTGGTTAGCAGATTCTAGTTACATTATGAGAGATATAAATAACGGAGTTAGGACTTACAAAATGGTATTGTTATTTATGCCTATTTGTATTGAGTTGTGCCTCAAAAGTTTGGCAGATTTCTATTCAGAGGTTTAGGTTAGAATGATCTTGTATATCTACCCACAATACAGATGATTTGAAGGGTAATACCAGTGAATAATGGTAGCAAAGTTTGTGCTTTCCAGAACTCACTGTCTGATGAAAATGGATCTTTATTGACAGACACTAAGAGGCATGCTTCTTGTTGCTTTTTTGATAGTTTTTCTTCCTTTTATGCTTGTGCTTGAACCATAATCTTTTCTAGAATAGCAAAGCTGATGATTCAGCTTTTTACTATGCTTAATGGGGACTAGCTAGTTTTTTTTTTCTAACATAACACACACATAACAAATTTAGCTGACAAAGCCTTCCATATTGATCTTCTTTATTTTGCTTGAAATAGGTATTATAGATCCGAAGGTAATACTGGAATTATTCTCAATGTACCAAGAGTTGCAAGAAAAGCAGGCCCAGAACATCAACAAAAGACAGGTTCGTTTTTTAATATGGTAAAAACGTTTTAATTGATTATATATTGGTCAAGGCATGTTTTGTATACTTAACATCAAGGACTGCTATCTACCACTACTAGACGCTAGAACATGAAAAGTTGATGTAAATACCACATATGTTGTTCCGGTCTTTAATTCCAGTTACTCAATACAATGTGGAAATTGTTGTATATATCCACAGGAAGAAATAGAAAACAAGATAGAACTTGCAGATGCTTTAGCACTCAAACTTCTCCAAAGATATAATTACTCTTTGTCGGCAATGAAGACAACATCAAGTCACCTTTCTGGAGGTATCCTACTTGGCTACTCCGCATATATATTATCATACTAGTCAAATTTCTGCAGCTTTCATGAAAATGTTACCTAGGGCCTAGGGGGATCTATTGCCCTTTTTGGTTCACCAGTTAATAAAGTTTTAATCTCATTTCCAAACTTGAACATGACATGATATGATATCATCAACAAGTGCTTCATTAATCATGTGAATTATCGACCTATATTTTCGTTATGTTTCTAATTTCAGATAACTGCTAAATGAGTAACTATTAATCAATGATGATATAAAAGGTATAGTTTTCTTCATGGAATCTATCAATTCTCAACAAGGATTTGAGTTTTTATACGGCCTCTAATTATATAGTTTATTCCGTAATATTTGTGAGGAAGGCATGTAGTGTTTTCTTAATTAGGCAATTAAATTTGGATCATATGTCCATCTTTCTCCATTACATTGTCGGTTCCCAACTTTTCTGTTTAGTTAAAGCAAGACTGTATAAAGTACTAACCACGTAAAAATGCTTTTCAGTCGATCAGCTACAAGTAGAACTTGGGGAGCTTAAAGGAAGGCTAACTGAAGTAGTGAGTAACTTGGATGGTTTATGCAAAAGGATTGTCTCTGGGGGACCTGAACCACTTTGCTCATCGGTCAAGCCATTTGCAGCTGCTGCTGCTGATTTAAAACCAACCGCAGGCATTTCCTCTACTTTAAACGGTGCACCATTACAACCTGAGTCTGAACCTTAGGTTGACTTAAATATGCGCCGTTGCTACTTTTTTTGTATAGTGCTACACATATGTAATTGGTAGTTGCTAATTTTAATTAGTTATTGGTCGTTGCATATCTTATATCTTGCAGTTTTATTTGTGGACTTTTGTTATAATTTAAGTTCTATAAGCTACCAAGACAATTAACTGAGAGCCAACTGACTGGTTTAACTATCCACAACTTACCGATAAATTGAGAGGGAATGGTGTCACGACATGCATTCACTTTGTCTTCAAAGCTACCACATCAGCACAAAACAACTAACAAAAATACTTTTTTACTCACCACACAAAAACCCTTTTTCACTTTGGCCCCACCACTATAATTTATTTTTCTTTTTTTCATTTTCACACAAGTTCAAATTCATTTCATTCAAATTAAAATTATAAATACTTAAATAAAAATTACAAACACGGAATTTATAAATACGATAAAGTAAAAATACGATACAATACAAGTTTTACGTTGTTTAATGGGATCCGGGATCCGAATCAGACATGAGTCTGATGGAATACCCCGTCTCGAGGAATTTGACAGCCTTTTCGTTCTTGATCTGCTTCTCCAACTTTTTTTTGTCCCTTGCTTCTTATGCTAATATTTCTCGTAATGCTTCTTTATCAAGAAGCAGTTGACGTTCTTATTCCTTAGTAAGACGAAACTCAGCAGGTACCTTGTAATCTTCAACAGAAACTGATGATCCATCAATCGTCATTGGGTAAGGTTGTGGGGGGATTGAGTCATGTATCTTCTCCGGTGTTGATGGATTGCTTCGAGTTGTTTTTCGTTTGTTTTGTTTCTTATTTTCAGAAGTGTTTTCTTGAGACATGTTTGAGAGTAGGGTTTTGTGTGAGAAAAATATACTAAATGGAAATAGTATTTATAGAGAAAACATAGCCGTTGGAAAATTTAATACCAAAATTAAAATAACAACATGAAAAATAAAATTACATTACTGAAATTAAAATAACAACATAGAAACTAAAATTACAACAGCCAAATTAAAATTACAACACGGAAATTAAAATTCTATCACCCTATTCCTTTTTAACTTCTATTTGTCTTTCGATTTTAGCCACTTTATCAAACAAAGCATCATGTATTGCATCGTCCTTGTTTGATTCTTGTTTTCAAAAAATTTGATTATCTTATCACGCCACGCTTTTAGAATATCATTTTATTTTTCATATACTTCCTGCTAGAGGTGGCAATTTCAACCCATTCAACCAAAAGTGGGTCAATCAGGTTCAATTTCATAACTTTATGGGTTGGAATAGGTTGAGGAAAATAGAGTGATGGGTCAAATGGGTCACCCATTTTCTTTGTGTCAAATGGGTTTGAAAATGGGTAAAATGGGTTTAAGAATGGGTCAGATGGTTCCTATTATTTGACAAAAAACCCAATAGTCTAAAAAATTTGTTTTTATTATCAAGTCACTAAATTTACGTTTTCGTCAGTAAATTTACGTTTTCGACAGTAAATTTACGTTTTCGTCAGAAAATTTACGTTTTGGTCAGTAAATTTACGTATTCGTCAGAAAATTTAAGTTTCCGTCCGTAAATTTACGTTGTCATTAGTAAATTTACGTTGTCATTAGTAAATTTACCTTTTGCCACGTACACAACTGATCAACCTTTTTTATTAATATCTTCTCCCAAAGTTTGACCTACATATTCTAACATTTTTACTATTGCATTGATCAACCGACGGCGGATCAACTGATCAACCTTCTCTTTTGACTTTGAAAATTGAAAAAGTAAAAAAAAAGTTGTACTTTATATACAAAAGATTTTGTATATCAATATTGGAAAAGAACCTTTATATAAAATGAGAGTTATTTTGTATACCATACTTTTTGTTGGATATGAGGGGATTCATCTCTACAATACATTTCATTTTCATCCAATGGATGAGATTAAATATATTTTATTTTTTACCTATTTTTTATAATTTAAATATCTCTTAAACAATTAAATGTTAAACGAAAATAATTATACCATCGCGACGAGCGTTTAACTATCTTTCCACTAATATGCAATGTTAGCCTCAAAATATTGAGTCAAACAAGAATGCTCGGTCACATGTTATTATTGTAACATTAATTAGAACGTTGTAATAGGTAGTTAATTAGTCGTGTTTTACGGGCTTGGATTTAAACTAATTAAAGTCCAAAAGACAAGCTCGACCCAATATATATCCCATTAAAGCCCGCATGTGGGTGGACTATATATACTATCCTCCTAGCATGTTAGGAGGGTTGGTTGTTCATTTTTCTCACTTCTCAATCTAATATTCACCAAGTTAATCATCTCCTTCTCTCTACTTTCTCTCACTACTTTCTCTCTCTAGGAATCCATCTCTTTTCATATATTTTCTATCTATAATCATCTAAATATATGGGACAACATTTGGTATCAATCGCCATGGGGTAGATACGTGATTGGTTTTGATATTCCTATAGTGTTCGTGTGCTTTTCTTCACTCTCTTGCTCGAATTATCAATAATTTTGTGTTTTTTGTGGTGTTAGTGAGTAGACAAATCATCTACTTAGGCGTGGTAGTGATTTGGGTTACTTTGATCAGTTAAACACACGAAATTTGGTGGTGTTTGGCTTGCTTTTTGGTGTGAAATCACGTTTTCCATAAGAGTTCTTCATTGTTCCTATTTTTTTGGAACTTCTGTCTAAAATTCGCAACTTCTGTCTCAAATTCGCAATTTTGACTCCAATTGCGAAATTGTATAATTGTTCAAATTGCGAAATTGTTCAAATTGCGACATCATATCCTGATTAGAATTGCGAATTTGTGCTCATCAATAATTGCGGAATTGTGCACTAGCCTATCGCGAAATCCTTCACATTAAATTGCGGAGTTATACCTTGACATAATTGCAGATTTTCACTTTGAGGGAATTGCTAAATCTTGTACTTCTTGAAGGGATTGCGAAATCATACTTTGAGGAAATTGCGAAATCTTGTACTTCTTTAAGGGATTGCGAAATCATACTTTAGAGCATTGCAAAATCTTATATATCCCAATTATTGCGGAATTGTTACAGTTAAAGGATTACGGAATTTTAGCCTAAACCAACATTGCGGAATTACACACCTCATTGCGAAATCTTCTTTAATTTTTGAAAATATGTATTTTTGAAAATTTTTAACAAACTTTCAGTTACCGAGTGATTTTTCGCTTTAGAATTGTTAGTTTCTTGTGAAGACTAATTTTAGGGGATTTCAACATCTTTTCTCGACAACACCAATCACAACACATCTACTTAAGATCCATTTTCACTTCATCAATTTCAAGTCTCTAGATATGGATTCTACTCAAGAGTATCGTGTCACTAACAACAATATCATGGTGGCGGGTAATAAAGAGAGACCACCAATGCTTGTGTCTGGTAGGTATGCTCAATGGCAATCACGGTTCATACGTGATATGAGCAAAAACTCAAATCAATTAATCAACAAATCACCCTAAAACACATAGCAAATACCTAACTTTTGTGCTATAAAGCAGTATTATGTTGTATGTTTTGTGTTTGTGCTTAAATAGGTAACAAGGATACAATTTCAAGCAAACAAGAAGAAAATCAAGCTAATTTGGATGAAAAAGACAAAGAAGGATCAAGAGTGACAAGACTTCAAAGACAAAGGACCTATCTTGACAACATTCCAAAGATGAAGGACCAAAAGTGTAAATTTGTAAAAATCAAGATCAAAGTCAAATCTGGTCAACCATCAAGTCAGCCAAGTCAAAGGATCAAATCAAGCAAGAATGCAAGTGAAAGGATCATTTATGCCAAAGAAATGAAGATTCTAGCTTAAAACACAAAACTGTCAAGTACAAGGACTATTTCTGCCATTTTTGGAAAGTTATTATGTGCTTGATCCGTGTTTAATAGCCTGGACCAATCAGAATGAAGGAATCAATTCACACGGATTGCCACATCTCCCACTCACAACCGACATATTAAATGAGCCAAATCTCAACAGTGCTCCCCACTTTCTCTCTTTCTAGCCAATCAGAACAAGCCACTCAATAATCATTTTATCCAAATTGGATAGCAATTCGTGTGCTTCCCTCTCATCCAACCACAACGTGCCACGTGGCTATCTTCTTTAACAACATCACCAGGATCGAGATTGAGCTAGAGTTCGTTTCAGAAGTTGATATAAACACCAAAGTTACTTAAAATCAAGCAAGGAATTCATCCCAACAACTCAATTAAGCTGAAAATAATTCAATCAAAAATCCCCAAAGTTGTTCATCACCTGCAAATATCAATTAATCAACTGAGGACACGTGGAAAATTCCTATTGGCTTGGACACGTCAACCATCCCCAACAAACTCCCAATTCGTTCTATAAATACACCCAGTAGCTCTCATTTGCATAGTTAGTTAGTGTGTCAAATTTTCACACACATTTTCATTTTCTCCCAATTCAGTTAGATTTTAGCATAAAAACTCAAGAGATTGATAACCTCTTGAGTCTGTTATTAGTTGTAACCAATTTACCTGCTTTGTAACCAACTCAATTCAATAAATCAAATTTCACCTTCATCTTCTTCGTCTACTGTTCATACATTGCATCCTGTTATTCTGTTGATGATTTAGCTTGTTATGATCACCAATGGATCATAATTAGCTATTGTGAAGATTTGTAGCTTTGTTCCTGCTTTGTTCATTCCAGTTCAAGCTTTGGTAGATTTTGAAGAATTTGAGTTCATTAATGGAGATTAAGCTGTTGAAGGTTGTTGATTAGTTGATTGTTGATAGTTTCTAGTGCTAAGGTGGTGGTTTAGCACTAGCTAGAAAGCTCAGTGCTTCTCTACGCCATCAATGGAGGCCTATGCTTTTAGGTGTTCATTTTCTGCATTTTTGTTCCACTAAAATGTTGTTTGCATGCTAAATTCCTAGCATAGAACTTGTTTGTTGCATGATCAAATGTGTTTGGCTGTTATTGAGTTGATTTGGATGTTTGAGTAGCTTAAGTGTAGTATAGAATTTGTTTCATAGCTTAATTCTCATTCTTGTTTGTTTAATTTCAGTAGAATTAGCTTAGTAGTCCATTGTGAGTTAAAGTTTGTTACATAGTTCAAGATTAGCTCCTTTTCATCAAAATTTGGTAGTTAAACTTAGCTTACTATCACTCTTAGATCAGATTAGACTCTTGCCTAATTTTCCTTCATAAAAGTTCTATTAAAATCTGTAACCAGTGTTTGGCATTAAGCTTTAGGGTGTGATTTAGTGTTGAATTTTTGTAGAATCTTGCTTAATCTGGGTCATTTAGCTATAGCATACATAGTCCAATAGTTTTAAGTCATTTTCTAGTCAAAACTGTAGTCAAAAAGGCAAATAGCATAAAAAAGGTTTTGGGTCATATTGTGCTTAACCTGTTTTCAGAAAGTAGTGATTTTCAAATCATTGTCATTTCTTTAATTCTTAATGAATTTACTTGAAACCAGTTTTTAACTATCACACAACATATGAACTTTTAGCTTGTAGCTGGAGATTCTACAGTATCTAGTATAGAGTGAGTAATAAGCAGTTGATTAGCTTTAGAGAAAATTGCATTTTCTGTAATAAAACCTTGGTCTGTTTTTCCATTCCAACTTTTCTACTTCATAAACCTAGCAATTTTCTTTCACCAATCTCTTTAGAAAGTGCTCCTGGTTAAGTTCTAAGAATTTCAGCTTTTTGGAATTTTGGTCAACGAAAGTCAAATAAGCTCTTTTCTAGCTTAATTTTAATTTCTGAATTCATTACTGGACCATTTTGGATAAGACAAGACATTCCCTGTTTCTTTTGAGCTTATTGATAAGTTTTTGCAAGAAAAGTAGGTTGTGCACGTTTAGCTTATTAGCTAGCTTAACTTTGGCTTATTGAGAATAGCTTATTTGAGTTCTACTTAGTTTCAGCTTATTTCCTTTTACAATTCTAGCTAGAATCGAATTTTAAATCTTTTGCAATTTCTTTGAGCTTATTTGATTAAGATTTGAGCTTATACGAGCTTATTAATGTTCCTAGCCCGTTTTTGTTAAAAGACTTTTGGAAATTGCACTTAAGTCCCTAGGTTGTTAATCAGTTACATTTTTGGCTAATATTTCCTAATAATTAGGGTTTGTTAGGATTAGTCCCTGCATTTCCAGTTTAGTTTAAAATTGGTTAGACAGTTTCAATAATTAGTTGAAGTTAGTTGTTAGTTAGTTATATTTACACTATTAGTCCTTGTAGTTAACTGTTTTACATTTCAAGAATTTATTTTCAGAATTTACATTTTCAGTCCTTTACTTTCATAGATTTACACTTTTGTCTTACTTGAATAACAAATGTGGTATTTGACAATTTGTTTTACGGTTACGTAGTTAATATTTTTCATTTTTACTTGATTGTTGAATTAGACGTAGAATATCCAAATACCTTTACAAACCAAAAACAATCACAAACCCGATCTTGTTAGGACTTTCAATTTGTTAAGAACTGAGAAAACGAACTTCAATTATACACAATTTCAAATGGCGCCGCTGCCGGTTCTTTGACTTTACGAGAGACTATCGATTGACGGTTTTCATTGGCTTTTGGGATCCGTTCACCTAGTGAACGTTATTTTTACGTATCATAAATCAAAAACAATAAAAAATCAAAAATATAAAAATACATAAAAACTAAAAAATTAACAAAACAATTCTTTTCCTAAAGAATTGACCAAACAAATTAAAAAAATCCAAAAAGCAATCTTTTTCCTAAGAGATTGCACCCAAAAATATATATTATTGGATTCTCTCGGTTTTTATGTACATATAGTATTTTCTCTTAAAAACTCATAAATACAAAAATATTTTCCATATATTATTATAAGTAAATACGTATACGTATAAGAACAACCAATTCACATATTCTCCATAAGTATTGCCAAGGCAATTGATAGGTGTGAAAACACCCATCCTTTTACCACTTATTTCTTACTAAAACAAGACCAAAACGCGTATTTAATATCATTTGTTTGGAATTATGCGTGGTTTGTGTGTTTGTTGTGTTTTCAGAGCCAACAGGATAAATATTGAAGAAAACATGGGATTGCACGAGTTTTATCGAAGAAAAAGACTCAAGACGAAGTCTATTGTCCAAGGGATGCAAAAGATTTGAAGTCAATGGGCCTATTTGAAGATTTATCGAAGAAAAGGACCAAAGATGGAAGATTTACATATGTCGAAAGAACTCAAGTCTATTAAACGAAGAAATTAAAAGACGAGTTGAATTTATTCGTCGACAAATCCCGAATCATAATCGAAAACGTCAACTTTGCTGAAAAGAAGAGAAAACGAAAAGAAAGGAAGAAAGCCCACTCACCAACCAACTTGAAGACCTATAAATAGGATCCCTTCCCACACAATTAGACTAGTTTTTTAATTTTTCATTTCCAGTTTTTTCCTTTCTTGTTTCGTAGGGTAACCAACACCATTAAGGTGTTGGTGATTTTTCATTTTGTTGATTCACAAATCTTGTAAGTTTTAATCCTTTCTTTTGTTTACTTAACCTTAATCAATCAATATAATCTTTCCTTTAATCTTGTTCATCTTTCTCTTTTTCATTCAAAGTCTTAAGTTCTTATTTGGTTGATTTTAATCTTTAAAAGTAAGTGGGTTTTATGTTTTTGTTGATTTGATTTGATGTTTACCATTAGTAGATGATTAGTGGTTAAATTAGTTTAAGTTTTGGTTAAAAACTTGGTTGATTTTGCTTAAATTCGTCTTCTTATATTGTTACTGTTCTTCGAGTTCTTCAAATCCCCAGATTCCGAATGAAGCCCTATGTTCCGAATCAAGGGTTTTAGCAAGATATTCCGAACCAGCAATTTAGTTCAAATATTCCGGATCAGTGTCTTCATTCGGAATAATTAATATTCCGGGTGAAGCATTGATAGTTGTAAAATTACGTCTTTTAGTAAAAAGAGCGTAAAAATAGGGCAAGCGTGCACGACGATTTAGGAAAACCGTGTGTGAATGACCCTAAGTGAGTTCGTTCTCGAGGAGGCAAGTGCGTTGTGTTAAGAGTTGATTAATGTTTGTGATTATAATGATTGAGAAAGAAATGGGATTAGAAGAGAAAGACGGTTACGAAAACGGATTAAACTATGACGAAAAAGGCGAAAACGTAAAACCGTAAATAGTGCCAAAATTAAAATTTTAACCTAAAAATTCCTAAAAATTACTAAAAATCCCAAATAATATTCTAAGAGTTTACAAAAAATCCAAACTTGCTAAAACCTTTTAATTAATTCAATAATGACTTTTTAATGCTAATTAAAGCCCTAAAAATCACGTTTAAATATTAAAAAGCCTAAAACAAGATCTAATGGTTTGTAAACCTCAAAAATGACCTAATTAAGCTAAAAACTATTTTTAAAAATTTTAAAACCAAATTAAACTATTTTTAAACACTTAAAAACTATTAAAATTTATTAAATCTTAAATTAATTCTAGAAATTAAATGAAAAGTCTAAAAAATATTTGGAAAGTGACAAAACTCCTAATTTAATGTCCTTAACCTAGGAAAAATGAAAAAACTAGAAAAAATGAAACTTCAATTTTTAATAATAAAATAATATTAAAATATTCAAAAAAATAAAAAGTTTGTAAATAAATTCTAAAAAATTACCAAAAATCCTAAATAAAGTAACTAAAATAAAAATGCAAACCAAATTTCCTGAAACGTATTTAATAATTTTATATTAAATTTTAAAGTTGCTTAAAAACCCTAAAATCCTATAAAATTAAAAATAAGCTAAATTGAAAACCTAATAAGCTGTAAACCTCAAAAGTATGATTAAAAACCTAAAAATTATTTTTCCAGATTTTTAAATTACTTTTTACTATTTTTAAATGACTTTCTAAAAATTAAACTTAAAATAATCCTAATAAATTAATTAATAATGAGAAAAATAAACTTTTTGCTCAGAAAAATCAATAATCCTAATAAAAACCTAGGAAAAATGCTAAACTTGAAAAAGCTAAAAGAAATAAGCTGGAAACTGCTTATTTAAAAGCTGCTGGCCAAATAAGCTATAAAACAAAACCTATTTAAATAAGTAATGAAATGAAAGGTAAACGTAAAAAGGCCATCTAGATCACTGGTTAACACGTTACTCCTTGGAACGCAAGGTCGCGTGTTCGAGTCCAGGCAGGGTGTGCCTTTTTGCTAAACTTTTTTTTTTACTTTTAAAACACAATCCAGTAACTAATTTAAACACAAAAACTCAAACACAATTCAATTTTAACCAAGATTAAACAAGATTCAAAGCAAAACGTGCTCAGTTGAGCACTTGGTTTCTGATGAACACAAGTGACCTTTTCACTTGTGTAAAGACCAAGAGGGCTTGGTTTTTGGCTTGTTTGGTGGTGATTTTTATGGAACAAAGGCACCCTTGTACTCTTTGGAGTACAAGGAGTCAAGACAAACTCAAAATCAAGCAAGTACACAGAAGAATCAAGCACAAAATATCAAATCAAAGTTACTGATATACTATGCTAGGTCTGAGGGGTATTTGCTGAATCAATGTGCACACAAATGGATTTCAAAGCTCATCAATTTGCATACACTCTCACCAAATGACATATAATCAACTCACAAACCTTCTTAAACCTATTTTCTAACAGATTATCAAATTTGAAGCACCAAATTCACACAAATAAGCAGAAAGAAAGCAATGACTGATTTTAGCTAACTTTTTCAACTTTTAAGCATGCAATTTGTTAAGAACTCTTCCAAATGAAAAACCAAACTAGCATACACCCTATAGCAACCTAATAAGTGAATTTAACAAGCTTGCAGGCAAGATTAATAGCAAAAAATACAAGTTAAACACTTATCCCAAACACTCCTTAAACTATGAAAATGAAGAATTATCAAAGCACATCTTATCAAAACTCAATCAAACTTAATCTAACCCAAACTAACATGCATAATATCAAACAAGGAAGCAAAAACAAGCACAATAACAGTCACTTAACAAATTTCATGCAACAATTACTTAAACACATAATTTTCAGAAAAATGAAAATGGAAAAGGGGAACAATGAGTTACCTTAAGGGTCCTACATCCAGGACCCTTAGTGGTTGAAAAACCACCTCCATATAGGCTGGGGCCTATGCAGAACTTTGTTGATGGGTTGATGGAGTTTTTCTTTAACAAAAATGGATAAAAATGTTCCTTGTTTGAACCTGCTAAGAGAGAACAAGGGAGACTGTGTAAAAGCTTAAAACTTGCTCCTAGCTTACAGATTAAGCTAGAAGAAAGCTTGAGCTTGTGGGTAAGGATATGATAAGCTTAAAAATAGGAAATGTCCAAACCAATGGATATTTTAAACTTGGGTACCCACTACACCAGAACAAGCCATGGTGTTATGGACATACACAAGCTCAAATACCATCAATCCAACACAATTAATCACCATTTTAACAGGTTTGTATGAAAATTTAAGGTATAAGAAATCTTTGAAAAACAAACAGAAACTTTAAAACTTGAAAACTTTTTGCTGAAAATCAAACCAAACTCAAACAATTATAATTTAAATCAACTGAAATGTAAAGGGAACTCAATATTTCTCATCAACAACACTTAAACCATTTATATTAATTCATAAAGTGGCTTTACAAAGTTTGTGAAAAAGGAGAAAAATCAAGAACAGAACTATGCTAAGTCTTATATGCCTTTATATAGAGGCTACAATGTGATTCTAGAACTCAATAGAAGCTGAAAACCCTAACAAGTGAACTTCCAGCTTTGCCCTTGGAGAATATTTGAATTTTCAGTCAAAACAAAGCCATGTGATGATCTTGGCATGTAGCTGAGATGCCAGTGATGTAGAAACAATCTAGGACGTCCATTTTGCCTTTGGGAGTAAGAAAATGCTGTGGGTTGTTGATTTGCTGCCAAATTTTTGTTTGAGAGTGAATAGTGGGACAGGGGAGGGTTGGAGAGACATGTGAGGTGATGGTGATGGGAGTTTAAGGGTGGTTTTGGGTTTAAGTGAGGGTTAATCAATGATCTGGAAATAATTACCCAAAAACCCTTTGATTTAATTGATGTTCTTGCTGGGAAAAATTAGGGTTTAAGGGTGGATTAAGGGGGTTTTAATCCGTTTGGGGTTAATGCTTTTTTAAATTAAGTGTTTGGAGGGAAGGGTTTAAATGAATAATTAAATCAGTTTATGGTGAGTGGAGAGTGACATGGGGGAAAGGGTGAATTTGATTGGTGGAAGGGTGTGAGTGGGTGAGGTGGCAGTTTCTGAGTGGAGGGTTTAAGTTTGTTTGTCTGGCAGGTTTGCCCCCTTAGTTTTCAAACTTTATTCACTTTGTTATAGATGGCTATCAACGCCCAATTTCCCTTTAACAACTTTTGGCAAGTTGTCAAATTTGGCACAACAAGTTTTGAAACTTGTTTTAAGGACTTAAAATGCAATTTCTTCATATTCCAAGTACTGATTTTGACATGTCTTCATACTTCAAGGCCTTGACTTGTTTTGTTGACTTCTTGGAGGACCAATATTGACAATTTAGATTTGTTGAGGGATTAAATTTGCCAATTCTTCAAAGTTAAGGGTCCTTTTTGTAATTTTGACAAACTTTAGGGACCAAACTTGTAATTATGAAGATACAAGGGTATAAAATGTCAATTCTTCAAACTTGGAGGACCATTCTTCAATATTCTTCAAGTTTTCAAGGGTTTTCTTTGGAAAATTCTTCATTAGGGCTTGGTTCATCATGCGGCTTCGTTTCCCGTGTTCGTTTTTGCTTGATTCTTGTGATCTTTTGTCATTTTCTCAATATCCGTACCTAAAATACACAAGCAACAAACACAAGCATATATTTGGGTATTTTGATGATATTTAACACATTTTAAGCCCAATTTGGATGATGAGACTATGTATAAAAGCAGCCTCATCACTCCCCCATACTAAACCATTGCCGTGCCCTCACGCAATGCTAGAATAAAGTATCGTAGCACCTCCAAAATTCAATTTTATTCACTTTATTGAATGATAAACTAGCTAACTACTACTATTACTACTACTTGTGTTATAGACGTAATGTATGATTTTCATCGCAAAATGGGACGTTTAGGTTCATAGAATAAGAACACGTGAATGCTTCGTTAGAAATAATTTCGTCGTCCTCGATTTTTACTCCAATTCCATGCTAAGCGTGCAACGAGATCATTGTCATTATAAGTTAGTAATGCTAACACTACTCATATGCCCCAATCACGTACTTATCCTCCCATTATTCCTAAGTTGTATCTCTTATATTTTATTTTGTCTTGAATGTTTCACGAGGATACATTGTTGACTTATGCGATAATAGAGATTTAGGTCTAAAAATAGAGTCCTAACGGTGTAACTAAGACCATCAAATCAATAACCCCTCCTAATAGACAACGATGTTAAAAAATTAAGTTAACAAGAAGAATCGATTAACACGGTTTTATAACGGTTTTGAACATGAGACTTATTACCAAGACTTTTATACGCCCCCTAATGGAAGGGCCTTATTATCTTTGGTTTACCTCCATCTTTTATTCAACTTCGCCATGAAGCTTTTATTATGACTTCGGTCTTGCCTTGCCTTTTATTATCCGCCTCATCGGGGGTTTTATTAGCCAAAGACGTATATCCTCACGCTAAAGCGAATTTTGGATCTTTAAAGATTCGAAGATTAAGGCTTTATTCACTTTCAATTTTGCATAGATTTTAGGCCTTGTGGGGCTTCAAATTGTTTGCTAGATTTAGGTGAGCACTTGAAACCTTATTATTGGGTGAAACTTTCGATTATTGGGGTGCCAATACTTCAAAACCGTGACGCTGGCGATACCTTAATGTCTTCCCAATTTAATTACACGGAAGCTACTAGAAAAGACTAGAAACCCAACAATCCTAACTAAACCGCTAAGTCAATATTTATTAAGCAAAAAATATTTACAAGCGAAGGGAGAATAAGCAAACAACGAGAACACATGAGTTTTTGAAAGAATACGAGTACTCTACGTTTAGCATAGTAACTTATAATTAACTCTATCATTTCTCGTCCTCATTTAAGAGACTTAGCCTAATGTGTAGTTAAGGAATCAAAGCTAAGTGCTCAACACGCACGGTCGAATAAAAAATTACTCTTATTCTCGCCATCGGAAAACCTACATTCGTGTCTTAAACACTTATAAAACATGAGAAATTTTTTTAAAATTTGGCCTTTTTTAGCCTTATTTTGCAACAAAACGATAAACAAAAAGATAAACTTTAGAAAGCGTGCGTTGTGTTAAGAGTTGATTAATGTTTGTGATTATGATGATTGAGAAAGAAATGGGATTAGAAGAGAAAGACGATTACGAAAACGGATTAAACTATGACGAAAAAGGCGAAAACGTAAAACCGTAAATAGTGCCAAAATTAAAATTTTAACCTAAAAATTCTTAAAAATTACTAAAAATCCCAAATAATATTCTAAGAGTTTACAAAAAATGCAAACTTGATAAAACCTTTTAATTAATTCAATAATGACTTTTTAATGCTAATTAAAGCCCTAAAAATCACTTTTAATTATTAAAAAGCCTTAAACAAGATCTAATGGTTTGTAAACCTCAAAAATGACCTAATTAAGCTAAAAACTATTTTTAAAAATTTTAAAACCAAATTAAACTATTTTTAAACACTTAAAAACTATTAAAATTTATTAAATCTTAAATTAATTCTAGAAATTAAATGAAAAGTCTAAAAAATATTTGGAAAGTGAAAAAACTCCTAATTTAATGTCCTTAACCTAGGAAAAATGAAAAAAACTAGAAAAAATGAAACTTCAATTTTTAATAATAAAATAATATTAAAATATTCAAAAAAATAAAAAGTTTGTAAATAAATTCTAAAAAATTACCAAAAATCCTAAATAATGTAACTAAAACAAAAATACAAACCAAATTTCCTGAAACCTTTTTAATAATTTTATATTAAATTTTAAAGTTGCTTAAAAACCCTAAAATCCTATAAAATTAAAAATAAGCTAAATTGAAAACCTAATAAGCTGTAAACCTCAAAAGTATGATTAAAAACCTAAAAATTATTTTTCCAGATTTTTAAATTACTTTTTACTATTTTTAAATGACTTTCTAAAATTTAAACTTAAAATAATCCTAATAAATTAATTAATAATGAGAAAAATAAACTTTTTGCTCAGAAAAATCAATAATCCTAATAAAAACCTAGGAAAAATGCTAAACTTGAAAAAGCTAAAAGAAATAAGCTGGAAACTGCTTATTTAAAAGCTGCTGGCCAAATAAGCTATAAAACAAAACCTATTTAAATAAGTAATGAAATGAAAGGTAAACGTAAAAAGGCCATCTAGATCAATGGTTAACACGTTACTCCTTAGAACGCAAGGTCGCGTGTTCGAGTCCAGGCAGGGTGTGCCTTTTTGCTAAACTTTTTTTTTACTTTTAAAACACAATCCAGTAACTAATTTAAACACAAAAACTCAAACACAATTCAATTTTAACCAAGATTAAACAAGATTCAAAGCAAAACATGCTCAGTTGAGCACTTTGTTTCTGATGAACACAAGTGACCTTTTCACTTGTGCAAAGACCAAGAGGGCTTGGTTTTTGGCTTGTTTGGTGGTGATTTTGATGGAACAAAGGCACCCTTGTACTCTTTGGAGTACAAGGAGTCAAGACAAACTCAAAATCAAGCAAGTACACACAAGAATCAAGCACAAAATATCAAATCAAAGTTACTGATATACTATGCTAGGTCTGAGGGGTATTTGCTGAATCAATGTGCACACAAATGGATTTCAAAGCTCATCAATTTGCATACACTCTCACCAAATGACATATAATAAACTCACAAACCTTCTTAAACCTATTTTCTAACAGATTATTAAATTTGAAGCACCAAATTCACACAAATAAGCAGAAAGAAAGCAGTGACTGATTTTAGCTAACTTTTTCAACTTTTAAGCATGCAATTTGTTAAGAACTCTTCCAAATGAAAAACCAAACTAGCATACACCCTATAGCAACCTAATAAGTGAATTTAACAAGCTTGCAGGCAAGATTAATAGCAAAAAATACAAGTTAAACACTTATCCCAAACACTCCTTAAACTATGAAAATGAAGAATTAACAAAGCAAATCTTATCAAAACTCAATCAAACTGAATCAAACCCAAACTAACATGCATAATATCAAACAAGGAAGCAAAAACAAGCACAATAACAGTCACTTAACAAATTTCATGCAATAATTACTTAAACACATAATTTTCAGAAAAATGAAAATGGAAAAGGGGAACAACGAGTTATCTTAAGGGTCCTACATCCAGGACCCTTAGTGGTTGAAAAACCACCTCCATATAGGCTGGGGCCTATGCAGAACTTTGTTGATGGGTTGATGGAGTTTTTCTTTAACAAAAATGGATAAAAATGTTCCTTGTTTGAACCTGCTAAGAGAGAACAAGGGAGACTGTGTAAAAGCTTAAAACTTGCTCCTAGCTTATAGATTAAGCTAGAAGAAAGCTTGAGCTTGTGGGTAAGGATATGATAAGCTTAAAAATAGGAAATGTCCAAACCAATGGATATTTTAAACTTGGGTACCCACTACACCAGAACAAGCCATGGTGTTATGGACATACACAAGCTCAAATACCATCAATCCAACACAATTAATCACCATTTTAACAGGTTTGTATGAAAATTTAAGGTATAAGAAATCTTTGAAAAACAAACAGAAACTTTAAAACTTGAAAACTTTTTGCTGAAAATCAAACCAAACTCAAACAATTATAATTTAAATCAACTGAAATGTAAAGGGAACTCAATATTTCTCATCAACAACACTTAAACCATTTATATTAATTCATAAACTGGCTTTACAAAGTTTGTGAAAAAGGAGAAAAATCAAGAACAGAACTATGCTAAGTCCTATATGCCTTTATATAGAGGCTACAATGTGATTCTAGAACTCAATAGAAGCTGAAAACCCTAACAAGTGAACTTCCAGCTTTGCCCTTGGAGAATATTTGAATTTTCAGTCAAAACAAAGCCATGTGATGATCTTGGCATGTAGCTGAGATGCCAGTGATGTAGAAACAATCTAGGACGTCCATTTTGCCTTTGGGAGTAAGAAAATGCTGTGGGTTGTTGATTTGCTGCCAAATTTTTGTTTGAGAGTGAATAGTGGGACATGGGAGGGTTGGAGAGACATGTGAGGTGATGGTGATGGGAGTTTAAGGGTGGTTTTAGGTTTAAGTGAGGGTTAATCAATGATCTGGAAATAATTACCCAAAAACCCTTTGATTTAATTGATGTTCTTGCTGGGAAAAATTAGGGTTTAAGGGTGGATTAAGGGGGTTTTAATCCGTTTGGGGTTAATGGTTTTTTAAATTAAGTGTTTGGAGGGAAGGGTTTAACTGAATAATTAAATCAGTTTATGGTGAGTGGAGAGTGACGTGGGGGAAAGGGTGAATTTGATTGGTGGAAGGGTGTGAGTGGGTGAGGTGGCAGTTTCTGAGTGGAGGGTTTAAGTTTGTTTGTCTGGCAGGTTTGCCCCCTTAGTTTTAAAACTTTATTTACTTTGTTATAAATGGCTATCAACGCCCAATTTCCCTTTAACAACTTTTGGCAAGTTGTCAAATTTGGCACAACAAGTTTTGAAACTTGTTTTAAGGACTTAAAATGCAATTTCTTCATATTCCAAGGACTGATTTTGACATGTCTTCATACTTCAAGTCCTTGACTTGTTTTGTTGACTTCTTGGAGGACCAATATTAACAATTTAGATTTGTTGAAGGACTAAATTTGCCAATTCTTCAAAGTTAAGGGTCCTTTTTGTAATTTTGACAAACTTTAGGGACCAAACTTGTAATTATGAAGATACAAGGGTATAAAGTGTCAATTCTTCAAATTTGGAGGACCATTCTTCAATATTCTTCAAGTTTTCAAGGGTTTTCTTTGGAAAATTATTCATTAGGGCTTGGTTCATCGTGCGGCTTCGTTTCTCGTGTTCGTTTTTGCTTGATTCTTGTGATCTTTTGTCATTTTCTCAATATCCGTACCTAAAATACACAAGCAACAAACACAAGCATATATTTGGGTATTTTGATGATATTTAACACATTTTAAGCCCAATTTGGACGATGAGACTATGTATAAAAGCAGTCTCATCACTCCCCCATACTAAACCATTGCCGTGCCCTCACGCAATGCTAGAATAAAGTATCGTAGCACCTCCAAAGTTCAATTTTATTCACTTTATTGAATGATAAACTAGCTATACTACTACTATTACTACTACTTGTGTTATAGACATAATGTATGATTTTCATCGCAAAATGGGACGTTTAGGTTCATATAACAAGAACACGTGAATGCTTCGTTAGAAATAATTTCGTCGTCCTCGATTTTCACTCCAATTCCATGCTAAGCGTGCAACAAGATCATTGTCATTATAAGTTAGTAATGCTAACACTACTCATATGCCCCAATCACGTACTTATCCTCCCATTATTCCTAAGTTGTATCTCTTATATTTTATTTTGTCTTGAATGTTTCACGAGGATACATTGTTGACTTATGCGATAATAGAGATTTAGGTCTAAAAATAGAGTCCTAACGGTGTAACTAAGACCATCAAATCAATAACCCCTCCTAATAGACAACGATGTTAAAAAATTAAGTTAACAAGAAGAATCGATTAACACGGTTTTATAACGGTTTTGAACATGAGACTTATTACCAAGACTTTTATACGCCCCCTAACGGAAGGGCCTTATTATCTTTGGTTTACCTCCATCTTTTATTCAACTTCGCCATGAAGCTTTTATTATGACTTCGGTCTTGCCTTGCCTTTTATTATCCGCCTCATCGGTGGATTTATTAGCCAAAGACGTATACCCTCACGCTAAAGCGAATTTTGGATCTTTAAAGCTTCGAAGATTAAGGCTTTATTCAATTTCAATTTTGCATAGATTTTAGGCCTTGTGGGGCTTCAAATTGTTTGCTAGATTTAGGTGAGCACTTGAAATCTTATTATTGGGTGAAGCTTTCGATTATTGGGGTGCCAATACTTCAAAACCGTGACGCTGGCGATACCTTAATGTCTTCCCAATTTAATTACACGGAAGCTACTATAAAAGACTAGAAACCCAACAATCCTAACTAAACGCTAAGTCAATATTTATTAAGCAAAAAATATTTACAAGCGAAGGGAGAATAAGCAAACAACGAGAACACATGAGTTTTTGAAAGAATACGAGTACTCTACGTTTAGCATAGTAACTTATAATTAACTCTATCATTTCTCGTCCTCATTTAAGAGACTTAGCCTAATGTGTAGTTAAGGAATCAAAGCTAAGTGCTCAACACGCACGGTCGAATAAAAAATTACTCTTATTCTCGCCATCAGAAAACCTACATTCGTGTCTTAAACACTTATAAAACATGAGAAATTTTTTTAAAATTTGGCCTTTTTTAGCCTTATTTTGCAACAAAACGATAAACAAAAAGATAAACTTTAGAAAGCGTGCGTTGTGTTAAGAGTTGATTAATGTTTGTGATTATGATGATTGAGAAAGAAATGGGATTAGAAGAGAAAGACGGTTACGAAAACGGATTAAACTATGACGAAAAAGGCGAAAACGTAAAACCGTAAATAGTGCCAAAATTAAAATTTTAACCTAAAAATTCTTAAAAATTACTAAAAATCCCAAATAATATTCTAAGAGTTTACAAAAAATCCAAACTTGATAAAACCTTTTAATTAATTCAATAATGACTTTTTAATGCTAATTAAAGCCCTAAAAATCACTTTTAATTATTAAAAAGCCTTAAACAAGATCTAATGGTTTGTAAACCTCAAAATGACCTAATTAAGCTAAAAACTATTTTTAAAAATTTTAAAACCAAATTAAACTATTTTTAAACACTTAAAAACTATTAAAATTTATTAAATCTTAAATTAATTCTAGAAATTAAATGAAAAGTCTAAAAAATATTTGGAAAGTGAAAAAACTCCTAATTTAATGTCCTTAACCTAGGAAAAATGAAAAAAACTAGAAAAAATGAAACTTCAATTTTTAATAATAAAATAATATTAAAATATTCAAAAAAATAAAAAGTTTGTAAATAAATTCTAAAAAATTACCAAAAATCCTAAATAATGTAACCAAAACAAAAATGCAAACCAAATTTCCTGAAACCTATTTAATAATTTTATATTAAATTTTAAAGTTGCTTAAAAACCCTAAAATCCTATAAAATTAAAAATAAGCTAAATTGAAAACCTAATAAGCTGTAAACCTCAAAAGTATGATTAAAAACCTAAAAATTATTTTTCCAGATTTTTAAATTACTTTTTACTATTTTTAAATGACTTTCTAAAATTTGAACTTAAAATAATCCTAATAAATTAATTAATAATGAGAAAAATAAACTTTTTGCTCAGAAAAATCAATAATCCTAATAAAAACCTAGGAAAAATGCTAAACTTGAAAAAGCTAAAAGAAATAAGCTGGAAACTGCTTATTTAAAAGCTGCTGGCCAAATAAGCTATAAAACAAAACCTATTTAAATAAGTAATGAAATGAAAGGTAAACGTAAAAAGGCCATCTAGATCACTGGTTAACACGTTACTCCTTAGAACGCAAGGTCGCGTGTTCGAGTCCAGGCAGGGTGTGCCTTTTTGCTAAACTTTTTTTTTTACTTTTAAAACACAATCCAGTAACTAATTTAAACACAAAAACTCAAACACAATTCAATTTTAACCAAGATTAAACAAGATTCAAAGCAAAACGTGCTCAGTTGAGCACTTGGTTTCTGATGAACACAATTGACCTTTTCACTTGTGCAAAGACCAAGAGGGCTTGGTTTTTGGCTTGTTTGGTGGTGATTTTGATGGAACAAAGGCACCCTTGTACTCTTTGGAGTACAAGGAGTCAAGACAAACTCAAAATCAAGCAAGTACACACAAGAATCAAGCACAAAATATCAAATCAAAGTTACTGATATACTATGCTAGGTCTGAGGGGTATTTGCTGAATCAGTGTGCACACAAATGGATTTCAAAGCTCATCAATTTGCATACACTCTCACCAAATGACATATAATCAACTCACAAACCTTCTTAAACCTATTTTCTAACAGATTATCAAATTTGAAGCACCAAATTCACACAAATAAGCAGAAAGAAAGCAGTGACTGATTTTAGCTAACTTTTTCAACTTTTAAGCATGCAATTTGTTAAGAACTCTTCCAAATGAAAAACCAAACTAGCATACACCCTATAGCAACCTAATAAGTGAATTTAACAAGCTTGCAGGCAAGATTAATAGCAAAAAATACAAGTTAAACACTTATCCCAAACACTCCTTAAACTATGAAAATGAAGAATTAACAAAGCAAATCTTATCAAAACTCAATCAAACTGAATCAAACCCAAACTAACATGCATAATATCAAACAAGGAAGCAAAAACAAGCACAATAACAGTCACTTAACAAATTTCATGCAATAATTACTTAAACACATAATTTTCAGAAAAATGAAAATGGAAAAGGGGAACAATGAGTTACCTTAAGGGTCCTACATCCAGGACCATTAGTGGTTGAAAAACCACCTCCATATAGGCTGGGGCCTATGCAGAACTTTGTTGATGGGTTGATGGAGTTTTTCTTTAACAAAAATGGATAAAAATGTTCCTTGTTTGAACCTGCTAAGAGAGAACAAGGGAGACTGTGTAAAAGCTTAAAACTTGCTCCTAGCTTATAGATTAAGCTAGAAGAAAGCTTGAGCTTGTGGGTAAGGATATGATAAGCTTAAAAATAGGAAATGTCCAAACCAATGGATATTTTAAACTTGGGTACCCACTACACCAGAACAAGCCATGGTGTTATGGACATACACAAGCTCAAATACCATCAATCCAACACAATTAATCACCATTTTAACAGGTTTGTATGAAAATTTAAGGTATAAGAAATCTTTGAAAAACAAACAGAAACTTTAAAACTTGAAAACTTTTTGCTGAAAATCAAACCAAACTCAAACAATTATAATTTAAATCAACTGAAATGTAAAGGGAACTCAATATTTCTCATCAACAACACTTAAACCATTTATATTAATTCATAATCTGGCTTTACAAAGTTTGTGAAAAAGGAGAAAAATCAAGAACAAAACAATGCTAAGTCCTATATGCCTTTATATAGAGGCTACAATGTGATTCTAGAACTCAATAGAAGCTGAAAACCCTAACAAGTGAACTTCTAGCTTTGTCCTTGGAGAATATTTGAATTTTCAGTCAAAACAAAGCCATGTGATGATCTTGGCATGTAGCTGAGATGTCAGTGATGTAGAAACAATCTAGGACGTCCATTTTGCCTTTGGGAGTAAGAAAATGCTATGGGTTGTTGATTTGCTGCCAAATTTTTGTTTGAGAGTGAATAGTGGGACAGGGGAGGGTTGGAGAGACATGTGTGGTGATGGTGATGGGAGTTTAAGGGTGGTTTTAGGTTTAAGTGAGGGTTAATCAATGATCTGGAAATAATTACCCAAAAACCCTTTGATTTAATTGATGTTCTTGCTGGGAAAAATTAGGGTTTAAGGGTGGATTAAGGGGGTTTTAATCCGTTTGGGGTTAATGGTTTTTTAAATTAAGTGTTTGGAGGGAAGGGTTTAACTGAATAATTAAATCAGTTTATGGTGAGTGGAGAGTGACGTGGGGGAAAGGGTGAATTTGATTGGTGGAAGGGTGTGAGTGGGTGAGGTGGCAGTTTCTGAGTGGAGGGTTTAAGTTTGTTTGTCTGGCAGGTTTGCCCCCTTAGTTTTCAAACTTTATTTACTTTGTTATAAATGGCTATCAACGCCCAATTTCCCTTTAACAACTTTTGGCAAGTTGTCAAATTTGGCACAACAAGTTTTGAAACTTGTTTTAAGGACTTAAAATGCAATTTCTTCATATTCCAAGGACTGATTTTGACATGTCTTCATACTTCAAGGCCTTGAATTGTTTTGTTGACTTCTTGGAGGACCAATATTGACAATTTAGATTTGTTGAGGGACTAAATTTGCCAATTCTTCAAAGTTAAGGGTCCTTTTTGTAATTTTGACAAACTTTAGGGACCAAACTTGTAATTATGAAGATACAAGGGTATAAAGTGTCAATTCTTCAAACTTGGAGGACCATTCTTCAATATTCTTCAAGTTTTCAAGGGTTTTCTTTGGAAAATTATTCATTAGGGCTTGGTTCATCGTGCGGCTTCGTTTCCCGTGTTCGTTTTTGCTTGATTCTTGTGATCTTTTGTCATTTTCTCAATATCCGTACCTAAAATACACAAGCAACAAACACAAGCATATATTTGGGTATTTTGATGATATTTAACACATTTTAAGCCCAATTTGGACGATGAGACTATGTATAAAAGCAGTCTCATCACTCCCCCATACTAAACCATTGTCGTGCCCTCACGCAATGCTAGAATAAAGTATCGTAGCACCTCCAAAATTCAATTTTATTCACTTTATTGAATGATAAACTAGCTATACTACTACTATTACTATTACTTGTGTTATAGACATAATGTATGATTTTCATCGCAAAATGGGACGTTTAGGTTCATATAATAAGAACACGTGAATGCTTCGTTAGAAATAATTTCGTCGTCCTCGATTTTCACTCCAATTCCATGCTAAGCGTGCAACGAGATCATTGTCATTATAAGTTAGTAATGCTAACACTACTCATATGCCCCAATCACGTACTTATCCTCCCATTATTCCTAAGTTGTATCTCTTATATTTTATTTTGTCTTGAATGTTTCACGAGGATACATTGTTGACTTATGCGATAATAGAGATTTAGGTCTAAAAATAGAGTCCTAACGGTGTAACTAAGACCATCAAATCAATAACCCCTCCTAATAGACAACGATGTTAAAAAATTAAGTTAACAAGAAGAATCGATTAACACGGTTTTATAACGGTTTTGAACATGAGACTTATTACCAAGACTTTTATACGCCCCCTAACGGAAGGGCCTTATTATCTTTGGTTTACCTCCATCTTTTATTCAACTTCGCCATGAAGCTTTTATTATGACTTCGGTCTTGCCTTGCCTTTTATTATCCGCCTCATCGGTGGATTTATTAGCCAAAGACGTATATCCTCACGCTAAAGCGAATTTTGGATCTTTAAAGCTTCGAAGATTAAGGCTTTATTCACTTTCAATTTTGCACAGATTTTAGGCCTTGTGGGGCTTCAAATTGTTTGCTAGATTTAGGTGAGCACTTGAAATCTTATTATTGGGTGAAGCTTTCGATTATTGGGGTGCCAATACTTCAAAACCGTGACGCTGGCGATACCTTAATGTCTTCCCAATTTAATTACACGGAAGCTACTAGAAAAGACTAGAAACCCAACAATCCTAACTAAACCGCTAAGTCAATATTTATTAAGCAAAAAATATTTACAAGCGAAGGGAGAATAAGCAAACAACGAGAACACATGAGTTTTTGAAAGAATACGAGTACTCTACGTTTAGCATAGTAACTTATAATTAACTCTATCATTTCTCGTCCTCATTTAAGAGACTTAGCCTAATGTGTAGTTAAGGAATCAAAGCTAAGTGCTCAACACGCACGGTCGAATAAAAAATTACTCTTATTCTCGCCATCAGAAAACCTACATTCGTGTCTTAAACACTTATAAAACATGAGAAAAAATTTTAAAAGTTGGCCTTTTTTAGCCTTAGTTTGCAACAAAACGATAAACAAAAAGATAAACTTTGGAAAGCGTAAAGGTTTGGCAAGGGAAGTATCAATTCACCCCCCATACTAAAGTTAAACATTGTCCTCAATGTTTCGAGTCTAGGAGTGCAAACACCCCCATACTAGAGACGTAGTCGAATGCCTAATCTAGTATGGAAAGGGTGTAACCATTAAATTAATAGCCGTTTATGAAGTGTGCTAAAAACCTAAGGTTAGAACATCAAAAGGATATATCATGGACATTGAGAAATGTCTCCAAAGTAAACGATCGAGTGCTCCTATAAAACGAACACGAGAGGCTCCAATCGTGAAGATCATGATCTAAAAACCACAATTCACAAACAACCACGGAACAAAGGTTGGAAGGGCACAAATCCCCACACGTAAGCTACATTAGACTAAGAAAGCGATAATAAGTACATAGGATAAGCATGGGACTCCCCCACGAGGCACCTAGTTTTTGATTACCGAGTCATGAGCTCGACTCGATCCCCTCAATACTAATTATCATTGGGGAAGGGGACTTGGTCGAGGTAGTTCAAGGATGGAACTTCCCCGCCAAAGTAGTGCTTCAACCTATGTCCATTCACCTTGAAGTTAGGACCATCATCTTGAGCTAGCTCGATGGTCCCATACGGAAACACTTGAGTCACGGTGAATGGACCGGACCAACGGGATTTCAATTTACCGGAAAAAATTTTCAATCTTGAATTAAAAAGCAAAACTTGATCCCCAATGTTAAAAACCTGGTTTTTAATTTTAGAATCATGCAACTTTTTAGTTTTCTCTTTGTAAATCAATGAATTTTCATAAGCAATATCCCTTAATTCATCCAATTCATTTAATTGCATTTTCCGGTGTTTTCCCGCGGTCTCCATGTCATCATTACAATGCTTTAGGGCCCAATAAGCCTTGTGTTCTAACTCGATAGGCAAATGACAATTCTTTCCATACACAAGCTTATAGGGAGTGCACCCAATGGGCGTCTTATGAGCGGTCCTAAAGGCCCATAAAGCATCGTCCAACTTATCCGACCAAGATTGTCGGTTTTCCCCTACGGATCTCTCCAAGATCCTCTTCAAAGCTCGGTTTGAAACCTCGACTCTCCCACTCGTTTGTGGGTGATAAGCCGTAGAAAGCCGATGTGTAACCCCATATTTCCTTAGAACCCTTTCAAATTGGTCATTACAAAAATGGGTTCCACGATCGCTTATGATAGCACGAGGGGTTCCAAACCGAGAGAACAATTGCTTCAAAAACTTGACTACCACACGAGCATCATTGGTGGGCAAGGCCTTTGCCTCCACCCCACTTAGATAGGTAGTCAACTGCAACGAGAATGTACTTATTACCACGAGATGATGGGAACGGCTCCATAAAGTCTATGCCCCAAACGTCAAAGATCTCACATACTTGAATGATATTTTGTGGCATTTCATCTTTTTGTGAGGCTTTTCCTTGTCGTTGGCATGCATCACACGACTTCACAAGATCTTGTGCATCTCGGTAAATAGTAGGCCAAAAGAAGCCGGCATCAAACACCTTCTTAGCCGTGAGATTAGCACCGTGGTGACCACCCGTGGGTCCCTCATGGCAAGCTCTAAGGATGTTAGAAGCTTCGGTGTCAAAAACACAACGTCGGATGATTTGATCCGCACAAGTTCGAAACAAGTAAGGGTCGTTCCAAAAGTAGAACTTGACGTCACGAAAGAATTTTCGTTTTTGTTGAGTCGTCATACCCTTAATGATGATGTTGCCCGCATGGTAATTTGCAAAGTCCGCAAACCATGGGGTAGAAGAATCAAGCTTAGAATTCACTACACCAAGTGTCTCGAGCGGAAATGTATCGGTGATTTCCTTGGGCTCGTAAACACTTTGGTGAGGATCTTCCAAACGAGAGAGATGATCGGCCGCTAGATTCTCGGCTCCTTTTTTGTCAACGATGGTGTGATCAAATTATTGAAGGAGGATAATCCAACGAAGTAGTCTAGGCTTAGCATCTTGCTTTGCCATTAGATACTTAATAGCCGAATGGTCCGTATACACTATGCATTTCTCAAGACGAGATAAGGTCAGAATTTCTCAAATGCATACACCACGGCAAGGAACTCCTTTTCCGTTGTAGTGTATTTAAGTTGAGCCTCGGTCATCGTCTTGCTAGCATAGTGAATAGGCAAGAAGTGCTTATCATGACGTTGCCCCAAAACGGCCCCAATAGCGTAATCACTAGCATCACACATAAGCTCAAAGGGGAGGTTCCAATTGGGAGCAACAAGAATGGGAGCTTCGGTAAGTTTCCTCTTAAGGATCTCAAAGGCTCGTACACAATCTTCGTCAAAGACAAAACGTGCCTCTTTTTCAAGAAGATGTGTAATGGGTCGAGAAATCTTCGAGAAATCCTTGATGAATCGTTGATAAAAGCCCGCGTGGCCTAGGAAACTCCTAACTCCCTTGACGGTTTTGGGATGAGATAATTTGGCGATGACGTCTACCTTAGCTTGATCTACCTCAATCCCTGCTTTCGAGACCTTGTGCCCTAAGACGATTCCACTCTTAACCATAAAATGACATTTTTCCCAATTGAGCACAAGGTTGGTTTCCTCACAACGTTTCAACATTCTCTCTAGGTTCGACAAACACGAAGTGAAAGAATCACCAAACACGGAAAAGTCATCCATGAAGACTTCCATCGTCTTCTCGATCATATCATGAAAAATAGCCATCATGCATCGTTGAAAAGTTCCCGGTGCATTGCAAAGTCTGAATGGCATTCTACGATAGGCAAACGTTCCATATGGACACGTAAACGTAGTTTTTTCTTGATCACGAGGATCGATGGGAATTTGGAAGTAACCGGAAAACCATCTAAAAAGCAATAGAAATCATTTCCCGCAAGACGCTCCAACATTTGGTCCATGAAGGGCAAGGGAAAATGGTCTTTTCGAGTGGCTTCATTCAACTTACGATAGTCAATGCACACTCTCCATCCGGTCACGAGTCTAGTGGGAATCAACTCGTTGGCATCGTTTGGCATAACGGTCATCCCTCCCTTTTTAGGGACACAATGAATAGGACTCACCCAAGGGCTATCGGAAATAGGGTAAATCATTCCCGCGTCAAGAAGTTTAAGGACCTCCTTTTTGATGACGTCGTGAATTTTGGGGTTCACCCTCCTTTGACTTTGGATTGTTGGCTTGAAATCTTCCTCCATTAAGATTTTGTGGGTACAAAAACTTGGGATCGATTCCCTTAATGTCGGATAACTTCCACGCAATCGCCCCTTTGTGATCCTTAAGAACATCGACAAGTGCGGTTTTTTCATCATTCGAAAGATCCTTCGCAATAATAACCGGCAACTTGTCGTCCTCCTCCAAATAGACATACTCGAGGTGAGGAGGTAAATCTTTCAACTCGAGGATAGGTGGTTCCTCAAGCGAAGATTTGGGCTCGATACTCATAACCTCCTCGGGTGGAGGCAATGGGAAATCGTTGAGAAAATCCTTGATAATCGAGAAGTCCTCATCGTTGTCGAGGTCTTCGTCAAAAGTACGTGGAACATCGAATTCTTCCAACGTAAAACCACCACCTTCGAAAGGGGTGAAGGTTGGTGTCGAATTATCAAGAATTGGATCTAACATAGTGGGATTGCCACTAGTTTCTTCATCACCAAACCCTAAAACTTCTTGTGAAAATTCCTCGCAAACCACGTCGATCATGTCAACGAGGTTTATGGTAGCAACGGAATAAACATGAGAAAGTTGAGAATTTTGAGTTGCGTTTATAACAAGTTCCTCTTCGTTGAAACGTAAGGTGATCTTTCTAGCATGCACATCAATTAAAGCCATAGACGTATCTAAAAACGAACGACCTAAAATAAGAGGAACTTGAGGATCCGTGGGGATATCAACAACGATAAAGTCTACGGGATAGTAGAACTTCCCCACTTTCACAAAAACGTCTTCCGCCAAACCACATGCAAGAATCGTGGAATGGTCGGCCAACTCAATAGACATTCGTGAAGGAGTAAGATTAGGAAGATTGAGCGACTTGAAGATTGCAAGTGGCATCAAGTTAAAGCTAGCACCAAGATCGGCCAAGGCATAGCATTCTTCCATATCTTGAATGGCACAAGGGATCAAAAATTTACCGGGATCACCGACTTTTTGAGGTATGCGATTAAGATAAACCGACGAACAACTAGACATTTGGTGCAATTTCTCCTTGTTGTTCAACATACTCTTAAAGTTAGCGGCAAATCGAGGCATCATGACCAAAGCATCGGCGAAACTCACATTAAAATGTAAATCACGAAACATTTTCATAAAAAGCTGTAGAATCTTGATAACCTATGAATCTATAAAGTGGGTTGATGTTTTCTAGAGAGAGAAACTAGAGAGAGAAAGAGAGAGAAAACTATGTGTATTTTATTAAATGAAACTAGAAAGTGAACAACAACCAACCCCTTTCCAAGGAGGAAAGGGGTATTTATACTTCCAAGTCTTATGTGGACTTGGGCCGGCCCATGACAAGCCCATGGACCGGTTCTTACTTAACTAAATAAGTAACTATTAACTATTTGTTAACTACGAGCTATTACAACATTAATAATATTGTGGAGTGACCGATACTTCTAATATACGTAAAAACGTATTTCTAACAATCTCCCCCTAAGGGAGGTCACTCCACGTTACAAAGTTCTAAACCTAGCATACTATACTAAGTCTTCGTTCTTTAGCTCGTAGTCTTTTCTTCTTTTTCTTTTTGTTGTGAATATGTTTATTGATCTTTTAGGCTTTGGCTTGAGAGCATTGTTCTTTTGGCCTTTCACGTGCGATCTTTGCCTTCTTGTGAAACTTGCCTCCTCGTGACTCCATGTTCCACACACTTATGTCTTTTTGTTGAATTCTCGAAAGCTTCAGAGTTTGGTACAACGGAAGACTTCATTTTGCACTTTCTTGAATTTTTGCTGAACTTTGATGCAGAAAAACATAAGCATGTGTGAACGACTTCTACAGGTACACCGCAACACCACCGTCTTCACTGGTACACAGCAACGCCACCGTCTTCAACAGGTACACAGCAACGCCACCGTCTTTAACAGGTACACAGCAACGACACGAATAAAATGGCTTTGAACATTTTATTCTAATTCGGTAGCATTTTACCTCCGGTCGGTGAAGACCGTTGGACGATATTAGATATCGTACCCGTGACGGATATTTTCAATTAAGTAACTTCCTGACAGGATTTCGCGGGTAAACCCGTTCTCTTTATTCGACCGTCCAAAGATGACTGCGAACATAAAGAGTGAATCACTTGGATAAATTATCCTTGTGATTTGAAGCCGTCAATTCATGGAACCTGGAACAAGTGAATTTCAATTAAGATTTTCACCATCGTTGCTTTCCAGTTGTCACGAGCTCAATTCATAAAGAATCTTGCACGTCACCTACCAAGTGCTGTTTGATGTTAACACTAGAAGGATTTCCACTCGTCACTGTGATCAATAAAGAGTCACTCTGAGTGTTCTAGCAAGATCATATGATAATGCGTAGAGGCCTGGAACGAGTTTAAGTTCAATTAAGAATTAAACCACTGTTTCCTTCCAGTTTTTCACAAGATTGGTTCTAAAAGAACCGCACGTGTAACCTACCATGAGCTTGTTTGATGTTGGCTCAAGCAGGATTTCCATCTTCATTATAGTACTTGCGTATTACTCGGATGTTCTGGCAATATTACAGGAATACTGCGTAGGACTCATGAAAATCTCTTACTTTTCACAGTGTGTGAGAAAGCAAGGAATAAATGGAAAGTGTCCTAATGAGACTTTTGATGATCTCTTGGCTCTAGACTCGATTGTGCGTTTTGATTTAGTGAGCGATGGCTGGAGAGGAGTGCCACCTTTTCAATACCAGTCTATTCGGAGTGAATAAACCAATAGATAACGTGTTGATCTCCGTGTGATTAAAACAAATATCTTTTGAGAGATATTTGAGTTAGCTGGGAAGGGTTGTGCATTGCATCACTGGTCCATGATGTCTTTCTTCAATACCGAGAATCATTAACAAAAATGATCTCAATAGCATATGTATTGACCCGGTTTCTGCCTAAAGTTGTAAGGAGGGCTTCTTTCTTTACACCCTTTATCTTTACAATTCTTTTTCATTCTTCAACCCCTTCAATGCTTACCAATACGTCATCACTAGCACCTTGTTGTGATTGTTCCAGTGCTAGCTTAAGTACTTGGTCGGCATTCAGCTACGTTCACATTCTTTCTCCATCTTTCCTAGGACTTCTAATTCTATCTAGGGAATTGTCCTTGGGAAGATTCCATCGGCTCTGATGAATCATTAGACTAGACCTATTCCTACCACCCTTTTGTCACCACAATCGTCGTGAATTAAGCGTGTTTTGGGAAGGAATTGCCACCATGAAAAATCATTGAAAATCAAAAGATTTGTACCTTAGGTGTTTTGTTCATCAAAAATGCTCCCCCTTAACACGTGCTTTATAAGTTGGATAATCGTTAAGTCGTTTTCATCTTTTAGCCAAGTATCATTTAAATCTCCTAAATCCCATTTTCTCCCCTTATCCAAAATGTTAACCATTAATATTTGGGATACTGAATGGATTAACCGGTCTTTGGGTAAAAATGAAATCGATGTTTGGCCATAGAACATGTTCATGCTCCCCCTTAAGTTAATAAGGGATAGTTGTGGTGCTTTGGTATGATATATTTTGAAAGATTTAGAATCTCGTGAGAAATTCTTGAAAAATTATCATACCCTAACACTACATCAAGCCATTAAAGCACAATATTCACAAATTTACATATTCACAATTAAAACCAATATAAAGTGGACCTGAAATGTACGACCCATTAGATGGATCGTTGCAGTAACTTGTGGTGCACTCCATATGGTCTACCACCAACGAATCTTTCCAAGCTCCTCATCAATCTACGTTCACGGAGCTTTTGATCAATCTTCTTGATCACATACTTCGCCATCTGCCGATAACCCTGATGCCAATCCTCAGTCATCTCTGGTAGAGTCCCACCCGAATTGAGATGATCCAACTTTCCTCTGACGTAGATGAGAGTCCCATCACTGTACTTATAAAGCTCACCCACCCTCATAAACTTCATTAACCCTCGACTGTTCAAGTAGAAAATCACACAATTCGGAACAGAAATGCCGGTATAGGGACATCTGTTGACATGTTGAGGTAATACTTGATTCATTGGACGGGTTAGGTTAAGCTTCCTTTGGTAACTTTCGACTCCCAACTGAAGATCTTCAACTCGTTTCTTGATAACAATGCTTCGTGTGAACATACGAAGTGCTGTATTCAAGGCAATAAGGTCTTCATGAGGAATATGTGTGAGTTGATCACGGGTCATCAGAAGCAACATATCTTCGATATCCTCAAGGCGAATGATAGAAAAATCTCCCTGCTGGATTTTGTATTCTCTGTCATCCTCCCTTTTCAAACGAATCTCCGTCACATGATAATAGCCATTCTTGGCTTCAGTTTTCAGCCCTAAAATACTGGAGATGCGGATATCAGATCTAACGTTGCTTCCTGAATTGACTAAGCAGCAACCCTTGTACGCCCTTCGGACTCGTTCGTCCCAATGAGATGCACCTATAACAGCATACATATCATAATTACGAGTTACCTTTGGGACCCAGAGTCGGTTTACCTTTTCCTCGATCCAGGGTATTGTCCCCCAGTTGGCAGCTTTCAGCAAGGTCAAGGAGGTTGCGTACTGTGATGAACCCTTCAGAAGATACTCAAGATCATAGGTGACGAAGAAGTCGAGAGCAATCTGATTATCTTGAGTAGGATCAAGTGGAGGTGGAGCTCTTTCTGATTCATGAAGACCTGGCCGTTGAACGGTATTCAGAGCTTTCAGGATCTCATCAGCATAGTACTCGAACTCCATTCGGGTTAACCGGGTTTTGGCGCGAATTCTCTTATCCTTCAGCGCTCTCTTCACCAGAGACGGAGTAACCGAAGTCTTATACTCATGAGCCAGAAATGCACATAAGTCAATCGGACTGCGGATACGGAGATACAAAACATCTCTGTCAGCGTCTGTGATCGGATCATATTGCACCGCTGCCGTGATCCAAGCCTGTGGTGGTGCAGTCTCGTCAATCTCCAACGTGTCTGCCCAGTCCCTTGTGCTTGATTCAGGAACAGTAGATTGTGGTTCTTGTTGTAGAGGAGTGGAAACGTGAACATCTGCTGGTTCTGATTCAGGCATTTCGGCGGTGTCATGAACGGGTGAGTGTTGTGCAGCTTCAGGTTCAGTTACTGATTCTGCAATCACAGGAGCAACAACAACAGGACTAACAGGGTTAGTGGTAACAGGTATAGATACAACAATAGAAGTACCGGGAATCGATGACGCTGTAGTAGCATTCATATCGTGGCGCCACTTAGATCGTCTTGATTCCCTTGATGTTGATTTTTCCTTCTGCGCTGCATCTTTCTTGGACTTGGTTCCAGACTTAGCAGGTTTCTTTGAGCTGGCAACCTTATCCCCCTCTTTAGGCTGTGTACCCCCATCATCATCCCCATCGCTATCCTCGTTGCTACCCCTAGCACTCTCCTCATTCCCATCACCACCATCATCGCCATCATCATCATCATCATCATCATCCTCATCATCATCATCATCATCATCATCCTTTTCCTCTTCTTCTCCTTCTTCTTCCTCTTCTTCTTCACCAGTACCCTCTTCCTGTTCACTATCATCTTTGTCCTCCTCAGGTAGAATGTGATAAGGTACCACACTTCCAAACGTTTTGAATAACCTATCATCCTCCATGATAGCCTCATTCAGGGATTTGTAAAGAGCCCGTTGAATCCTAGATTTATCAAACGATCCAAGTTCCCTCATTCGAGCTTTCAGGATCTTCTTTAATTCAAAATCCATCAAGTCATAGGCAATTTTGTAGGCGGATTCAGAAGGATTGGATGACTTGATCATCAAGTTATCAGCTGCTAGTGTCTTCAACTCATCACGCAGTTTAGGCATAATGGATTCAACGGATTCTTGCACTCTCTCTTCAACAGAAGCTTCAAGTGCTTCTTTTTGCTCCTTGTATTTATCCCTCATCGCTTGAAGTCTAGTGATACGTTCAGCATGCTTATCAGCCTCAGCCTGCTTAACCTGAGCTAGTTCTTTTGCATGAGCTTTTCGCGTCAATTCCATATCTGCAGCAAACTTAGCAAGCATCTCTTCTTGGGCTTTCCTAGATGCTTCTTCACTTTGAACTCGTCTATGTAGCTCTTGGCGAAGTTCATCCATTTCTCTTTTGTGATTATCCGTATGTTTATCCAACATTTCGGCCATCACCAATGCAGCCATTGTAGATGTTGCAGAGCTGCTCTGGGTTGATTGAAGAGGCTCGGTTGTGACCACGGTACTAAGGATGGGAGTTATTGGTGGTGGAAGGAATGATGTTGAGGCCGGTCTGATTGGTAAGGGTTGAATTGGTGGAGGTTGAGTTGCTAAAGGTTGAGTTACTAACGGTTGAGTAGACACCATGATAGTAGGAGCACCGGACTCCTTTTCAACACTTGCTGAAACCGGGATGGATGTCTCCTTCGAAGTAGAATACCTTTCAGGTGACCCAAACTCATCAATATCCTCTGGCTCCTCGTAGTCTTCTTCAATATTTACCCTTGCACCTGAACCACTACCGCCAGTATCTTTCCTACTCCTTTGAATAGCTATCTTCATCATTTTTCTCTCCGCCTTGTCAAGAGTAGGATCAACAACATCTTCTTCGTCACGTAGAACTAACTCGTCAGCCTTACCCTTTCCCTTCTTAACCTCAGTCTTCTTCTTCTTGGTTTCAGGTTCAGGTAAAGCAGCTGGTTGCTTGCGTTTACCTTTACTCTTGACCGTAGTAGACGAGTCTTCTCCAGTCTGAAGGCTTACTTTAAGCTTCTTGATTTCCAGCAGCAGTAGCTTGTAATCAGCAGAACCTTTAATTTTATCCGTCAGAAGATAATCGGGAATAGGACCAGGAATCACACCACTAGAAGGTCCTTCATGCCTTAGATCTACAGTATCATCATCTTCTTCAGTGTGATGCCGACTTGCTGCACGCCTATCAATAGTAACATCATTCTTCATGCAATAGTTAATGATAAGCTTGATAAACCGAGGGTAAGGAAAGAAATTAGACTTCAGCTTCTTGTTTTGGAAGAGTTGAAAGGTGAATTCTTCCCATAACAACAACGCATAATCTGCATTTGCGCCTTTATACATTCCATGGAAGATGTTCATAATAGGACTGCGCAAAGCATCATGCCCACTTGTTTTTGGTGTAAGACATCTACTGAGAATACCCAACATTGCTCTCCAAGGCTGACCTACTTTAGCAGTGGTAAACTCAGACGCAACTCGTATGTCAGGACATCCAAGAGCATCGAACAACTCCATGAGTTCGTCTTTAGTAGGATCCTTCGAAAATACCATACCTTTGGGTGTATCCCGAATGCCAAATATCTTACGGAAGTCTGAAACATTAAGTGTCTGCTGCTTGTTGTCTAGAGTAAAGGTGATCTTGTTTGAAGTGATTTCCTTGGTAGCCCAGAACTCATACATATAATCATAAGGCACCGAGGCACTACTTCTTAAAGCATTCTTAAAATGGGATTGATCAAGCATTTCTATGGTGACTTTAAAACCATGGTGAGTGGATTTTGAGACTTGCTTCAGCCGGTAATTGTTTGGTATGAACTTGAGGGTTCGTGCTTTAGCAATAGCTGCTGCTCTAGAGTCTTGGATAGCTTGTACTGTTGGATTAGTCATTGTATCTGCTTAAGATAAGACATGAAAGGTTGATGCACAAAAATATATAGATATGTATCATTCTTATTTCTAAGCATAACATATTGCAACAAGTACTTAGAGCATGCAAACAAACTATCAATCAAACAACTCTTCATCCGGAACTTTCCTTCATTCGGAACTTCTTCATCCGGAAGTTCTTCATTCGGAAGTTCTTCATTCATAAGTTCTTCATTCGGAACTTCTTCATTCGGAAGTTCTTCATTCGGAACTTCTTCATTCGGAAGTCCTTCATTCGGAACTTCTTCATTCGGAAGTCCTTCATTCGGAACTTCTTCATTCGGAAGTCCTTCATTCGGAACTTCTTCATTCGGAAGTTCTTCATTCGGAACTTCTTCATTCGGAAGTCCTTCATTCGGAACTTCTTCATTCGGAAGTCCTTCATTCGGAACTTCTTCATTCGGAAGTCCTTCATTCGGAACTTCTTCATTCGGAAGTTCTTCATTCGGAACTTCTTCATTCGGAAGTTCTTCATTCGGAACTTCTTCATTCGGAAGTCCTTCATTCGGAACTTCTTCATTCGGAAGTCCTTCATTCGGAACTTCCTTCATTCGGAAGTCCTTGATCCGGAACTTTTGGTTCGGAACTTCCTTGATCCGGAACTTTTTCTTGATCCAGAACTTTTGGTTCGAAACTTCTTGATCCGGAACTTTTGTTGATCCGGTACTTTTCGTTCAGAACTTTTGGTTCGGAACTTTGGTTGATCCGGAACTTTTCGTTTGGAACTTTTGATCCGGAACTTTGGTTGATCCGGAACTTTTTGGTCCGGAAGTTTTTGGTTCGGAACTTTTTCTGGGAAACAGTAACTTGTTTCGTATGAACAGTCGACCAAGAAACCAAGATTAAACCCAGATTTTTACCAAATAACCCAAAAAGTTTTGTGATTTCTACAATAATAAGTAAAAACTAATACTTATCCACTAATCCCAATCACAAAAACACCAAAAACACCAAGAATCAAGATGGATCTTCTTAAAGAACACTAATACAATCAAAAACTAAAAAACCACACAAATCATTACCTTAAATCACCCTATAGCTCTTGATACCAAATGTAGAATCTTGATAACCTATGAATCTATGAAGTGGGTTGATGTTTTCTAGAGAGAGAAACTAGAGAGAGAAAGAGAGAGAAAACTATGTGTATTTTATTAAATGAAACTAGAAAGTGAACAACAACCAACCCCTTTCCAAGGAGGAAAGGGGTATTTATACTTCCAAGTCTTATGTGGACTTGGGCCGGCCCATGACAAGCCCATGGACCGGTTCTTACTTAACTAAATAAGTAACTATTAACTATTTGTTAACTACGAGCTATTACAACATTAATAATATTGTGACCGATACTTCTAATATACGTAAAAACGTATTTCTAACAAAAGCTCAAATTGGTAGTTGTCGCGCTCTTGTCGTTTCTCCTTCCTATGTCTCGATGGGTACGGCAAGGGTGGTGTCGGTTGGGGCATAGGCATAGCCTTTGGAATCTCGGGTTCCAATATGGGTGATGGGTCAACCGTAGGTGTGGCATCAGCGGTACTTTGTGGGCTTGAAATATGCTCCTTTTCGACCACCACCTCGGGTTCTTCCTCAATTTCCTCCACCGTTGGAGTAATTGGTTGAGGAGTCGGTTCCTTAAGTGCCTTACCACTACGTGTGGTAATCACTTTCATCTCTCCCTTCGGGTTTGAAACGGTGTTACTAGGTAGACCACTCGAAGTAGAGGCTTTGTTCCCCATGACGGCTTCTAAAATGGCATTAAGCTTAACATCAAAACTATTAAACTTCAAATCTTGACTAGCGGCTTTTTGGTCAATTCTTTGTTCAAGCCTAGCATGACTTTGCTCTATCTTGTTGTTTTGACCTCGAATTTGGTTAGCAAAATCATTTTTCAATTCATTCCTCATGCTAAGATTTTCTTTAACAAAATTAGCTAACTCCTTGGTGTTCTTAGCTGTGTCCCTAGCTTGATTATCCAATTGCTCTTGAATGTTTTCCAAAATCTTATCATTTGCCGTGGCGTAATTCACAAAGTCCATTGGAAGTTCTTTAGTGTAAACATTTTGAAGACCTTGACTCGTGTTTTGAAAATTACGGTTTTGATTTTGATTTTGCAATTGGCTACTAGTACTCCCTTGATTCCCATAGTTGTTATTACCCTTGTAATTGTTCCTTTGATTGCTTTGGTAACCAACTTGATTGTTTCGATAATTGTTAGCATTTTGATTTGGTGGAAAACCCGGTGGAGTCAATTGATTAGTGCGAGGAACTTGACCGTTTTGGTTATAAGTTCCCGCGACCGCGAAGGCACTCGAAGTGTTACCACCGTTGGTAATGCACTCGGAATAATCGTGAGCTCCACCACAATACATACAAGAAACCTCAACCGCTTTAATCGTAGCGGGAGCGGGTTGTTCACCAACTTTAAACTCAACTAACAATCCTTTCACTATATCAAAAATTTTGTTCTCCAAATTAGCCTCGATTTGACAAGCATCAACGGTGTGTGACAATGAAGGCGAAGACGAAGACGAAGTCTTACGAACACTCGACGTGCTACGAGGACTATACACCTTAGACCTATTCTCAATGATTAACAATGCTTCCTCGACCGTCTTACACAAAAAATTACCACCCGCGGCGGCATTAAGATAATCACGCTCATGATCGTTCAAGCCATTGTAAAACGTGTCAATTTGATGCAAGTCGGAAAAACCATGATGAGGACATTCGTGCAACATTTCCTTAAACCTATTCCAAGCTGTTGAAAAACTCTCATTATATTCTTGTGAAAACTTTGAAATCTCGTTTTTCAAGTGCGTAGTCTTAGAGGGCGGAAAAATTGGTTCACGAATTTTGAAACGAGATCCTTCCACGTCAATATAGAATTGGGTGGCTCTTTCTCTAACCAAATTTTTGCGGGCCCCGCTAAGGAATACGGAAAAAGCATCATCTTAATCGAGTCGTTTGAAACATCCTTAAACTTGCAAGTGGCGGTGAGACGATTAAATTGGCGAATGTGGTTATGAGGGTTGTCCTTTTCGTCACCTCGAAACTTGTTGTTTTGAATCATGGACAATAAAACCGTCTTAACCTCAAAATTATCCGCAAGGATAGCGGGAATCACAATCGCTTCTCCATAACCCTCGGTGGGTGCTTGAAGCAACTCCATCATAGTTCGATTAGCCATGGGTGCTTCTTTCACTACAATGGGTTCGTCAATAGGAGACTCCTCACTAGGAGTGATGGATTTGTTTCTTCGTTTACGAGCACGTCTTGCTTTAGAGCGAGTTTGCATAAACGTCACGTACAACGAGAAGGCGAGCAAAGAAGATTCTTTTTGGTGTTTTTACTTTTTCAATTTTTTTGTGGTTTTTGATTGTTTTTACTTTTTTTTGGATTTTTGGAATGTATTAAGTAGACCAAAATCTACAAATCTCCTCCTTAATCAAATCTCTCGATTAAAGAAGCCTCAAGGAATGAAAACGATCACGTGAAGTGAACGCCTTCGATGACTTTAGAACGATGGTGGAACACCAAAACGTTCAAGAGGGTTTAATCAGTAGAAACCAAGAAAATATATATGATACTTAATAATACTTTGGGCGGCAAAACCCTCGATTAGCTTTCAAAATCAAAATACGCACAAGCAAGCGGAGGAAACGAGGCGGCGCGAAGCACTTAAGAGCCTTTTTCCTTTAGGTCGTGAAATACAACCGCCTTATACCCACCTTATAGTTTGTATTTCTCAAAATCGAGCTTCTCAAAAGTATTTATCTATTTTTGCCTTTTTCTTTGGTTTGAGATTCGAATACAATGATTGGGTAATGACCTCCCAAGTCAAGGTTGTGATTTCTCACGTATTTGGAGTACTTGTAAATTTATTGTTCTACGTATACAATATAGTAATAATATTCACAAAAAACGAAAAACGATAATACGTATTAGTAGAGTGCTACTAATACAATTACTTTTATGGCTATATATAAAAACAACAATGGTTCAACCAAAACACAACACGCCTCCCCGGCAGCGGCGCCAAAATGATAGTTGTAAAATTACGTCTTTTAGGAAAAAGAGCGTAAAAATAGGGCAAGCGTGCACGACGATTTAGGAAAACCGTGTGTGAATGACCCTAAGTGAGTTCGTTCTCGAGGAGGCAAGTGCGTTGTGTTAAGAGTTGATTAATGTTTGTGATTATAATGATTGAGAAAGAAATGGGATTAGAAGAGAAAGACGGTTACGAAAACGGATTAAACTATGACGAAAAAGGCGAAAACGTAAAACCGTAAATAGTGCCAAAATTAAAATTTTAACCTAAAAATTCCTAAAAATTACTAAAAATCCCAAATAATATTCTAAGAGTTTACAAAAAATCCAAACTTGCTAAAACCTTTTAATTAATTCAATAATGACTTTTTAATGCTAATTAAAGCCCTAAAAATCACTTTTAATTATTAAAAAGCCTTAAACAAGATCTAATGGTTTGTAAACCTCAAAAATGACCTAATTAAGCTAAAAACTATTTTTAAAAAATTTAAAACCAAATTAAACTATTTTTAAACACTTAAAAACTATTAAAATTTATTAAATCTTAAATTAATTCTAGAAATTAAATGAAAAGTCTAAAAAATATTTGGAAAGTGACAAAACTCCTAATTTAATGTCCTTAACCTATGAAAAATGGAAAAACTAGAAAAAATGAAGCTTCAATTTTTAATAATAAAATAATATTAAAATATTCAAAAAAATAAAAAGTTTGTAAATAAATTCTAAAAAATTACCAAAAATCCTAAATAATGTAACTAAAACAAAAATGCAAACCAAATTTCTTGAAACCTATTTAATAATTTTATATTAAATTTTAAAGTTGCTTAAAAACCCTAAAATCCTATAAAATTAAAAATAAGCTAAATTGAAAACCTAATAAGCTGTAAACCTCAAAAGTATGATTAAAAACCTAAAAATTATTTTTCCAGATTTTTAAATTACTTTTTACTATTTTTAAATGACTTTCTAAAAATTAAACTTAAAATAATCCTAATAAATTAATTAATTATGAGAAAAATAAACTTTTTGCTCAGAAAAATCAACAATCCTAATAAAAACCTAGGAAAAATGCTAAACTTGAAAAGCTAAAAGAAATAAGCTGGAAACGGCTTATTTAAAAGCTGCTGGCTAAATAAGCTATAAAACAAAACCTATTTAAATAAGTAATGAAATGAAAGGTAAACGTAAAAAGGCCATCTAGATCACTGGTTAACACGTTACTCCTTGGAACGCAAGGTCGCGTGTTCGAGTCCAGGCAGGGTGTGCCTTTTTGCTAAACTTTTTTTTTTTTTTTTTTTACTTTTAAAACACAATCCAGTAACTAATTTAAACACAAAAACTGAAACACAATTCAATTTTAACCAAGATTAAACAAGATTCAAAGCAAAACGTGCTCAGTTGAGCACTTGGTTTCTGATGAACACAAGTGACCTTTTCACTTGTGCAAAGACCAAGAGGGCTTGGTTTTTGGCTTGTTTGGTGGTGATTTTGATGGAACAAAGGCACCCTTGTACTCTTTGGAGTACAAGGAGTCAAGACAAACTCATAATCAAGCAAGTACACACAAGAATCAAGCACAAAATATCAAATCAAAGTTACTGATATACTATGCTAGGTCTGAGGGGTATTTGCTGAATCAATGTGCACACAAATGGATTTCAAAGCTCATCAATTTTCATACACTCTCACCAAATGACATATAATCAACTAACAAACCTTCTTAAACCTATTTTCTAACAGATTATCAAATTTGAAGCACCAAATTCACACAAATAAGCAGAAAGAAAGTAGTGACTGATTTTAGCTAACTTTTTCAACTTTTAAGCATGCAATTTGTTAAGAACTCTTCCAAATGAAAAACCAAACTAGCATACACCCTATAGCAACCTAATAAGTGAATTTAACAAGCTTGCAGGCAAGATTAATAGCAAAAAATACAAGTTAAACACTTATCCCAAACACTCCTTAAACTATGAAAATGAAGAATTAACAAAGCAAATCTTATCAAAACTCAATCAAACTGAATCAAACCCAAACTAACATGCATAATATCAAACAAGGAAGCAAAAACAAGCACAATAACAGTCACTTAACAAATTTCATGCAATAATTACTTAAACACATAATTTTCAGAAAAATGAAAATGGAAAAGGGGAACAATGAGTTACCTTAAGGGTCCTACATCCAGGACCCTTAGTGGTTGAAAAACCACCTCCATATAGGCTGGGGCCTATGCAGAACTTTGTTGATGGGTTGATGGAGTTTTTCTTTAACAAAAATGGATAAAAATGTTCCTTGTTTGAACCTGCTAAGAGAGAACAAGGGAGACTGTGTAAAAGCTTAAAACTTGCTCCTAGCTTATAGATTAAGCTAGAAGAAAGCTTGAGCTTGTGGGTAAGGATATGATAAGCTTAAAAATAGGAAATGTCCAAACCAATGGATATTTTAAACTTGGGTACCCACTACACCAGAACAAGCCATGGTGTTATGGACATACACAAGCTCAAATACCATCAATCCAACACAATTAATCACCATTTTAACAGGTTTGTATGAAAATTTAAGGTATAAGAAATCTTTGAAAAACAAACAGAAACTTTAAAACTTGAAAACGTTTTGCTGAAAATCAAACCAAACTCAAACAATTATAATTTAAATCAACTGAAATGTAAAGGGAACTCAATATTTCTCATCAACAACACTTAAACCATTTATATTAATTCATAAACTGGCTTTACAAAGTTTGTGAAATAGGAGAAAAATCAAGAACAGAACTATGCTAAGTCCTATATGCCTTTATATAGAGGCTACAATGTGATTCTAGAACTTAATAGAAGCTGAAAACCCTAGCAAGTGAACTTCCAGCTTTGCCCTTGGAGAATATTTGAATTTTCAGTCAAAACAAAGCCATGTGATGATCTTGGCATGTAGCTAAGATGCCAGTGATGTAGAAACAATCTAGGACGTCCATTTTGCCTTTGGGAGTAAGAAAATGTCGTGGGTTGTTGATTTGCTGCCAAATTTTTGTTTGAGAGTGAATAGTGGGACAGGGGAGGGTTGGAGAGACATGTGAGGTGATGGTGATGGGAGTTTAAGGGTGGTTTTGGGTTTAAGTGAGGGTTAATCAATGATCTGGAAATAATTACCCAAAAACCCTTTGATTTAATTGATGTTCTTGCTGGGAAAAATTAGGGTTTAAGGGTGGATTAAGGGGGTTTTAATCCGTTTGGGGTTAATGGTTTTTTAAATTAAGTGTTTGGAGGGAAGGGTTTAACTGAATAATTAAATCAGTTTATGGTGAGTGGAGAGTGACGTGGGGGAAAGAGTGAATTTGATTGGTGGAAGGGTGTGAGTGGGTGAGGTGGCAGTTTCTGAGTGGAGGGTTTAAGTTTGTTTGTCTGGCAGGTTTGCCCCCTTAGTTTTCAAACTTTATTCACTTTGTTATAAATGGCTATCAACGCCCAATTTCCCTTTAACAACTTTTGGCAAGTTGTCAAATTTGGCACAACAAGTTTTGAAACTTGTTTTAAGGACTTAAAATTGCAATTTCTTCTCCAAGGACTGATTTTGACATGTCTTCATACTTCAAGGCCTTGACTTGTTTTGTTGACTTCTTGGAGGACCAATACTGATAATTTAGATTTGTCGAGGGACTAAATTTGCCAATTCTTCAAAGTTAAGGGTCCTTTTTGTAATTTTGACAAACTTTAGGGACCAAACTTGTAATTATGAAGATACAAGGGTATAAAGTGTCAATTCTTCAAACTTGGAGGTCCATTCTTCAATATTCTTCAAGTTTTCAAGGGTTTTCTTTGGAAAATTATTCATTAGGGCTTGGTTCATCGTGCGGCTTTGTTTCCCGTGTTCGTTTTTGCTTGATTCTTGTGATCTTTTGTCATTTTCTCAATATCCGTACCTAAAATACACAAGCATATATTTGGGTATTTTGATGATATTTAACACATTTTAAGCCCAATTTGGACGATGAGACTATGTATAAAAGCAGTCTCATCAAGCATTTATTCCGAACCAGCATATATTCCGGGTCAAGCAAAAGATTCCGGATCAACACATTTTATTCAGTTATTCCGAACCAGCAATTCATCCGGAATAGTCAATATTCCGGATGAGTATGTTTATTCCGAATCAAAGTTTTTTGAGAAAATATTCCGAATCAGTTTTTTAGATATTCCGAATGAAAGTTTTTAGTTAAATTATTCCGATTAAACAAATATTCCGAATAAAGCTAATTATTCCGGATCAGTTCATTTATTCCGCATGAGCAAAAGTATTCCGCATGAACAAAAGTATTCCGAATCGCCATATGTTCCGGATGAGCATGTATTCCGAATGAGCAGTTTTTGTCATTTTATTCCGGATCAAGGAACATTCCGAATGAGCAGATTTATTCCGCATCAAGGTTATTCCGAATGAACCTTTTGTGTTATATTCCGAATCAAGCATTTTTCAGTAAAGGTTATTCTACTGTTTCTGATTTATTGTTTAATTGTTTAATTTTAATTCATGCTTTATTTTATTAACCGCTTTTAATTAATTGCTTGCTTTTAGTTTATCTTTATTTACTTCACGCATTTACCTTTTTCGTAGCTTAGAAAACCAAACCCTTTTTGTAACCAAGAACAACTATTCCACTTTGAACCGTGATCGGTTCGAGAAGACCGAGAATTAAATTGAACCCATACAAAACCAATGTATAAAATGGCGCCGCTGCCGGCTCTTCTCGTAAGGATTAACAGTTTTTTGTAAGAAACTGGCTTTTGGGATCCGTTCACCATGAACGTTACTTTTTCCTAAAAAATTTCAAAAAACCCTAAAATAATATAAAATTTACAAAAATACAAACAAATTAAAAACAGAAAAAAGCCAAAAATATTTCTTTTTTGCTTTGTTAGTTCTTTTGCAGGTGCATGCGCACTCGATCAACGTCTTATCAAGAGCCCGAGACTCTCGATAACTTAGACATGGCCGGTGTACACAACAACAATAATAATCCACCTCAAAACAACATGAATAACAACAACAATGAACCTCTACCGGACAATCGTCCTATGATCGAACTTTTGCAAGCACATGTAGAGGGAAACAACGATCCTATTGTCATACCCGCGATTGCAGCCAACAACTTTGAGCTCAAATCCGGCTTTATTCAAATGGTCTCTGCTCAACCATTCTTGGGGCGTACCATTGATGATCCTCATGACCACATCAAAAGGTTCCTTCAACTCACGAATACGGTCAAATTCAATGGTGTTCCACAAGAGGTAATCCGTTTACAACTTTTTCCTTTCTCCTTAGAGGGACAAGCCCGACATTGGCTTGCAAAGGAACCGCCACAAAGTATTCTTACGTGGACGGAATTAGAGACCAAATTCATAAACTACTTTTTTCCACCCTCTCGTACTACCGCTTTGCGGAATGAAATTATTAATTTTGAACAAAAGTACGATGAGTCTTTTAGTGAATCTTGGGACCGTTTTAAAGATCTTTTAAGAAAGTGACCACAACATGGTTTTACCAAAGTGCACCAAATTAATACTTTTTACAGTGGTTTAAGCATGAATGACCAAGATTCACTAAATAGTACCTCGGGGGGGGGGGGGGGTAATATTTTTGTTAAGAGTTCTAATGCCGCTTGGGATATTATTGAGAATAAGTCTAGAGTGCAAACCAAGAGTGTTCGGACCAATGCCGCTGGTGCTAGAACTAGTGACAACGACAAGAGACTTGACAAAATTACTTCGCTTCATGAATCGCTTGCTGCCCACACCGCTAACAACACCAAAAGCATCAACGCTCAAAACGCTCAAGTCAATGCTTGATGAGATGGCATTTATACATGATCTCATCGTTCTTTTCGGGCTTTAAATGCACTAAAATGTCATAAAATACCATATATATGCTTGTGTTTGTTTACTTGTGTATTTTAGGTATGGATATCGTGAAAAAGACAAAAGATCACAAGATACAAGGAAAAACGAACACGAGAAACGAAGCCGTGCAATGAACCGGGCCCTAATCATGGAATTTTCATCAAATACCCTTGAAGACTTGAAGACAAAACAAGATTGATCATCATCTATTGAAGAAATGACACTTAAAACCCTTGTATATTAATAATTACAAGTTTGGTCCCTTAAGTTTGTCAAAATTGCAAAAAAGTCCTTCAACTTTGAAGAAATGGCAAGAATAGTCCCTCAACAAATTCAAATTGCCAATAATGGTCCCTCAACAAGTGAAAGACTCATTGAAGACCTTTGAAGATCAACATTGTCCAAGATTAGTCCTTGAAAAATCACCAAATGACAAAAATTGCCTTTGAAACATCTTTATGGAAAGTTGGTGCCAAAAGTGTCAATTGATGGAAGATATTAACAAAGGAAAGACACATTTTAAGGCTGGAAACCTTAAAAGCCAAAAAAACCAAAAAACAAGGACCAAAAGTGACAAAGCTGAAACATTTGAAAAAAGAGGCGCCTAACACCCACACCACCCCCAATTTCGGATCAAATGAGTACTATTCATCATTCTTACCACCCCAGATTTTACCCTCACATTTACTTGGGTAAAACTCAATTAAACTCTCACACACTTAATTCACACACTCCAAAACCCTTCCCACTCCTAAAAACCTGCATCCCACTCATGTGCACCAAACCCCCAATTCCCCAATCCACCAATCACATCATTCCTTAGCCCCCAAGCTCATGACGTGGCTTAAATCAATGGACAAGATTATTTGCTTCCTCCCAAAGCAAAATAAACGTCCAAGATCAAATGAGAGGACAAAATGCACTCAAAATCACTCAAGGGCACATTTGGGATTTTCTTATGATTAGGGTTTTATGTTTTTATGCTTCTAGGATGTTCTATAGGCTCTATAAAAGGAGACCCAAGTTGTGGTGATCCCTTTGTTCCAGTTTCTAGTCTCTCACATGTAATTCCTTTTTAAAGAAATAAAAAGTTTGGTTTTTGAAATATTCAAGTGTAATTCCTTTTTTATTGTTTTTAAAAGTTTGTGTGTTGTGAGGAGATTGATTCTGAGTTCCACTTTGTTTTATGGTTAAGCAACTTTGATTTTCAAAGTTGTTTAAGGTTTTGATTTTGAGAGATTTTGGTAAAATCTTCTCAAAAGGCATTTTGGTGTTTATGGTTAATGTTATTGGTGATATAGGGTTTTAGAAAACGTATTTGGAAGGTTGGAAAGATTTTGAAAGTATTTTGGAAAGAAGAAAAAGGAAATAAAAAAATATATATATTGTTATATTATTTTGTTGTTTTCTTGTTTTGTGATTGCAATAGGTTGAAGGCTTGTTGATTTAGTTCAGCTCCAACCCGGGTTGGATTGGAGGAGGATTTTCATCCTCTAGGTTCTTGGATGTAAGAATCTAAGGTAAACTTCTTTTACCTTGAAAAAGTTCATAAAATAGCAAGTTGTATGATCTTAAGTGATTTGGTGATTAAGTGTGTTTATATTGCATGATTTGTGTTCTAGTGTGTATGTTTACATGTTAGATGCACTTGGAATCAATTTGGTAGCTTTTGTAAGCATGTTGGTATGTTAAAAGTTGGTTTTTAGATTTTAAAAGGGTGTTTGGCAACAGGTTTAAGCAGGACATCTAGATTTGTTTTGATAATTAAAAGGTGTTAGATTGCTTGTTTAGGGTTGATTAAGGTTATTAGTAAGTAGTTAATTAGTTTGGAACAAGATTTGAACAAGTTTGTTGAGTTTAAAAGGAAAAAAGGGTGTTAAAAATCTGCATATTGCTAAATTGCTTGGTTTTTCATGCATATGATTGCTTGATTTTGATTGCTAAGTGTTTTATCCTTGTGAGTTTTGACTCCTTGAGCTTCAATAAGCTCAAGGGTGCCCTTATTATCCAATATCCAACACCAAATAGCTCATTGCCAAGACCTCTTGGTCCTTTTGAAATCTGAGAAAGCTTGAACATCAGCAAAACAACCAGACACGTAACACAAATTGCGCCGCAAGACCCAAGCACTGCGGCGCAACTAAAGGTGCTGCAGAACTTGGTATTCCCGTTTCACACGTTGCGCCGCAAGACCCAAGCACTGCGGCGCAAGTCAGTGTTTTAATATTATTTTATTAATTAATTTTCAAAATTTTATTTTTCTTTATTTTTCATTTTTCTTAAGTTCTATAGCATTAAATAGGACTATTTCCATTTTTAGATTATTTTTATCACTTTTAGATTTATTTTTATAATTATTTTAAGTTTAATTAGGTTTTAATCATTTTTAATCATTTTTAGGGTTTTAAAAATAGTTTTAATAAGTTTTAATTTTTAGAAAATTACTTTTTAGTCTTATAATAATATAAGTTGAGTAATTATTCAATAAAATCATATTTTTGACATTTGAATTAATTAAATTTAATTTTAGGGCTTTAATTAGCATTTAAAATTAATTATTTAATTAATAAAAGGTTTTAAAATATCTTTGTTGAATTTTTTATCTTTATTTATATTATTTGAGATTTCTTTTTAGTCTTTTTATTTTTGATATTTTGTTTTTAGTTTTAATAAATTTTTAATTTTTGTGGTTTTTCTACGGTTTTACGTTTTCGTTTTTTACGTCATAGTGTAATTTCCAAGAAACCGTCATTCCATCTTCTCAATATTAATCTCAAAGAAATACAAGTTAATTCACAACACCATACCTCCTTGGGAAACGAATCTTTCATCTCTTTTAAGTGATTGTGGGTCATTACTTGTGGTTTTCCTAAATCACTCGTCGATACTTACCGCTCATATACGTTCTTTTTGTTTTCCTAAACAAGAGACATGTTTTTACTACATATCACTTTGGCGCCGCTGCCGGGGAGGTGTGTCGTGTCTTAATTTGGAAAATTTTGTTTTTGATATTATCCAAAATAGTATTTGTGTTAAGTGGAACTCCCTTAACACGTATTATCGGTTTTCTCGGTTTTTCTTTGTGAATATTATTAATATATTGTATTAAGTATCACAACCAAAATACAATATCTCCAAAAGTGTGAAAACACAACCTTGATTCGGGATTTCATCACTCGATCATTGTATTCGAATCTCAAACAAAAAGAAAAGGCAAAAATAGATAAATACTTTCGAGAAGCTCGATTTTGAAAGATACGAACTATAAGGTGGGTATAAGGCGGGTATTATAAAATATACCCTAAGGAAAAAGGCTCTTAAGTGCTTCGCGCCGCCTCGTTTCCCCGCTTGCTTGTGAGTATTTTGAGATTGAAGGCTAATCGAGGGTTTTGCCGCCCAAAGTATTAATACGTATACTATATTTGCTTGGTTTTCTTTGTGATTAAACCCTCGTGAACAATTTGGTTTTCACCAAAGTTCTAAAGTCATTCGAAGGCGTTCACTCCACGTGATCGTTTTCATTCCTTTGAGGCTTCTTTAATCAAGAGTTTGATTCGAGGAGAGATTTTGTAGATTGTTGTCTACGAAGATACACCAAAAACCAAAAAAATTAAATATCATCAAAAACACAAAAAATTGAAAATCCACAAAACGACCAAAAAGAATCTTCTTTGCTCACCTCCCATTCTTCGTGAAGTTTATGATCACTCGTAATCAAGCAAAACGAGCTCGTAAACGTCTTCAAAAGCAAGCCAATCAAGGATCGTTGATTGTTGAAGAACCTCCAATTGTTGAACCTATTATAGAACAAGAAGTCGTAATGGCTAATCGTACTATGATGGAGTTGCTACAAGCACCCACCGAGGGTTTTGGAGAGGCCATTGTTATTCCCGCCATCCTTGCGGAGAATTTCGAGATTAAGACGGGTTTAATGTCGATGCTACAAGCAAACAAATTTCGAGGTCACGAGAAAGACAACCCACATTACCATATTAGGAATTTCAACCGTCTCACCGCCACTAGCAAATTCAAAGATGTTCCGCATGACGCCATTAAGATGATGTTGTTTCCATATTCGTTGGATGGACCCGCTAAAATTTGGCTCGAGAAAGAACCGCCAAATTCGATTTTGACATGGGCCGATCTCGTTTCTAAGTTTGTGAACAAGTTTTTTCCACCATCGAAAACAACACACTTAAAAAATGAGATTTCACGATTTGTGCAACGTAACAATGAAAGTTTTTCAATGGCATGGGAACGATTTAAGGAGATGTTACATGAATGTCCTCACCATGATTTTTCGGAATTGCATCAAATTGATACCTTTTATAATGGGCTTAATGATCATGAACGAGATTATTTGAATGCCGCCGCGGGTGGTAATTTTTTGTGCAAGACGACAAATGAGGCTTTACAAATCATTGAGAATCGATCTAAGGTTTATAGCCCTCGTAACACACCGAGTGTTGCCAATATGGGTTCGTCATCTTCGTCACAATCGTCTCGTAGCATTAACGCCTTACATGATGAAGCTAATGAGGAAAATCGGTTTTTTGATAGATTTGCTAATCTAATGTCCCATTGGAAGGCTCAAGAAGCTTCCAATTCCGCTTCGGTTAAAGCGGTTGCTAAGAGTTGTTTATCGTGTGGAGGAGCTCATGATTTATCCGAGTGCATTACCGCGGATGGTAACACTTCGAGTGCTTATGTAGCAACGGGAACTTACAACCAAAACGGCCAAGGTTCCCGCCAAAATCAAGCTCCACCAAATCAAAATGCTAACAATTATCGAAACAACAACCAAGGTAATTACCAAGGCAACACACGCAATTACAACAAAGGGAATTATCAAAGTGGGAATGGACAAATCTCTAATCAAAACCAAAACCGTGATTTTCAAAATACTACACAAGGTTTTCAAAATGCTCACACGAAAAATTTGCAAGGAGAATTTTTGGATTATGCTAAAGCAAATGATGCTAAATTTGATAATATGCAACGTGAGATGATTAGCTTAAGGTCCAAGTTGAAAAACGAGCTTAAAAATGAACTTGCTAATGAACTTAAAACTCATGCTAATAAAATGGAAGGAAATGTCCAACGTCTTCAACAAAACCAACAAAAGATGGAATTAGGACAACATGAGATTAAGCAAGAGTTATTGAAAGCGGATGCTAGGCAATCTAAATTTGAGGACCGTATGGCTAAGATGTTCGAAGCAATCATGTGTAAGCCCTCTTCTTCGGGTGGTCTTCCTAGTGATACCATTGCAAACTCGAAGGGAGAAATGAAGGTTATTACTACACGAAGTGGTAAAACTTTCAAGGAACCAATCTCTCGTCCAAGTACTTCTACGGAGAAGGAAATCGAGAAAGAACCCGAGGTGATGGTCGAAAAGGAGCACATTACAATCCCACGAAGTACCGCTCATGCCACACCTACGGTTACACCAATACCAATTATGGAACCCGAGTTTCCAAGGCCGTTGCCTAATGACCAACCCACACCACCTTTACCTTACCCTTCGAGACGAAACAAAGAGAAAATGCAAGAACGTAACAAACAACAAATCGAGCTTTTTATTAAGATGTTTCAACAAGTTCATTTTGATGTGAGTTTAGCCGACGCGTTGTTATATATGCCTCGTTTCGCTTCCACTTTTAAAAGTATGATGAGCGATAAGGAAAAGCTTTCAAAGCTTGCTAATTGTTCTTCGGTTTATCTTAACCGCATACCGGAAAAAGTTGGTGATCCCGGAAAGTTTCTCATTCCTTGTGACATACAAGAGATGAAAGAATGTCTCGCCTTGGCCGATCTTGGTGCGAGCATTAATTTGATGCCATTTTCCATTTGGAAATCGCTTTCGCTTCCGGCTCTTATTCCTTCGAACATGTCCATCGAGATGGCCGATCATTCTACGATTATGGCATGTGGAATAGCCGAAGATGTTTTCGTGAAAGTGGGGAAGTTCTACTATCCCGTTGATTTTATAGTAGTCGACATCCCCGCGGATCCTCAAGTTCCTCTAATTTTAGGACGATCATTTTTAGATACTTCGAGATCGCTTATCGATGTTCATGCGAGAACTATCACTTTGAGATTCAACGAAGAGGAACTTGTTATAAACGCTACTCAAAACTCGAAACCTTCTCATGTTTATGCAATCGCTACCATCAATCACATTGACATCGTTGATGTGGTTTGTGATGAGTTTTCACAAGAAGTGTTAGGTTTTTCCGATAGCTCGTCAAGTGGCAATCCCACTATTTTGGATCCGATTCTTGCTAATTCCACACCAAACCTCACTCCATTCCAAGGAGGCGATTTCACTTCAAATGAAATCGACAATGAAGATGAGGTGTTGATTAGTGATGATGCTTCTATTCCACCATTTCTTCCGCCGATGGAAGTTATGAGTGTTGAACCAAAATCTTCAATCGAGGAACCGCCTATCCTTGAATTGAAAGATCTTCCTTCTCACCTTGAATATGCATTCTTGGAAGGTGATGACAAGTTGCCGGTTATTATTGCAAAAGATCTTGCTAATGATGAAAAAACCGAGCTCTTGAAAGTTCTTAAGACTCACAAAGGGGCAATTGCGTGGAAAATATCCGACATTAAGGGTATTGACCCAAAATTTTGTACTCACAAAATTTTAATGGAGGAGGACTACAAACCCGCAATTCAAAGTCAAAGAAGGGTGAATCCCAAAATTCACGATGTCATTAAAAAGGAGGTCCTTAAACTCCTTGACGCGGGAATGATTTATCCTATATCCGATAGCCCATGGGTGAGCCCAATCCATTGTGTCCCTAAAAAGGGAGGAATGACCGTTGTGCCTAATGAAAACAACGAGTTAATTCCCACTCGTGTTGTGACCGGTTGGAGGGTGTGTATTGACTACCGAAAGTTAAATGACGCCACTCGTAAAGACCACTTTCCTTTGCCCTTCATGGATCAAATGTTGGAGCGACTTGCGGGAAATGAATTCTATTGCTTTTTAGATGGTTTTTCCGGTTACTTTCAAATCCCTATCGACCCTCGTGATCAAGAGAAAACTACGTTTACGTGTCCTTATGGAACGTTCGCTTATCGTAGGATGCCTTTTGGACTTTGCAATGCACCCGGTACGTTTCAACGGTGTATGATGGCGATTTTTCACGACATGATCGAGAAGTCGATGGAAGTGTTTATGGATGACTTCTCGGTGTTTGGTAATTCGTTCACGTCATGTTTATCTAATCTCGAACAAATGTTAAAACGTTGTGAAGAAACCAATCTTGTGCTTAATTGGGAGAAATGTCATTTCATGTGCAAACAAGGAATCGTCTTAGGACATAAGGTGTCGAAGGCGGGGATTGAGGTCGATAAAGCTAAGGTAGACGTCATCGCCAAGTTACCTCATCCCAAAACCGTTAAGGGAGTTCGTAGTTTCCTAGGCCACGCGGGCTTTTATCGTCGTTTCATCAAGGACTTTTCGAAGATTTCTCGTCCTATGACACACCTTCTCGAGAAGGATGCTCCTTTTAACTTTAATGAGGATTGTGTTAAGGCTTTTGAGACTCTAAAAAGGAAACTAACCGAAGCTCCCATTCTTGTTGCTCCTAATTGGGAATTACCCTTTGAAATCATGTGCGATGCAAGTGATTATGCTATAGGGGCCGTCTTAGGGCAACGTTATGACAAGCATTTCCGTCCTATCCACTATGCTAGTAAGACGATGACCGAGGCTCAATTAAAGTACACCACAACGGAAAAGGAATTCCTTGCCGTGGTCTATGCTTTTGAGAAATTCCGACCTTATCTCGTCTTAACTAAAAGCATTGTGTATACCGACCATTCGGCTATCAAGTATCTCTTAGCTAAGCAAGATGCTAAGCCGAGATTGCTTCGTTGGATGCTCCTCCTCCAAGAATTTGATGTCACCGTGCTTGACAAAAAAGGAGCCGAGAATCTAGCGGCCGATCATCTCTCTCGTCTAGAAGATCCTCACAAAGATGTTTTCGAGAACAAGGAAATTACCGAAACATTTCCTCTTGAGACTCTCGGTGTAGTGAATTCTAAAGACACCACCCCATGGTTTGCCGACATTGCAAATTATCATGCGGGCAATTTCATAATCAAGGGTATGACGACACAACAAAAACGAAAATTCTTTCGTGACGTCAAGTTCTATTTTTGGGACGACCCTTATCTCTTTCGGATTTGTGCGGATCAACTCGTTCGACGTTGTGTGTTTGGTACCGAAGCTTCTAATATCCTTAGAGCTTGTCACGAGGGACCCACGGGTGGTCACCACGGTGCTAATCTCACGGCTAAGAAAGTGTTCGATGCCGGTTTCTTTTGGCCTTCTATCTATCGTGATGCACACGCACTTGTAAAGTCGTGTGATTCGTGCCAACGTCAAGGAAAATCGTCTCAACGTGATGAAATGCCGCAAAATATAATTCAAGTGTGTGAGATTTTCGACATATGGGGAATAGACTTTATGGGGCCGTTCCCATCGTCTCATGGCAACAAATATATCCTCGTCGCGGTGGACTACCTTTCTAAGTGGGTGGAAGCTAAGGCTTTGCCTACTAATGATGCTCGTGTGGTAGTGAAGTTTTTGAAGCAACTATTCTCTCGGTTCGGAACCCCTCGTGCTATTATAAGCGATCGTGGAACCCATTTTTGTAATGACCAATTCGAAAAGGTTCTAAAGAAATATGGGGTTACACATCGTCTTTCTACGGCTTATCACCCGCAAACGAGTGGGCAAGTCGAGGTTTCGAACCGAGCTTTGAAGAGGATTTTAGAAAGGTCGATTGGAGAAAACCGTGCTTCATGGTCCGACAAACTCGATGACGCTTTATGGGCCTTTAGGACCGCTTATAAGACACCTATCGGTTGCACTCCTTATAAGTTAGTCTATGGGAAGAATTGTCATTTGCCCATTGAATTGGAGCATAAGGCATATTGGGCCCTTAAGCATGCTAATTTTGACTTGAAGACCGCGGGAGATCACCGGAAAATACAATTGAATGAATTGGATGAATTAAGGGATAATGCTTATGAAAATTCATTAATTTTTAAAGAAAAGACTAAAAAGTTTCATGATTCAAAGATTAAAAACCGTGTTTTTAACGTTGGTGATCAAGTGTTGCTTTTTAACTCACGTCTTAAGATATTTTCCGGGAAATTGAAATCTCGTTGGTCGGGTCCGTTCACCATTACACAAGTGTTTCCATATGGGACCATTGAGCTAGCTCAAGATGATGGTCCCAATTTCAAGGTGAATGGACATAGGCTTAAGCACTACTTTGGTGGGGAAATTCCTTCAATGGTTGCCCCCGACCAAGACACCTTCCCCAATGATAATTAACATTGAGGGGATCGAGTCGAGCTCATGACTCGGTAATCAAAAACGAGGTGCCTCGTGGGGGAGATCCCATGCTTATCTTTATGCTTTATGTTCACTAATAAGGGGACTTGTACCCTTCCAACTCGTTGTCTCGTGGTTGTTTGTGATTGTGTTATCTAGATCATCATCATCGTCTACGATTGAAGACTCTCGTGTTCGTTTACGTGAGCCTCCATCGTTCGTTTGAAGAAGTTTTTCACGAATCCATGACATATCCTTTATTGTTCTAACAATTATCTTTTAGCATAATTAATAAACGGCTTTAGATATATTGTTGATCACCCTTTCCATGCTAGATCCTAAGCATTCGATTCTTCGTCTCTAGTATGGGGGTGCTCCACCTTTAGACTCGAAACATTGAGGACAATGTTTACTTTTAGTATGGGGGGGTGAATAGGTACTTGCTTTGCTACGCCCTCACGTTTTCCAACTTTCAATGTTTTGTTTTGCAAATAAGGCTAAAAATGGCCAAATTTTAAAATTTTTCTTAGTTTTCATAAGTGTTTTTAAGACACGAATGTATATTTTCCGATGGGTGGAATAAGAGTTAATTTTTGACTTGATGGGCAATTGGAGCCATTTACATTCCTTAACCCGCTCAATTCAAGTTTTGCTAGACTTTTATATAGGGAGCTTTAAAACGCGAAAGTCTTAATTCATTCGGGTTAAGAACAAGAACTTTTCGCAAGTTCCTATAATTAATTCTAGAAAGTCACTTATCAAGGGAACTATAAAATGCATTCTCTAAAACTTGAAAAAGTCCAAGAAAGTGCAAGATCCTATAGGTGGCTTGAAAACCCAAAACTTTGATTTGATATAGTCTTAATGAAAGCTAATCCAAAATTGGCTTAATTTTGACTTGCACGGCTAAGTATTCACGAGTCTCTTTAATTAGAGGTCTTTATATAGTGAAGAACGAGAAATGATAGAGTTAGACAAGTGATCATGCTAAACGTAGAACATGAAAATGTTCTTTCAAAAACTCATATGTTTTTAATTGTGGCTTTTTCTTCCCATAAGATCAATGCATTAGGAATAAAACATAATTGCAATAAGTAAGGTCGTACGGTTTGAAAGGTTACTTAGCCTCTAGCGCAAGATCGTTTAAAAGTTGCTCGGGGTTGAATAGAGTTCATAGCCAAGGCATAACTTATTGAAACGGGACGCGAAGATTGGCGATCATCCAAAAAGGCCCTAACAAGGCATGAGGAGCTCTATTTTTGCTAAAGATCCAAAGATGATGTGAAGTATCATTGTTCCAAAATCAATATGAAGGATCGAGACACACGACGAGAAGCTATTACTCCCCTAAAGAATGGAGAAAGTCTATCCAAAAAGACCCTAACAAGGTATGAGGATAAATATATCCAAGTCCGAAAAGGAGGCGGATCGTTGTATATCAAAATCCAAAGTAAAGATTGAAGAAAAATGATGAAGTCGTGGTCCTATATGAAGAATCTCTCAAAAACGTCAAGTGAAGAAATTCCAAATATATGAAGAGAAGACCATAATTTCAAGAACGTCTTCCCAAGATTTGAAGTATGAAGTACATGCCAAATATCGGTCCGAGAAAGGTCTCAAATCGTGAAACGAGTTATGCCAAGATATGAACTTAAGGAGATACACGAGAAGCCGTTTTAAAAGATTTTGTCCTTCGGCTAACTATTGATCAAATCGTGCTACTTTGCTTTCGGACTAATAACTACTCAAATAAGTCAATATGAATCACTTGTGATCCATGACAAATAGATAAAAAATGCTAGTAACCCATTTCCTTTTATAATAACTAGGATTGCGGGGAGAAAAAGTATTACACAATTTGGACGTATGAGTAGTGTTAGCATTGTGACTTGTACCAACAATGATCTTGTTTTTGCACTTAGCATGGAATGTATGACAATCAAGGATGACGAAATTTACTCTAAGGGACATTAACTTGTTTCTATTCTTAGACCCTAAAAGTCACATTTTGGGTGATGAAAATCATACATTATGTCTTTACACATCATCGTAGTATGTTGCAAGTCTTTTACTCTTCAATAAAGGTTAATAAAATTGAACTTTGGTGATGCTTAGATACTTTATTCTTAGCATTGCGTGAGGGCACGGCAATGGCTTAGTATGGGGGAGTGATGAGATGGCATTTATACATGATCTCATCGTTCTTTTCGGGCTTTAAATGCACTAAAATGTCATAAAATACCATATATATGCTTGTGTTTGTTTACTTGTGTATTTTAGGTATGGATATCGTGAAAAAGACAAAAGATCACAAGATACAAGGAAAAACGAACACGAGAAACGAAGCCGTGCAATGAACCGGGCCCTAATCATGGAATTTTCATCAAATACCCTTGAAGACTTGAAGACAAAACAAGATTGATCATCATCTATTGAAGAAATGACACTTAAAACCCTTGTATATTAATAATTACAAGTTTGGTCCCTTAAGTTTGTCAAAATTGCAAAAAAGTCCTTCAACTTTGAAGAAATGGCAAGAATAGTCCCTCAACAAATTCAAATTGCCAATAATGGTCCCTCAACAAGTGAAAGACTCATTGAAGACCTTTGAAGATCAACATTGTCCAAGATTAGTCCTTGAAAAATCACCAAATGACAAAAATTGCCTTTGAAACATCTTTATGGAAAGTTGGTGCCAAAAGTGTCAATTGATGGAAGATATTAACAAAGGAAAGACACATTTTAAGGCTGGAAACCTTAAAAGCCAAAAAAACCAAAAAACAAGGACCAAAAGTGACAAAGCTGAAACATTTGAAAAAAGAGGCGCCTAACACCCACACCACCCCCAATTTCGGATCAAATGAGTACTATTCATCATTCTTACCACCCCAGATTTTACCCTCACATTTACTTGGGTAAAACTCAATTAAACTCTCACACACTTAATTCACACACTCCAAAACCCTTCCCACTCCTAAAAACCTGCATCCCACTCATGTGCACCAAACCCCCAATTCCCCAATCCACCAATCACATCATTCCTTAGCCCCCAAGCTCATGACGTGGCTTAAATCAATGGACAAGATTATTTGCTTCCTCCCAAAGCAAAATAAACGTCCAAGATCAAATGAGAGGACAAAATGCACTCAAAATCACTCAAGGGCACATTTGGGATTTTCTTATGATTAGGGTTTTATGTTTTTATGCTTCTAGGATGTTCTATAGGCTCTATAAAAGGAGACCCAAGTTGTGGTGATCCCTTTGTTCCAGTTTCTAGTCTCTCACATGTAATTCCTTTTTAAAGAAATAAAAAGTTTGGTTTTTGAAATATTCAAGTGTAATTCCTTTTTTATTGTTTTTAAAAGTTTGTGTGTTGTGAGGAGATTGATTCTGAGTTCCACTTTGTTTTATGGTTAAGCAACTTTGATTTTCAAAGTTGTTTAAGGTTTTGATTTTGAGAGATTTTGGTAAAATCTTCTCAAAAGGCATTTTGGTGTTTATGGTTAATGTTATTGGTGATATAGGGTTTTAGAAAACGTATTTGGAAGGTTGGAAAGATTTTGAAAGTATTTTGGAAAGAAGAAAAAGGAAATAAAAAAATATATATATTGTTATATTATTTTGTTGTTTTCTTGTTTTGTGATTGCAATAGGTTGAAGGCTTGTTGATTTAGTTCAGCTCCAACCCGGGTTGGATTGGAGGAGGATTTTCATCCTCTAGGTTCTTGGATGTAAGAATCTAAGGTAAACTTCTTTTACCTTGAAAAAGTTCATAAAATAGCAAGTTGTATGATCTTAAGTGATTTGGTGATTAAGTGTGTTTATATTGCATGATTTGTGTTCTAGTGTGTATGTTTACATGTTAGATGCACTTGGAATCAATTTGGTAGCTTTTGTAAGCATGTTGGTATGTTAAAAGTTGGTTTTTAGATTTTAAAAGGGTGTTTGGCAACAGGTTTAAGCAGGACATCTAGATTTGTTTTGATAATTAAAAGGTGTTAGATTGCTTGTTTAGGGTTGATTAAGGTTATTAGTAAGTAGTTAATTAGTTTGGAACAAGATTTGAACAAGTTTGTTGAGTTTAAAAGGAAAAAAGGGTGTTAAAAATCTGCATATTGCTAAATTGCTTGGTTTTTCATGCATATGATTGCTTGATTTTGATTGCTAAGTGTTTTATCCTTGTGAGTTTTGACTCCTTGAGCTTCAATAAGCTCAAGGGTGCCCTTATTATCCAATATCCAACACCAAATAGCTCATTGCCAAGACCTCTTGGTCCTTTTGAAATCTGAGAAAGCTTGAACATCAGCAAAACAACCAGACACGTAACACAAATTGCGCCGCAAGACCCAAGCACTGCGGCGCAACTAAAGGTGCTGCAGAACTTGGTATTCCCGTTTCACACGTTGCGCCGCAAGACCCAAGCACTGCGGCGCAAGTCAGTGTTTTAATATTATTTTATTAATTAATTTTCAAAATTTTATTTTTCTTTATTTTTCATTTTTCTTAAGTTCTATAGCATTAAATAGGACTATTTCCATTTTTAGATTATTTTTATCACTTTTAGATTTATTTTTATAATTATTTTAAGTTTAATTAGGTTTTAATCATTTTTAATCATTTTTAGGGTTTTAAAAATAGTTTTAATAAGTTTTAATTTTTAGAAAATTACTTTTTAGTCTTATAATAATATAAGTTGAGTAATTATTCAATAAAATCATATTTTTGACATTTGAATTAATTAAATTTAATTTTAGGGCTTTAATTAGCATTTAAAATTAATTATTTAATTAATAAAAGGTTTTAAAATATCTTTGTTGAATTTTTTATCTTTATTTATATTATTTGAGATTTCTTTTTAGTCTTTTTATTTTTGATATTTTGTTTTTAGTTTTAATAAATTTTTAATTTTTGTGGTTTTTCTACGGTTTTACGTTTTCGTTTTTTACGTCATAGTGTAATTTCCAAGAAACCGTCATTCCATCTTCTCAATATTAATCTCAAAGAAATACAAGTTAATTCACAACACCATACCTCCTTGGGAAACGAATCTTTCATCTCTTTTAAGTGATTGTGGGTCATTACTTGTGGTTTTCCTAAATCACTCGTCGATACTTACCGCTCATATACGTTCTTTTTGTTTTCCTAAACAAGAGACGTGTTTTTACTACATATCAATGCTGTAAGCCAACCATGTGAAATATGCGGGGGTCCTCACTCTTACACTACTTGTACCTCCACCCAAGACTACCCTTGTGAGAATTTTAACGCAGCATACGGTACTTATCCTCTGGCCGGCTATCAAGCACGTCCTCAAGGAGACCGCAACTTGCTCAGCTATCGCTCAAACAACTTTCTTTCCCCGCCCGATTTTCCTCCAACCAATCAAAACCAACAACAAAACCTTAACCAAACCAATCAAAACCAACCTCGAGCACCATACCAACCACCTCAAAGACAACCATATCCACCTCAAAATCCTACTCAAGTTTACCAACCCGCTCCTTACCAACCACCTGCTTATCAGGCACCTCCTCCTACCCAACCCACCGTTTTCAACCACGAGGTCGAAACGTACATGCGGACGAATGATGTGTTGGTGAAGAATCTGCAGACCCAGATTATTAATTTGAAGGGCGACATGGTGAAACAAGGGAATGATCTTAGAGCCGATATGCGAAACTCTTTGAGTAGTCAAACGAATGACCTAAGGGACATGATGGCTGGTTTCTTCCAAGGTAATCAAACCTCTTCTTCGGGTACTCTTCCGAGTAACACCGTTGCTAATCCAAGAGGGGAGATGAAAGCAATCACCACTCGTAGTGGAAAAGGTACCAAGGAACCCGAGCTTCCTATACCTACACCGGTGATTGTGACAAAAGGAAAACGAGTCACCTACTCCTATTCCTCAACTTTCTACTTCCCCGATTCCTCCACCTCTTACTTCTACCCCTCCACCACCCAAGGATGTGAGTGATCCTATTATTCCAAAGCCTTCCTCTTCTTCTGATATACCTTATCCCTCAAGGTTGAGGAAAGAGAAGCTCAAAAGCAAGGATGATATTCAAGTTTTAAACTTTCTCAAAATGTTTAAACAATTGAATTTCAACACATCCTTCGCTGAGGCTCTCGCTCACATGCCTAAATATGCGAAGATGTTTAAAGATCTTCTTAGTGACAAGGAAAAGCTTCTTGATATTGCTAATACCCAACTTAACGAGAATTGCTCTGCAGTGCTCTTAAGGAAATTGCCAACAAAACTTGGTGATCCGGGTCGCTTCTTAATCCTTTGCAACTTCCTGGGAGTAGAGAATTGCATGACCCTAGCCGATCTAGGTGCTAGTATCAATTTAATGCCTTTAAGCGTTTGGAAGCAATTATCTCTCCCTGAGCTAGTCCCCACCAAAATGACTTTGGAATTAGCTAACCGTACGGTTGCTTATCCAATGGGGATAGCCGAAGACGTTTTTGTAGGAGTCGACAAATTCATTTTTCCCGCCGATTTCGTCGTAGTCGACTACGAGATGGATCCTCGTGTTCCATTAATCATGGGACGTCCATTCTTGAGGACCGGTCGCACTCTCATCGATGTTGAAGCCGGTGAGCTTATCATGAGAGTTGGTGACGATCAAATTGTCTTCAACATGGGTAAGATTTCTAAACAGCCTTATTCATACGAGAGTGTTAATTGTATCGACGTTCTTGATGAGGATTGTGAAGAACACTTTAATGGTTCTTGTAAAAGTAGTCGTACCTCTCCTCCCAATGTTGAGACCGTTGCCTCTGTTGCTCCATCACTAACTCCATTTGGAGAAAGTGATTTCCTTCTCACTGAATTTGAAGCAAGTTTAGGGGATGTGGATTTAAAATATGACGATTCTCCCACCGATTGGGATGAAGACATTCGTACCATTGAGAGACTTCTCAATGAGGACCATATTTCTCCACCATCTCCCAAGGATATTGCTATCGATGAACCGAATTTGAATACGCCATCCATCGAAAATCCTCCGGATTTAGAGCTTAAGGAGTTACCGTCCCATCTAAAGTACGTGTTCCTTGAAGACAAGAAGAAGTCACCCCGTCATCATCGCTAAGGACTTGAAAGAAGAAGAAAAATCTCGCCTTATCGCCGTGCTTAAAGATCATAAGAAGGCACTTGCTTGGAAAATTTCCGATATCTGTGGAATTGATCCAAACTTTTGTACACACAAAATTCTCATGGAAGATGACTTTAAACCCATAATCCAAAGCCAAAGAAGGGTTAATCCTCGAATTCATGACATCATCAAACAAGAGGTTATCAAACTTCTAGATGCCGACTTTATTGACCCTATTTCAGATTCGCCATGGGTAAGTCCCGTCCATTGTGTGCCAAAGAAAGGCGGAATAACCGTTGTTCCCAATGAACACAACGAGTTGATTCCTACTCGTCTCATTATGTAAAACCCGCATGCTTTTACCATGAATAGTGCCCTTAAGATCGTACGTCCTAGATTAAAACTTACCTTATTCTGTATTGATCACATTCACGTGCTAGTAATCAAGTAAGTACATACGTGTATAACATGATAAGTATCGTTTACGTACGAGTTCATGATAAACATTTAATAAGTATTTCACGTGAACATAATTAAATCATGATCACCATTAAAACACGAACTAAAATAATTACGTAAGTGCATATAATATAATTACAAGCGTAAATAATACGATAAACTACATGATAAAATAAACGGAAACACTTTAAACACGAACACGTTTAACCACGAACGAACACGAATCATCGGGACACGAGAAAAGGTACGGGCACCCCATGTGGGGCCCAATACCCACGGCTACAATCAAGAAATGGGCTAAGCCCATCAAGTTTACATGAAAGGGGGGTAAAGGGTAAAAACTACTTTCATTTTTCACTTTCCAAGGAAATAATCACAAAACCTAAAAAAGTTCTTCTCCCCTCCTCTCTTCCCTTTTGTAGCCGCCACCTTTAACACCACCTTAAGGGGGTGTTGGTTGATTTTGATCATAAAAACAAGTGCTAGAAACCGTGTTTGTTCATCCTCTTTCAAGCTACGTATTGGTATATCATTCTAAACCTTTCTTTTCATTTATTTTTAATCTTTAATTATTTTCATGAACATGTTATTTTTATTTTTGTGAAAACATGATAATTAAACATAGATCTAACATGTTTTGGGGTAAATTAAAATCAAAGGATGATATAAGAAGGTGTTTGTTTTGGCCGCCTAGTATAACCAACCCGAGGGGGGGGTTCGGTTTGCTTTTAGCCGCCACCACCAAGACCATTGTTGGTCTTGGTTGGTGCATGTGGGACCCACGGCAGCAAGGGGGCACAAGTACCCCGAGTTTGGCTCGGGGTACGGTGTCGAGTTCATGCCCGATTCATGGTTCGTTGGTTAAATCATGATTTATGCTACATGTTAATTTTTATGAATTATGAACTTAGGATATAAATTAATTAATAACATGAGATATTAATTAAATCATGACTTAGGTTATTTTAATTATTAATTTAGCATGATATTAATTTAACCTAAGTATTTTATGTTATAAGTTATAATTAATTAATTAATTATTTAAAACATGCCTATAATTAATTAATTTAGACATGACTTAGGTTATGTTATTAATAATAATAATACACATTTTAACCTAAGTATTTTATTCCATTTTAATTAAAACATGTTATACTTTAATTAAAATGCTTAACCTATAGTTTAATTAAAATACATGGAATAATAATTAAACTATACACTATATCATATGACTTAAGAGATAAGCTTATAAACACTTAGACTTATATGTTAGCTTATGTAACCAGCTTAATTCTAAATATGGAAACTTCTATTTATAGAAACTTAATTAAATAAGGCAACTAATCTATTAATGGAAACCTTCTATATATGGAAATCTATCTATTTCAGGCAGCTAATCTAATCATGGAAACCTTCTATATATGGAAACTTATTTAATTAAGGCAACTGATCTATTTTTGGAAACTTTCTATTTTTAGAAACTAATCTATTTTAAGCAGTAAATTCTATTTTAGGAAACTTTCTATTTTTGGAAACTTTCTATTTTTGGAAACTTTCTATTTTTGGAAACTTTCTATTTTTGGAAACTTTCTATTTTTGGTAACTTTCTAATTTTGGAAACTTTCTATTTTTGGGAACTTTCTATTTTTGGAAACTTTCTATTTTTGGAAACCTGCTATTTTTGGAAAGTTACTTATTATTACATAGTAAGTATAATAATACATGAAATACCAGTAATACTTAATCAGATTAATCAGAATACAAGATAAACACAGTTTAAGGCTTTAAACAGTAAACCATGACCTAAAACATACCAAGTAAGCTAAGATGAGACATAAAACCCAGTACGTAATCAGTGAATCGATACTTATACACGTGTGTATTCATGTAGCTTTAGTGATCCAGAAGTAGGAGTCTTTCTTCCGTTCATTCACTGGACTTGAGGTACGGATTCCCGTCCTTTCAGTATGGACATTCTTTCCTTATTAGGATTTCCCCGTATGCAGCCAAATGTTTTCCCCAGTATTTGTTTTATTTTTTTGAACTGCTTATGTTTAATTAGCATAATCTATAGCCATATACAAGCATGACCAGTTTCACCTAGTTATGGAGATACCATAACCATAACATTGGAGGCACCAATGTTATGACTTCCCCACGGCGGAGTGATTGCTCGTGGCGTCCCTTTCAGTTTTGGCCATATTATTATATCATGTGGGGCGTATGAGTGCATCCTAGTTACATGTTTTATTCAGTATTTCATGGTGAATGTGGTGTGTGCCTTGCATCCTTCACAAGGAGTTGATCCCTCCTACCCAAACCAGTATATTAATTAGAGGCATCCCCTCTAATCAGCATGATGAGGTCACCCCTCCAAGTATTCATGCACGTGACCTTTTCATGACCTATATGGGCTATGGTATATTTATGTTAAAACAGTTTTCATAAGATAAATTTAAGGCTTTTCGAACTATAAAACCAGTTTTCTTAATACTTAACCAGTTTACTCAGAACTTAGTCTTCCGCTGTTATATGTTACATGCTTATCCTATTTCATGCTATATTGTATATCCGTGCACTGAGCGTTTTGCTCAGCCGTTACTTTCCTTTCCATGTCCCAAAACGGCAGGTACCCAAGACTCGAGCATTTGGAGGACATGCATAGGATGGAAGCTGCCATAGACTTCTTCTCCTGTTTCCTTCATATATTTATGCTTGTTTAGTCTTTCATTCAGTTCATTTACTTCGTTATGTTTTGGGCTTATGTTTGGGAACCGATGTTTGATTCCGGTTTTCCCTATGGTCATGTATGTTTTACTACATATTACCTTGCATGCTTTGATGACAAGCCATAGTTACGCGTGACATTCCATTTATCAAAATGGGGTGTTACAATTATGGTATCAGAGACAAGGCTTCGACCTGTAGGCTCTAAAACTCGACCTGTGACTAGTGGGTAGTCACCAGGAGCTTCCTAAGCCAACGATTGTTATTCCACGTATTGATGTTTCAGCGCGTTGTTGTTTTAACCATTATGTTTTCAGCACCTTTTTGTTTTAGCCATGACGTTTTCAGCACCTTGTTGTTTTCACCATGATGCTTTCACTAGTATCGTCTTACTAATATGGAATGAACAACCGTCATCCATACTTAGTTATGTGTCATTGTCTATGCATGATGTTCCTCGTGAACTGTGACGATGTGGACTGACCCCAGTAGTTCATAATTTTCACCTAAAATTTTTCTGTTAAGTTTTGACAATGACTTTTAATTATTATGTTCCATGCATTCATGCATTTATATCATATGTCATCTGTTGCAGGAATTTTGACTAAGTAATGGTTGGTACAGGACTGGCCCTATTTAGTCGCATGTGCTTTTATCGAAACTTTTAACTTTGGGACCGACCCATAGGCGTCCCCTCGCCATGTCTTTTGTTTTGGAACCGACCCATAGGCGTTCCCTCGCACATATAAAGGTTTTATAAACTACATTACGCATTCATGCACTGTTTTTCTTGCATAAAATTTTTCTCATGATTTAAAATTGGCATAAAATTTTTTCATGTCCCATCATAAGTTATTATGTATTTATGTCAAGTATGCCTTCATACTGTCATGGTTAACTTCAGTTTCATGCTGATTATGTTATACACTTTTTCGTAATAGATGGTTTCATGTTTCCTCATGATAATTCCGTCTTCATGTTGATTATGTTTCACGCCTCTTTTGTTATTTACGTTGTCCTGCAAGACATTGTTAGATTTCTTGAATCATGCTTTCATGATAGTCATGGTTGGTTTTCATTGATCATGCTGTCAGGCAAATCATCGTTGAATTTTGTGTAACCACACTTTAGCGTTTCTCTATGCAACCAGAATGATGTCTATGCTAATGATGCCAGGTTATCATGATGGTTTTCCTAACCGTTTAACCGGTATACTTTCCTTAAATCATGACAAATGATCGAGGCCATACCGATCATTTCATGTGCATTCCATGTGTACCCCACGTACCGTATTTCATGTGTATTACATGTACCTTAATCCATGTGTATTCCACTTGCAATACTTCACGAGTATTCGCTAGTCGATTCTAAATCATCTCAGGCGTATGTTCACTTGCTGATATTCTACAAGATTGTCGATGCCGCTCATATCTTGGAGATGTTACTGAAGGTTGATGCTGCTGATGTTGGGAGACGCTACGAGATGCTGATGCTGATGCTGTTCACAACCTGGAGATCCTAAAAGAAGAAGACAAAGGCGTCGGAGCAAAGCAATTGGACGAGAAGATGCTTCACCATCAGACAATTCCAATCAATCATTGTCCCAAATTCATAGTTACATGTCACACGTCGTTCGGCTGTCATTTCAGCCATATGAGTGCAAACCAGTACCAGCCGGCCACTCAGCTAAATAGTTACATGAGTCACGGTCATGAGAATGACCGTCATGGAACCGACAGACAAGATGATAGTAACCACTACTATGACAGCAACTATCCTAGAAATCGCAACCGAGGCTCCGGCCACGGACATGATCAGACATACAAATGATCAGTAGTTCAACCGATCCGCCAATTCTTGCATATTAACCTAATATTGTGGTTATATTTGTTTCACATCTCGAGACACATGTCAAGACACCAGTCAAGACATATATCATGCTTATACTTCCAAGACACGAGTCAAGACACATGACTCATGTCCAATTATGGAACATTTCTAAGAAATTCAGGGTACCCTCCCAAGGTATATCCATTTTGTTGTGCCATGTATTAATCAGGCCACAAGAATTTTCGTACCATTACCGGCGTATCGTGAGAACTGTCACGTTGCCGATGTCACTTCCATTTCTTTCACCATAGTTCATATATTCATAACCATGAAGGACGCCTTTCGTATTCCCACGCATACGAAGGTTTTCCTTCAGCTTAATGATAAGATCCAAGCTGCTAACGCATTTCCTCGGACAGACACGAGATGAATTTTATCCTAATTATGTACTATGAACACCACACCATGCTATGATTCATAATTATGTACCGTAATGTTCAGGCTCCTGAATACATTCAGCTTGATTTTCCATCAGGAAAATATGTACAAATTATCTATGCTTTTCAAGCACGTGCTTTGTTAGCCATATTGCTAAAATTTTCTAGCTGTCAGTAACACACGACTACTAAGGTCCTTTTACGCATAACCAACGGATTATTCCAAAATTGTTCCTTACACTCCAGAAGAACCTTCAAGGAGAAGGACGGTACCATGAGGTTTTGTGTCTACTACCGTCGACTTAAACAAATCACCATTCATGACAGTTATTCTCCTCCACATATTGACAACATGTCCAATCAACCGTATGGTGTTAATCACTTTTCCAAGATCGAACTCACGATCATGCTGCCAACAATGACGAGTGAAAAAGCAGGACATGTCGATGACTGTTATTCGTACACGACTCGGTCATGCTAGATTTATGATTTTGAATTAGTCTCATCAATGCTCCAACCGCATTATGGACTTGATAAATTGAGTTTCCATGAACTCCTAAACAAACTCATCAGTGTTTTCATTGAGGATAACCTGATTTCCTCTAAGCCTAGAGAAGAACAGGAAGACCATATCTGCACTATGTTGCAAATTCTATGACAAGAGAAATTCTACCCTGGAATTTTTTTTTCCAATATCAATTCTGTTTGATTACAGTGACACACTGAATCACATGGGTTTCTATGGTAAATCTTACCATGACTCAGCTTATGCGTAAAGGAGAGAACAATACACTACATTAGGTGTTCTAGAAAATTATACGCTAGGAGAAGTCTAGATTCAGAGACTCAGAGTTTCGCAAACTCCTAGGTATCAAGTTCTATGAAGCAAGATACAGTTATGTTCATATCTAGGTACCTGACATACCAACAGGTTAAGATAGGACACCAACAAACTGGAATGTTTTCATCATATGAAATTGTGAATCGAAAAGGGACAAGATCTCCATGGATTTTAGTTACCAGATTTCAGCAAACTCAGAAGAAGCATGATGCTATCTGGGTTATTGTCAACAGTTTGATCAAGTCTGCAGAATCCTTACGTCCGTACGGATTTCAGAACCAACAGATTGAACGAACATGTTCCAGCCAAGGCTCATCCGATCACTTGGCAATTCCTCAGCTATCGGGTCAGACAAAGATTCGTAATTGTACTCCTAACTTACTTCACGTCTTCATTCTAATTCCACGACTTGCTTTCGCGCTCACGTTCATGACACTATTCACGTTCATGATCGTATTTTGGCTTACGATTTTATGTTCATTTCTTTTCTCGTTCTGGGAAGTTTGCAAGAACTTGTGAGACCAGACCCAAGTTTAGTATAACTCTCCATCATCAGATAGACATTTCACGTCATATTCCACGTCTCACCTTGTAGCGTTTGGCGTTACCGCCATTATATTCTATGATCACGATATGTCTCACATGTCATGTTCATTCCACGTTCCTCATATCATGATCAAGATATGTTACACGTATCATGGATCACGATATGTTTACTCATACTACACTCGCCATATCTCCACGTAGCACGTTCAAAATTTTTCACGTATCACGTTCAAAATTTTTCACGTACTACGTTTCTTTATGTCTCGCGCTTCATTTCTAATTATCAGTTAAGTCAGATGGTCTTGCATCGTAACGTTTCAGTTACCCTTGCACGTTAACTCTTATTTTTTTTTACTCGATCGAATTTAGGGGATCTACCTTCCGTTGATAACCAAGAATTTCTTCGTATTCCAAGTCAAGGTCAGGAGGACCAAGATTTATCATTAGTGTCAGGTTCTTCTGAAGGAACCGTTCCAAGAGGGAGGCCACTTGGAAACGGACAAGTTCATCCGGACTTCTTATCCATTTTTCTCTTATCGATTTGATACGTCCTTTCAGTCACGTCACGTTCCATGTCTTTTCAAGACATGTCACGTTCCACGTTCCCTTCTACCATGTCACCTTCATTTCCGTTATGTTGCATACCTTTCCAGTTTGATTCGGGTATGTTACTTCTTTCCAGCTTACGTTATCTATAATTCGGGGACGAATTATTCTTTTTAGGGGGGAAGAATTGTAAAACCCGCATGCTTTTACCATGAATAGTGCCCTTAAGATCGTACGTCCTAGATTAAAACTTACCTTATTCTGTATTGGTCACATTCACGTGCTAGTAATCAAGTAAGTACATACGTGTATAACATGATAAGTATCATTTACGTACGAGTTCATGATAAACTTTTAATAAGTATTTCACGTGAACATAATTAAATCATGATCACCATTAAAACACGAACTAAAATAATTACGTAAGTGCATATAATATAATTACAAGCGTAAATAATACGATAAACTACATGATAAAATAAACGGAAACACTTTAAACACGAACACGTTTAACCACGAACGAACACGAATCATCGGGACACGAGAAAAGGTACGGGCACCCCATGTGGGGCCCCATACCCACGGCTACAATCAAGAAATGGGCTAAGCCCATAAAGTTTACATGAAAGGGGGGTAAAGGGTAAAAACTACTTTCATTTTTCACTTTCCAAGGAAATAATCACAAAACCTAAAAAAGTTCTTCTCCCCTCCTCTCTTCCCTTTTGTAGCCGCCACCTTTAACACCACCTTAAGGGGGTGTTGGTTGATTTTGATCATAAAAACAAGTGCTAGAAACCGTGTTTGTTCATCCTCTTTCAAGCTACGTATTGGTATATCATTCTAAACCTTTCTTTTCATTTATTTTTAATCTTTAATTACTTTCATGAACATGTTATTTTTATTTTTATGAAAACATGATAATTAAACATAGATCTAACATGTTTTGGGGTAAATTAAAATCAAAGGATGATATAAGAGGGTGTTTGTTTTGGCCGCCTAGTATAACCAACCCGAGGGGGGGGTTCGGTTTGCTTTTAGCCGCCACCACCAAGACCATTGTTGGTCTTGGTTGGTGCATGTGGGACCCACGGCAGCAAGGGGGCACAAGTACCCCGAGTTTGGCTCGGGGTACGGTGTCGAGTTCATGCCCGATTCATGGTTCGTTGGTTAAATCATGATTTATGCTACATGTTAATTTTTATGAATTATGAACTTAGGATATAAATTAATTAATAACATGAGATATTAATTAAATCATGACTTAGGTTATTTTAATTATTAATTTAGCATGATATTAATTTAACCTAAGTATTTTATGTTATGAGTTATAATTAATTAATTAATTATTTAAAACATGCCTATAATTAATTAATTTAGACATGACTTAGGTTATGTTATTAATAATAATAATACACATTTTAACCTAAGTATTTTATTCCATTTTAATTAAAACATGTTATACTTTAATTAAAATGCTTAACCTATAGTTTAATTAAAATACATGGAATAATAATTAAACTATACACTATATCATATGACTTAAGAGATAAGCTTATAAACACTTAGACTTATATGTTAGCTTATGTAACCAGCTTAATTCTAAATATGGAAACTTCTATTTATAGAAACTTAATTAAATAAGGCAACTAATCTATTAATGGAAACCTTCTATATATGGAAATCTATCTATTTCAGGCAGCTAATCTAATCATGGAAACCTTCTATATATGGAAACTTATTTAATTAAGGCAGCTGATCTATTTTTGGAAACTTTCTATTTTTAGAAACTAATCTATTTTAAGCAGTAAATTCTATTTTAGGAAACTTTCTATTTTTGGAAACTTTCTATTTTTGGAAACTTTCTATTTTTGGAAACTTTCTATTTTTGGTAACTTTCTATTTTTAGAAACTTTCTATTTTTGGGAACTTTCTATTTTTGGAAACTTTCTATTTTTGGAAACCTGCTATTTTTGGAAAGTTACTTATTATTACACAGTAAGTATAATAATACATGAAATACCAGTAATACTTAATCAGATTAATCAGAATACAAGATAAACACAGTTTAAGGCTTTAAACAGTAAACCATGACCTAAAACATACCAAGTAAGCTAAGATGAGACATAAAACCCAGTACGTAATCAGTGAATCGATACTTATACACGTGTGTATTCATGTAGCTTTAGTGATCCAGAAGTAGGAGTCTTTCTTCCGTTCATTCACTGGACTTGAGGTACGGATTCCCGTCCTTTCAGTATGGACATTCTTTCCTTATTAGGATTTCCCAGTATGCAGCCAACTGTTTTCCCCAGTATTTGTTTTATTGTTTTGAACTGCTTATGTTTAATTATCATAATCTATAGCCATATACAAGCATGACCAGTTTCACCTAGTTATGGAGGTACCATAACCATAACATTGGAGGCACCAATGTTATGACTTCCCCACGGCAGAGTGATTGCTCGTGGCGTCCCTTTCAGTTTTGGCCATATTATTATATCATGTGGGGCGTATGGGTGCATCCTAGTTACATGTTTTATTCAGTATTTCATGGTGAATGTGGTGTGTGCCTTGCATCCTTCACAAGGAGTTGATCCCTCCTACCCAAACCAGTATATTAATTAGAGGCATCCCCTCTAATCAGCATGATGAGGTCACCCCTCCAAGTATTCATGCACGTGACCTTTTCATGACCTATATGGGCTATGGTATATTTATGTTAAAACAGTTTTCATAAGATAAACATAAGGCTTTTCGAACTATAAAACCAGTTTTCTTAATACTTAACCAGTTTACTCAGAACTTAGTCTTCCGCTGTTATATGTTACATGCTTATCCTATTTCATGCTATATTGTATATCCGTGCACTGAGCGTTTTGCTCAGCCGTTACTTTCCTTTCCATGTCCCAAAACGGCAGGTACCCAAGACTCAAGCATTTGGAGGACATGCATAGGATGTAAGCTGCCATAGACTTCTTCTCCTGTTTCCTTCATATATTTATGCTTGTTTAGTCTTTCATTCAGTTCATTTACTTCGTTATGTTTTGGGCTTATGTTTGGGAACCGATGTTTGATTCCGGTTTTCCCTATGGTCATGTATGTTTTACTACATATTACCTTGCATGCTTTGATGACAAGCCATAGTTACGCGTGACATTCCATTTATCAAAATGGGGTGTTACACATTACTGGGTGGAGAGTTTGTATCGACTATCGCAAACTCAATGATGCCACGAGAAAATATCACTTTCCTCTTCCTTTCATGGATCAAATGCTCGAGCGTCTAGCGGGTAATGACTATTACTGCTTTTTAGACGGTTTCTCTGGGTATTTTCAAATTCCCATCGATCCCAAAGACCAAGAGAAAACCACATTCACTTGTCCTTATGGAACATTTGCCTACAAAAGAATGCCTTTCGGCTTATGCAATGCTCCTGGGACGTTTCAAAGGTGTATGATGGCTATCTTCCATGACATGGTTGAAGAAACTATGGAAGTCTTCATGGATGATTTCTCGGTTTATGGCGATTCATTCTCTGCTTGCCTTGCCAATTTAGAACGTATGCTTAAGTGGTGTGAAGACACTCGCCTTGTTCTTAATTGGGAAAAATGCCATTTCATGGTGAAAGAGGGCATCGTGGTAGGACACAAAATCTCCAAAGCCGGTCTTGAAGTGGACCATGCTAAAGTCGATGTTATTGCAAAATTGCCTCCACCTTCAACCGTGAAGGGTGTGAGAAGTTTCCTCGGTCATGCGGGCTTCTACCGTCGATTCATCAAATATTTTTCTAAAATCGCTCGCCCGATGACCCACCTCTTGGAAAAAGATACTCCTTTTATCTTTTCCAAAGAGTGTATTGAAGCCTTCAACCTTCTTAAGGATAAGCTAACTAAGGCATCGGTCTTGGTTACCCCTAATTGGGAGCTACCCTTTGAGTTGATGTGCGATGCTAGAGACTTTGCTATTGGAGCGGTTTTGGGCCAAAGAGTGAACAAACACTTCCAACCGATCCATTACGCTAGCAAGACAATGACAGAGGCTCAATTGCATTACACGACAACCGAAAAAGAGCTTTTAGCTGTTGTCTATGCTTTTGAAAAGTTCCACCCCTATCTTGTCCTTTCTACCACCATCGTGTATACCGATCATTCTGCGTTGAAGTACTTGTTAACTAAACAAGATTCTAAACCAAGACTTCTTCGCTGGGTTTTACTACTTCAAGAATTTAAAATCGAAATTCGTGATAAGAAGGGAGATGAAAACCTAGCCGCGGATAATCTCAATAGACTTGAGGATCCTTATCAAGGGGATCATCCGAACAAATAGATCAATGACTCTTTTTCCCTTGAAACCTTAATTTCTATCAACTCGAATTTTGATGAAACCCCGTGGTTTGCGGACATTGCATACTACTTGGCGGGTGGAATTCTCATTGACGGGTTAACATCCCAACAAAAGAAAAAGTTCTTTAAAGACATTAAGACTTACTTTTGGGATGAACCGTATCTCTTCAAACAATGTGCTGATTTGATTATTCGCCGATGTGTTGATGGACCGGCAGCTTTAGACATTCTCGAAGCTTGCCACAAAGGACCCACCGGTGGTCACTTTGGTCCCAACTTCACTGCAAAGAAAGTGTTTGACTCGGGATTTTATTCGCCCACCATTTATCGTGATGCTCACGAGATGGTTAAACATTGTGATGCTAGCCAACGACAAGGCAAGATCACACATAAAGATGAGATGCCTCAATATTTCACACAAGAATGTGAAATCTTTGATGTATGGGGCATCGACTTTATGGGGCCATTCCCTTCCTCTAAAGGAAACAAATACATCCTTGTAGCCGTTGACTACGTTTCTAAATTGGTTGAAGCCAAAGCTTTACCCACTAACGACGCAAGGGTGGTTTGTAACTTTTTGAAGTCGCTATTTTCTAGATTCGATGTGCCTCGTGCCATTATTAGTGATCGCGGGACTCATTTTTGCAATGATCAATTCGCATGAGTCATGGCTAAGTATGGTGTCAATCATCGTCTTTCCACCACATACCACCCACAAACAATGGCCAGGCTGAAATATCTAACCGAGGGTTAAAGCAAATTCTTGAACGAACCGTGGGAGAGCATCGTGCCTCATGGGCCGATAAACTTGATGATGCTCTGTGGGCTTTTCGTACCGCTTACAAGACTCTGATTGGTTGTACACCATATCGTCTCGTGTACGGGAAAGCATGCCACCTCCCTATTAAGTTGGAGCACAAGGCTTACTAGGCCTTGAAGTAGGCTAATTTCGACATCAATAAAGCCGGTGACCTACGCAAAATCCAACTCAATAAGCTTCATGAACTCCGGAATGAGGCTTATGAAAATTCCTTGATCTATAAGGAAAGGACTAAGCTCATTCACGACTCTAAGATTAAAAACCGAGAGTTCCAAGTTGGAGACAAAGTTTTACTCTTCAACTCTCGGTTGAAAATCTTTTCGGGCAAGCTGAAATCTCGTTGGTCCGGCCCATTCACCATTGCCCAAAATTTTCCATATGGTACTCTCGAGCTCGCTCAACCTAATGGACCTAATTTTAAGGTGAATGGCCAACGAGTGAAGTTGTACTTTGGTGAGGACATCTCTCATGAGATGATTCCATCCCTCACCATGTTTCCTATGAACTAGTTTTGGGCCGAGTCAGGCTCGTGACTCGGTTATCAAAAAATAAGCGCTCCTCGGGAGGCAACCCGAGTATCTTTACTTTTCTGTTTTACCTCCTAAGTGTAGGGGGACCTGTATAGGTTGTCTGTGTTTGTGTGGTGATGTGATTACAGGGATGAATGAACTTTTGGAACCTTTGACGAACCGCGCTCCTGTGTTATCCGAAATCCGGTTCTATCTCTCAACTATCGTGATTCAATTTTCTTCATTCTCACATTTGAAATTGATCACTGTGGTCGTCTCTTCCTTAGCTTGATTTAACCAACGTGCACAATGTCATAAGTGTAGGGGAGACTTTTCCCACATGCTTAAACATTGAGGACAATGTTTATATTAAGTGTAGGGGGACTTCTATAGAAGTTTTAAGTGTACTATTCCATTAAAATGCCTTCATTTAACCGGAAAATCATCTTTTTCAGCATTTTTCAATTTTTTAATTAACTTTGGCCATATAGTCGTAATTTTTAAATTTTTATCGTTGCCTTCATATGTATATATCCCACAATTAAGTCAAAAGTATTAATAAAGTGGTGTAGCTAGTTTTGAAGTCTTTGACATATTAGGCCCGTTGCGATTATTTTGACTCAACCCGAATAGATTTATCCAAGTTTATTCTAGCAAGTATCCTTAACCATGTAGACCTTAATTGGTTTATCAGGCTAAGCATCCACGAGTCTCATTACTTGAGATTTAAAATTTTGGAGAACGAGAAATGATAGAGCCAATTATAAGTCGGTATTCTTGCACAAGAACACTTGGTGTGATTATAAGCCTATTCTCCCATCGCTTGCTAATAATTTATCTGCAATAAGTAAGGTCGTACGATTTTATTGAATAACTTAGCTTCTAGCCCAAGATCGTTTAAAAGTTGCTCGGTAATGATAAGAGTTCATAGCCAAGGCATAACTAATGAAGCGGGGCGCGAAGATTGGCGAGTCCGAAAAGGCCCTAACAAGGCATGAGGATTTAATTTTATTGCTAAAGATCCAAGGTGATGTGAAAAGCATTATTCCCAAAATCAATATGAAGGATCAAGATTCACGATGAAAAGCAAATCAACTCCCATAAAGATCATGGAGAAGTCTATCCGAAAAGACCCTAACAAGGTATGAGGATAAATAGATCCAAGTCCGAAAAGGAGGCGGATCGTTGTATCTCAAAATCCCAATTAACGACTGAAGAAATAATGATGAAGTCGTGGTCAACAAAGTTGGAGTATCCCTCAAAAGTCTCTAAGTGAAGAAACTCTATTAACGAAGAGAAAACCATTATCTCAAGAACGTCTCTCAAGATATGAAGTATGAAGTACATGCCAAATATCGGCCCGAGAAAGGTCTCAAATCGTGAAGCGAGTTATGCCAAGATATGAACTTTTTGATATCCCGAGAAGTAGTTTTAAGAGATTTCGTCCTTTAGCTAACTATTAATCAAATCGTCCTACCTTGCTTTCAGCATAAATAAACTATCTCAATAAGTCCAAAAATGCATCTTCATGATCATTCTAAGACAAAAATAAATATAAGAGATACACCTAGGAATAAGGGAGTTTAAGAATATAATTAAGCCATGTGTGTAAGTGTTTGATTTGCTAACTTATAATAACAATGATCTCGTTTTTAAGCTTAGTTTGGGGAACGTAAAACTTGAGGGTGATAAATCTTCGCAGCACCGAAGCCCTAATGTAAGTCTTAGATCTCTTTGCAAGTTATTTCCATATAGCTATTTTCAAGTGAAAATGGTTTTCTATCCCTTTTGTTTCATTCAAGCTTTTATGTATCTCTTTAGTAGTAGTAGTTATTGTTAATAAGGCCAAGGTTGATTGATTATGAGAAAAGTGTAAATTTGCTTTATCGCTAAGCATTGCATGAGGGCATGACAATGGTTAAGTGTAGGGGATTTGATAGGTGTGAAAACACCCATCCTTTTACCACTTATTTCTTGCTAAAACAAGACCAAAACGCGTATTTAATATCATTTGTTTGGAATTATGCGTGGTTTGTGTGTTTGTTGTGTTTTCAGAGCCAACCGGATAAATATTGAAGAAAACATGGGATTGCACGGGTTTTATCGAAGAAAAAGACTCAAGACGAAGTCTATTGTCCAAGAGATGCAAAAGATTTGAAGTCAATGGGCCTATTTGAAGATTTATCGAAGAAAAGGACCAAATATGGAAGATTTACATATGTCGAAAGAACTCAAGTCTATTAAACGAAGAAATTAAAAGACAAGTTGAATTTATTCGTCGACAAATCCCGAATCAGAATCGAAAACGTCAACTTTGTTGAAAAGACGAGAAGACGAAAAGAAAGGAAGAAAGCCCACTCACCAACCAACTTGAAGACCTATAAATAGGATCCCTTCCCACACAATTAGACTAGTTTTTTTAATTTTTCATTTCCAGTTTTTTCCTTTCTTGTTTCGTAGGGTAACCAACACCATTAAGGTGTTGGTGATTTTTCATTTAGTTGATTCACAAATCTTGTAAGTTTTAATCCTTTCTTTTGTTTACTTAACCTTAATCAATCAATATAATCTTTCCTTTAATCTTGTTCATCTTTCTCTTTTTCATTCAAAGTCTTAAGTTCTTATTTCGTTGATTTTAATCTTTAAAAGTAAGTGGGTTTTGTGTTTTTGTTGATTTGATTTGATGTTTACCATTAGTAGATGATTAGTGGTTAAATTAGTTTAAGTTTTGGTTAAAAACTTGGTTGACTTTGGTTAAATTCGTCTTCTTATATTGTTACTGTTCTTCGAGTTCTTCAAATCCCCAGATTCCGAATGAAGCCCTATGTTCCGAATCAAGGGTTTTAGCAAGAGATTCCGAACCAGCAATTTAGTCAAATATTCCGGATCAGTGTCTTCATTCGGAATAATTAATATTCTGGGTGAAGCATTTATTCCGAACAAGCATATATTCCGGGTCAAGCAAAAGATTCCGGATCAGCGGATTTTATTCAGTTATTCCGAACCAGCAATTCATCCGGAATAATCAATATTCCGGATGAGTATGTTTATTCCGAATCAAAGGTTTTTTGAGAAAATATTCCGAATCAGTTTTTTAGATATTCCGAATGAAAGTTTTTAGTTAAATTATTTCAAGTAAACAAATATTCCGAATAAAGCTAATTATTTCGGATCAGTTCATTTATTCCGCATGAGCAAAAGTATTCCGCATGAACAAAAGTATTCTAAATCGCCATATGTTCCGGATGAGCATGTATTCCGAATGAGCAGTTTTGTCATTTTATTCCGGATCAAGGAACATTCCGAATGAGCAGATTTATTCCGCATCAAGGTTATTCCGAATGAACCTTTTGTGTTATATTCCGAATCAAGCATTCTTCAGTAAAGGTTATTCTACTGTTTCTGATTTATTGTTTAATTGTTTAATTTTAATTCATGCTTTATTTTATTAACTGCTTTTAATTAATTGCTTGCTTTTAGTTTATCTTTATTTACTTCACGCATTTACCTTTTTAGTAGCTTAGACAACCAAACCCCTTTTTGTAACCAAGAACAACTATTCCACTTTGAACCGTGATCGATTCGAGAAGATAGCGAGAATTAAATTGAACCCATACAAAACCAATGTATCAGCAATACACCGTGTTGAGGGGCGTTCCGGTCCTTGACACGTGTATCGATCAAACAAAATAAAGCAAGAATAGATAAATACTTCCAATAAGCAACAATTCGAAGAATACAAACAATTAAGTGAATAGAAAGGCGATGTGCTATAAAATGCCATCTAAGGGTCAATAGGTACTTAAGTGCTTCGCGCCACCTAACCCCCCGTTCACTTGTGAGTATTCAGGAAGGCTTCATTGGGGGTCTTGCACCCAAGTATTACATACGTATATTATTATTTTCTTGTGGATATTTCATATTTAAATTCGAAGGGGATAATCCTTTTCTCTTCAAAGTCACACGAGAGCTTCTCTCTCATTCCTCGTATTGAGTTACATGCTCACTCGCGGGCGTGCACAAATACCGATTGGTGTACAACCCCTTCCTCCGAAAAGGAAGAAAAAGAGAAAGAGTAGGAACACCACCGTCTATCAAGCCGATCACGAGAATCGTGCTTTGATTCATCCACAACAAGAAGCCATGGCCGGAGTTGATACTCGTTCTTTGATGGAGCAATTGCAATCCAATGTTCACGGATATGCCGATGCTATCAAGATACCCGATATTCCCGCAAATACATTTGAGCTAAAAACATACATGATTAACTTGGTTTCAAACACACCTTTTTATGGAAACAAGAATGATAATCCTCATGATCACCTTAAGAGATTTCTTGCTCTTTGCAACACCATTAAGTACAATTGAGTTCCCCATGATGCCATTAAGTTGATATTGGTGCAATTTTCACTAGAGGGTCCGGCTAAGCATTGGTTAGATACACAACCACCCGAGAGTATTACCACATGGGATGGTTTCACTACCAAGTTTTTGAACAAGTTCTTTCCCCCATCTAAGACCACGGCTTTGAGGAACTTAATTATAGGCTTTCAACAAAAACCTAGTCAAACATTTAGTGATGCTTGGGAGGAGTATAGAGAGTTATTGAGGAGATGCCCTAACCATGGATTGGATGAAGTTCACCAAATCAATACTTTCTACAATGGCCTTAAACCTCATCTCCAAGACTCACTCAATGCTTCCGCGGGAGGAAATATTCTTCTTAAATCCATTCAAGAGGCTTGGGATATTATTGAGACCAAAGCAATGGTACAAACAAACACTCAATTTGAAGAAAGGGTTCATCTTATCTAAAACAATTCTCAAACACTTTGTGATAATCAATTCCTCAAGAGTCACCAAGAGATAATTCAAAAGATAAATAGGGATCATGAGATGAGTTTTAAGGCACATCAAGAATTGATCCAAGCTATTAAGAGCCTTTCATTGAACAATTCTACAAATGATGTGCATGCCATTACCCTTTCATGTGAGACTTGTGGAGGTCCTCATTCCTATCAACAATGTGATAAGGTGCAAAATTATCAAGGGGAGTGTTATGCTTATCAAGAGGAACATCGTGAACATTTAAAGCCAAATATCAATCCCAATAACCTTTCTTACAAGTCTCAAAATTACCTTACTCCATAGGGATTCCCACCCCAACCACCCACCCAACTTCAACAAAATCCTCCTCAATTGTTACAAAGGAATCAAGGTCCAAGACCACATTACCAAGGGAATAACTACAAGGCACCTAACAATTTTCAACATCAAGGAAATAACTTTTATCCACCACATCAAGGATTTAATCAACCACTTCCACCCTTCCGAATTCAAGGATTTTCTCAAATTCCCAATCAAGGTTACCCTCAATCTCAAAATCAAGGATATGGGCTACAAGAGACTCATGAGTATGTTGAGAAGAGAATTCGTGAAAGTGAAAAGAGAATGAATGACCAAATGAAACTTGCAATGGATGCACAAACCAATAGGCTTTTAATGGCATTCAATCAAAGACCACAAGGAGCTTTACCATCTAACACACAAGCAAACCCAAGGGCAAATGTCAATGCTATTACAACAAGAAGTGGAAAGTCAACAAAGGATCCTTCACCTCCTAAACCTCCTATTGTTAAACCCACTTTTGTTCCTCCATGTGACAAGCCTTCTACATGTACTTCACCACCTCAAAATGCTCCCATTCAATCAAACACACCTTCTCAACCTATTACCACTTCTCCTTTACCTTCCATAACTCCCAATGAAGAAGCTATCAAAGACAAATCTTCCACTACAACACCTACACCTAAACCAACTCTTCCTTATCCTTCAAGATTGAAAAAGGACAAGTTAACGAACAAGGATGATATCCAAGTCTCAAATTTCTTAAGAATGTTCAAGCAACTCAACATAAACATCTCCTTTACGAAAGCTCTTGCTTACATGCCAAAATTTGCTAAGATGTTCAAGGATTTACTCTCCAACAAGGAAAAATTGGTTGATTTGCCCAACACATCCCTTAATGAAAATTGTTCCGCCGTGTTACTTAAACCTTACCAACAAAACTTGGAGATCCGGGGCGCTTATTGATACATTGTAATTTTCCCGGTGTGGAAAATTGCATGGCTTTGGCGGATCTAGGGGCAAGCATAAACCTCATGCCTTTATCATTTTGGAAAAAACTCTCTCTTCCCGAGCTCACTCCCACTAGGATGACACTTGAGTTAGCCAAACGAACCATAGCTTACCCCGTAGGTATCACGGAGGATGTGTTTGTAGGTGTGGATAAGTTTACATTTCCGGCCGACTTTATAGTGGTTGATTATGACATGGATCCTAGAGTTCCTTTGATTTTTGGTAGACCGTTTTTGAGAACGGGTCGTACTTTGATAGATGTGGCGGAGGGAGAATTAGTTATGCGAGTAGAGGATGAGAAAGTGGTGTTTAAGTTAGGAAAAGTTTGTGATAAGAAAGAGTTAAGGAGTCTAAACCTTGTGAGACTATTAACATAGTTGATGTGCTAGATGAGGTGTGTGATGAGCACTTTCATGACGCTTGCAAGAGTACTAGTGAGGATATGACCCATGTTGAAACCGTGGCCTCAATTACTCCCTCCTTAACACCTTTTGGAGAGAGTGATTTCCTCTTGGAGGAATTTGAGTCCAACTTTCTTGGTGATGATGATTCTCCCATCAATTAGGAAGAAGATATTCTTACTATCCAAAAGTTGCTCAATGAGGACCCTATTCCTTCCCCCATTCCACAAGAAGTTACTAATGATGATCCTTCCATAGTAAAACCTTCCATAGAGAGTCCACCTCCAATTGAACTTAAGGACCTTCTATCCCACCTAGAGTATGCTTTCTTAGAGGGCAAAGACCAATTACCCGTGATCATTGCTAAAGAGTTGAAAGAGGATGAGAAGGAGAAACTCATTGAAGTCCTTAAGAAACACAAGAAATCCTTAGCATGGAAAATATCTGACATAAGGGGAATTGATCCACATTTTTGTACACACAAAATCCTTATGGAGGATGATTACAAACCCGCCATTCAAAGTCAACGAAGGGTTAACCCAAAAATCCATGAGGTCATTAAAAAGGAAGTGATCAAACTCCTTGATGCGGGCATGATTTACCCCATTTCCGACTCTCTATGGGTTAGCCCGGTACATTGTGTTCCAAAAAAGGGTGGAATCACCGTAGTACCTAATGAGAACAATGAGCTTATTCCTACGAGACTTGTTACCGGTTGGAGAGTTTGTATTGACTATAGGAAGCTCAATGAGGCTACTAGGAAAGACCACTTCCCATTACCTTTTATGGACCAAATGGTTGAATGCTTAGCGGGAAATGAGTACTATTGCTTTCTTGATGGCTTTTCGGGTTATTTCCAAATACCCATTGACCCTAAGGATCAAGAAAAGACCACATTCACTTGTCCCTACGGTACATTTGCTTACAAGAGGATGCCTTTTGGCTTATGTAATGCACCGGGGACGTTTCAAAGGTTCATGATGGCAATTTTCCATGATATGATAGAGCAAACAATGGAGGTTTTGATGGATGACTTTTCCGTCTTTGGAGATTCATTTACCTCATGTCTCACCAATTTAGAACGAATGCTTAAGCGTTGTGAGGAAACACGTTTAGTTCTTAATTGGGAGAAATGTCACTTTATGGTGAAAGAGGGAATTGTTTTGGGTCACAAAATATCCAATAAGGGATTAGAAGTGGATCGAGCTAAAATTGATGTGATTGCTAAGCTTCCCCCACCCACTACGGTTAAAGGTGTAAGGAGTTTCTTAGGTCATGCGGGGTTTTATAGGCGCTTCATACAAGATTTTTCTAAGATAGCTAGACCGATGACTCACCTCTTGGAAAAATAGGCTCCTTTCATTTTCAACCAAGAGTGTTTGGAATCTTTTGAGACTCTTAAGGAGAAATTGACAAAGGCTCCCGTTTTGGTTTCTCCAAATTGGGAATTACCTTTTGAGCTTATGTGTGACGCTAGTGATTATGCGGTGGGGGGGGGGGGGGGGCGTCTTAGGACAAAGAGTGAATAAACATTTTCAACCTATACACTATGCGAGTAAAACCATGACCGGTGCACAACTTCATTATACTACCACGGAAAAAGAGTTGCTTGCTATAGTCTATGCTTTTGAGAAATTTAGACCATACCTAAGGTTATCCAAAACCATAGTGTATACGAATCATTCCGCTCTCAAGTATCTCATGACAAAGCAAGATGATAAGCCTAGGCTTTTGAGATGGGTTTTGTTGCTTCAAGAGTTTAAGATAGAAATTCGAGATAAGAAAGGAGCCGAGAATTTAGCGGCGGATCACTTGAGTAGACTTGAGCATCCTTTTCAAGGAGATTTTCCTAATAAAGAAATCAATGAATCCTTTTCATTAGAGGAGCTCATGTCTACATCTTCCCAAGAGGATGCCACCCCTTGGTTTGCGGATATAGCAAACTATCTTGTGGGGAATATGCTTATAGAGGGTCTTACTTTCCAACAAAAGAAGAAATTTCTTAAGGAAGTTAAGTACTACTTTTGGGATGAACCTTATCTTTTTAGGCAATGTGCGGACCAAATCATTAGACGGTGTGTAGATGGGCCCGAGGCATTTAAAATTTTAGAAGCTTGTCATAAAGGACCTACGGGTGGACATTTTGGGCCCAACTATACCGCCAAGAAAGTCTTTGATTCGGGTTACTATTGGCCTTCCATTTACAAAGATGCCCAAGAGATGGTGAAATTTTGTGATGTATGTCAAAGACAAGGAAAAATTACGCAACGTGATGAGATGCCAAAAAATTTTATTCAAGAGTGTGAGATTTTTGATGTATGGGGCATAGATTTTATAAGACCTTTTCCATCTTCTAAGGGAAACAAGTATATACTTGTAGCGGTGGATTATGTGTCCAAATGGGTTGAGGCTACAGCCTTACCTACCAATGATGCTAGAGTTCTTGTGAAGTTCTTGAAGCAATTGTTTGCTCGATTTGGTGTACCTCGGGCCATCATAAGTGATCGTGGTACGCACTTTTGTAATGATCAATTCACGAGAGTTATGAAGAAATATGGAGTTAATCATAGACTTTCTACCGCGTATCACCCTCAAACCAATGGTCAAACCGAGGTCACAAATCGTGGTTTAAAGAGAATTTTAGAGAGAACGGTGGGAGAGCATCGAGCTTCTTGGTCGGATAAGCTTGATGATGCTTTGTGGGCTTTTAGGACGGCTTTTAAGACACCAATTGGTTGTACCCCTTATAGGCTTGTCTATGGAAAATCATGCCACCTCCCATTCGAGTTAGAACACAAGGCATCTTGGGCTCTCAAGTGGGCCAACTTTGATTTAAACCAAGCCGGTTTACATAGGAAAGATCAACTTAATGAGATGGATGAATTGAGAGCCAATGCCTATGAGAATTCTTTGCTTTACAAGGAAAAGACTAAGAAATTACATGATGCTAAGATCAAGAACCGTGAGTTTAAAGTTGGAGAGCCGGTTCTCCTCTTTAATTCAAGGTTGAAACTTTTTGCGGGCAAGCTTAAGTCGAGATGGTCCGGTCCATTCACTATTGCTCAAGTGTTTCCATATGGAACTATTGAGTTGTCACAACCCGATGGTCCAAATTTTAAAGTGAATGGTCACCGTGTGAAACATTATTTTGGGGAGGACATTTCCGTTGAAATGGTCCAAGAGATCCCCATTTTCCCAATGAATTAATTCATTGAGGGAAGAGTCGAGCTAGAGACTCCTTAACTCAAGCATCGTATAACTAGGTTTAGAGTGTTGTAGGTTAGAAATAAGGGTATAGAGAGTTGAGGTTAAGTGTAGGGGAGACCTTCTTTTGTCTTCATGTTGTTTGTAGGGTTGCTCACTCATTTCATGGCTTGGAGCTTATGGAGGAGGCCCTTGTATCCGGTTCACTTCGTGACTATTGTGATCTTTCATAGACACCTTGTGCTTTAAAAATGAATTCACTATAGTTGATCTTTCCTTAACTTGGGTTAAGCAAAGTCTATTCATTGTCATAAGTGTAAGGGAAGTTTTGATACTTCCATGCTCTTAAACATTAAGGACAATGTTTAGCTTAAGTGAAGGGGGTCTTCTATCGAAGTGACCTTACCTAGAACTTGTCATTGACCTTCATGATAAATTGGAAAATTAATTTTTCAAACATTTTTCAAGTTTTTGATCTACTCTGGCCACCAAAAATATGCATTCATAATTTTTGAATTAATCATTTTTCATTTGCATAACACATTTGCATTGTATATATTTCTTCTTTTATTTTTCATCAAAAGTTGGAAAAAGGAAAAAAAATATAATAAAAACATGGTTTAACAAATTTAGACTTCTTTGACATATTAGGCCCGCCATGGATATTTTGACTCAACCCGAGTTTGCTTATCTAAGCACTCTCTAGCTAGTATCCTTAACCATGTAGTCCTTCATTGGTCTATTAGGCTAAGCATCTACTAGTCTCATTATTTGAGATTATAAATTTGTGGAGAATGGGAAATGATAGAGTTGAAGTAAGTATAAAAGGGCTAGATAAACTTCATGATAATTACTTGTGGCTAAACCTTTCTCTTCTTTACCTCTAATTTCTTCGCATGTATATATGTTAATAAATAATGAAGAACGGTTTTAATTGGTTTGTAATCTCTTATGCATTTTTGTCTAATCATTCATGGTTGATATAAGTACGTCTTAAGATTCTAAGTTAGAACGTTTTATGTGTACTAGACTTATGTCATGCTTAATACTTAGCGGGTGTTTTCCTTTTATTCTTTTCAAATTTCTTTGTGAGGAATAAAGAAAAATAAGAGCGGCTTAAAAAAAATGAGTGGCTAGAAAAAAAGAAAAAAAAATAAAAAATAATTATACAAGACTCCCAAGAGGGGCAGTGAAGTGTTAATTATAGTAACTATTAGATTCCAATATTACCTTGACGGGTTTCGGGGATTTAATAGTTGCTCCAATCCAATATTACCTTGACGGGTTGCGGGGTTGAAGATCCAAAGTCTCAAAAAGACGACGGATGTAAATTATTGCGTGAGTTTTATTTATCTTTCCTTAGCGAGTGCGTAGCTACTTATTAATGCATGACATGAGGATTTTACACATAAGGCGAACGACTTATTACTCTTGAAACGGACTTATATTAATTGTGAGCGATTTTTCAAGTAATGGATGAGAGGATTGCTTAGGATTAAAACCGTGCTTCCTTATTTTTGGATTTTGCATTTCTTATACTTCACGCTTGAAATAATGACAAATTTGCCCAAAAGCAATTTGCTCAACTAATAACCGGTTCCACATTTAATTGTCATGAATAAGTTGATGCACTTTTTACTTGTGAATGCAATGATCCTATTTTTAAGCTTGGTATGGGGAAAGTGAAACTTGAGGGTGATAAGTGTCCATGGTACCAAAGCCCTAATCCAAGTCATTGAGTCTTTATGAGTTATTTCCATAAAAACCATTTCAAAAAAATACAAAAAGATGTAAATAGAATTGCTTTTCTTTGCATTGCATTGTATAAATTCAAAATCATGCATCATATAACATATCATAGTGTAGAAACATTCTATAATGGCCAAGGTGGGTTAATTATGAGAAAAGTGTAACTTGGTGCTTTAAAATGCTGCATTGCATGAGGTCATGGTAATGGTCAAGTGTAGGGGATTTGATATGAGTAAAAACTCATATCAATTAATCAACAAATCACCCTAAAACACATAGCAAATACCTAACTTTTGTGCTATAAAGCAGTATTATGTGGTATGTTTTGTGTTTGTGCTTAAATAGGTAACAAGGATACAATTTCAAGCAAACAAGAAGAAAATCAAGCTAATTTGGATGAAAAAGACAAAGAAGGATCAAGAGTGACAAGACTTCAAAGACAAAGGACCTATCTTGACAACATTCCAAAGATGAAGGACCAAAAGTGTAAATTTGTAAAAATCAAGATCAAAGTCAAATCTGGTCAACCATCAAGTCAACCAAGTCAAAGGATCAAATCAAGCAAGAATGCAAGTGGAAGGATCATTTATGCCAAAGAAATGAAGATTCTAGCTTAAAACACAAAAATGCCAAGTACAAGGACTATTTCAGCCATTTTTGGAAAGTTATTATGTGCTTGATCCGTGTTTAATAGCCTGGACCAATCAGAACGAAGGAATCAATTCACACGGATTGCCACATCTCCCACTCACAGCCGACATATTAAATGAGCCAAATCTCAACAGTGCTCCCCACTTTCTCTCTTTCTAGCCAATCAGAACAAGCCACTCAATAATCATTTTATCCAAATTGGATAGCAATCCGTGTGATTCCCTCTCATCCAACCACAACGTGCCACGTGGCTATCTTCTTCAACAACATCACCAGGATCGGGATTGAGCTAGATTTCGTTTCAGAAGTTGATATAAACACCAAAGTTGCTCAAAATCAAGCAAAGAATTCATCCCAACAACTCAATTAAGCTGAAAATAATTCAATCAAAAATCCCCAAAGTTGTTCATCACCTGCAAATATCAATTAATCAACTGAGGACACGTGGAAGATTCCTATTGGCTTGGACACGTCAACCATCCCCAACAAACTCCCAATTCGTTCTATAAATACACCAGTAGCTCTCATTTGCATAGTTAGTTAGTGTGTGAAATTTTCACACACATTTTCATTTTCTCCCAATTCAGTTAGATTTTAGCATAACAACTTAAGAGATTGACAACCTCTTGAGTCTGTTATTAGTTGTAACCAATTTACCTGCTTTGTAACCAACTCAATTCGATAAATCAAATTTCACCTTCATCTTCTTCGTCTACTGTTCATACATTGCATCCTGTTATTCTGTTGATGATTTAGCTTGTTATGATCACCAATGTATCATAATTAGCTATTGTGAAGATTTGTAGCTTTGTTCCTGCTTTGTTCATTCCAGTTCAAGCTTTGGTAGATTTTGAAGAATTTGAGTTCATTAATGGAGATTAAGCTGTTGAAGGTTGTTGATTAGTTGATTGTTGATAGTTTCTAGTGCTAAGGTGGTGGTTTAGCACTAGCTAGAAAGCTCAGTGCTTCTCTACGCCATCAATGGAGGCCTATGCTTTTAGGTGCTCATTTTCTGCATTTTTGTTCCACTAAAATGTTGTTTGCATGCTAAATTCCTAGCATAGAACTTGTTTGTTGCATGATCAAATGTGTTTGGCTGTTATTGAGTTGATTTGGATGTTTGAGTAGCTTAAGTGTAGTATAGAACTTGTTTCATAGCTTAATTCTCATTCTTGTTTGTTTAATTTTAGTAGAATTAGCTTACTAGTCCATTGTGAGTTAAAGTTTGTTACATAGTTCAAGATTAGCTTCTTTTCATCACAATTTGGTAGTTAAACTTAGCTTACTATCACTCTTAGATCAGATTAGACTCTTGCCTAATTTTCCTTCATAAAAGTTCTATTAAAATCTGTAACCAGTGTTTGGCATTAAGCTTTAGGGTGTGATTTAGTGTTGAATTTTTGTAGAATCTTGCTTAATCTGGGTCATTTAGCTATAACATACATAGTCCAATAGTTTTAAGTCATTTTCTAGTCAAAACTATAGTAAAAAAGGCAAATAGCATAAAAAAAGGTTTTGGGTCATATTGTGCTTAACCTGTTTTCAGAAAGCAGTGATTTTCAAATCATTGTCATTTCTTTAATTCTTAATGAATTTACTTGAAACCAGTTTTTAACTATCACACAACATATGAAGTTTTAGCTTGTAGCTAGAGATTCTACAATATCTAGTATAGAGTGAGTAATAAGCAGTTGATTAAGCTCTGGAGCAAATTGCATTTTCTGTAATAAAACCTTGGTCTGTTTTTCCATTCCAGCTTTTCTACTTCATAAACCTAGCAATTTTCTTTCACCAATCTCTTTAGAAAGTGCTCTTGGTTAAGTTATGAGAATTTCAGATTTTTGGAATTTTGGTCAACGAAAGTCAAATAAGCTCTTTTCTAGCTTAATTTCAATTTCTGAATTCATTACTGGACCATTTTGGATAAGACAAGACATCCCCTGTTTCTTTTGAGCTTTTTGTTGCAAGAAAAGTAGGTTGTGCACGTTTGGCTTATTAGCTAGCTTAACTTTGGCTTATTGAGAATAGCTTATTTGAGTTCTACTTAGTTTCAGCTTATTTCCTTTTACAATTCTAGCTAGAATCGAATTTTAAATCTTTTGCAATTTCTTTGAGCTTATTTGGTTAAGATTTGAGCTTATACGAGCTTATTAATGTTCCTAGCCCGTTTTTGTTAAAAGACTTTTGGAAATTGCACTTAAGTCCCTAGGTTGTTAATCAGTTACATTTTTGGCTAATATTTCCTAATAAGTAGGGTTTGTTAGGATTAGTCCCTGCATTTCCAGTTTAGTTTAAAATTGGACGTAGAATATCCAAATACCTTTACCAACCAAAAACAATCATAAACCCGATCTTGTTAGGACTTTCAATTTGTTAAGAACTGAGAAAACGAACTTCAATTATACACAATTTCAAAACGATACCTTGATACAAGACCTAATGGTGATGCCTTGAGGAAATGTATTACTCATGGAACATATATATTTAAGAAGATCTCAATTCCTCCAAGAGCAGCCACAGATACTTCTGATCTAATACCCGCAAGTGAACGTGATGAAACAAGAGCCGATCTCACACCTGAAAATTGTGCTTGGCATGATGAGGAGAAGGAAGCCATCTATATGGTTTTAAGTGGGATTGGAGATGATATTTACTCCACGGTTGATGCATGCCCTACAACACATGAAATGTAGACTGCGATTGAACGCTTGCAACAAGGAGAATCACTCAACAAACAAGATGTCAAAACAAACTTGTTTTGGAATTTTGGCAAGTTTACTTCAAGGGATGGAGAATCAATTGATTCATACTACTCCAGGTTCTATAAAATGATGAATGACATGACAAGAAATAATCTGCAAGTCTCCACCATGCAAGTCAATGTTCAATTTCTTCAACAACTTCAACCAGAGTGGACACGGTTCGTCACTTTAGAGAAACAACAAGAAAAGTTAGACGAGGTCTCATATCATCGACTCTTTGATATCTTGAAGCAATTTCAAAATGAAGCAAATGAGATTCGAGCTGAACGTGTTGCCAAGACGGCTAATCCACTTGCTTTAGTGACTACCACACAACATGTTCAAGATCATCACTCTCGTGCTCCTAAGCCATACTCCACTACATTATCTTCACCACAATATTCCACATCATCTAAGTCTTCATCATCCACAAGATCTTGAGGTAAAGTTCCAAGAGCACTATCCCCACCATCTGAGTCATCATCTAAAGAAGCTAGTGATGAAGACCAAGCTCAAAAGAACCAAGAGATGAAACAACAAATTGCTTTCATAATGAAGACTTACAAGAAAATCTACAAACCTACCAACAACAATCTTCGTACATCATCTAACACAAAGAACCGATATGTTGAGAGTCCTCCAAGGTATGACACACGTCGACGTGGTGAAAGTCCTTCTAGGTATGATCGACATAATCCAACGCATGTTGAGGGATCTGCAAGGTATGATTGACAAACTGCCAAGTATGATACTCAGAGGATTGCTGCTGGTACTGGGAATAGGGAAACTGTTGGAGGTCAAGTGGTTCAGCAAAGTGGGATTCAATGTTTTAATTGCCAAGGTTATGGGCATATGGCAAAGGAATGCAGTAAGCCGAAAAGGGTTAGAGACTCCAGCTATCACAAGGAAAAGATGCTGCTATGCAAGAAGATGGAAGCAGGGGTTAAATTGTCAGCTGAGGAAGGAGCAATGCTTGATGACACTGATGATGAAGATTCTGATCAAGAACTCGATGCACATTACTCGTACATGGCAAAGGTTGAAGAAGTTCTCAAAGTCACTGAAGATGACAATGGCCCTATCTTTGACACTGAGCCAATCGATAAGGTACACACTACTGATGAATATAATGTGTTTGGTGATATTCATGAGCATAGTGATCTACCCAATGCCATTAATGACACGTGTATGATGGAAACGGTTGATAGCAATACCACACCCGATTCATCAGACATGTGCAATAATGAGTCTGAGGATGATCAACATGCAAATGAGTATGATGAAGAGGAACGTATTGCGCTTGCTAATTTAATTGCTACTTTACAAAAATATGTCACTGAAAATAAAAAGAGTCAAAAGAAATTAAAGAAGGCAAATGCTACGCTCACTCAAAATTTTGAAGAATGCAAAGCTGCTCTTATCAAATCTACTGAGATGACTGAAAGCTATAGAGATGAGCTCCTTCAGAAAACCAAAGAGCTTGAGGGGTACAAGAGTAGTGCATTAAAATGTCAAAAGTACGATTTTGAAAACAAATATAATACAACTCTTGAGTTATTAGCCAAAGAGAAACGTCAATATAATGTTTTCTTAATGGATGAACATCAAAAAACGTACCTTGCCAATACCAAAGTTAATGAACTTGAACAAAAGCTCTCTATGACCACTACCGATTCTGCTAAAATTCTCGAGGATCAGAAACAAGAGGTAGATGCGTTAAAACAAGACTTCAAAAGTAGATATGATAAAGAAACCGAAAAAGTAACAAAACTAGAAGAACAAGTCGAATTTTTGAAAAAAGTTGTTTATAAAACGCATGATTCTATTCAATCCGTAAGAATGTTAGCACCTCCGTCCATGTTTAAGGGTCAAGCTAGCTTTGCAAGTCCTGAGTACCTTGCCAAAGCTCAAGCTGCGAACCAGTGTCTTTATCTTGATGAGACTGAAAGGATCGATCTTGATTGCATGCCTATTAGTGCCGATAGTGAAGAGACTGCCCTTTGGGATGATGATAGTCAACCTCTTGTCAATAAGGAGTTTGTAAAACCATATAATTATGCTTATGAGAATAGTCTTTATGGTCTTTTCAACAAACAAACTCAGAAAACTCGTGAGGAAGTGTTTCTAAAATGCAAACAAAAGAGAATTCAATGGAAGAAAGCATTTGCCCCTAAGAAATCTAATGTTTACAAATACATAAACTACCTCCCTCTGGATGAATCTAAAAGCAAGAGTAGGAAAACATTAGGTATTCTTAAACACCACATAGATAATGTTAAATCTATTGTTGAAAGAGATTGGGCAAAACGTGAAAATGCTGAGTGGCAACGCCCGATTCCTCAAGATATTACCTTGCTTGTGAAAGAACTCTTAATTCCAAACACGACGTTGATTAAAGAAACTGTTCTTCAACTTGAGGAGTTCATTCGGACTGAAATGTATGATGATTTAAAATACGTTGAATCTCTTGAGAAACACATTGATGATCTTCAAATGGAGAAGTTTGATTTTTTAGATGAATATGATTTACTCTTGCAAGAATGCGTTTCTAAAGATGTTATGTGTGCTTATTTTACATCTTGTGCTGATATTGATGAATATTCCAATGTTTCATGAAAATATCTTGATAAGATCAAAGAATGTGAACGTCTTGAAATTGAGCTTTCGAAACGTAAAGAAAATGTTGATAAAAAGGCTTTTGAGTTACTTCAACACAAAACTGATTTCCTTCAAAAACATTGTCATTCTCTTGAACTTGCTTTGCAAAAAGACGTTGGTAGTTTTCCACATGATAATAAATTGCAAGAAAAACTTTCCCAAATATTTTGAGAAATGAATGAACAGAATTTGGAAATTAAAGGATTGAAAGCTCAGTTACAAGACAGGGACAGAGCGATAGCAGAGTTGCAGAAACTCGTTGCTAAAGTAGGTGGGAAAGTCGTGGAACCTAGCATTAAGCAACATGTTGTTAGACAACCCAATGCCTCTAAAGTGAATAGATCTTCTATCTTGGGAAAACCATCTGCTTTATCAAATTCCTCGTTTGCAAAACCTATGTTTGCCCCCAAGATGGATGGAAAGGAAAGGTTACCACATAATCAACCCATAAGGAATACTATAGCAACAAGCGTTAAGCACAATAATGTGATTAAACCAGGGATGTATAGAATGCCCACTAAGCCCACAAACAAAGTTACTCAATCTCCTTAGACTTCTAGAAACACTAATATTCGTGTGTCTTCTACTACAGGAATAGTTTCCACTACTAGTGTTAGCCGGCCTCAGCTTAAGCGCACTCAAGTAAATGATAAGGTCTGGAAACACAAGAATCAAGGAAAGATGAAGAAAGTAGAAGAACACCCTAGGAATTTGAATGTTTTTAAGAATAAAAAGTCTGTAATCGCATGTAATGACGATTTGAATGCTTTGAATGATTTGAATGCTATGAATGTGAAATTTGTTTATGTCAAATGTGGAAAGTGTGCTAATGCTAATCATTCTATGTGTGCTATGAATAAAGTCAGAGGCGTAGATACTAGAACTAAGAAGCAAGTTGCAATGCCTATTAGAGCTAGTAAACCCAAACGCAAAGTGAACCATTCTGGTGCAACCCCCACTAAGAAAAGTAATGGATCAGACTCCACCACTAAGAACCCTAGAAGCAAAATTAAGGAATTATATGAGTCTGCTAGCAAGTCTTGGAAATGGTGGTTTGCTAATCAATGTCCTTCAGGATATAAATAGATGCCGAAAGCTAGGACAAAAAATGTGAAAACGAGTGTTAGTTTGCCTTTAAATGTTGATAAGGACACTAATGATTCTACTATCACAACTACTGTGGTATCCAATTTAGCAAATGCTCCATCGTGTTCTAACTCTTCTACAGGTGATACAAATAATTCTCTTCATACTGGACTCTGGATGCACGAAGCACATGACGGGAAATCTCAAGCTTCTAATTAACTTCGTAGAGAAGTTCCTGGGTACGGTCTGATTTGGAAATGATCAATTTGCACCGATCCTAGGATATTGAGATTTGGTTCAGTGGAATATTACAATCAAAAGGGTATACTACGTTGAAGGGCTCAATCACAATCTTTTCTCGGTTGGTCAATTCTGTGATGCGGATTTAGAGGTTGCTTTCAGAAAGAAGACATGTTTAGTTCGTGATTATGATGGGAATGACTTACTTACCGATACACGGGGTACTGATCTTTACACAATTTCACTTCAAGACACAACTTCATCAACTCCAATTTGCTTCATGGCTAAAGCTTCAATGACTCAGGCATGGTTATGGCATCAACGTTTATCTCATCTTAATTTTGATACCATCAACTTGCTTTCTAAGAAAGATATTGTGAGAGGCCTTCCAAGTTTGAAATTTATCAAAGATCATCTGTGTTCTTCTTGTGAGCTTTGTAAAGCTAAACGAAGTAGCTTTAAAACAAAGACTACACCAAGCTCTAAAGGACGGTTAGATCTTCTTCACATGGATCTGTGTGGTCCTATGTGTGTTCATAGTATCAATGGAAAGAAATATATTCTGGTAATTGTCGATGATTACTCAAGGTACACATGGACTCACTTCTTGAGGTCCAAGGATGAAACACCCGAAGTTCTCATCAGCTTTCTTAAACTGATACAACGTGGTCTTCAAGCTCAAGTGAAAGTGGTTCGTACTGACAGAGGTACAGAATTTTTGAATTCAAAACTGAGAAACTATTTTGAAGCCGATGGAATTGAACATGAAACATCTATTGCTCGAACACCCGAAAAAACGGCGTTGTTGAAAGACGAAACCGTACTTTAGTTGAGGATGCTCGAACATTATTATCCGCTTCAAAACTTCCACTATACTTTTGGGTCGAAGCCGTATCAACCGCATGCTACACACAAAACCGCTCCTTAATTATCCCAAGACACGAAAAGACACCATATCACATAATTCATGATCGAAAACCTTCACTCAAACACCTTCATGTTTTTGGATGTACTTGTTACATTATTCGAGAAGGTGAAAATTTGGATAAGCTGAAAGAGAAAGGTGATGCATGTATTCTTGTGGGATATGCAACTCAGTCTAAGGGATATAGAGTATACACCAAGAGAACAAAATTGATTGTCGAGACATTCACATTCGATTTGATGAATTACAAGAAATGGCACTTGAACAAAACAGTTTGAGTCCCGATCCACAACGACAAACGACTTTCGTTCACAACCGCACGGAACTCGGAACTCAAGACCATAGCAATGAACCGTCAAGTTCAACGCTGGTTCCAGAAAATGTTCCTAAAGCTGATATGACAGTCGACATGACAATTGAAGAGTTGGAAATGTTATATGGACCAATGTATGATGAATATTTCACGGGGAGAAACAAGTTGTATCGAAGTCTTCCGCTGTCACTCATGATAAGAATGATGATACCGATCATCGTCAACAACTAGATACAACTTCATCTACTTTAACATGGGTTGCTGCAGATTTACCTCCTCAGAATATCACTTCAACAATCGATCCTACAACATCCACAACTACTGTAACACCCCATTTTGATAAATGGAATGTCACGCGTAATTATGGCGTGTCATCAAAGCATGCAAGGTAATATGTAGTAAAACATACATGACCAAAGGGAAAACCGGAATCAAACATCGGTTCCCAAACATAAGCCCAAAACATAACAAAGTAAATGAACTGAATGAAAGACTAAACAAGCATAAATATATGAAGGAAACAGGAGAAGAAGTCTATGGCAGCTTCCATCCTATGCATGTCCTCCAAATGCTCGAGTCTTGGGTACCTGCCGTTTTGGGACATGGAAAGGAAAGTAACGGCTGAGCAAAACGCTCAGTGCACGGATATACAATATAGCATGAAATAGGATAAGCATGTAACATATAACAGCGGAAGACTAAGTTCTGAGTAAACTGGTTAAGTATCAAGAAAACTGGTTTTATAGTTTGAAAAGCCTTATGTTTATCTTGTGAAAACTGTTTTAACATATATATACCATAGCCCATATAGGTCATGAAAAGGTCACGTGCATGAATACTTGGAGGGGTGACCTCATCATGCTGATTAGAGGGGATGCCTCTAATCAATATACTGGTTTGGGTAGGAGGGATCAACTCCTTGTGAAGGGTGCAAGGCACACACCACATTCACCATGATAAACTGAATAAAACATGTAACTAGGATGCACCCATACGCCCCACCTGATATAATAATATGGCCAAAACTGAAAAGGGACGCCATGAGCAATCACTCCGCCGTGGGGAAGTCATAACATTGGTGCCTCCAATGTTATGGTTATGGTACCTCCATAACTAGGTGAAACTGGTCATGCTTGTATATGGCTATAGATTATGCTAATTAAACATTAGCAGTTCAAAACAATAAAACAAATACTGGGAAAACAGTTGGCTGCATACGGGGAAATCCTAATAAGGAAAGAATGTCCATACTGAAAGGACGGGAATCCGTACCTCAAGTCCAGTGAATGAACGGAAGAAAGACTCCTACTTCTGGATCACTAATGCTACATGAATACACACGTGTATAAGTATCGATTCACTGATTACGTACTGGGTTTTATGTCTCATTTTAGCTGACTTGGTATGTTTTAGGTCATGGTTCACTGTTTAAAGCCTTAAACTGTGTTTATCTTGTATTCTGATTAATCCGTTTAAGTATTACTGGTATTTCATGTATTATTATACTTACTGTGTAATAATAAGTAACTTTCCAAAAATAGCAGGTTTCTAAAAATAGAAAGTTTCCAAAAATAGAAAGTTTCCAAAAATAGAAAGTTTCCAAAAATAGAAAGTTTCCAAAAATAGAAAGTTACCAAAAATAGAAAGTTTCCAAAAATAGAAAGTTTCCAAAAATAGAAACTTTCCAAAAATAGAAAGTTTCCAAAAATAGAATTTACTGCTTAAAATAGATTAGTTTCTAAAAATAGAAAGTTTCCAAAAATAGATCAGCTGCCTTAATTAAATAAGTTTCCATATATAGAAGGTTTCCATGATTAGATTAGCTGCCTGAAATAGATAAATTTCCATATATAGAAGGTTTCCATTAATAGATTAGTTGCCTTATTTAATTATGTTTCTATAAATAGAAGTTTCCATATTTAGAATTAAGCTGGTTACATAAGCTAACATATAAGTCTAAGTGTTTATAAGCTTGTTTCTTAAGTCAATAAGATATAGTATATAGTTTAATTATTATTTCATGTATTTTAATTAAACTATAGGTTAAGCATTTTAATTAAAGTATAACATGTTTTAATTAAAATGAAATGAAGTACTTAGGTTAAAATATGTATTATTATTATTAATAATATAACCTAAGTCATGTCTAAATTAATTAATTATAGGCATGTTTTAAATAATTAATTAATTATAACTTATAACATAAAATACTTAGGTTAAATTAATATCATGCTAAATTAATAATTAGAATAACCTAAGTCATGGTTTAATTAATATCTCATGTTATTAATTAATTTATATCCTAAGTTCATGATTCATAAAATTAACATGTAACATAGATCATGATTTAACCAACGAACCGTGAACCGGGCATGAAATCGACACCGTACCCCGAACCAAATCGGGGTTCCCCTTGGTTCCTTGCTGCCGTGGGACCCACACCACCAAACCGGGACCACATGGTCTCGGTGGTGGTTTCTAGGCCAAGCTGTGACCCCCTTAGGGCACGGTCTAGGCGTCGGCTAAACCAAACACCCGTAAAACACCCTTTTGATTTTACCCTTTAACCAAATACATGTTTATTTTATGTTTTTAATTAGGTTTTAAAAACATCATGTTCTTAATTAATTTTACCAAATTAAATCAAAAGAAATAATTAAAAAGAAAGGTTAAAAAGGTATACCGAATGTGTGGATCAATAGAGGATGAACAAACACTAACACTTGTACAATATCCATGATCAAAATCAACAAGAACACCTCCTTTTTGATGATTATAGGTGGCGGCCACAATGGAAGCAAGGAAGGAGGAGGAAAAACTTTTAGGGTTTTATTTATTTTCTATAAAATGTGATAATGAATGACTTTTTCCCCTTAACCCCCTTGTTTAGTAAAATGATGGGCTAGGCCCATTTCTTGTCCCTAATTTCATGGTTCATGGGGCCCACATGGGGTAACCCAAATGTTTTTCGTGTCTAAATAATAAGTGTGTTCTCGTGTTCGTTCGTGGTTAAACGTGTTCGTGTTTAAAGTGTTTCTGTTTATTTTATCATGTAGTTTATCGTATTCTTAACGCTCGTAATTATATTATATGTATTTACGTAATTATTTTAGTTCGTGTTTTAAAATGGTGATCATGATTTAATTATGTTCACGTGAAATATCCATTAACTGTTTATCATGAGTTCGTACGTAATCGATACTTATCATGTCATACACGTATGTACTTACTTGATTAATAGCACATGAATGTGATCAATACTGAATAAGGTAAGTTTTAATCTAGGACGTACGATCTTAAGGGCACTATTCATGGTAAAAGCATGCGGGTTTTACAATTCTTCCCCCCTAAAAAGAATAATTCGTCCCCGAATTATAGATAAAGTAACTGGAAGCGAAACATACCCGAATCAAACTGGAAAGGTATGCAAAATAACAGAAATGAAGGTGACATGGTAGAAGGGAACGTGGAACGTGACATGTCTTGAAAAGACATGGAACGTGACATGACTGAAAGGACATATCTAAACGATAAAAGAAAAGTGGATAAGAAGTCCGGATGAACTTGTCCGTTTCCAAGTGGCCTCCCTGTTGGAACGGTTCCTTCAGGAGATCCTGACACTAATGATAAATCTTGGTCCTCCTGACCTTGACTTAGAATACGAAGAAATTCTTGGTTATCAACGGAAGGTAGATCCCCTAAATTCGATCGTGGAAAATAAGAGTTAACGTGCAAGGGTAACTGAAACGTTACGATGCAAGACAATCTGACTTAACTGATAATTGGAAACGATGCGCGAGACATAAAGAAACGTAGTACGTGAAAAATTTGAACGTGATACGTGAAAAAATTTTAAACGTGCTACGTGGAGATATGGCGAGTGTAGTATAAGTAAACATATCGTGATCCATGATACGTGTAACCTATTTTGATCATGATATGAGGAACGTGGAATGAACATGACATGTGAGACATATCATGATCATATAATATAATGGCGGTGACGCCAAACGCTATCTGATGATGGAGAGTTATACTAAACTTGGGTCTGGTCTCACAAGTTCTTGCAAACTTCCCAGAATGAGAAAATAAATGAACGTAAAATCGTAAGCCAAAATACGATCATGAACGTGAATAGTGTCATGAACGTGAGCGCGAAAGCAAGTCGTGGAATTAGAATGAAGACATGAAGTAAGTTAGGAGTACAATTACGAATCTTTGTCTGACCCGATAGCTGAGGGATTGCCAAGCGATCGGATGAGCCATGGCTGGAACATGTTCGTTCAATCTGTTGGTTCTGAAATCCGTACGGATGTAAGGATTCTGCAGACTTGATCAAACTGTTGACAATAACCCAGATAGCATCATACTTCTTTTGAGTTTGCTGAAATCTGGTAACTAAAATCCATGGAGATCTTGTCCCTTTTCGATTCACAATTTCATATGATGAAAACATCCCAGTTTGTTGGTGTCCTATCTTAACCTGTTGGTATGTCAGGTACCTAGATATGAACGTAACTGTATCTTGCTTCGTAGAACTTGATACCTAGGAGTTTGCGAAATTCTGAGTCTCTGAATCTAGACTTCTCCTAGCGTATAATTTTCTAGAACACCTAATGTAGTGTAGGGTTCTCTCCTTTACGCATAAGCTGAGTCATGGTAAGATTAACCATAGAAACCCATGTGATTCAGTGTGTCACTGTAATCAAACAGAATTGATATTGGAAAAATTCCAGGGTAGAATTTCTCTTGTCATAGAATTTGCAACATAGTGTAGATATGGTCTTCCTGTTCTTCTCTAGGCTTAGAGGAAATCAGGTTATCCTCAAAGAAAATGCTGATGAATTTGTTTAGGAGTTCATGGAAACTCAATTTATTAAGTCCATAATGCGGTTGGAGCATTGATGAGACTAATTCAAAATCATAAATCTAGCATGACCGAGTCGTGTACGAATAGCAGTCATGGACATGTCCTGCTTTTTCACTTGTCACTGTTGGCAGCATGATCGTAAGTTCGATCTTGTAAAAGTGATTAACACCATACGGTTGATTGGACATGTTGTCAATATGTGGAGGAGAATAACTGTCATGATTGGTGATCTGTTTAAGTCGACGGTAGTCGACACATAATCTCATGGTACCATCCTTCTCCTTGAAGGTTCTTCTGGAGTGTAAGGAACAATTTGGAATAATCCGTTGGTTATGCGTAAAAGGACCTTAGTAGTCGTGTGTTACTGACAGCTAGAAAATTTTAGCAATTATGGCTAACAAAGCACGTGCTTGAAAAGCATAGATAATTTGTACAGATTTTCCTGATGGAAAATCAAGCTGAATGTATTCAGGAGCCTGAACATTACTGTACATAATTATGAATCATAGCATGGTGTGGTGTTCATAGTACATAATTAGGATAAAATTCATCTCGTGTCTGTCCGAGGAAATGCATTAGCAGCTTGGATCTTATCATTAAGCTGAAGGAAAACCTTCGTATGCGTGGGAATAGAAAGGCGTCCTTCATGGTTATGAATATATGAACTATGGTGAAAGAAATGAAAGTGACATCGGCAACGTGACGGTTGTCACTGATGCGCCGATAATGGTATTGAAATTCTTGTGGCCTGATTAATACATGGCACAACAACATAGATATACCCTTGGAGGGTACCCTGAATTTCTTAGAAATGTTCCATAATTAGACGTGAGTCATGTGTCTTGGCTCGTGTCTTGAGAAATGTAAGCGTGACATATGTCTTGACTGGTATCTTGACATGTGTCCTCAGAAAGTATACGTGAGACATGTGTCTTGACTGATGTCTTGACATGTGTCTCGAGATGTCAAACAATTAGAACTACGAATATTAGGTTAATATGCCAGAATTGGCGGCTCGGTTGGACTACTGATCATTTGTATGTCTGATCACGTCCGTGGCCGGAGCCTCGGTTGCGATTTCTAGGATAGTTGCTGTCATAGTAGTGGTTACTATCATCTTGTCTGTCGGTTCCATGACGGTCATTCTCATGACCGTGACTCAAGTAACTATTCAACTGGGTGGCCGGCTGGTACTGGTTTGCACTCATATGGCTGAAATGACAGCCGAACGACGTGTGACATGTAACTATGAATTTGGGACAATGATTGATGGGAATTTTCTGATGGTGAAGCATCTTCTCGTCCAATTGCTTTGCTCCGACGCCTTTGTCTTCGTCTTTTAGGATCTCCAGGTTGTGAACAGCATCAGCATCAGCATCTCGTAGCGTCTCCCAACATCAGCAGCATCAACCTTCAGTAACATCTCCAAGCTATGAGCGGCATCGATAATCTTGTAGAATATCAGCAAGTGAACATACGCCTAAGATGATTTAGAATCGACTAGCGAATACTCGTGAAGTATTGCAAGTGGAATACACATGGATTAAGGTACATGTAATACACATGAAATACGGTACGTGGAGTACACATGGAATGCACATGAAATGATCGGTATGGGCTCGATCATTTGTCATGATTTAAGGAAAGTAAACCGGTTAAACGGTTAGGAAAACCTTCATGATAACCTGGCAGTATTAGCATAGACATCATTCTGGTTGCATAGAGAAACGCTAAAGTGTGGTTACACAAAATTCAACGATGATTTGCCTGACATCATGATCAATGGAAACCAACCATGACTATCATGAAAGCATGATTCAAGAAATCTGACCGAGGAAATGCATTAGCAGCTTGGATCTTATCATTAAGCTGAAGGAAAACCTTCGTATGCGTGGGAATAGAAAGGCGTCCTTCATGGTTATGAATATATGAACTATGGTGAAAGAAATGAAAGTGACATCGGCAACGTGACGGTTGTCACTGATGCGCCGATAATGGTATTGAAATTCTTGTGGCCTGATTAATACATGGCACAACAACATAGATATACCCTTGGAGGGTACCCTGAATTTCTTAGAAATGTTCCATAATTAGACGTGAGTCATGTGTCTTGGCTCGTGTCTTGAGAAATGTAAGCGTGACATATGTCTTGACTGGTATCTTGACATGTGTCCTCAGAAAGTATACGTGAGACATGTGTCTTGACTGATGTCTTGACATGTGTCTCGAGATGTCAAACAATTAGAACTACGAATATTAGGTTAATATGCTAGAATTGGCGGCTCGGTTGGACTACTGATCATTTGTATGTCTGATCACGTCCGTGGCCGGAGCCTCGGTTGCGATTTCTAGGATAGTTGCTGTCATAGTAGTGGTTACTATCATCTTGTCTGTCGGTTCCATGACGGTCATTCTCATGACCGTGACTCAAGTAACTATTCAACTGGGTGGCCGGCTGGTACTGGTTTGCACTCATATGGCTGAAATGACAGCCGAACGACGTGTGACATGTAACTATGAATTTGGGACAATGATTGATGGGAATTTTCTGATGGTGAAGCATCTTCTCGTCCAATTGCTTTGCTCCGACGCCTTTGTCTTCGTCTTTTAGGATCTCCAGGTTGTGAACAGCATCAGCATCAGCATCTCGTAGCGTCTCCCAACATCAGCAGCATCAACCTTCAGTAACATCTCCAAGCTATGAGCGGCATCGATAATCTTGTAGAATATCAGCAAGTGAACATACGCCTGAGATGATTTAGAATCGACTAGCGAATACTCGTGAAGTATTGCAAGTGGAATACACATGGATTAAGGTACATGTAATACACATGAAATACGGTACGTGGAGTACACATGGAATGCACATGAAATGATCGGTATGGGCTCGATCATTTGTCATGATTTAAGGAAAGTAAACCGGTTAAACGGTTAGGAAAACCTTCATGATAACCTGGCAGTATTAGCATAGACATCATTCTGGTTGCATAGAGAAACGCTAAAGTGTGGTTACACAAAATTCAACGATGATTTGCCTGACATCATGATCAATGGAAACCAACCATGACTATCATGAAAGCATGATTCAAGAAATCTGACAATGTCTTGCAGGACAACGTAAATAACAAAAGAGGCGTGAAACATAATCAACATGAAGACGGAATTATCATGAGGAAACATGAAACCATCTATTACGAAGAAGTGTATAACATAATCAGCATGAAACTGAAGTTAACCATGACAGTATGAAGGCATACTTGACATAAAAACATAATAACTTATGATGGGACATGAAAAATTTTTTTATGCCAATTTAAATCATGAGAAAAATTTTATGCAAGAAAAACAGTGCATGAATGCGTAATGTAGTTTATAAAACCTTTATATGTGCGAGGGAACGCCTATGGGTCGGTTCCAAAACAAAAGACATGGCGAGGGGACGCCTATGGGTCGGTCCCAAAGTTAAAAGTTTCGATAAAAGCACATGCGACTAAATAGGGCCAGTCCTGTACCAACCATTACTTAGTCAAAATTCCTGCAACAGATGACATATGATATAAATGCATGAATGCATGAAACATAATAATTAAAAGTCATTGTCAAAACTTAACAGAAAAATTTTATGTGAAAATTATGAACTACTGGGGTCAGTCCACATCGTCACAGTTCACTAGGAACATCATGCATAGACAATGACACATAACTAAGTATGGATGACGGTTGTTCATTCCATATTAGTAAGACGATACTGGTGAAAACATCATGGTGAAAACAACAAGGTGCTGAAAACGTCATGGCTAAAACAAAAAGGTGCTAAAAACATAATGGTTAAAACAACAACGCTCTGAAACATCAATACGTGGAATAACAATCGTTGGCTTAGGAAGCTCCTTGTGACTACCCACTAGTCACAGGTCGAGTTTTAGAGCCTACAGGTCGAAGCCTTGGCTCTGATACCATAATTGTAACACCCCATTTTGATAAATGGAATGTCACGCGTAATTATGGCGTGTCATCAAAGCATGCAAGGTAATATGTAGTAAAACATACATGACCAAAGGGAAAACCGGAATCAAACATCGGTTCCCAAACATAAGCCCAAAACATAACAAAGTAAATGAACTGAATGAAAGACTAAACAAGCATAAATATATGAAGGAAACAGGAGAAGAAGTCTATGGCAGCTTCCATCCTATGCATGTCCTCCAAATGCTCGAGTCTTGGGTACCTGCCGTTTTGGGACATGGAAAGGAAAGTAACGGCTGAGCAAAACGCTCAGTGCACGGATATACAATATAGCATGAAATAGGATAAGCATGTAACATATAACAGCGGAAGACTAAGTTCTGAGTAAACTGGTTAAGTATCAAGAAAACTGGTTTTATAGTTTGAAAAGCCTTATGTTTATCTTGTGAAAACTGTTTTAACATATATATACCATAGCCTATATAGGTCATGAAAAGGTCACGTACATGAATACTTGGAGGGGTGACCTCATCATGCTGATTAGAGGGGATGCCTCTAATCAATATACTGGTTTGGGTAGGAGGGATCAACTCCTTGTGAAGGGTGCAAGGCACACACCACATTCACCATGATAAACTGAATAAAACATGTAACTAGGATGCACCCATACGCCTCACCTGATATAATAATATGGCCAAAACTGAAAAGGGACGCCACGAGCAATCACTCCGCCGTGGGGAAGTCATAACATTGGTGCTTCCAATGTTATGGTTATGGTACCTCCATAACTAGGTGAAACTGGTCATGCTTGTATATGGCTATAGATTATGCTAATTAAACATAAGCAGTTCAAAACAATAAAACAAATACTGGGAAAACAGTTGGCTGCATACGGGGAAATCCTAATAAGGAAAGAATGTCCATACTGAAAGGACGGGAATCCGTACCTCAAGTCCAGTGAATGAACGGAAGAAAGACTCCTACTTCTGGATCACTAATGCTACATGAATACACACGTGTATAAGTATCGATTCACTGATTACGTACTGGGTTTTATGTCTCATTTTAGCTGACTTGGTATGTTTTAGGTCATGGTTCACTGTTTAAAGCCTTAAACTGTGTTTATCTTATATTCTGATTAATCCGTTTAAGTATTACTGGTATTTCATGTATTATTATACTTACTGTGTAATAATAAGTAACTTTCCAAAAATAGCAGGTTTCCAAAAATAGAAAGTTTCCAAAAATGAAAGTTTCCAAAAATAGAAAGTTTCCAAAAATAGAAAGTTTCCAAAAATAGAAAGTTACCAAAAATAGAAAGTTTCCAAAAATAGAAAGTTTCCAAAAATAGAAAGTTTCCAAAAATAGAATTTACTGCTTAAAATAGATTAGTTTCTAAAAATAGAAAGTTTCCAAAAATAGATCAGCTGCCTTAATTAAATAAGTTTCCATATATAGAAGGTTTCCATGATTAGATTAGCTGCCTGAAATAGATAAATTTCCATATATAGAAGGTTTCCATTAATAGATTAGTTGCCTTATTTAATTATGTTTCTATAAATAGAAGTTTCCATATTTAGAATTAAGCTGGTTACATAAGCTAACATATAAGTCTAAGTGTTTATAAGCTTGTTTCTTAAGTCAATAAGATATAGTATATAGTTTAATTATTATTTCATGTATTTTAATTAAACTATAGGTTAAGCATTTTAATTAAAGTATAACATGTTTTAATTAAAATGAAATGAAGTACTTAGGTTAAAATATGTATTATTATTATTAATAATATAACCTAAGTCATGTCTAAATTAATTAATTATAGGCATGTTTTAAATAATTAATTAATTATAACTTATAACATAAAATACTTAGGTTAAATTAATATCATGCTAAATTAATAATTAGAATAACCTAAGTCATGGTTTAATTAATATCTCATGTTATTAATTAATTTATATCCTAAGTTCATGATTCATAAAATTAACATGTAACATAGATCATGATTTAACCAACGAACCGTGAACCGGGCATGAAATCGACACCGTACCCCGAACCAAATCGGGGTTCCCCTTGGTTCCTTGCTGCCGTGGGACCCACACCACCAAACCGGGACCACATGGTCTCGGTGGTGGTTTCTAGGCCAAGCCGTGACCCCCTTAGGGCACGGTCTAGGCGTCGGCTAAACCAAACACCCGTAAAACACCCTTTTGATTTTACCCTTTAACCAAATACATGTTTATTTTATGTTTTTAATTAGGTTTTAAAAACATCATGTTCTTAATTAATTTTACCAAATTAAATCAAAAGAAATAATTAAAAAGAAAGGTTAAAAAGGTATACCGAATGTGTGGATCAATAGAGGATGAACAAACACTAACACTTGTACAATATCCATGATCAAAATCAACAAGAACACCTCCTTTTTGATGATTATAGGTGGCGGCCACAATGGAAGCAAGGAAGGAGGAGGAAAAACTTTTAGGGTTTTATTTATTTTCTATAAAATGTGATAATGAATGACTTTTTCCCCTTAACCCCCTTGTTTAGTAAAATGATGGGCTAGGCCCATTTCTTGTCCCTAATTTCGTGGTTCATGGGGCCCACATGGGGTAACCCAAATGTTTTTCGTGTCTAAATAATAAGTGTGTTCTCGTGTTCGTTCGTGGTTAAACGTGTTCGTGTTTAAAGTGTTTCTGTTTATTTTATCATGTAGTTTATCGTATTCTTAACGCTCGTAATTATATTATATGTATTTACGTAATTATTTTAGTTCGTGTTTTAAAATGGTGATCATGATTTAATTATGTTCACGTGAAATATCCATTAACTGTTTATCATGAGTTCGTACGTAATCGATACTTATCATGTCATACACGTATGTACTTACTTGATTAATAGCACATGAATGTGATCAATACTGAATAAGGTAAGTTTTAATCTAGGACGTATGATCTTAAGGGCACTATTCATGGTAAAAGCATGCGGGTTTTGCAACTACTGTCATTGCTCCAGAGAACACAAATCAAGCAGACGATGCATTATCTGACGAAGACGAATTTATCAACCCATTCGGTACACCGGTACACGAAACTGGAGAGTCTTCTACTCGCCATGTTGATCCGTCAAATATGCATACGTTCTACCAACGACATCCTTCAACACATCATTGGACCCGAGATCATCCTTTGGTTCACGTAATTGGAAACCCTTCACAGTTTGTTCGTACAAGACGATAACTCGCAACCGATGGCGATGTTTGTATGTTCGCACTCGCAGTGAGTACAGCTGAATCGAAAAACATCAAAGAAGCCATGGCTGATCATGCTTGGATCGAATCGATGATGGATGAACTTCAACAATTTGAAAGACTTAAAGTCTGGGAACTTGTTGACAGACCATACGATGTGATTCCATTAAATCTTCGTTGGATCTGGAAAAACAAGATGGATGAAGAGAACACGATCATCAAGAATAAATCTAGGCTTGTGGCTAAAGGGTATGGACAGAAAGAGGGTATTGATTTTGAAGAATCATTTGCACCAGTAGCTCGAATAGAAGCGGTCAGGATTTTCCTTGCTTATGCTGCACATAAGGGATTCATTGTCTATCAAATGGACGTAAAGACGGCGTTTCAACGGTCCTTTGAAGGAAGAAGTCTATGTCACACAGCCGGAAGGATTCGTCAATCCTCATTATCCTGACAAGGTGTATCGTCTCCACAAAGCACTTTATGGACTCAAGCAAGCTCCTAGGGCGTGGTACGACGAGCTCTCAAAATTTATGGTCTCCAAAGGTTTCTCAAAAGGTTCCATTGATCTAACTTTGTTCACTTATAAATATGGGGATGACATTTTGCTTGTGCAGATTTATGTTGATGACCTTATTTTCGGGTCTACAAACCCAAAACTTTCAAAATGGTTTGAAAAAGTAATGCACAGCAGATTTGAAATGTCTATGATGGGCGAACTAAAATTCTTTCTAGGAATTCAAGTTCACCAATCCCCAAGTGGTATCTTCATTAACCAAGCTAAGTATTGTCAAGAGATAATCACAAAGCATGGTATGACATCATGTGCCCCCGTTGGGACACCTTTGTCAACCACATCCCTAGATGCTGATTTGGAGGGATTACCCATAGATCAAACGAGATATAGTTCCATGATCGGGTCCCTCATGTACTTGACAGCAAGCAGACCTGATATTCATCATGCTACATGTTATTGTGCACGATATCAAGCACGACCCACTGAAAAGCACCTCAAGGAGGTTAAACGAATCTTTCGGTACCTTAAGAATACCATTCACATGGGACTCTAGTATCCGAGGGAAACCGGTTTCTTTCTAACGGCCTATTCAGATTCTGATCATGCAGGGTGTCTTGATACACGTAAAAGTACTTCTGGTGGTGCACAATTTCTAGGTCAAGATAAGCTTGTGGGATGGTCTTCCAAGAAGCAGGATTGCACGTCACTTTCATCAGCCGAAGCGGAGTATGTGTCTCTATCTGCGTGTTGTGCTCAAGTTCTTTGGATGAGAACATAACTCACGGATTATGGCTTCCACTTTGATAAAGTACCTATGTACTGTGACTCAAAGTCCGCCATAGCCATCTCCTGCAATCCGGTACAGCATTCCCGCACGAAGCACATTGATGTCAGATATCACTTCATTAAGGAACAAGTTGAAAAGGGTATTGTTGAATTATACTTTGTTGGAACTGATTACCAATTAGCTGACTTGTTTACAAAAGCTCTTTCGAAAGAGAGGTTTGCGTATCTTGTTAGGCAAATTGGTATGAGATGTTTGACTCCAGCAGAACTGGAGATTCTGGCAAAGAAGCCTGCTTGATTCATCTATCAAACATCTACTTGTAAATATTAATGAAAAAGCAAAATACAAAATTAAAAAATCTTTGATAATCCAAAAAATATTCTTCTCGACATGTCTTTCAGTATCGTTAATATGGACATACCTAGAAATTTCGCTCAATAACGACACGGGTGTGTACATAAAGCTCGAATGAAAGTTGTAAATATTTTTCAAAACATGTCATTTTTATCTTTAAGAAAGGAAATTGTCTATTTTGGACAGTATTTCCAAACATCAGATAGAGCAATCTATCTCGGGTTGAGCTTGTCACAAAACATTCAACATTTTGATCTCAACACAATGGCTTGTAATCACTTTCAGATTGCAACCCGGAACTATATTCACGGGGGAGTGTACGTTTTTGTGCTCTTACCCTTAGCAAAAGAAGTTAAATCTTCTTACACTTGAGTGGATTCGTCAAGACATTCAAAGTCTATGAACTCAAGTTTATGCTTTAGAAAAACCTTTTCGACAAAAAGAATTGATTTTTCAAAAAGCGTTGAACACAATTTTTTCAAGAATTTCTCAATGATATTCAAAATCTTTCAAAAATTATGTGTTCAACAACTCCTATCCTCAAAAGTTTAATGTGGATCAAATCCTCGTAATGACAATTCCATTGGATCAATTTTTGAGGGGGAGCGTTCCAAAATTCATGCTAAGTTTGACACATCTTTCTCCCGGAGAATTTCAAGACTATTTTTCAAAATATATTTTAATCAAATTTGGTATCTCTCATATCAAAAGATTTTATATATTAGAGATAGGGGGAGAAAATGTGATCTTATATAAGACTCAAGCACTTTAACTCTTACCTACATGTGCGAAACACTTTCGATTATTGATGCACATGTGAAAAGGGAGCTTTTCTGAAACGACAAAACTAGCAAGGTGTTAAAATGTTTTTCAAACACTTTGTTAGAATTTAAAGTGGTTTTCATGGTTACGATCAAATACCCACAACATTTTTAATTTACGACGTTATTGGTGTCAAAAGGGTGGTTAGGTTTAAGTCCTATGATCCAACCAGAACCGGAGGGATCTTCCCAGGGACAATACAATCGATTATTATAAGTCCTTAGGAAAGATAGAGTAGAATGTGAGCGTAGCTGAATTCTGACTATGTACTGATGCTAGCACCGGAACAATCACAACAAGGTGTTAGTAATGATGTCTTGGTAAGCATTGAAGGGGTTGAAGAACGAAAAAGAAATGTAAGGATAAAGGGTCTAAAGAAAGAAGCCCTCCATACAACTTAGGCAGAAACCGGGTCAACTCATCATGAAGACAGACTCATCATGGACCTAGTGATGTGAAACACAACCCTTTCCTAGCTACTCAGGCTTCTCTCAAAAGAAGTTTGTTTTATTGTCACGGAACACGACTTCTATTGACTTTCTCACTCTGAGATAGTTGATATTGAATAGGTGGCATCTGCTCCAGCCTCCGACCACTAAAAGTGCACAAATCAAGTCTAGAGCCAAGAGATCAATCAAATCTCGTTAGGACACACGGATGAAGATCAAGAGAGTCCTACGCTATATCCTTGTGATATTGCTAGAACACTCAGAGTGATACTACGTAGTATTCATAATGATGAGTGGAAATCCTTCCAGTGTTAACATCAAACAGCATTGCGGTAGGTCATATGCAAGATTCTTTATGAATTGAACATATGTAAAATTGAAAAGCAACAGTAGTTTGATTCTGAATTGATTCAAACTCGTTTCAGGTTTCTACGCATTATCTTTATGGTCTTTCCAGAACATTCAGAGTGATATTCATTAATATTCACAGTGACGAATGGAAATCTTTCTAGCGTCAACATCAAACAGCGCTACGGTAGGTGACTTGTGAGATTCTTATGAATCAAACTTGTGTCAACTGGAAAGCAACAATGGTAAGATTCTTAGTGAATCAAACTTGTTCCAGGAATTTGAATTGACGACTTTAATCAAGCGGATATTTATCCAATTGATTCACTCTTTATGTTCGCAGTCTTGCTTTGAGACGGTCGAGTAAAGAGAACGGCTAGTACAGCCGCGAAACCCTGTCAAGGAGAGTCTTAATTGAATCTACCTAATCACAGGTACGGTATTTAATATCGTATAATGGTCTTCACCGACCGGAGGTAAAACGCTACCGATTTAGGACGAATGTGAAAGCCATTCAGTCCGTGTCTATGTTTTGTCTCGAGAAGGTGGCGTCACGGTGTACTCAACAAAGTCAAAGATTCAAAACCATATATTCATGCCCAAAGACTTATTCAACAATTAATAGTGTGAGCATGTGGATAAATACACAAGATCGCAAGATGGCAAAGACAAGTCAAGAATGATTTGAAGATCTCAAGATAAAAGACTAAGTCGAAAGACAATGACAAAGGCTCAAAGATCACAGCATGAAGGAACAAAACTACTGTTACACGTTCAAGACTCATTTATGATGAGATTCGTAATCTCCATTGATCTCCAAATATCAAAAGGGTATGACCTCACATTGGGGGAGATTGTTAGCTTCAAAATATTGAGTCAAACAAGAATGCTCGGTCATATGTTATTATTGTAACATTAATTAGAACGTTGTAATAGGTAGTTAATTAGTCGTGTTTTACGGGCTTGGATTTAAACTAATTAAAGTCCAAAGATAAGCCCGACCTAATATATAGCCCATTAAAGCCCGCATGTGGGTGGACTATATATACTACCCTCCTAGCATGTTAGGAGGGTTGGTTGTTCATTTTTCTCACTTGTCAATCTAATATTCACCAAGTTAATCATCTCCTTCTCTCTACTTTCTCTCACTACTTTGTCTCTCCAGGAATACATCTCTTTTCATCTATTTTCTATCTATAATCATCTAAATATATGGGACAACATGCAATATGATATATTTTCGAAGAAAAAAAAATTTCGCTTTTTTTTTCTTGTTAAAATTTACGTGAAATATCATATATGATAATACTGTTTCATCATATGTGATAACATCGTTAAATCATATATGATATTGGTTTCTATCATATATGATAGGTCATATCATATATGATACTGGTGTTACATCATATATGATATTAGTATCATATATGATAATTTTCGAAAACGTGAAAAAATGAAGAATTTTTTTTTGTCGAAAGTGTATCATATAGCATATCTGTAGAAAGATAATTAAATGTTCTTCGTAACGGTATGTTTTTTCGCATAACGATTAACGATTTAAGAGATATTAATGTTTGAAAAAAGAGGGTGAAAATATATTTTGTGTTTAATCTTATCCATTATATTAAAATAAGATGGATGGTGAGAATAAGTCCCCTCATATCCATTGAAAAGTATAGTATCCAAATGAACTTAAATCTTATATAAAAAAACAAAATATAAGATTTACACACATTAGAACACACACTACACTTTTCTAAACCTAAACACACACTAAAACACACACACGGCACACACTAGAACACACACTTTTCCAATCAATCTAAAGGGGCTTTCAGCGCCGATCAATCACATTGTTTTAATGCTTCAATATGAGACCGTCGCCTTGTTTCAATCTATGGATTCCCGATTAAGACTAAGCTTGTTAATTATATAATTTAATTTTAATTATTTTTTTCTTATCATTTTGTTAGCCCTATATTTATATATAGTCGAACAAGAATGTAATAGGTCATCTTAGTCGTTAATGGTCTTGTATTATAATAGGTTAGTCGGGAAAACCGGGCTTGGACTTTAAGCTAATATTGTATAAGTTAGGGGCGTAAGCCCAAGCAAAGCCAGCCCGGCCCAAGGAAACTAAACCCACGACCCAAATGCCAAGGGTATATATATCCTCTTCCATGTGTGGAAGAGGGTGTTGGTTAGCATTTTACTTTCTCTCTCTAAAGTGTTTAACCTTCCAAATCTCTCTAGTTTCTCTCTCTAATCTTGTGTTATGGATTGATATAGGAATAACATTTTGTATCAGAGCTAACCGGGGGTGTTTCGTGTTTTTTATTCGTGTTTGTGTTCGAGTTCGTGTTTGATTCTTGGTTCGTACTATTCTGGTTAAATTTTATTTTAACAAATGTTATCATGTCTCGGTTTTATATATTTCTCATTATCTGATTCATGTCTATGTCATAAATTCTTTTGTCATCTTTATTTTCCACGTCTTTTGTGTCCCATATAACATCAACTCATCATTTTATTGGGGAAAAGGACAAAAATAACAAAAATGAACAAGATCTACTATTTTCGGGTATCAAAACCCTTTTCCGATGGATCATTCCGATGGATTATTTCGATGGATTATTTCGATGGATAATTCCGATGGATCATTCCGATGGTTCATTCCGATGGTTCATTCCGATGGTTCATTCCGATGGTTCATTCCGATGGCTTATTGTGATGGGATGTATCCATTTATTGAGATGGTGACTCTGAACATTGCTATGACTCAGAAAATATTTCGATATTGCCTTTCAAAGAAATTATTCCGAGATGGTCTATTGATATCAATATCATTTAAAAGGAACAAATCTGATTTGACTCATTGATAAGAAAAACAAACTTTATGATATTGATAACCCAACTCAAACTACACTATTACCCTTGTCCTCACCTTTTACATTCTTTCAACAACAACATAATCCCATTAATCTGCCTCGAAATTGTTTTAAAAAGAACAAAGATCTAAGTTATGCTTTGCCATGCATGCCGTGATCTATTTAGATCCAGGAACACGAGAGCAAATCTCATCACATATCGAATGTGAGGATTCACCTCCTTTTAATATTCGAAAATCTAAGAATTAATTATAACAATGGTGTTATATTCGTATCTTTTTTTCGATTCAACAACAAAAATCGAAAAAAAATAATAAGGACAACATGCATCATCAATCAGCCTACCTGAGACCACATACATGATCTTGAAGCCATATGTCATTTGACTTCTTTGTCGGTATTGATTAACTGTAAGGGCAAGTGTTGGTTGCAACGATTATTATGAACAATTGACTGATATGATGCGTAAGATTATTGTTTAGAGAAGATGATGAAGGATGAGATGAATTTACTTGGGTAATTACTGTGTTGATTGTAATGACAGATCATATCTCAGTCAGTTGAAATTGAGTTTTTGGGATAGATGTAAAAATGGGGGCGGACTAAACTAAGTATCAGATTAGGTTTTGATCTGTGAGTACGTTTAGGGTTTGTGTCACTTATTATATGCCTAATCTCATGGTTCAGATGTCTCTTTTGAATGGGCTGGCCAATGGCATAGTAATTTGCTTCATATGGTGGGCCGAATAATGAAACATATATTGGAGTGACCCATTTAATTGGACTTAAACGTGAATTCTGGTTGATCATTTGTTGGGCCGAGTGTACACATATAATGCTATTGACTTTGATGGTTATTTGTAACCCGCTGGCAATGATGTATTCATCCCGATCAAAGAAAACCTTGGTTTTGAACCCTTATTTTTCGAAAAAAAATTCGACGACCTCGTCCGCGCATCAGTTGGGTGTATGACTGATTTTGGGCTTCAAAGTAAAGTTAACTAGACGATGTTGACGGCTTCTCATCTTTTTTAGTCATTGTTGGTTTCTCTAGTTAACGACACTCAAACAAACACAACAACACACGACAAAAACAAATTAAACACCAAAACGATCCTTTTATGATTCACTTAAATTGTAAAAACGGCTAGTATTCGGAGCAAAGTATGTCAAGTGATTACGAAGTGGATTTGGTATTTTTTATTTGAAGTTGTAGTGGTATTCCGCGAAGGCGTCTACTTAATTCATCATCGAGCCTTCTCACCCCCTTCTATTGATTGATGATTCGCTTGAGCATTTATGATTGAGACTTGATTTATCTAGTTTCCAATGTCAAGGGGTGGATGGTCGAAGACATGGACAACTATCAGTTAAGGAGTTACGTTGTAGTGCTTAGTGTCACACTCACCTGTAGTTGTAGGTATTTCAAGAGGTGTTTTACATCTTATACTTCTCTCTTCTTTTATGTATAAGGTACTAAGAGACGTTTCTCTGCACCGTTCGTCAATCAACAAAAGTGCTAAGCGTAAGTAACAAATTTGGGGGATTGTACTTCAGTTTCAAGTTTGGAATATTAGGTTTACTTCACCAGTGGTCACTACAGATAGCCGAAAGAATACGAGGTTGGTAAGTTTAGCCAGAGAGTAAATGAGCAGAGATGTGATCAGCAAACAATTCTCACGAGCAACTTGAGCTACAGAATGTCAACAAAGATTTCTGCTTCAGACATTAACATCTCGCGATTCTGATTGTACTTGTCAGATGATGCTTCTGAGTGCTCTTAACCACCATACTTTTGACAAGAACATCTCAAGATTCTGAGTGTATACGTCAGATGATGCTTCCGAGTGTTCGTAACCATCATACCTTTGATAAGAACATCTCGCGATTCTGAGAGTACACGTTAGATGATGCTTCTGAGTGTTCGTAACCATCATACTTTCGACAAGAACATCTCACGATTTTGACCGTACACGTTAGATGATGCTTCCGAGAGTTCGTCACCATCATGGGGGAAGAACGTGTGCTTTGGAGTACTTAGTTCCCACTTTGGAGTACTTAGTTCAACTTTCAGGGGAAGTATTCTACAAGCGTGAGAAGATTTGTTGCTGATTTCTTGCATGTTCCCCCTAACACATAATCATGAAGACCAAAAATGTCAAGGTAGCAGTTACTTGGTGTGGTTTACTTCTTCTTCTACAAAATTCCGTTGTGCACTTTAAATGTCAAAGATATAAGATTGCTTAAGCTACAGGATCTGCTCAAGACAGGGATATTGGTTTGGGGGGAAGCTGATTCAAAAGCTTCGTAAAAAAGAAGTCTATGAAGAAAGCTTTTCAATACATGTAGTATGAATTGGGAGGAAGTTAATACAGTTCATACATGATACAATGGTTCCTCAACTAGCAAAGACAAAGAGGATTCAAACTGGGGTACAAGTTTTTCTAGAAGACTTGATGACAACGACGTCATCCTCAACATTGGAAGCAAACTTAATACTGTCATATTTTTGTTTTATTTGCATTTTTTAGGAACATTGTAAGTAATTATGTATGTCTCCACATTGGGGGAAGATTGTTAGCCTTAAAATGTGAGCGACTAACAGAATTACATTAGTTTCATAGCCGGGACTTGCAGGGACTCTTAATGTCATATGTAAGTAGTTCAAGTCCCGTGCTATATATACCCCTCCATACTTCCATGGAGGGGTGAGGTTCTTCATTTGTAGTTTTACTTTCTCTCTCTAATGAAACACACATATTAGAGCCTCTCTCTCTTTCTCTTTCTCTCACTAACCATGGCTAAACATCTCTATCACCCTCCCCGACCTCTGGATCGAACCCGTGTTCTTAGTGAATCCAAGTCAACAATTTTTAGACTTAGCCACTATCTAGACTAGTCCCGGAACATAGTTTACACGAAGATTAAAAAAAAGAGTTATAATTTTTAGGTCAAGTAAATCAAAATTTTTCCCTACTAGTTTTTGGCTATTTCTAACTCAATTTCAAAATTTGGCGATACAAAATTTTTTGGCTTACCGTTTTGTCGGACTGAGGAATTTATTGTCGGATTGAATTTTTTTTTTTGGAATTTTCGGAATTTCAACCACAATCAAATCACAACACATCCACTAAGATCCTCATCCATTCACAAGTAATCACCAATGTCTAATAACAACAACAACAACAATGTGACGACTAATCTAATTCGTTTGGAACAAGGTGCCAATGGTAATCCACCTGTGCTCACTGCCGGTTGCTACGCTCAGTGGAGATCTCGTTTCCTTAGATTTCTCGACACTAAGGAGAACCGAACCGCTCTTTGTCATTGCCTTGAGAATCCACCTCCAGTTTTTTAATTCAGACCAATTACCAAACGAGCAGAGGATGGTACTTCATCAACTACACGAGCTATGGAGGAATTCGACACATGTCCTGCTGAGAAAAAGAAACTCCTCCAAGCTAAAGCCGATGCTGTTAACTACATACTCACTGGGATTGATAACGATATCTATTCCACAGTTGATGCATGTCCTAATGCTATGGAAATATGGAATGCAATTCATCGATTGAAGCAAGGTGAGTCAATCAATGTTCAAGATCTCGACACTAATCTACTTTGGGAGTTTGGAAAATTCACATCCGAAGATGGTGAATCCATTGACTCATATTACTCGAGATTCTACAAAATGATGAATGAGCTTGTCAGAAATTAGTGCACCATCTCCAATCATCATGCCAATGTTCAGTTTCTACTTCAACTCAAACCGGAATGGCAAAGGTTTGTGACTTTGGTCAAACAAAGGGAGGATATCAATACTATATCTTACCACAAACTTTATGATATATTGAAATAACATAAGAATGAAGTGAATGAACTTAGGGCTGAAAAGGCATAACGACCTGCTAACTCTATTGCTTTTATGGCTGCTACTTCAACAAAACCCGTTTCCCGTCAACAACCACCTACACATTCCTCAAGGTCATCAAGCTCATCCACCAAACCTCTAGCTACTGCTAGAAAAAAAGCAAAGGCATCTGTCCCCACTCCACCTCCAAAGTATGACATCGAGTCAGAGGGAGACAGTGATGATGAACAAACTTCAAGGGACAAGAAGATTGAAGAACTCGTGTCTTTACTCACCACAACTTATAAGAAGATCTACAAACCTACCAACAACTACCTCAGATCATCATCCAATGCTAGATATAAGGAAGTTGATCATGCACCTAGGTATGATCGTGATGCTAGGTATGATAATCAGAGGATGCCGAATCAAGTTGGGGCTAGAGATACTGTAGGTACTCCGGTTGTGCAGAAGACTGGTGATAGGTGTAAACACCCATCTTTTCTACCACTTAATTACAATAATAACCGGACCAAAACGTGTATTTTATGTCTTTTATGTCGGAATTATGCGTGGTTTGTGTTTTTGTTGTGATTTAGGACGAAAAGGTGAAAAGTGGAGAAAACACGGACATTCACGGGCATTTACGGACTTTTATTGAAGAAAAAGATGAAAGACGAAGTCAAGAAGTCAAGAGTGCAAAAAGAACGGAAGTCCAAGACCAATTCTGAAGATTTATCGAAGAAAAAGTCAAAAGACAGAAGTTTATCAAAAGCCGAAGAATTCAAGTCTATTTTATTGAAGAATTTAAAGACGAGTTCAAAGAAATCCTGAAGCCAAAAGTCCCTTAAAGTCCAAGTTTAAAGAAGATTAGAAGAAAAGGACTAATGACGCAATTAATGAAGATTAATAGAAGGAGGGACCTAAGCTTGTAATTAAGAAGAAATGAAAGAGGGGAGGAAGCTTCCTAATCCTCACCTATAAATAGCCATTAGTTGTTAACTTTTCATGTTGTTGGCTAAGTGTGACAATTAGCTCTTCCACCATTTAAATACCTTGTCATTTAATTTCTTGTCAAATTTAAATACCTTGTCTTGCACCTTTAATTCATTTAATTTCAAGTAAGTTTTCATTTAATTATTGTCAATCTTTACTTTATCTTGTCAATCTCTTATCTACCTTTCTTAATCTTTGATCTTTGTGTTTATGTTTATGTTCATGTTCATGCTTTTATTTTGATCTAAGTGGTTTTTGATTATTGTGGTTAAAGTTGTTTGATTTCTTGATTTAAATTGTTTGTTTACGTTATCTGTTGATTCGTTACTGTTTAGTTTAAATCGTTTGTGTTTATTTTAATTAATTTTTGGTTATATCTGTTGTTACTGTATCCCCTTGTTCTTCGGGAGTGTTTGTTTTGTTTCTGATCTTTCCAGGAAAACTTCCGAACCAAGAAGGAGGGAAAGTGCTCATTCGGAACTTCCAAAGTTCCGAATCAAAGGTTTCATCCGCAAGATTTTAAGCTCAACAAAACTTCCGAGTCAAGCTTGTTCATCCGGAACTTTCAAAGTTCCGGTCGAAGTGAAAACTTCCGAGTCAAGAGTATTCGTTCGGAACTCCAAAGTTCCGAATCAAGGGTTTCATCCGGAACTTCTCAAAAGTTCCGGATCAACTAAAAGTTCTGAATCAAGGGGTAAGTTCCGAATCAAGGCTTTTCATTCGGAAGTCTTAAACTTCCGGATCAAGCTTCATTCGGAACTTCTTAAAAGTTCCGAATAAACTTCCGGATAAAGGGGCAAGTTCCGATTCAAGAGGTGTTCATTCGGAAGTCTGAAACTTCCGAATCAAGGGCTTCATTCGGAAACTTCCGAATCAAGGGTGATCAAAAAGTTCCGAATCAAGGCAAGTTTTAGAAGTTCCGAATCAGTAATGTTCCGAACGAGGATTGTTTTGGATAAGTGACATATTCAGATCAATTTGTTCCGGATCAAGGATTTTGGCAATATTCCAAGCGAAGAAGAATCATTTCAACCGAAGGTGACATTCGGGACGAGTGATTGTTCCAAAAGAAGGTTTATTCCGAATGAGCTGTATTCAGGTTCTTATTAGCTTTTGTCTTTGATTTTTATTTTCAAGCTTTATTTTTCCTGCCTTTTATTTAATTGCACTTTAAGATTATTAGCCTTAGCCTTATTTAGGTTTGCCTTAGTTAGATTTAAGTTCGCGTCATTTACTTTAGTGCCCTTTAATTTCTGTAACGTTTTTAAATACCTGCACTTTTACTTTAATTAGACTTAGATTTACTTTAAGAGCACCTTTACTTTAATAGTTCTGCACCTTTTATTAAAAACAACCAAAAATATTGTTTCACCAAAGATCAATTGAGTCACACATAGAGAGCTTAGATCAATTCGTTAAGATACCGAGAATACGGACTTTAATTTTTATACAGGCAAAAGCCGTGTATCAAATGGCGCCGCTACCGGCTCTTTTCGTTAAGATTGACGGTTTTTTGTGAGAGACACGTTGCTTTTTGGGATCCGTTCACTTGTGAGCGTTATTTTTCTTGCATAAAAAATTCAAAAAATCATAAAAAATTAAAAATTGATAAAAATCCATAAAAATTAAAAATTTCAAAAATCCAAAAAGATTTTATCTTTCTTGTGTATATATATTGTCTTTGCGTTTGGTTTTGTTTTCTTTTGCATTTTCAGGTGTATGCGTACTAGATCTTCTAATTATCAAGAGCCCGAGCCTCAAGAAGATTTAGATATGGCAGGTGTTAACAACAACAACATTCCACCGCACCTCCATAATAATAATAACAACAATGCTCTTCCACAGCCCGATCTTCGGACCATGGAGGAACTTTGTCAACCAACCATGTTTGGACGAGGAGGACCGATTGCGCCGATGCAAATCAACGCTCCTGAGTTTTCGTTGAAGCACCACATGATTCAGCAAGTACAAACTAACCCATTTAGAGGATTGCCTGATGATGATGCCAAAAAACACCTCGACAAGTTCGTTACAATCACCCAAAGCATGAAGATGCCTGGGGCCACAATGGATGTTCTTCGCCTACAACTCTTTCCACATACTTTATCGCATCATGCCGAGAAATGGTTTGATCGTCTCCCGAAGAATTCTATTCACACTTGGGATGACATGACTCAACGCTTTTTGTCGCGCTACTTTCCACCATCCATGGTCACAAGCCTTCGCAATCAGATCAGCGGTTTCATGCAAGATCCCGATGAATCTCTTTTTGACGCTTGGGAGCGATATAATGTCTTGATCGACCGTTGTCCAAACCACAACATGCTCCCTGTGACCTTAATCGACACTTTCTACAACAGATTGATTTTTGAGATCGTGATACGATCAATGCAGCCGCCGGTGGCACATTCATGAAAAGAAGACCCGAGGAGTGTAGAGAGTTAATTGAGAACATGACTACTCATCACAAAAACTGGGATTCCTCTGCTTCTTCTAGGAACAACCCGATAGTCAATGTTTCTTCTACCTCAGCAAACCCTGAGATGACCGAACTCACCCGCATGATGACCGAAATGAGCAAAAGTATTATGCTTCTCGCTTCAAACCAACAACAACAAGTTAAAGCAGTTGCTAATCCTTGTGAAACATGTGGCGGTCCTCACTCATACACCGATTGTCCTTCAACACAAGGAAATCCGAAAAATGTGTATGCTGCTTACGGTAATTATTCACCGGAAAATTACCAAGCTAGACAACAAGGGATAGAAATCTGCTGAGCTACCGATCCAACAACTACCTTTCACCCGGTTTTTCTCCTTAAAACCAAAACCCCGCCAACAACTATAATAGAAGCAACCAAATCCCACCAAGAGCTTCTAACCCTTATCAACCACCCACCCAACAACACCCACCCATTAATCCCGATGTTGATGCCATCATGAGAACTCAAGGTGAGCAAATCAAGAATCTACAGAGCCAAATAATCAATTTGAAAGGAGATATCTTGAAGCAAGGAAATGACATCAGAACCGAGGTTCGTGATAATATTCAATCCTCCTTCAGCACTCAAACGACTGAATTAAAGAATCTGTTGGCTAGTTTCTTGCCCGAAGCTCAACCTTCTTCTTCTTCGGGTTCTCTACCTTCAAACACCGTCACCAATCCGCGAGCTAATGTGAGTGCTATAACTACGCGTAGTGGAATTACCATTGTCGATCCACCTATCCTACCACCATCATCTACACCTCCTCCACCACCAAGTGTCCCTACTCCTCCTACACCTAGTGTTAGTACACCATTACCGTCTCCGCCTCGTCATGACGATGTATCTCGAAAGGACCCTTCAACATCACAACCTTCACCAACTACACCTTCACCGTCTCCCTATCAACCCAGAATCCCATACCCTTCTCGCATAGGCAAGACCAACGAGCTAACCAAGAATGACTGTCAAGTATCGAAATATGTGGATATGCTATCTAAAATGACCATCAACATTAGCCTTGTTGAAGCACTTTTCCACATGCCGAAATTTGTCAAAGCATTCAAGGAATTGCTTAGCAAGAAGGAGAAGTTGATTGAACAAGCCAACACACGCTTAAATGAAAACTGCTCTGCAGTTATTCTTAAAGAATTACCGGAAAAACTTGGAGATCCCGGTCGTTTCGTGTTGCCTTGCGTGTTCAATAAAACTGAAGAATTTACTGCCCTTGCTGATCTCGGGGCTAGTATTAATTTGATGCCACTAAGTGTTTGGAAAACACTATCATTGCCCGACCTCATTCCTACAAAGATGACTCTCGAACTTGCAAATCGCACTCTCGCTTACCCCGTCGGTATAGCCGAAGACGTGTTTATCAAAGTTGGCACATTTACTTTCCCGGTCGATTTTGTCGTAGTTGATTATGAAATGGACCCTCGTATTCCTTTAATACTTGGTCGGCCATTTTTGAGAACCGGACGTGCTTTAGTAGATGTGGCCGAAGGTGAGTTAATCTTACGAGTCGGGGATGATTCAAAAGTTTTTAAAATGGGGAATCTTACAGGCAAATCCTTTGGAAGCCGAGAATCAGTGAATATGATAAATGTGCTCGATGACTTTACCGTCTATGACAATCCTCTATTCGATTCTTCTATCGATAATCCACTCTTTGAAGATAATGTGGATGATTCTCTCCCTACTTTGGAACCTTCTCCCATTTATGATTCGCCACCGATCTTTGATGCTTATGATGATCAGGATTCTAGCTCAGATTCGGATGATTTTGATTGTACTTCTGAGTATCCCGAGCTGCCCACTTTCGATGATTTTGATGAGGCTGATACTCTCTCGAGCGATTCTTCACATGATGAAGATCCTCCGCCATCACTCGATCCTACTTTGGACGATTACTCATTTGAGGAAGATTTCTCTGAATTTCTCAACACTTACTTCCCTCATGAGAGTGATGCTCCTCCTTATGACTTTGAAGATTATCGTCTTGATCCTACTTTGAATTTGAAGCACATTCTGTCAAAGGAGAAGAAACCGGTCGACACCCAAATCCGTTGCACATATGATTTGACACCTCTTTGTCCCCCTTCTAAGGACGAGGTTGTGCTTCTTTGCGGATCTTCTTCACACTCGGCTGAGCCTGAGTGCTATTTTCCCCTAAAGGAAAAGGTGTTCGACCCCGGTATTGAAGTCTTTGAGCCATCTCAGTATCCACCTGATGAAATAAAAGGAAAAATATTTGGAACTATTGAATACATGCTTGCACCTCACCATACTTGCTTCCACCGTGCTCCATCGCTGCTTAAGGGAACCTTGCCTACTCTTCTTTGGCTTGCCTTGTTCGCCTTAAGCTTGTGTTATTTGCTCGATGAAAACTATGTTTTTGATCCTGGTGGATATATTTCATGCTTCTTCCGTTGATGATCAAGGTCGAGTCTGTAAAACCCGCATGCTTTTACCATGAATAGTGCCCTTAAGATCGTACGTCCTAGATTAAAACTTACCTCATTTAGTATTGATCACATTCATGTGCTAGTAATCAAGCAAGTGCATACGTGTATGACATGATAAGTATCGATTACGTACGAACTCATGATAAATAGTTAATAAATATGTCACGTGAACATAATTAAATCATGATCACCATTTAAAATACGAACTAGAATAATTACGTAAATACATATAATATAATTACGAGCGTTAAAATTACGATAAACGACATGATAAAATAAACAGAAACACTTTAAACACGAGCACGTTTAACCACGAACGAACACGAAACATCGGGACACGAGAAAGGTACGGGTACCCATGTGGGGCCCCCATACCCACGGCACAACAACAAGAAATGGGCTAAGCCCATGGACTTTTACAAGTAAAGGGGGTAAAGAGTAAAACTAGTTTTCATTTTCACTTTTTCAAGAAAGAAAACATAAACCCTAAAAAGTTTTCTCCTCCTCCTTGGTTCCTTTTGTGCCGCCACCTACATCACCACCATAGGAGGGTGTTGTTGATTTTTGACATTAAATACAAGTGTTAGAAACCGTGTTTGTTCATCCCCTTTCAAGCTACGTATTGGTATATCATTCTAAACCCTTCTTTTTAATTCTTTTTAATCTTTGATTATTTTCATGAACATGTTATTATTTTTTTATTAAAACATGATAATTAAACATTGATCTAACATGTTTTGGGGTAAATTAAAATCAAAGAACGTTATAAATGGGTGTTTGTTTTTAGCCGCCTAGCAAACAAACCCGAGGGGGTTTGGTTTGCTTATTGCCGCCACCACCAAGACCATTTTTGGTCTTGGTTGGTGCTTGTGGGACCCACGGCAGCAAGGAGGCACACGTGCCCTGAGTTTGGCTCGGGGTACGGTGTCGAATTCATGCCCGATTCATGGTTCGTTGGTTAAATCATGATCTATGTTACATGTTAATTTTTATGAATCATGAACTTAGGATATAAATTAATTAATAATATGAAATATTAATTAAATCATGACTTAGGTTATTCTAATTATTAATTTAGCATGATATTAATTTAACCTAAGTATTTTATGTTATAAGTTATAATTAATTAATTATTTAAAACATGCCTATAATTAATTAATTTAGACATGACTTAGGTTATATTATTAATAATAATAATACACATTTTAACCTAAGTATTTTCATTTCATTTTAATTAAAACATGTTATACTTTAATTAAAATGCTTAACCTATAGTTTAATTAAAATACATGAAATAATAACTAAACTATATACTATATCATATGACTTATGAAACAAGCTTATAAACACTTAGACTTATATGTTAGCTTATGTAACCAGCTTAATTCTAAATATGGAAACTTCTATTTATAGAAACTTAATTAAATAAGGCAACTAATCTATTAATGGAAACCTTCTATATATGGAAATTTATCTATTTCAGGCAGCTAATCTAATCATGGAAAACCTTCTATATATGGAAACTTATTTAATTAAGGCAGCTGATCTATTTTTGGAAACTTTCTATTTTTAGAAACTAATCTATTTTAAGCAGTAAATTCTATTTTAGGAAACTTTCTATTTTTGGAAACTTTCTATTTTTGGAAACTTTCTATTTTTGGTAACTTTCTATTTTTGGTAACTTTCTGTTTTTGGAAACTTTCTATTTTTGGAAACTTTCTATTTTTGGAAACTTTCTATTTTTGGAAACCTGCTATTTTTGGAAAGTTACTTATTATTACACAGTAAGTATAATAACACATGAAATACCTGTAATACTTAAACAGATTAATCAGAATACAAGATAAACACAGTTTAAGGCTTTAAACAGTGAACCATGACCTAAAACATACCAAGTCAGTTAAAATGAGACATAAAACCCAGTACGTAATCAGTGAATCGATACTTATACACGTGTGTATTCATGTAGCGTTAGTGATCCAGAAGTAGGAGTCTTTCTTCCGTTCATTCACTGGACTTGAGGTACGGATTCCCGTCCTTTCAGTATGGACATTCTTTCCTTAATAGGATTTCCCCGTATGCAGCCAACTGTTTTCCCCAATATTTGTTTTATTGTTTTGAACTGCTTATGTTTAATTAGCATAATCTATAGCCATATACAAGCATGACCAGTTTCACCTAGTTATGGAGGTACCATAACCATAACATTGGAGGCACCAATGTTATGACTTCCCCACGGCGGAGTGATTGCTCGTGGCGTCCCTTTTCAGTTTTGGCCATATTATTATATCAGGTGGGGCGAATGGGTGCATCCTAGTTACATGTTTTATTTAGTTTATCATGGTGAATGTGGTGTGTGCCTTGCATCCTTCACAAGGAGTTGATCCCTCCTACCCAAACCAGTATATTAATTAGAGGCATCCCCTCTAATCAGCATGATGAGGTCACCCCTCCAAGTATTCATGCACGTGACCTTTTCATGACCTATATGGGCTATGGTATATTTATGTTAAAACAGTTTTCATAAGATAAACATAAGGCTTTTCAAACTATAAAACCAGTTTTCTTAATACTTAACCAGTACACTCAGAACTTAGTCTTCCGCTGTTATATGTTACATGTTTATCCTATTTCATGCTATATTGTACATCCGAGCCGTTTTCCTTTTCATGTTCCCAAAACGGCAGGTACTCAGGGACGCTCGTAGATCTCAAAGGTACGTGCATATGGATTGGAAGCTTTACTGTCTTTCTTTACTTTATGCATTTCCTTTACTTTGATACAGTTGCTATGGAAATTGTTTCGTCCTTTCCTTTTACAGTATTTATGTTTGTGTGTGATGAGCTTTACTTTGGGGTTACCGATGTTTGATTCCGGTATTTCCCTTTTATGGTCGAATAATGCTTAGACATTTATCCTTGTATGCTTTGATGACACGCCATGATTATGCGTAATATTCCATTTCCAAAATGGGGTGTTACAATTATGGTATCAGAGACAAGGTTTCGACCTGTAGGCTCTCAAATATGACCTGTGATTAGTGGGTAGTCACTACGGTCTTCCTAGAACTGACAGTTGTTTTCATGCATTCATCATTTTTAAGCATACATATACATGTCATTGTTACAGGGTTTTTGACTAAGTAATGGTTGGTACAGGACTGGCCCTATTTAGTCGCATGTGTTTTATCGAAACTTTTAAATTTGGGACCGACCCATAGGCGTCCCCTCGATATGTCTTTTATTTTGAGTGAACTGACCAGAGGCGTTCACTCTCGAGCATCAAAAGTTTTCATAAAACTGCATCATGCATTCATACAAAGATTTTCTTGCATAAAATTTTTCTCGTGAAATTTTTGGCATAAATTTTTTTTTTTCATGTATATATATAAGTTATATTTTATGTTTGAACTGTTAATCATATGTTTATGTTATACTGTCAGATGGTTCTCACACGCGAGCAAGAGCAGCTCAATGCTGCAATTCAGGCTGCCATGCAAGCCTTACTCCCTCAACTGAGGAATGACATTCGTGCTGAAGTCCAGGCTGCCAACAATCAGCAGCACAATCAGCCACCTCCTCCTCCTCCCCCAGTGACACTAGCAGTGTGGTTGGAAAGATTCAATAAGATCCGTCCTAGAGCTTTCGAAAAGACTGATAGCCCCAGCGATGCTGAAAGCTGGTTGACTCACATTGAGAAAATCTTCAATGATATGGGATGTGACCCCGCATTCAAGGCGAGATTGGCATGCTACCGGTTTGAAGGCGATGTACTCAACTGGTGGCTAGCCTTGACGCAGTTAGAAGGAGGTGATGAATGGGTCGCTGGTTTGACATGGGCCCAATTCAAGGAGAGAGTGATGGAGCAGTTCTTTCCTAAGGCAGAGCAGGACAAACTCAAGCGAGAATACCATGGGATACGTCAGAGAGCGGGCGAGAATAGCAACGAATTCATGCAGCGCTTTCTTCGCTTAGCTGGTTTTCTGGGAGCAGCAGCTGGTACTCCTGAGGAGCAGGCACACCACTTTAGGTGGGCACTTCGCACCTCGGTCGCGAACAATCTGGTATGTGCTACGTTCAATACAGTAGCACAAGTGGCCGACGCAGCAAGGAAGCTTGAGATGTTGCAGGAACGCGATGAGTTCGGGGAAGCTGAAAGACCCGACAAGAGGTAAACATTTCGTGTTCTATCGATAACCAGACCCCATCCTATCATTATATGTTCTATAATCATCTCTTAAACTGTATCTTCCAGGCAGAAAACTGGGGACCGGTCTCAGCCGGCTACTCAGCAGCAGCCTAATCAGCCCAAAGGAAACGGTCACTCTAACGACCGTTCTGTTGTGGAAAGGCGCAGCGGTAATGATAATTACCGTAACAATGCGGGACACTCCAACAACAGCAGGTCCTACTATTTACGCATCTTCTCATGATTTCATGTTATAACTCTCATGCTGACACTATATTAATCTCTACCAGGAACCACGGTAACGGGAAGGAACAGAACCACAGGGGTTCTCAGCCTAACCGTTCAGCTAACACTGGTGAATATCTTATGACGCATATGTCTTATACTCGTGCATATACTTTATTTTAACACATTTTGTCATCAGCAGGCCCTCAGCAAGCAAGGACTCCTGCTGGAGGATTCACTCATCCTCTTTGCAGTACTTGCCATCGCAGACACCCTGGCCCATGTCGTCGTGATTCCGACGCGTGCTACAAGTGCGGCCTCCCTGTCCATCGTATGAGAGATTGCCGTAAGGGTGAAATGGAGGGTACTTCGGGTCATGCTGATACTAAACCGCCTCCTACCACTGGGCATGTCTACACGACATCGCGCGATCAGGCAAACAAATCTACAGGTACCATTACTGGAATTTTGTATATGTACGGCCATGCTGCATGTGTTCTTTTTGACACGGGTGCCACTCATTCAGTTATTTCCACTTCCTATGCTAAGGACATCAGGACACTTCCATTGCCATTAGAAAATAGGCTTACCATTTCCACGCCTTTGAGGGACTCTGTATTAATAACTCATGTATACAAGAGTCTTCCTCTAGAGTTTGACGATAAAGTTCGTGCAGTAGATGCACTTCCCCTAGACATGATTGAATTCGATATGATTCTCGGCATGGACTGGCTATCCAAGCACCATGCTACCATAGACTGCCACTCATATCGGGTGATCTTCGGCGACATTAATGCACCAGAGTACATTCATAACGGGTTCATACCCGGACGGTCCGTACAAGTCATATCTACCTTGCAAGCACGTGCATTACTGTCACATGGCTGCGAAGGTTATCTAGCTACGGTTCATGACATGGATGCTGAATCCCCATCGATTCAGGATCAACCAGTAGTTTCGGAATTTCAAGACGTCTTCCCAGATGAACTTCCAGGCATACCACCTGCACGAGAAGTGGAGTTCAATATCGACCTTGTTTCGGGAGCTGAGCCAATCTCTAAGGCTCCATATCGTATGGCTCCTATAGAGATAAAAGAACTGAAGGACCAACTGCATGAACTTCTTGAACGAGGGTTCATTAGACCAAGCGCATCTCCATGGGGTGCACCGGTCTTGTTCGTTAAGAAGAAGGACGGCAGCATGCGACTTTGCATTGACTACCGTGAACTTAATAAGATTACCATCCGTAATAGATATCCACTGCCGCGTATAGATGATCTGTTTGACCAACTTCAAGGAGCCAAACACTTCTCTAAGATCGATCTAAGGTCAGGCTACCATCAGCTAAGGGTTAAAGAGCAGGATATTGCCAAGACTGCTTTTCGTACCCGCTATGGCCATTATGAGTTTGTAGTCATGCCATTTGGCCTGACTAATGCACCAGCAGTATTCATGGATCTGATGAACAGAATCTTCCATGAATTCCTTGATAAGTTTGTCATTGTATTCATCGATGACATCCTGATTTTCTCAAAGTCCACGGAGGAACACGAAGACCATCTCCGTACGGTACTACAGATTCTTCGTCAGAAGCAGCTGTATGCGAAATTCTCCAAGTGTGAGTTCTGGTTAAACAAGGTGGCATTCTTAGGTCACATTGTATCAGCAGAAGGGATCACTATGGACCCAGCAAAGGTTGAGGCTATCACTAAATGGCCAAGACCAACATCAGCGACAGAAGTCCGCAGTTTCTTAGGCTTAGCTGGATATTATCGCAGATTCGTGGAGAACTTTTCCCGCCTGGCATTGCCTCTCACCAAACTGATGCGAAAAGGAGAGAAATTCGTCTAGACGGAAGATCGAGAGAAGAGCTTCGAAGACCTAAAGCAGAAGTTAGTATCTGCACCTATTCTTACTCTCCCATCTGGTACAGGTGGATTTCAGATCTATAGCGATGCATCGGGGAAGGGACTGGGCTGTGTTCTCATGCAACATGGGAAAGTGATCACGTATGCTTCACGACAGCTTAAGCCCTATGAAGAAAACTACCCTACGCATGACCTGGAACTTGCTGCAGTGGTGTTCGCATTGAAAATATGGAGACATTACTTATACGGAGAATCATGCGACATTTTCACGGATCACAAGAGCTTGAAGTATATCTTCACACAGCGAGAATTGAACATGAGACAAAGGAGATGGTTGGAACTGTTGAAGGATTATGATATTAACCTACAGTATCATCCCGGGAAAGCTAATGTAGTAGCAGATGCACTCAGCAGAAAGTCCGGAATGATCAACGGCATTGAGATCAAGGAACAAAACATAAGAGACTTGGAGCGGCTAGACATCGAAATCATGGTACGTGGGCAGCACGGATACTGGGCGAATCTTAGAGTAGAACCTGAGTTACTGACTAGGATCAAGGAAGCGCAGAAGGATGATGGAGAGATTTGGGCGATAATTCAGAATTTGGAGAAGCAGACAGAATTCAGAATGGACGCAGACGGTATCGTTTGGCAGGGCACGAGGCTTTGTGTTCCTGACAACCAAGAACTCCGGGAAGCATTGTTAGCTGAAGCTCACAGCTCCCCATTTTCTATACATCCTGGGTCGACAAAAATGTACCATGACATCAGACAGCACTTTTGGTGGAGTGGTATGAAACAGGATGTAGCCACTTATGTCTCCAAATGTCTTACCTGCCAGCAGGTTAAGATTGAACATCAGCGATCGGGCGGTCTCATTCAACCGTTGGATATTCCAGAGTGGAAGTGGGACAAAATCACCATGGATTTTGTTACCGGTCTTCCGCCTACCAAGAAAAAGCACGATTCTATTTGGGTTATTGTTGATCGACTCACCAAATCAGCTCATTTCTTACCGATACGCAAGGAAGATCCGGTAAGTAAACTCGCAGATACTTACAGAAGGGAGATCATGAGACTCCACGGCACTCCCTCCAGCATCATCTCAGACAGAGATCCTCGTTTCACGTCGCGATTCTGGAAAGGTCTACAAAAAGCTTGGGGTACACAACTTAAGCTGAGTACGGCCTTTCATCCTCAAACGGACGGACAGTCGGAGCGAACAATTCAGACATTGGAAGATATGTTAAGGTCGTGTGCGTTGGAATGGACAGGTGATTGGGACGATTACATCTGTTTGGTCGAGTTTGCATACAACAACAGCTGGCACGCAAGTATCAAATGTGCTCCTTTCGAAATGTTGTATGGCAAAAAGTTTCGCGCTCCAACTTGCTGGGATCAAGTGGGAGAGCGAACACTCGAAGGACCAGAGATTATAGAAATGACCAATGAGAAGATCGAAGTAGCTAAGCAGAAGCTGCAGGAAGCACGGTCACGTCAGAAGAGTTACGCCGATAAGCATCGTAGGGACATACATTTTAATGTGGGAGATCACGTCTTCCTCAACGTTTCACCGGAACGTGGTGTAAAACGCTTCGGGATCAAAGGGAAACTCAGTCCTCGTTTCATCGGACCTTTTGATATCATTGAACGAATCGGTGAAGTATCTTACCGATTGGCGTTACCTCCTCAGCTTTCGCACGTGCATAACGTGTTCCATGTTTCCTTACTCAGAGGGTACAATTATCATCCCCTTCACATGGTTCAGTATCCACTGGAACAGATACATGAAGATCTCACTTTTATAGAAGAACCCGAACGAGTACTCGACAGGCAAGAACGAGTCATGAGAAGGAAGACGATTCCATTCGTCAAAATTCTTTGGAGGGACCATACCGAGCGGGAAGCCACTTGGGAAACGGAGGAGTCTATCCGGGCTTCTTACCCTCACTTCATATTTTGAGTTCGGGTATGTTACTTCTTTTCAGCTTACTTTATCTATAATTCGGGGACGAATTATTCTTTTTAGGGGGGAAGAATTGTAAAACCCGCATGCTTTTACCATGAATAGTGCCCTTAAGATCGTACGTCCTAGATTAAAACTTACCTCATTTAGTATTGATCACATTCATGTGCTAGTAATCAAGCAAGTGCATACGTGTATGACATGATAAGTATCGATTACGTACGAACTCATGATAAACAGTTAATAAATATGTCACGTGAACATAATTAAATCATGATCACCATTTAAAATACGAACTAGAATAATTACGTAAATACATATAATATAATTACGAGTGTTAAAATTACGATAAACGACATGATAAAATAAGCAGAAACACTTTAAACACGAGCACGTTTAACCACGAACGAACACGAAACATCGGGACACGAGAAAGGTAAGGGTACCCCATGTGGGGCCCCCATACCCACGACACAACAACAAGAAATGGGTTAAGCCCATGGACTTTTACAAGTAAAGGGGGGTAAAGAGTAAAACTAGTTTTCATTTTCACTTTTTCAAGAAAGAAAACATAAACCCTAAAAAGTTTTCTCCTCCTCCTCCTTGGTTCCTTTTGTGCCGCCACCTACATCACCACCATAGGAGGGTGTTGTTGATTTTTGACATTAAATACAAGTGTTAGAAATCGTGTTTGTTCATCCCCTTTCAAGCTACGTATTGGTATATCATTCTAAACCCTTCTTTTTAATTCTTTTTAATCTTTTATTATTTTTATGAACATGTTATTATTATTTTTATTAAAACATGATAATTAAACATTGATCTAACATGTTTTGGGGTAAATTAAAATCAAAGAACGATATAAATGGGTGTTTGTTTTTAGCCGCCTAGCAAACAAACCCGAGGGGGGTTTGGTTTGCTTATTGCCGCCACCACCAAGACCATTTTTGGTCTTGGTTGGTGCTTGTGGGACCTACGGCAGCAAGGAGGCACACGTGCCCCGAGTTTGGCTCGGGGTACGGTGTCGAATTCATGCCCGATTCATGGTTCGTTGCTTAAATCATGATCTATGTTACATGTTAATTTTTATGAATCATGAACTTAGGATATAAATTAATTAATAACATGAAATATTAATTAAATCATGACTTAGGTTATTCTAATTATTAATTTAGCATGATATTAATTTAACCTAAGTATTTTATGTTATAAGTTATAATTAATTAATTATTTAAAACATGCCTATAATTAATTAATTTAGACATGACTTAGGTTATATTATTAATAATAATAATACACATTTTAACCTAAGTATTTTCATTTCATTTTAATTAAAACATGTTATACTTTAATTAAAATGCTTAACCTATAGTTTAATTAAATACATGAAATAATAATTAAACTATATACTATATCATATGACTTATGAAACAAGCTTATAAACACTTAGACTTATATGTTAGCTTATGTAACCAGCTTAATTCTAAATATGGAAACTTCTATTTATAGAAACTTAATTAAATAAGGCAACTAATCTATTAATGGAAACCTTCTATATATGGAAATTTATCTATTTCAGGCAGCTAATCTAATCATGGAAAACCTTCTATATATGGAAACTTATTTAATTAAGGTAGCTGATCTTTTTTTGGAAACTTTCTATTTTCAGAAACTAATCTATTTTAAGCAGTAAATTCTATTTTAGGAAACTTTCTATTTTTGGAAACTTTCTATTTTTGGAAACTTTCTATTTTTGGAAACTTTCTATTTTTGGTAACTTTCTATTTTTGGTAACTTTCTATTTTTGGAAACTTTCTATTTTTGGAAACTTTCTATTTTTGGAAACTTTCTATTTTTGGAAACCTGCTATTTTTGGAAAGTTACTTATTATTACACAATAAGTATAATAACACATGAAATACCAGTAATACTTAAACAGATTAATCAGAATACAAGATAAACACAGTTTAAGGCTTTAAACAGTGAACCATGACCTAAAACATACCAAGTCAGTTAAAATGAGACATAAAACCCAGTACGTAATCAGTGAATCGATACTTATACACGTGTGTATTCATGTAGCGTTAGTGATCCAGAAGTAGGAGTCTTTCTTCCGTTCATTCACTGGACTTGAGGTACGGATTCCCGTCCTTTCAGTATGGACATTCTTTCCTTAATAGGATTTCCCCGTATGCAGCCAACTGTTTTCCCCAATATTTGTTTTATTGTTTTGAACTGCTTATGTTTAATTAGCATAATCTATAGCCATATACAAGCATGACCAGTTTCACCTAGTTATGGAGGTACCATAACCATAACATTGGAGGCACCAATGTTATGACTTCCCCACGGCGGAGTGATTGCTCGTGGCGTCCCTTTTCAGTTTTGGCCATATTATTATATCAGGTGGGGCGTATGGGTGCATCCTAGTTACATGTTTTATTTAGTTTATCATGGTGAATGTGGTGTGTGCCTTGCATCCTTCACAAGGAGTTGATCCCTCCTACCCAAACCAGTATATTAATTAGAGGCATCCCCTCTAATCAGCATGATGAGGTCACCCCTCCAAGTATTCATGCACGTGACCTTTTCATGACCTATATGGGCTATGGTATATTTATGTTAAAACAGTTTTCATAAGATAAACATAAGGCTTTTCAAACTATAAAACCAGTTTTCTTAATACTTAACCAGTACACTCAGAACTTAGTCTTCCGCTGTTATATGTTACATGTCTATCCTATTTCATGCTATATTGTACATCCGTGCACTAAGCGTCTTGCTCAGCCGTTTTCCTTTTCATGTTCCCAAAACGGCAGGTACTCAGGGACGCTCGTAGATCTCAAACGTACGTGCATATGGATTGGAAGCTTTACTGTCTTTCTTTACTTTATGCATTTCCTTTACTTTGATATAGTTGCTATGGACATTGTTTTGTCCTTTCCTTTTACAGTATTTATGTTTGTGTGTGATGAGCTTTACTTTGGGGTTACCGATGTTTGATTCCGGTATTTCCCTTTTATGGTCGAATAATGCTTAGACATTTATCCTTGTATGCTTTGATGACACGCCATGATTATGCGTAATATTCCATTTCCAAAATGGGGTGTTACAGAGTCAGGCTCACGACTCGGTTAACAAAAACCAAGCGCTTCTTGGGAGGCAACCCATGCATCTATCTTTTTGCTTTCTTTATCATAAGTGTAGGGGAGACCCATTGGTTTGCTTTCCTCTCCTCACTTCTTAATCAGGGATTCAAGCTTCAATGATCCACTCTTGATGATTCTTGACGACCCGTGATTCCGTGTTCCACTTTTTCCCGCTTCTATCCTAAACTCTTTTCGATTCACTATTTTATATTTTCTCAATATTAAAATAGGAATCTCTTTAGTTGTCTTTTCCTTAGCGAGATTTAAACAACGTGCACAATGTCCTAAGTGTAGGGGAGTTTACTCCCACATGCTTAAACATTGAGGACAATGTTTATCTTAAGTGTAGGGGGGACTTCTATCGAAGTTAAGTGGTCTTTTCCTTGTATTTGTCCTCATTTTAACCGGAAAATCAATTTTTCGACATTTTTCAAAATTTTTGATCTATTTTGGCCTATTAGTTTTTCCCTTTTGTATAGTTATTTTCTTGCTTTATTAGAATAAATGTTTAATAAGTGGTTTTAATTTTCAAACGTTGTGAATCTTTTGACTCAACCCGAGTTTACTCTAGCGAGTATCCTTAACGTGTTTAAGTCAAGTTTTGCTAGGCTTTTATACAGGGAGCTATAAAATGCGAAAGTCTTAACTCTAACGGGTTAAGAACTAGAACTTTTCGCAAGTTCCTATAATTGATCCTAGAGAGTCGTTTATCAAGGGAACTTTAAAATGCGATTTCTAAACTTGAAAAAGTCCAAGAATTTGCAAGATCCTATAGGCGACTCGAAAACCCAAAACTTTGATTTAATAGGCTAAGCATCCACGAGTCTCATTACTTGAGATTTTAAACTGTGGAGAACAAGAGATGATAGAGCAAATTATAAGTCCGGTATTCTTTCGTGAATTTATGTGAGTTAATTATAAGCCTATTCTCCCATCGCTTGCTAATAATTTATCTGCTAATAAATAAGGTTGTACGATTTGAAAGGTTACTTAGCTTCTATCCCCAGATCGTTTAAAAGTTGCTCGGTATGGATTAGAGTTCATAGCCAAGGCATAACTTATTGAAGCGGGATGCGAAGATTGGCGAGTCCGAAAAGGCCCTAACAAGGCATGAGGGCTATATTTTGTTGCTAAAGATCCAAAGTGATGTGAAGAATCATTTATCGAAAATCCATATGAAGGATCAAGACACACGACGTAAAGCAAAACTCCCCAAAATTCATGGAGAAGTGTATCCGAAAAGACCCTAACAAGGTATGAGGATACATAGATCCAAGTCATAAAAGGAGGCGGATCGTTGTATATCAAAGTCCAAAATAAAGATTGGAGAAAAATGAAGAAGTCGTGGTCCAAGTATGAATCTCTCAAAACTTCAAAGTGAAGAATTCCTATTATGAAGAGAAGACCATTATTTCATGAACGTCTCTCAAGATTTGAAGTATGAAGTCGCTGCCAAATATCGGTCCGAGAAAGGTCTCAAATCGTGAAGCGAGTTATGCCAAGATATGAACTTTATGAGGTCCCGAGAAGCAGTTTTAAAAGATTTGGTCCTTTAGCTAACTATTGATTAAATCGTTCACTTTATTTTCAGACTAAATAACTATCGAAATAAGTCAAACAATGCATCCTCGTGATCATTCAAGACAATAATAAAATATAAGAGATACACCTAGGAATAAGGGAGTCTAAGTGAGTAATTGGCCCACATGAGTTCGTGTTAGTCTACTAACTTATAATAACAATGATCTCGTTTTTAAGCTTGGTTTGGAAAAAGTGAAAACTTGAGGATGATGATTATTCATAACATTTTCAAAACCCAAGGTATGCTTTTGATTTCTTTATTTCGTATGTTTTTAATTTTCTATCTCTTTAATAAAGGCCAACGTGGATTGATTATGATGAAAACTGTAATCTTGCTTTGTAACTAATGCATTGCATGAGGACATTGCAATGGTCAAGTGTAGGGGATTTGATAGGTGTGTAAACACCCATCTTTTCTACCACTTAATTACAATAATAACCGGACCAAAACGTGTATTTTATGTCTTTTATGTCGGAATTATGCGTGGTTTGTGTTTTTGTTGTGATTTAGGACGAAAAGGTGAAAAGTGGAGAAAACACGGACATTTACGGGCATTTACGGACTTTTATTGAAGAAAAAGATGAAAGACGAAGTCAAGGAGTCAAGAGTGCAAAAAGAACGGAAGTCCAAGACCAATTCTGAAGATTTATCTAAGAAAAAGTCAAAAGACGGAAGTTTATCAAAAGCCGAAGAATTCAAGTCTATTTTATTGAAGAATTTAAAGACGAGTTCAAAGAAATCCCGAAGCCAAAAGTCCCTTAAAGTCCAAGTTTAAAGAAGATTAGAATAAAAGGACTAATGACGCAATTAATAAAGATTAATAGAAGGAGGGACCTAAGCTTGTAATTAAGAAGAAATGAAAGAGGGGAGGAAGCTTCCTAATCCTCCCCTATAAATAGCCATTAGTTGTTAACTTTTCATGTTGTTGGCTAAGTGTGACAATTAGCTCTTCCACCATTTAAATACCTTATCATTTAATTTCTTGTCAAATTTAAATACCTTGTCTTGCACCTTTAATTCATTTAATTTCAAGTAAGTTTTCATTTAATTATTGTCAATCTTTACTTTATCTTGTCAATCTCTTATCTACCTTTCTTAATCTTTGATCTTTGTGTTTATGTTTATGTTCATGCTTTTATTTTGATCCAAGTGGTTTTTGATTATTGTGGTTAAAGTTGTTTGATTTCTTGATTTAAATTGTTTGTTTATGTTATCTATTGATTCGTTACTGTTTAGTTTAAATCGTTTGTGTTTATTTTGATTAATTTTTGGTTATATCTGCCGTTACTGTATCCCCTTGTTCTTCGGGAGTGTTTGTTTTGTTTCTGATCTTTCCAGGAAAACTTCCGAACCAAGAAGGAGGGAAAGTGCTCATTCGGAACTTCCAAAGTTCCGAATCAAAGGTTTCATCCAGAAGATTTTAAGCTCAACAAAACTTCCGAGTCAAGCTTGTTCATCCGGAACTTTCAAAGTTCCGGACGAAGTGAAAACTTCCGAGTCAAGAGTATTCGTTCGGAACTCCAAAGTTCCGAATCAAGGGTTTCATCCGGAACTTCTCAAAAGTTCCGGATCAACTCAAAGTTCCGAATCAAGGGGTAAGTTCCGAATCAAGGCTTTTCATTCGGAAGTCTTAAACTTCCGGATCAAGCTTCATTCGAAACTTATTAAAAGTTTCGAATAAACTTCCGGATAAAGGGGCAAGTTCCGATTCAAGCGGTGTTCATTCGGAAGTCTGAAACTTCCGAATCAAGGGTGATCAAAAAGTTCCGAATCAAGGCAAGTTTTAGAAGTTCCGAATCAGTAAAGTTCCGAACGAAGGATTGTGTGACAATCCGTCAATTTACGATTGATATTTTATTCTCAAATATTATTTGAAAATATTATTTTAATGATACAATATGAACTCACTTATTTTTGGGAAGAAATTTGGATTTAAGTCTTGGAGTAGCATCGACTACGTCTAAACCGGAGGATTCAACGTTACGTGCTTACGTTTACATACACCATCCTTGGTGACAGTCCGACATTTCAGAAAATAAATTTATCTGTGAATATTATTTTGGAGTTTTAAATTTGTGTTGTTTCATAAACTCACAAATTTACGAGAAGAGATTAGGACTTACGATTTTATTTTAACGTCCTTTACGACTAAACCGGAAACCTTAGGATTACGTATTTACGTTTTCGAACTCCATTTTTGCTGAGACAATTTTTATTGGATTCGTTTTGTGCCGTTGATTCATAATTTATAAAAACGTTTTTCGTAAAACGACCCGAGGGCACGCAAATCTAGGAAACTAGAATCGAAGAGTACCCGTAAATAAATGGGGATGAGACAAGTGGGACACTTGCCCCACCCCCATCAAAACCGGCCAACTATTGCCACAACACCCTTTGAGGTGTCAAAGTGTAAACAACACACTTACACTTGTAACAAAGCTTACAAGTTAAGCTTTTCACAACAACTCAAAACCATCTACTACAAACCACTACTCCCATTTCTAACATGCAAACAACTCACATTTTCTCTCTTCCTCCCCATTTTTGGCCGTCCATATCTCACCTCCAAACACCCATTTGATCAAAATCTAACCACAAAATCCTATGTTATACTTGCATATGTTGAAGCCCTTTTGAAACCCTATTGATTGGTGCAAGTTATAACATCCATGGAGGAGTTTCCTTGGTGTCTTGAGGCTGATTTTCCACAAGGTGTTTATGAAGAATGGTGATCATGAAGAAGGTCTTGGTGCATCACAAGTATCTCCATCAAAATCCATGTTTTGATCACAACCTACATCATCATGGTGGTATAAAGATTGTCCTCCTCATCTTCTTGTTATTTTGATTATGTAAACATGTATTTTATTTCCTATTGTATATGTATATGATGATTATATGATGATAAAAATATTATGTGGGGATTTGGTGTTGATAAATATGATTAAAAAAGGTGAAAAACTATAAGAAACAAGGTTAAAATCTTGATTAATTTACATGGCTGTATAAAACAGTAAAGAAACATGTTATGAACTGATAAAATGATGAAGTAGAATTGAAATACAGTAAGCTATGAGTCTTTTACACATGTGAGAGTTGGCCATGCAATAGAATCATTGTAATGAGTGAGATATGATCAAAACAAGTTTAAGGTATAAATCTGAGGTTACTGTTTTGGACAATTTTTAGAAAATATTTAGAAGATGATTCAACAGTAGCTATAGAAGAGTTAAATGTAGCAAATATCATGTAGTTTATGTGATAAAAATTTGAGCTTCTATCTCCATATAAAACTCAAGATATGGCAGTTTTGGTGAAGATGAAAATAAAAATCAGATTTTGGAAAATAAAGTATAATACTATTATATAAGCACTCAAAATTATATTGTATAAAATGTAAAGTTAAAACCCACTAACTCTTGGATTTTATTTATATAAATATGTAAAATGATAAATAAGTGGACATTTTATAAAAATGGTAACTTGTTATGTTTTATAAGTTATAAAAACTACAAACATGATTTTTACGACTTTTTCGGCTATTGCCGTAAAATTAACGTTTTTCGCCAAATAAAACTTAGACGACCAAACCCCTCTAATGTAAAGTTTATAAAAGTCATATACTGATTTATAAGTAACTAATACAAGTAAAAACCAATAAAACCCGAACTATAAGAAATACGAACATTAACGAGCTAAGTAAACATATTGGACTAATAATTGGACTAAATAAGTTAAACTCTTATAAAAAGAACTTATTGGGCTTAACCCATTTAGGCCCAACTTGTAAAGTGTAGATACTGATAAAATAAGTATAACATGGATTAAAACAAGTTAAATAACTTACAATAAGTTTATTGGACTTAAAACACGTAAAAGGGTAAAACTAGTAAACTAGTATAAAAGTTATCAACATATAACACTAAAATGAGTAAACGAGAATATGTAAACCCACTTGATCATCATATATATATATAATCATAATATGTTTACATAATTGTTATTTTTATAAAGTCATTGGACATGAGTCTAAGACGAGTATTATTTGTCTAGGTTTCCGTGATTGAAGCACGTACCGTATGTCTGAATTGCCGATAACCCGCCTTCCCACATCAACGTGAGTTCATAGCCTCGCACTCTTTTAAATGTTTTTATAAATGTTTTATAAACCCACGAGGGAGATAACATGTTAGTTTTTATAAAATAGGACACCATTTGTCCCGATTGTTTGTTTATTGATTTTGGACCCGAATGATTGAATGACCCGATTGTATGACCTGATAAATGATTAATGGACCTGATAGATAAAATGAAATGGATTATTAAAGTAGGTTATGTCACTAAAAGTCCCATTAGCATGAATTGTGAACTACCGGGAGTTGGTAGACGCTTATGCATTTAATAGTACTATTTGGGGACGATCACCCCAGTTCGCGCCTTGACGGTTGATCCCCGTCGTGCCACATTGATTGGTAAGCGAATTTATGTATGAGAAGATTTCCATAGCATGACCTTTGTGACGACACGCTACTTTAGATGGGCAAATTGAGGATCAGGTTAGCTACCCGTTGTTGGTTTAGTAAGGTAACAATGTCATGCGGCTTATAATAATCCAATCACCAAAATACTACTAGACGCTCCGAATTACGATGTATTGCCTGACTAGCAATACAGGGTCATACTATTGATATTATGTTTGTGTTTTGGTTTTCATAACCATATTCGTATAACGGTTTTTATTTTTATACAACGTCATAAGACGTATTGTATGATGTTTTTACGACATTGGCTCGTATAATGATTTTTAAGGCAAACGCCTATATTATGATTTTGATGAAGATTTGTATAAAATGACTTTGGCTATTTTATGGCATATTAAAATGATTTGTACAAGATGATTTTCAGTAATAATTTTATACTGATATTATATTGATGGATTTTATTAAACTCTATGAATTCACTCGGCGTTATCGCTGACCTTTTCTTTTAGCATGTTTTATCTCAGTTACTTGAAGGTAATTCTCGGGAAGACGACAAGAATTCATGGCCCGCACTTAAACAATATTTTCCATTCAAATATTTTGTAAAACTTTGTATGAAATAATATGACTTGGGACCGATGTAACTTTGATGTTTATGAATGGAAATGATTTATTATTAAACGACGCAATTTTTATGCATTGTCTATGATGTGAGTAATGTGCTATCCCGTAACACCAACTAGTCTTCCACTGTACTGAGTTAAATAAATTTGGGGGTGTTACAGTTTGGTACCAGAGCTCTCGTTATAGAGAACGAAACATTTTTAAAACTAAGGTTTTGAATAAAACATTTCAAAATCTTTTAACTAAAAACATTTTTCTAAAAATGTCTAAAAATATTTTGACTATAAGGTGCCGAAGAATTCCCGAGTTACCGACAAGGCCAGACTGAGAAGTGTTATTTTAATATATATATATATATATATATATATATATATATATATATATATATATATATATATATAACTTGGATTATATATATATGATGTAATTTTATTACATGATTGTTTGACGATTATTTTGATATTTATACGAGGTATTTATACGACGTAGATTGTCACAAGTAACCCTAACTCCCCTAGTAAATTAATCGAAGCTATTCTCGTAGGAATTCTAGCTATCTTAGACCTAAACCAAGTTGTGGATATTTATGATCCCAACAAATGGTTGATATTCGCAGAAATGTAGATATTAGTTGATTGTGATATTGAAAAAGAATTGGCGAGATTAAATCTGATATCGATGTCATGACGATCTTTCCTTATAGAGTGGAGTTTGACAAAACGTTATCACCTGGAAAGATGTCATCTGATTTGTTGTCATCCAATTCGTAAATTGAAATCGAAAGGGTGAATGTTGCACTTGAGGCTGTCGTTGGAACCATTACCCAAAAGCCTTGAAATTGAGTATAATGCAGTTCGTTTTTTCTCTGTTCTTGCAAATGGAAAGTCCAACCAATATCGGGTTTTTAACTGTTTTTGGTTGTTAAACTTGTTTGGATATTCTATTTGCTAATTCAACAAAGTCTTGCAAAAAGGAAAAAAAAATATTACCTACTTATATGTAAAACATCTTGCAAATACCAAGTTTTTATTCAAGTAAAATTCAAAATGTAAAATATGAAACTTAAAGGACTGAAAATGTAAATTCTAGGAAAGATAAAGCGCCTATAAAATCCCGCATGACCTAAGAAACTCCTCACACCTTTAACCGAGGTGGGTGAGGGAAGCTTAGCAATCACATCAATTTTAGCTCGATCAACTTCTAATCCCTTATTGGATATCTTGTGTCCTAAAACAATCCCCTCTTTCACCCTAAAGTGACATTTCTCCCAATTAAGCACCAAACGTGTTTCCTCACAACGCTTAAGCATTCTCTCAAGATTGGTGAGACATGAGCTAAATGAATTTCCAAATACGGAAAAGTCATCCATAAAAACCTCCATGGTTTGCTCTATCATGTCATGGAAAATCGCCATCATGCACCTTTGAAACGTCCCCGGTGCATTACATAAGCCAAAAGGCATCCTCTTGTAAGCAAATGTACCGTAGGGACAAGTGAATGTGGTCTTTTCTTGATTCTTAGGGTCAATGGGTATTTGGAAATAACCCGAAAAGCCATCAAGAAAACAATAGTACTCATTTCCCGCTAAGCGTTCAAGCATTTGATCCATAAAGGGAAGCGGGAAATGGTCTTTCCTAGTTGCCTCATTGAGTTTTCTATAATCAATGCAAACTCTCCAACCGGTCACAAGTCTCGTGGGAATAAGCTCATTGTTCTCATTAGGCACCACGGTGATTCCACCCTTCTTTGGAACACAATGAACCGGGATAACCCATGGAGAGTCGGAAATGGGATAAATCATACCCGCATCTAAGAGTTTAATCACTTCCTTCTTAATAACCTCATGGATTTTTGGGTTAACTCTCCTTTGGTTTTGAATGGCGGGTTTATAGTCATCCTCCATAAGGATTTTGTGTGTACAAAAATGTGGATCAATTCCCCTTATGTCGGATATTTTCCATGCTAAAGCTTTCTTATGTTTCTTAAGAACTTCAATAAGTTTCTCTTTCTCATCCTCTTTCAACTCTTTAGCAATAATCACCGGTAATTGGTCTTTTCCTTCTAAGAAAGCATATTCTAAGTGGGATGGAAGGTCCTTAAGTTCAATGGGAGGTGGACTCTCTATGGAAGGTTTAACTATATAAGGTTCCTCAATGGTAATCTCTTGTGGAATAGGAGAAGCAATAGGGTCCTCATTGAGCAACTTTTGGATTGTAAGAATGTCTTCTTCCCAATTGATGGAAGAATCATCATCACCAAGAAAGTTGGACTCAAATTCCTCCAAGAGGAAATCACTCTCTCCAAAAGGTGTTAAAGAGGGAGCAATTGAGGCCACGGTTTCAACATGGGGTATCTCATCACTAGCACTCTTACAAGCATCATGAAAGTGTTCATTACACACTTCATCTAGCACATCCACAATGTTAATAGTCTCACAAGGTCTAGACTCCTTAACCTCTTTCCTATCACAAACTTTCCCTAACTTAAACACCACTCTTTCATCTTCTACTCTCATAATTAATTCTCCTTCCGCCACATCTATCAAGGTACGACCCGTTCTCAAAAACGGTCTACCAACAATCAAAGGCACTCTAGGATCCAAGTCATAATCAACCACTACAAAGTCGGCCGGAAAGGTAAACTTATCCACACCTACAAACACATCTTCCGCTATACCTACGGGGTGAGCTATGGTTCGGTTGGCTAGTTCAAGAGTCATCCTAGTGGGAGTGAGCTCGGGAAGAGATAGTTGTTTCCAAACCGATAAAGGCATGAGGTTTATGCTCGCCCCTAGATCCGCTAAAGCCATGCAATTTTCCACACCGGGAAAATTACAAGGTATCAAAAAGCACCCCGGATCTCCAAGTTTTGTTGGTAAGGTTTTAAGTAACACCGCGGAACAATTTTCATTAAGGAATGTGTTGGGCAAATCAACCAATTTTTCTTTGTTTGAGAGCAAATCCTTGAACATCTTAGCAAACTTTGGCATATAAGCAAGAGCTTCCGCAAAGGATATATTGATGTTGAGTTACTTGAACATCCTTAAGAAATTGGAGACTTGGATGTCATCCTTGTTCTTCAATGTTGAGTTACTTGAACAACCTTGAAGGATATTGCCACTAAAACCCTATTGATTTGGTCATCCAATGTACGTTTCATTTGGTAATTCATTCTCTTCTCAATTTCACGCATTTTCTTGTCAACATACTCTTGAGTCTCTTGCATCCCATATCCTTGATTTTGAAATTGAGGGTAAGCTTGATTTGGTATTGGAGCATATGCTTGATTGGGGATAAATGGAAGTGGTTGATTAAATCCTTGTTGTGGTGGATAAAAGGTATTTCCTTGATGTTGAACATTGTTGGGTGCCTTGTAGTTATTTCCTTGGTAAGGTGGTCTTTGCCCTTGATTCCTTGGTAAAATTTGAGGAGGATTTTGTTTAATTTGGGTGGGTGGTTGGGGTGGGAATCCGGGTGGAGTAAGGTAGTTTTGGGATTTGTAAGAAAGGTTATTTGGATTGATATTAGGCTTGAAGTGTTCACGATGTTCCTCTTGGTAAGCATAGCATTCCCCTTGATACCCTTGCACCTTATCACATTGTTCATAAGAATGGGGACCTCCACAAGTAACACAAGAAATGGCAATGGCATTCACATTATTTGAAGAATTGTTCAATGAAACGGTCTTAAAGGCTTGAACTATCTCGTGAGTCATTTCTTGTTGTCCTTGTTTGACTTGTTGAAGGATCTCTTTAAGAAGTTGGTTGTCACAAGGAGTTTGAGAATTGTTTTGGATAACATGAACCTTTTCTTCAAATGGATTGTTTGTTTGAACCATTGCTTTAGTCTCAATGATGTCCAAAGCCTCTTGATATGTTTTAAGAAGAATATTCCCTCCCGCGGAAGCATTGAGTGAATCTTGGTGGTGAGATTTAAGGCCATCATAGAAGAGGTTGATTTGGTGAACTTGATCCAATCCATGATTAGGGCATCGCCTCAATAACTCACTATACTCTTCCCAAGCATCACTAAAGGATTGACTAGGTTTTTGTTGAAAGCCCATAATTAAAGTCCTCAAAGCCATAGTCTTATGTGGAGGAAAGAACTTCTTCAAAAACTTAGTGGTGAAACCATCCCATGTGGTGATACTATCGGGTGGTTGGGTGTCTAACCAATGCTTAGCGGTTCCCTCTAAAGAAAATGACACTAACATCAACCGAATCACCTCATGTGGAACCCCATTATGCTTAATGGTATTGCAAAGAGAAAGGAATCTCTTAAGGTGAGCATGAGGATCCTCATTCTTGTTACCAAAGAAAGGTGATTGTGAAACCATATTGATCATAGATGTATGTAGCTCAAATGTGTTTGCGGGAAAGTCGGGAATCTTAATAGCACTAGAATATCCATGAATGTTGGTTTGCATACGTTCATACAAAGAGCGATTATCAATAGCCATGGCTTCTTGTGGTGGAGTCAAAGCACGATTCTCGTGATCGGCTTGGTGGACGATGGTGGTCTTACTCTTTCTCTTTTTCTTCCTTTTCGGAGGAAGAGGTTGTACACCAATCGGTATTTGTGCACGCCCGCGAGTGAGCATGCAACTCAATACGAGGAATGAGAGAGAAGCTCTCGTGTGACTTTGAAGAGAAATGGATTATCCTCTTCGAGTTTCAATATTAAATATCCATAAGAAAATAACAATATATGTATGTACTACTTGGGTGCAAGACCCACAATGAAGCCTTCCTTCTTAGAATACTTACAAGTGAACAGGGGGTTAGGTGGCGCGAAGCACTTAAGTACCTATTGACCCTTAGATGGCCTTTTATAGCACATCGCCTTTCTGTTCACTTAAATATTCGTATTCTTCGAATTGTTGCTTATTGAGAGTATTTATCTATTCTTGCTTTATTTTGTTTGATCGATACACGTGTCAAGGACCGGAACGCCCCTCAACACGGTGTATTGCCTCGGCAATACTTATGGAAGATATGTAGATTGGTTGTTCTTATACGTATACGTATTTACTTATAATAATATATGGAAAATATTTTTGTATTTATGAGTTTTTTAAGAGAAAATACTATATGTACATAAAAACCGAGAGAATCCAATAATATATATTTTTGGTTGCAATCTCTTAGGAAAAAGATTGCTTTTTGGATTTTTTTTTATTTTTTTGGTCAATTCTTTAGGAAAAGAATTGTTTTGTTAATTTTTTAGTTTTTATATATTTATATATTTTTGATTTTTTTATTTGTTTTTGATTTATGATACGTAAAAATAACGTTCACAAAGGGAACGGATCCCAAAAGCCAATGAAAACCGTCAATCGATAGTCTCTCGTGTAGTCAAAGAACCGGCAGCGGCGCCATTTGAAATTGAGTATAATACAGTTCGTTTTTTCTCAGTTCTTGCTAATGGAAAGTCCAACCAATATCGGGTTTTTAACTGTTTTTGGTTGTTAAACTTGTTTGGATATTCTATTTGCTAATTCAACAAAGTCTTGCAAAAAGGAAAAAAAAAATATTACCTACTTATATGTAAAACATCTTGCAAATACCAAGTTTTTATTCAAGTAAAATTCAAAATGTAAAATATGAAACTTAAAGGACTGAAAATGTAAATTCTAGGAAAGATAAATGCTTGAAATGTAAATTCTAACAAGTCTAGGGACTAAAAGTGTAAATCAGTAAACCACAAGGATCAAATATGTAAATTCTATAACAAACTAACTAAAATGTAACAATACCAACAACTTGCTAACTGAAATTAACAAATCTCAAAACTACAAGGACTCAGAAATTGCAAACCCTAAAAACATTGAAGTTTAGCCAAGTTTAGAAGTTGTTTAAAACAAGAGGGACTAGATTGAAATTTCTAAAACTTTTTAAGCCAAAACGGGTTTAGCATGAAAATAAGCTCGTTTGAGCTTATTAATGAACCAAATTCAATGAGACAAGTTGCAAAACTCTTTAAATCCAAAATAAGCTACGTGTGAACAAGGATTTTGGCTAAAGTTGTAAAATAAGCAAATGAGAACTTATCAATAAGCCCACAATAAGCTACAGCAAAATCTAGACAATCACAAGTTGATTTTCTTGTTGAAACTGATTACGCTACTCAAGAGATGAATGGGAAATCAAACTAGAACGAATTTCATCAATTAATAAGCTAGAAAAATGGATTAAGTTGAAAAGAGCTTATCGTTGACCAAGCGTTGACCAACTTTTTTTCCAAAAAGCTGAAACTTTCAAAAATCAAGTAACTCTATGTTCTAAGTGGATTTGTGAAGAAAAATGGCCAGGTTAATGAAGAGGATTAAGAGATACAAATTTTCAGTTTCAATTTACAGAAACTTGCCTTAACATTGCTTATTTGAATTATGCTTATTCCTATTTGCTTATTGAAAACTGTATAAAATGCTCTTGGAATCTGAATCTATATGATATTAGCTACAACTGAGAACAAATTTGGTACAATTTCATCAAGTTATGAATGAATTCTAGCCAAAAGAAAATGACAAGTTCTAAATGACAAAACTGAATGAAATTGACCCAAACATTTTTAATGCCATTTGCCTGTTTGACTCTCAAATTGACTTGTAAATGACTTGAAACACTTTATTACTACCTATTGACTGCAAATGAACTTTAAAACACCAGGACTTAATTCTTGAAAACTCTTTATAAGCTAATCCCAAACACTCCTTTAACTGAAATTACAAACTTTTGCAAAGACTTTTTAAGACCTAGTTTAAACTGAATCAAATGCTTTTGACTGCCAAACTTTAGACTCAAAATGAGATGGTTTTAAACTTCAAGGAAGCAATGAAAACAACTTTTACTCTATTAAGGTACAAGAATGGAATTTGACTGAATTAAAGCTATTACTGAACACAATCCAAAATCAATAAGCAGTAAAAGAAGATTAAGCTACAAGTAATCAAAAATCAAACAATCAGCAACACTAAACAGCTTTTATGATGCAAACATCAAGATTACACTATGAAAAGTATCATGCACTAGACAAATTCAGTGGAACAAAAATAAGAACTTTAAAACCTTTTGAAGTAAACCTTTGGGAAGAAGAGGAGTGCTGAACTCTCTTACCCTAGTGATAACCACAACCTTATCACTAGTTCAGCTAATCAATCATCAAAACAGCCATCAATCAACAGAAATCATCAAAATGCTTGAAAACTTCAATGAAACTAGGTTCTGAACTGGAATCACAACAAAATGCTCCCAAACTTCTTCAAGGTCAGTTATGATCAATCAATGATCATAACAAACACAATGCAGCAACACAAGTATCCAATGTCAACAAGTAATGAACAGTAGAATGAAGAACAGATTTGGCGGGAAATGAGAAATTTGAATTTTATTCCATGAAAGTTGTTACAAAGCTGTTAGAAAGCTACTAACTAACTAACTAACTCAAGAGTTTGTCAGACTCTTGAGTAGTTAGGGTAAAGAAGAAGGAAAAATGAAAGGAAGTTGAGAAGTGTGAGTTTTTACAAAATTAAGCTACAAGTACAAATGAGGCCCTATCAATCTATTTATAGACTTGAGGAAGATGGTTGTTGGGGTTGGTGACGTGTCAGGACCAATCCCAGCTCTCCACGTGGACTAATTCTGTTAAAGTGATTTCCAGGTATGAACAATGATTTGGGGTTTCTTGATTGAGTGGATGAAATGTTAATTGATGATAACCATTGAATTCGTCTCTCAAAATTGAGCAACTTTGATATTTATACTTCTTCATGAAATTGTTTCTAGCTCAAAAACGATCCTGGGAAAAATTTTCCTTCTTGAAGATGCCACGTGTCAACATGTGAATGGCTGAATAAGTATCACACGGATCATACGGTTGAGATTTTTTCATTTAATGTGGCGGCTGAGTGGGAATTAATTACTTTTGAGTTGGCAATCCGTGTGCCTCTCATCCTTTCTTCTCATTGGCTCAAACTTGTACACATGGATTAAACTTGTGTCACTTTCCAATATTGGCAGTTTCAACCCTTGTACTTTGGCAGATTGCATTAAAGGCTTGTAACTTTATTTCTTTGACACTTTAAGTCCTCCAAACTTCATCTTTGAGCAGGATTGACCCTTTGACTTTGTTGACTTGATAGTTGACCAATTTTGACTTTGATCTTGACTTTTTACAATATTTTCACTTTAGTCCTTCTACTTTGGCAATTTGTCAAGATAGGTCCTTGTACTTCAAAGTCTTGACACTTTTGATTCTTCTTTGTCTTTTTCATCCATTTGAGCTTGATTTTTCTTTGTGTGCTTGAAAATGTATCCTTTTACCTACACAAGTGTACACAAACACAAACATACCACATAACACTGTTTTTGCAAGATAAATTGGTATTTTGCTTCATGTTTTAGGGTTATTTGTTGTTAAAAGGATATGAGTTTAAGCTCATATCAAGCCTCATGCCACTAATACCTTTCCGAGAAGTCTAATTGAATGATCAAGTCATTTCATATTAATGACTCTTTTGATAATTGTTGTTGTAAGAGATATAGGATTGGAAATTAAATGATATTCACATTGAGCTTTTATTGCCCTATTAAGGTCTATAAATAAGGTTGAAAGTATTGGAGATTGAGGTAGGATATCGAATTGAGTATAAAATTTGTTAAAACTTGAATAAAGTAAAATTTAACCCGTATGAAATATGAGATTGATAAGAGGAAGTCGTTAAGTCCTGTGATTGAATTATAAGGTTTTAATTGATTGTTAGTTTGTGTTAAGGGCTGTTCCTAGGCCATTGTCCACTGACGAGGATGCCCAGTGTCCAAGAAATAAATTGAAGAAATCTTCTTCTGAATTGAGACCGATGGATCTTCTGGGACATGTGGAACACCTAATGACTCTTGTAGATTAGTATTCATTGTGGTATCTTTTAAAAATCCCTAACTTAACTGAGATATCAGTTGGTAGGACGAGTCTCAAGAATTGTATGACATAGTGACACGTAATGTGTTACGGTACAATTTTGACTTGTTTGTGATTAATGAAAAGACTACCTTTGATTGCTAAATTCTACATGTATCGATGTTATATATCCTTTATTGCTTCATCCTAATGTTCGCATTAGTGATGCAACCATTGAAAAAGTACTCATCTCGATTTGAGTTACGTTGTAGATTATTCTCTTTGTATTCCTGAGTGCCATCGAGATCATGAACCTCATGATTATTTGGCTAAGCTCATTTCCTATCATATTGTAGTTAGTTCTTGGTGAAGAAGTTTTCATCACTCTTTTGCAGATCACTCATTGTTTTTATAAAGTTAAAACGGTATCCTTTGAGAAAATTTAATTTTCATCACAATAAGGATTATTCAAAGTGAGATTTATAAGTGATTGATATCAAAATGAAGTTGTTTATGAAACGCTTTGGAAACATAATGGTTTTCATAACAAGGAAAATCTTTGTAAATTTATTTTGATTCTTATTTAAGAATTAAGCATGAAAATGTTTTCATAAATATGATGATAAAGTTTTGACGAACTGAGTATTGCATCGTTAATCTTGAAATTGTATATAGTTGCGCGCCTACATACAATTTGGAATGAACCATGCAAGGCTGATTAGTAGTCACCATAAAACTAATGAATAAACACTACATTTTCTTTGAAGATTGTGAAAGATTAAATTTTTTTATGAGATCTGCAAGAAGTGAAAAATAGGGACATAATGTTAGGGACACCTACATATGTGCCTGTAGCATCTATTCTTCTGAGTTGAATTTACTCATCTGTGGAAATTGTCTTATTTGACAATTGACAATTCTTTCTTGTCCAATTCTCCCGTAGTGAGATTCTTAGGAAAAGTATTTGATTACCGAGTGTTGATACCTGACTGGATGTATTGACGTTCTTATCATCTCTTATGATTTGATTTCATTTGAATGACCTGGGTAACGATCCGAGGAGCTTTCGAATGCGTACTCAAATTATGAAAACATGGAATATATTCATATTCGTTAAATGTTTTCGTCTGTGTCTGATTTGAAATCCTATCGCGTAGATTATGCGCTGACCTTACTCTTTTAATAGTAGTTGTGTCTCCTGATATCCCTGAACTTGTGAAGGATTATGAATTATTATTAGTCTTTTGAGAAGTTCACATCTTATCGACGGCAATGAAACTGGAAAGTTGATAATGCCAGTAGAATGGATTGATTGATTATGACATGACGAAATTGTCTTAATTGATGGGAACTCAAGTAGAATTCCCCTAAATGATAAGATGTTGATTATCAAAAATGATCTAAATAATTCTTGGTGGATGACCATATCCTGCATTTAGACTTGAAATTATACCGTGAATGGTTGTGAATTAGTCATAGATATTAAAATCTAGAAAGAACTTAATATGAATTTATTGAAAAGATAATTCTGTTACCTGAAACTTTAGTAAGTATTTGTTGGTAAATTACCTAAACTTTTGCCATTAAGGCAGATTGAAATTGGTCTTGATTATATTCCCGGTGCTGCACCTGTGGCTTGTGCACTGTACGTCAGCACCATCTAAATTAAAGGAATTACCGTACAACTTAGAGAGTTGTCGGAGAAAGATTTTATTATACCAAGCCTGTCATCCTGAATAGCTATGGTGTTATCATTCCTTATATTTATGAATTACTGTGACTGAGTAAATTGACAATCGAAAACGATATCCATAACTCGAAATGGAAGATTTGTTCGATCATTTACAAGGTTCTAGCAAAATCTGATCCATAGCATGGTTATCATCAACTTCGCATCTGCGAAAGAGATTATCTATTCCAATCACTACATCCGGTACTTGTAATGAACATTATGAGTTCCAAGTGATGTCGTTTGGATTGACCAATGCACATGTAGCATTCATAAATTTGGTGAATCACGTGTGTAGGCTGTAATTTGATAAATTCATGCTCGTGATCATTAAGAACTATTTGTTTGTTTATAAGAATAGAAAGGAGTTAATAATTAATTATAGATTGCCCTGAATTGGCCGAACGATAAAAACCTATACCTTAAATATTTAACATGTGATTAAGGACTTAATCCTTTATATGATTTAACCGTGTGATTAATAGATAATGGAAGCTATATTGACTTTTCAAAGATTAGAACCATTAACGCTTAGGGATTAAAAACTTAATCCTTTACATAAAATGACCGTTGGATTAATAATGGTAAGATGTATGCATATAGACTCTTCAAAAATTAAGAGACCTTTTAAGACTTTGGATTTTACCAAAAAGAAATGGAAATATGTTTTGACAAATGTTTTAACAAAGGATTTTTAAGGGATTATTCCCTTATACACAAACCATTTAACTAAACTTTTGTTTAGGGGTAAATGTTTGTGTATACCTTAAGACAACCTAAGAAGGATTGAGTAAACCATTTATACCATAACCTGAAAATTTGAAACGACAATTTTTTTTGCTTTTCAAACTAAGAAAACTTTGACCAAAGTATAAACAAAGATTTTTCGAACATTTACGAAATCTTATTAAATATTTTCGATAAATCAACAAAAATCTTGTTAATTAAATTCAAATTTATTTTGAACATTTTTTTGGTCGTACTAAGAAATTTAAACTTTTAACGTTTACGCTTCATAAAAATTTAATAATTATTATTTAATTAATTATAATAACTATCGACGCTTTAAAACGTCTTATTGAGTAAAACGGATAAAAATGATAATAAAGACGACACTAGAACATAGAAGATATGAAGAAAGAATTTTGAATGAATACGGTTATGATATTTATTTCATCAGGAAAGTGAACGTAATTACTAACGCATAATATAGAAAGAATATTTGAGTGAATTGTGAACATGATAATTATATCATCATGAGAGGTGAATATAGATACCGACATATTATATAGAAAGTATAAAGATTCAATTAAGATATATTTCTTAATAATGAAGGTGCAATATAAATTGCCGAACGATATAAAAATAAACAGTTTGTAAAAAAAGGATAATGTAGATAATAAAAAGGTTTCACGGCTAGTGTGAACCATTAGAGTTGAGAAGCCGATAGCGTTAAATGTTTTAAAGACCACTTGTGATTGCCTAAATATGGACATTGTGAGATATAGTTATGTTGGAATTTGTAAGTATAAGTATTCTATTTATGTCATTTACGACTAAAAGTATCTCTGTCTGAAAAAGTTATACTAATGGCAAATTATGAAGGCAGACATCACCTCATACATTAGTAAACGTCTAGCTATTGTAAAGGTCATCATCTGAATTTGATTCGATTTGGATCATCGTCGACGGACTGACCAAATCTGCTAATATCATTTCCGTTAATGATAAATGCAAAAGAGTTATGTAAACATAGTGTGCTTGTATCGATCATCTATATATCAAGATCCTCGCTTCACATCGAATTTCTAGAAATTTGCTCAGAAGTCATTGAGAACGAACCTTGATGAGAGTACTATGTACCACCCCAATCGAAGGGACGAGGTAAAGTAACGATCAAAATACTATAAGCACTGTTCTATGTTTGAATGATTGACCTTTGGTAATGAACCGTATAATCGTTTTCCTTTGGAAGGATTATCATTGATAATCATCATATTAGGATTGAGATCGAATCTTGTTAGGATCTAAATATTAGAGCATCTGTAAGCAAGAGTTGAGATGAAGACGCCCGACATACACCCATTGTGAGTTGGACATGTCTTTTAGGTTTAAGGTTTCCTATGATGGCGAACCTAACCTTACAAAATACCCGACCCGCAAGATCTGAAATGATTGTTGAAATTAGGATCTTATTATTGACAGCCGGTAGTGGGCAAGAGGTTATGTGAATGTGAAATGTAGATCTTGAAGTGCCAGATGGGTAGCGAAGTTATGCCAAAATTTTTAACTTTGTAAAAATGAATTCATGATCTGACAAATCATGGGATATAAGTCCCCGTTGTATGGGACCATTGAGATGATGTAAAAGTTGGGATTGAAAGGCATATAAGCTGGATCTACCCTAGGACTTCAAGAACCGCGTGAATTATGTTTCGTAAATCGAACTTGATGGAATATCTATCAAGTGAAATTCTGATTATTCTTAATAGAGCTTAGATCGGCAAAAAGTTGCATTCATCAAAAACCCGTGAACATCATGGATAGAGAAAGTAAGTCAACATTAAGCCTGATCTTATTCCCATAGTTATGTTTGATGAAACTCGCGTATTACAATGGATTATACTTGTGAGAAAAGACCGAATGTGGAGGAAATACCCACATGGCTTTAACTCTATAAGAAGAAAGTAGTAAGGTAAGATGATCTTTGAGGACAAAGATCCTGTTTAGAGGTAAATGCTGTGACAATCCGTCAATTTACGATTGATATTTTATTCTCAAATATTATTCTCAAATATTATTTTAATGATACAATATGAACTCACTTATTTTTGGGAAGAAATTTGGATTTAAGTCTTGGAGTAGCATCGACTACGTCTAAACCGGAGGATTCAACGTTACGTGCTTACGTTTACATACACCATCCTTGGTGACAGTCCGACATTTCAAAAAATAAATTTATCCGTGAATATTATTTTGGAGTTTTAAATTTGTGTTGTTTCATAAACTCACAAATTTACGAGAAGAGATTAGGACTTACGATTTTATTTTAACGTCCTTTACGACTAAACCGAAAACCTTAGGATTACGTATTTACGTTTTCGAACTCCGTTTTGATGAGACAATTTTTATTGGATTCGTTTTGTGTCGTTGATTCATAATTTATAAAATCGTTTTTCGTAAAACGACCCGAGGGCACGCAAATCGAGGAAACTAGAATCGAGGAGTACCCGTAAATAAATGGGGATGAGACAAGTGGGACACTTGCCCCACCCCCCATCAAAACCGGCCAACTATTGCCACAACACCCTTTGAGGTGTCAAAGTGTAAACAACACACTGACACTTGTAACAAAGCTTACAAGTTAAGCTTTTCACAACAACTCAAAACCATCTACTACAAACCACTACTCCCATTTCTAACATGCAAACAACTCACATTTTCTCTCTTCCTCCCCATTTTTGGCCGTCCATATCTCACCTCCAAACACCCATTTGATCAAAATCTAACCACAAAATCCTATGTTATACTTGCATATGTTGAAGCCCTTTTGAAACCCTATTGATTGGTGCAAGTTTAACATCCATGGAGGAGTTTCCTTGGTGTCTTGAGGCTGATTTTCCACAAGGTGTTTATGAAGAATGGTGATCATGAAGAAGGTCTTGGTGCATCACAAGTATCTCCATCAAAATCCATGTTTTGATCACAACCTACATCATCATGGTGGTATAAAGATTGTCCTCCTCATCTTCTTGTTATTTTGATTATGTAAACATGTATTTTATTTCCTATTGTATATGTATATGATGATTATATGATGATAAAAATGTTATGTGGGGATTTGGTGTTGATAAATATGATTAAAAAAGGTGAAAAACTATAAGAAACAAGGTTAAAATCTTGATTAATTTACATGGCTGTATAAAACAGTAAAGAAACATGTTATGAACTGATAAAATGATGAAGTAGAATTGATATACAGTAAGCTATGAGTCTTTTACCCATGTGAGAGTTGGCCATGCAATGGAATCATTGTAATGAGTGAGATATGATCAAAACAAGTTTAAGGTATAAATCTGAGGTTACTGTTTTGGACGATTTTTAGAAAATATTTAGAAGATGATTCAACAGTAGCTATAGAGGAGTTAAATGTAGAACATATCATGTAGTTTATGTGATAAAAATTTGAGCTTCTATCTCCATATATAACTCAAGATATGGCAGTTTTGGTGAAGATGAAAATAAAAATCAGATTTTGGAAAATAAAGTATAATACTATTATATAAGCACTCAAAATTATATTGTATAAAATGTAAAGTTAAAACCCACTAACTCTTGGATTTTATTTATATAAATATGTAAAATGATAAATAAGTGGACATTTTATAAAAATGGTAACTTGTTATGTTTTATAAGTTATAAAAACTATAAACATGATTTTTACGACTTTTTCGGCTATTGCCGTAAAATTAACGTTTTTCGCCAAATAAAACTTAGACGACCAAACCCGTCTAATGTAAAGTTTATAAAAGTCATATACTGATGTATAAGTAACTAATACAAGTAAAAACCGATAAAACCCGAACTATAAGAAATACGGACATTAACGAGCTAAGTAAACATATTGGACTAATAATTGGACTACATAAGTTAAACTCTTATAAAAAGAACTTATTGGTCTTAACCCATTTAGGCCCAATTTGTAAAGTGTAGATACTGATAAAATAAGTATAACATGGATTAAAACAAGTTAAAGAACTTACAATAAGTTTATTGGACTTAAAACACGTAAAAGGGTAAAACTAGTAAACTAGTATAAAAGTTATCGACATATAACACTAAAATGAGTAAACGAGAATATGTAAACCCACTTGATCATCATATATATATAATCATCATATGTATACATAATTGTTATTTTTATAAAGTCATTGGACATGAGTCTAAGACGAGTATTATTTGTCTAGGTTTCCGTGATTGAAGCACGTACCGTACGTCTGAATTGCCGATAACCCACCTTCCCACATCAGCGTGAGTTCATAGCCTCGCACTCTTTTAAATGTTTTTATAAATGTTTTATAAACCCGCGAGGGAGATAACATGTTAGTTTTTATAAAATACGACACCATTTGTCCCGATTGTTTGTTTATTGATTTTGGACCCGAATGATTGAATGACCCGATTGTATGACCCGATAAATGATTAATGGACCCGATAGATGAAATAAAATGGATTATTAAAGTTAGGTTATGTCACTAAAAGTCCCATTAGCATGAATTGTGAACTACCGGGAGTTGGTAGACGCTTATGCATTTAATAGTACTATTTGGGGACGATCACCCCAGTTCGCGCCTTGACGGTTGATCCCCGTCATGCCACATTGATTGGTAAGCGAATTTATGTATGAGAAGATTTCCATAGCGTGACCTTTGTGACGACACGCTACTTTAGATGGGAAAATTGAGGATCGGGTTAGCTACCCGTTGTTGGTTTAGTAAGGTAACAATGTCATGCGGCTTATAATAATCCAATCACCGAAATACTACTAGACGCTCCGAATTACGATGTATTGCCTGACTAGCAATACAGGGTCATACTATTGATATTATGTTTGTGTTTTGGTTTTCATAACCATATTCGTATAACGGTTTTTATTTTTATACAACGTCATAAGACGTATTGTATGATGTTTTTACGACATTGGCTCGTATAATGATTTTTAAGGCAAACGCATATATTATGATTTTGATGAAGATTTGTATAAAATGACTTTGGCTATTTTATGGCCTATTAAAATGATTTGTACAAGATGATTTTCAGTAATAATTTTATACTGATATTATATTGATGGATTTTATTAAACTCTATGAATTCACTCGGCGTTATCGCTGACCTTTTCTTTTAACATGTTTTATCTCAGGTACTTGAAGGTAATTCTCGGGAAGACGACAAGAATTCATGGCCCGCACTTAAACAATATTTTCCATTCAAATATTTTGTAAAACTTTGTATGAAATAATATGACTTGGGACCGATGTAACTTTGATGTTTATGAATGGAAATGATTTATTATTAAACGACGCGATTTTTATGCATTGTCTATGATGTGAGTAATGTGCTATCCCGTAACACCAACTAGTCTTCCGCTATACTGAGTTAAATAAATTTGGGGGTGTTACAGATTGTTTTGGATAAGTGACGTATTCAGATCAATTTGTTCCGGATCAAGGATTTTGGTAATATTCCAAGCGAAGAAGAATCATTTCAACCGAAGGTGACATTCGGGACGAGTGATTATTCCAAAAGAAGGTTTATTCCGAATGAGCTGTATTCAGGTTCTTATTAGCTTTTGTCTTTGATTTTTATTTTCAAGCTTTATTTTTCCTGCCTTTTATTTAATTGCACTTTAAGATTATTAGCCTTAGCCTTATTTAGGTTTACCTTAGTTAGATTTAAGTTCGCGTCATTTACTTTAGTGCCCTTTAACTTCTGTCACGTTTTTAAATACCTGCACTTTTACTTTAATTAGACTTAGATTTACTTTAAGAGCACCTTTACTTTAATAGTTCTACACCTTTTATTAAAAACAACCAAAAATATTTGTTTCACCAAAGATCAATTGAGTCACACATAGAGAGCTTAGATCAATTCGTTAAGATACCGAGAATACGAACTTTAATTTTTATACAGGCAAAAGCCGTGTATCAACTGGGATTCAATGCTTCAACTGCAAGGGATTTGGGCACATGGCTAGAGAATGCAAGAAGCCAAAACGGGTTAAGGATTCGGGATATCACAAGGAAAAGATGCTACTGTGTAACAAAGAAGAAGCAGGGATTCCACTCATAGCAGATGAAGTTGACTGGCGTGATGACATTGATGATGAAGCCGATGACCAAGAGTTAGAGGCACATTATGTGTACATGGCAAAGATTCAAGAAGTGATTCCAGAGACTGCTGAAAATTCTGGACCTATCTTCGGTACTGAGCCAATTGAAAAGGTACCATCAAATGATAACTTTAATGTGTTTGCTAATGAACGACGGCATCCTGAGCAACCCGAAAGCATCAATGACACATATGTAATGGACACGGAGGATATCAATATCTCTACGGGTTCACAGCATATGTGTAATGATGACATAAATGCTACTCAGGATACTGACTCGGAAGAGGACTGTGATTTGCTTGCGTCTATAATTGATTCTTTAAAACGTAAAATTAATGAAAACAAAGAGGGTAATAAACGTCTGAAGCAAGCAAACACATCCTTAGCCGAGGAGATACACAGGCTTAAGGAGTGTGATTATGTAAAAGAAGATGATCGACGAGTTGTTATAGCTAATGGTTTGGTATATGAACGTAAGGTGCTCAACGAACAATATTGTTCTGAAGTAACACACGAAATTCATATGTCAAAACAAAAGATATCAAAACTTGAAGAAAAACTGCTGCTACATAAACTCCAGATTACTGAGTTAGAGTCGGTTAACAAAGAACAAACTGAGCTTTATAAAACTCGTGAAGAAAAGGATATTGAAAAATTTCTTGATTTGGAAAAGAGAGTCGAAACGTTAAACAACACTGTTTACAAAACATGTCAGTCCATTTAAACCATGAATATTCTCAATAGAAATATGAAAAAGAGTTTTGTCAAGCCTGAATATCTCAAGAAAGTTCAAAGTACCAAGCCTGCTCTTTTTGATATCGGTTGTTATGTTGATAATCTTGCCCTTATGCTTTCCCGGGTGACTGCGACGAAATCATTCGTCATTGAAATTGTGTATAATGCAGTTCGTTTTTCTCAGTTCTTGCTAATTGAAAGTCCTAACAATATCGGGTTTTTAACTGTTTTTGGTTGTTAATATTTTTTGGATATTCTATTTGCTAATTCAAACAATGACTTGCAAAATTGAAAAATGTTATCTACTTATATGTAAAACATCGTGCAAATACCAGGTTTTTATTCAAGTAAATTCAAAATGTAAATTTTACAACTAAGAGGACTGAAAATGTAAATTCTATGAAAATTAAATGCTCAGAGTGTAAATCTAACAAGAACAAGGACTGAAATGGTAAAACAGTTAACTATAAGGATCAAATATGTAAACAATGTAACAAACTAACCAATTTTCAACAAATTGCCAAAACTACTAACTGAATTTTAACAACTTTCAAACTTTAAGGACCTAATTAGTGCAAACCCTAAAAATTATCAAGTTTAGCCAAGTTTAGAACCCTTTTAATTCCAGAAGGACTAAAGTGCAATATTGAAAAGTATTTAAGCAAAAACGGGTTTTAAGAACAAATAAGCTCGTTTGAGCTTATTTCTTAACAAAATCAGTCAAACCAATTTCAAAATGCTTAGAATTGAAAATAAGCTAGGTCTGTAAGAAGAATTTGGCTGAAAGTGTCTAATAAGCAAATAAGCACTTTCCAATAAGCACTAAGAAAATCTAGACATGCACAACTGGATTTTTGTACTAAATCTGATTAATGAGCTTAAAACATGAATGGGAAATCAATTCTTATCAAAATTCATCAAGAAATAAGCTTGGAAATCGAATTAAGCTGAATTTGGCTTATGTTGACCAAGCGTTGACCAAGATCTTTTTCAAAAAGCTGAAAATCTCAAAAATCAACCACCAACACCTACTAAGTGATATTGTAAAATAAAATTGCCAAGTTTGTGAAGTGGATTAAGAGATTTGAAAAAAACTGTTTTCATTTATAGAAACTTCATTTTGCTTAACAGTCTATGAAACTTCATAATATGAACTAGAAATGAGAGCTTATTTGGTAGAATTTCATCAAGTAACAATCAAATGCCAAGCAATTGAAATTGACAACTTTTATAAGCAAATCTGACTGAAAATGGACCCAAACTTTTTTATTGCCAATTGCCTTTTTGACCTTAAACTTGACTTGAAAATGGCTCAGAACTACTTGTTATCACTTGGTGACTGGAAATGAACATTAATTTTCCAAAGTTCAACACTTGAAAATCTTAAACAAGCTAATGCCAAACACTTCTTTAACTGATCTTAATGAAAATTTGTAAAGACTTTTATAGCACCAATCAAAGCTGAGTAAAAACCTTTATCAAACCAAACTTAATGATCAAAAAGAGATGTTTTAAAACTAATTGCAAGCAATGATCACTACTAGAACTCAATTAAGGAAGTAAGTCTAGAATTGACTGAAATAAGCTAACAACTAGGAAAAATCCAAATCAATAAGCAGATAAGCAACACTTAAGCTACAAACTACTAAAATCAAGTAAAGATCAATCTAAACAAGTTTTATCATGCATACACCAAAGATTTAAGCTAGGAATTGAGCATGCATTTGGCAATTTGAGTGGAACCAAAAATCAGAAACTTAAGCACCTTGTGAAGGAACCTTTGAGCAGTAGAGGAGTGCTGAACTCTCTAGTCTAGTGCTAACCACCACCTTAGCACTAGATTCATTTATCTACAATCAACAAACATCTGCTCATCACTAGAATCATCAAAATGGCCTGAATTCATCACAAATGCTATGAACTTGAACTGAATCAATCAAACATCTTCTATCTTCCTTCAAAGTCAGTTATGATCAAGATTTGATCATAACAAACTCAATTCAGCAACAAAAGTATCAATGGAAGCAAGGAATGAACAGTAAAGATGATGAGAATAATTGGCGGGAAAAATTGAATTTGAATTTTATTAATAGAGATTGGTTACAAAGCTGTTAAAAAGGTAACTAACTGACTAACTAACTCAAGAGTGTGTCAAACTCTTGAGTAGTTTAGCTAAAAAGGGAAAATGATGAGAGAAAAATGTAAATGTGTGTGTTTTCACACTTACAACTACACTTTACAAATGAAGCCTAAACAAACTATTTATAGACTTGAGAAGAAGATTTGTTGGGGTTGGTGACGTGTTGGGACCAATCCCAGGTCTCCACGTGTCCAAATTCTGCTTAACTGATTTTGCAAGTATGAACATGAATTGGGGTTTCTTTGTTGAGTTGATTTCATGTTAATTGATCATGACCAATGGATTCGTCTCTAAAAAATAAGCAATTTTGATGTTTATAACTTTCCATGAAATCCACTCTAGCTCCAAATCGATCCTGGGAATTTTTGCTCGTTTGAAAATGACACGTGTCATAATATGACTGGCTGAATTGGAAGCACACGGATCATACTGTTGTGATACTCTCATTTAATGAGGCGGCTGTAGTGGATATTTAATGCAAAGATGTGGCAATCCATATCTACTTAATCCTGGCTTCTCATTGGTCCACAATATATCACATGGATCACTCTTGTTTATCTTTCCAAAATAGGCAGAAATAGTCCCTAGACTTTGGCAGATTGCAATTAAAGGCTAGCAGCTTCATTTCTTTGGCATTTTTAGTCCTTCAACTTTCATTCTTAATCAAAATTGGTCCTTTGACTGAGTTGACTTGAATGTTGACCAAATTTGACTATGATCTTGACTTTTACAATATTTACACTTTGGTCCTTCATCTTTGGCAGTTTTTCAAGATAGGTCCTTGTACTTCAAAGTCTTGTCACTTTTGATCCTTCTTTGTCTTTTTCCTCAAATTAAGCTTGATTATTCCTTGTTTGCTTGAAAATGCATCCTTTTACCTACACAAGTGTACACAAACACAAACATACCACATAATACTGTTTTTACAAGATAAATTGGTATTTTGCTTCATGTTTTAGGGTTATTTGTTGATAAATTGATATGAGTTTTAGCTCATATCAAATCCCAAACACTTGAACATTGTCATGTCCTCATGCAATTCTATATATTTTAAAGCACAAAATTACATTCTCCTCATAATTAACCCACCTTGGCCATATGGAATGCATCTACACTACTCTAAACTACATGATGCATGATTTTGACTTTCAACAATGCAATGAATAAAATACAATTCTATATACTCTTTTTGGTTTTTCTTGAAATGGTTTTGATAGAAATAACTCATAAAGAATTCAATGGCTTTGATTAGGGCTTGGGTACCATGGATATTTATCACCCTCAAGTTTCACTTTCCCCATACCAAGCTTAAAAATGGGATCATTGCATTCACAAGTAAAAAGTGCATCAACTTATTCATGATAATTAAATGTGGAACCGGTTTTTATTTGAGCAAATTGCTTGTGGGCAAATTTGTCATTATTTAAAGCGTGAAATATAAGAAATGTAAAATCCAAAAATAAGGAAGCACGGTTTTAATCCTAAGTAATCCTCTCATCCATTACTTGAAAAACCGCTCACAATTAATACAAGTCCGTTTCAAGAATAATAAGTCATTCGCCTTATGTGTAAAATCCTCATGTCATGCTTTCATAAGTAGCTACACACTCGCTAAGGAAAGAAAAATAAAACTCACGCAATAATTTACATCCGCCATCTTTTTGAGACTTTGGATCTTCAACCCCGCAACCCGTCAAGGTAATATTGGATTGGAGCAATCTATTGAATCCCCACAACCCGTCAAGGTAATATTGGAACTCAATAGTCACTATAATTAACACCACACTGCCCCTCTTGGGAGTCTTGTATTATTTCCTTTTTTTTTCTTTTCTTTTTCTTCTTTTTTTTCTAGCCACTCATTTTTTTTGTAAGCCGCTCTTATTTTTCTTTATTCCTCACAAAGAAAGTTGAAAAGAATAAAAGGAAAAACACCCGCTAAATATTGAGCATGACTTAAGTCTAGTACACATAAAACGTTCTAACTTAGAATCTTAAGACGTACTTTATATCAATCATGAATGATTAGTCAAAAATGCATAAGAGATTACAAACCAATTAAAACCGTTCTTGATTATTTATTAACAATTATATACATGCGAAGAAAATAGAGGTAAAGAAGAGAAGGGTTTAGCTACAAGTAATTATCATGAAGTTTATCTAGCCCTTTTATACTCGCTTCAACTCTATCATTTCCCATTCTCCACAAATTTAAAATCTCAAATAATGAGATTGGTGGATGCTTAGCCTAATAGACCAATGAAGGACTACATGGTTATGGATACTAGCTAGAGAATGCTAAGACAAGCAAACTCGGGTTGAGTCAAAATATCCATGGCGGGCCTAATATGTCAAAGAAATCTAAATTTGTTAAAACCATGTTTTATTATATTTTTTTCTTTTTATATATTTTTGATGAAAAACAAAAGAAGAAATATATACAATGGAAATGTGTTATGCAAAATGATTGATGCAAAAATTATGAATGCATATTTTTGGTGGCCAAAGTAGATCAAAAATTTGAAAAATGTTGAAAAATCAATTTTCCATGTTATCATGAAAGACAATGACAAGTTCTAGGTAAGGTCACTTCGATAGAAGACCCCCCTACACTTAAGCTAAACATTGTCCTCAATGTTTAAGAGCATGGAAGTATAAAAACTTCCCCTACACTTATGACAATGAATAGACTTTGTTTAACCCAAGTTAAGGAAAGGACAACTATTAGTGAAATCATGTTTAAGCACAAGGTGTCAATAAAAAATCACTATAGTAACGAAGTGAACCGGATACAAGGGCCTCCTCCAAAAGCTCCAAAGCATGAAATGAGTGAGCAACCCTACAAACAATCATGAAGACAAAAGAAGGTCTCCCCTACACTTATCTCCAAGTCTATACCTTTATTTCTAACCTACAACACTCTAAACCTAGTTATACGATGCTTGAGTTAATGAGTCTCTAGCTCGACTCGTCCTTCAATGAATCAATTCATGGGGAAAATGGGAATCTCTTGGACCATTTCAACGGAAATGTCCTCCCCAAAGTAATGCTTAACACGGTGCCCATTCACTTTAAAATATGGACCATCGGGTTGTGACAACTCAATAGTTCCATATGGAAACACTTGAGCAATAGTGAATGGACCGGACCATCTCGACTTAAGCTTTCCCGCAAAAAGTTTCAATCTTGAGTTAAAGAGGAGAACCGGCTCTCCAACTTTGAACTCACGATTCTTGATCTTAGCATCATGCAATTTCTTAGTCTTTTCCTTGTAAAGCAAAGAATTTTCATAGGCATTGGCTCTCAATTCATCCATCTCATTGAGTTGATCTTTCCTATGGGAACCGACTTGGTTTAAATCAAAGTTAGCCCACTTGAGAGCCCAAGATGCCTTGTGTTCTAACTCAAATAGGAGGTGGCACGATTTTCCATAGACAAGCCTATAAGGAGTACAACCAATTGGTGTTTTAAAAGCCGTCCTAAATGCCCACAAAGCATCATCAAGCTTATCCGACCAAGAAGCTCAATGCTCTCCCACCGTTCTCTCTAAAATCCTCTTTAAACCACGATTTGTGACCTCGGTTTAACCATTTGTTTGAGGGTGATACGCGGTAGAAAGTCTATGAACTCCATATTTCTTCATCACTCTTGTGAATTGATCATTACAAAAATGCGTACCACGATCACTTATGATGGCCCGAGGTACACCAAATCTAGCAAACAATTGTTTCAAAAACTTCACAACAACTCTAGCATCATTGGTAGGTAAGGCTTTAGCCTCCACCCATTTTGACACATAATCCACCGCCACAAGTATATACTTGTTTCCCTTAGAGGATGGAAAAGGTCCCATGAAATCAATGCCCCACACATCAAATATCTCACACTCTTGAATAAAATTTTGTGGCATCTCATCACGTTGCGTAATTTTTCCTTGTCTTTGACACACATCACAAAATTTAACCATTTCATGGGCATCTTTGTAAATGGGCCAATAGTAACCCGAATCGAAGACTTTCTTGGCAGTATAGTTGGGCCCAAAATGTCCACCCGTAGGTCCTTTATGACACGCTTCTAAGATCTTAAATGCCTAGGACCCATCTATACACCGTCTAATGATTTGGTCTGCACATTGCCTAAAAAGATAAGGATCATCCCAAAAGTAGTACTTAACTTCCTTAAGAAACTTCTTCTTTTGTTGATAAGTAAGACCCTCAATAAGCACATTGCCCACAAGATAGTTTGAGATATCCGCAAACCAAGGAGTGGCATCCTCTTGGGAAGAGATAGACATGATCTCCTCTAATGGAAAGGATTCATTGATTTCTTGATGTGGCAAATATCCTTGAAAATGATGCTCAAGTCTACTCAAGTGATCCGCCGCTAAATTCTCGGCCCCTTTCTTATCACGAATTTCTATCTTAAACTCTTGAAGCAACAAAACCCATCTCAAAAGCCTAGGCTTAGCATCTTGTTTTGTCATAAGATACTTGAGAGCGGAATGATCCGTATACACTATGGTTTTGGAGAGCACAAGGTATGGTCTAAACTTCTCAAAAGCATATACTATAGCAAGCAATTCTTTTTCCCTGGTAGTGTAATGAAGTTGTGCACCGGTCATGGTTTTACTCGCATAGTGTATAGGTTGAAAATGCTTATTAACTCTTTGTCCTAAGACGGCCCCCACCGCATAATCACTAGCGTCACACATAAGCTCAAAAGGTAATTCCCAATTTGGAGAAACCAAAACGGAAGCCTTAGTCAATTTCTCCTTAAGAGTCTCAAAAGAGTCCAAACAATCTTGGTTAAAAATGAAAGGAGCCTCTTTCTCCAAGAGGTGAGTCATCGGTCTAGCTATCTTAGAAAAATCTTGTATAAAGCGCCTATAAAATACCGCATGACCTAAGAAAATCCTCACACCTTTAACCAAGGTGGGTGGGGGAAGCTTAGCAATCACATCAATTTTAGCTCGATCAACTTCTAATCCCTTGTTGGATATTTTATGTCCTAAAACAATTCCCTCTTTTACCATAAAGTGACATTTCTCCCAATTAAGCACTAAACGTGTTTCCTCACAACGCTTAAGCATTCTCTCAAGATTGGTGAGACGTGAGGTAAATGAATTTCAAAAGACGGAAAAATCATCCATAAAAACCTCCATAGTTTGCTCTATCATGTCATGGAAAATCGCCCTCGTGCACCTTTGAAACGTTCCCGGTGCATTACATAAGCCAAAAGGCATCCTCTTGTAAGCAAATGTACCGTAGGGACAAGTGAATGTGGTCTTTTCTTGATCTTTAGGGTCAATGGGAATTTGGAAATAACCCGAAAAGCCATCAAGAAAACAATAGTACTCATTTCCCTCTAAGTGTTCAAGCATTTGATCCATAAAAGGTAATAGGAAATGGTCTTTCCTAGTCGCCTCATTGAGTTTCCTATAATCAATACAAACTCTCCAACCGGTCACAAGTCTCGTGGGAATAAGCTCATTGTTCTCATTAGGCACCACGGTGATTCCACCCTTCTTTGGAACACAATGAACCGGGCTAACCCATGGAGAGTCGGAAATGGGGTAAATCATACCCGCATCTAAGAGTTTAATCACTTCTTTCTTAATAACCTCATGGATTTTTGGGTTAACTCTCCTTTGATTTTGAATGGCGGGTTTATAGTCATCCTCCATAAGGATTTTGTGTGTACAAAAATGTGGATCAATTCCCCTTATGTCGGATATTTTCCATGCTAAGGCTTTCTTGTGTTTCTTAAGGACTTCAATAAGTTGCTCCTTCTCATCCTCTTTCAACTCTTTAGCAATGATCACAGGTAATTGGTCTTTGCCCTCTAAGAAAGCATACTCTAAGTGGGATGGAAGGTCCTTAAGTTCAATAGGAGGTGGACTCTCTATGGAAGGTTTTACGATGGAAGGTTCCTCAATGGTAACTTCTTGTGGAATAGGAGAAGGAATAGGGTCCTCATTGAGCAACTTTTGGATTGTAAGAATATCTTTTTCCCAATTAATGGGAGAATCATCATCACCAAGAAAGTTTGACTCAAATTCCTCCAAGCGGAAATCACTCTCTCCAAAAGGTGTTAAAGAGGGAGCAATTGAAGCCACGGTTTCAACATGGGGCATCTCATCACTAGTACTCTTACAAGCATCATGAAAGTGTTCATCACACACCTCATCTAACACATCAACAATGTTAATAGTCTCACAAGGTCTAGACTCCTTAACCTCTTTCCTATCATAAACTTTCCCTAACTTAAACACCACTCTCTCATCTTCTACTCTCATAATTAGTTCTCCTTCCGCCACATCTATCAAAGTACGACCCGTTCTCAAAAACGGTCTACCAACAATCAAAGGCACTCTAGGATCCATGTCATAATCAACCACTACAAAGTCGGCCGGAAACGTAAACTTATCCACACCTACAAAAACATCCTCCGCTATACCTACGGGGTAAGCTATGGTTCGGTTGGCTAGTTCAAGAGTCATCCTAGTGGGAGTGAGCTCGGGAAGAGAGAGTTTTTTCCAAACCGATAAAGGCATGAGGTTAATGCTTTCCCCTAGATCCGCCAAAGCCATGCAATTTTCAACACCGGGAAAATTACAAGGTATCAAGAAGCGCCCTGGATCTCCAAGTTTTGTAGGTAAGGTTTTAAGTAACACGGCGGAACAATTTTCATTAAGGGATGTGTTGGGCAAATCAACCAATTTTTCTTTGTTGGAGAGTAAATCCTTGAACATCTTAGCAAACTTTGGCATATAAGCAAGAGCTTCCGCAAAGGATATATTGATTTTGAGTTGCTTGAACATCCTTAAGAAATTGGAGACTTGGATGTTATCCTTGTTCTTTAACTTGTCCTTTTTCAACCTTGAAGGATATGGAAGAGTAGGTTTTGGTGTAGGTGGAATAGGTGTTGTAGTGGAAGATTTGTCTTTGTTAGCTTCTTCATTGGGAAGTGTGGAAGGTAAAGGAGAAGTATGAATAGGTTGAGAAGGTGTGTTTAAGTGAATAGGAGCATTTTTAGGAGGTGAAGTAGAGGTAGAAGGCTTGTCACAAGTAGGAGCACAAGTGGGTTGAACAATAGTAGGTTTAGGAGGTGAAGGATCCTTTGTTGACTTTCCACTTCTTGTTGTAATAGCATTTACATTTGCCCTTGGATTAGTTTGTGTGTTGGAAGGTAAAGGCCCTTGTGGTCTTTGATTTAATGCCATTAAAAACCTATTGGTTTGTTCCTCCATTGTACGTTTCATTTGGTCATTCATTTTCTTCTCAATAGCTTGGAACCTCCTTTCATTCTCTTGATTCATTTTGTGCAAGAAATCCATTGTGTTATAATCTTGTGACACATTTCCTTGAAAACCTTGATGTTGGAAAGGTAGAGGTTGAGCATTAAATCCTTGATTTGGTGGATAAAAGTTATTTGCTTGAGGTTGAAATTGATTGGGTGCCTTGTAGTTATTTCCTTGATAAGGTGGTCTTTGCCCTTGATTCCTTGGTAAAATTTGAGGAGGATTTTGTTGAATTTGGGTGGGTGGTTGGGGTGGGAATCCCGGTGGAGTAAGGTAGTTTTGGGATTTGTAAGAAAGGTTATTTGGATTGATATTTGGCTTGAAGTGTTCACGATGTTCCTCTTGGTAAGCATAGCATTCCCCTTGATAAACTTGCACCTTATCACATTGTTCATAAGAATGGGGACCTCCACAAGTTACACAAGAAAGAATAATGGCATTCACATCATTTGAAGAATTTTTCAATGAAATGGTCTTAAGAGCTTGAAGCATTTCTTGTTGTCCTTGTTTGACTTGTTGAAGGATCTCTTGTTGAAATTTAAGGAATTGGTTATCACAAGGTGTTTGAGAAGTGTTTTGGATAACATGAACCCTTTCTTCAAATTGATTGTTTGTTTGAACCATTGCTTTAGTCTCAATGATGTCCAAGGCCTCTTGCATGGATTTAAGAAGAATATTCCCTCCCGCGGAAGCATTGAGTGAATCTTGGTGATGAGGTTTAAGGCCATCATAGAAGGTATTGATTTGGTGAACGTCATCCAATCCATGGTTAGGGCATCACCTCAATAACTCACTATACTCTTCCCAAGCATCACTAAAGGATTGACTAGGTTTTTGTTGAAAGCCTATAATTAAGTTCCTCAAGGCCATGGTCTTAGATGGAGGAAAGAACTTGTTCAAAAACTTAGTGGTGAAACCATCCCATGTGGTGATACTATCGGGTGGTTGGGTGTCTAACCAATGCTTAGCTTGTCCCTCAAGTGAAAATGAATCTAACATCAATTTAATAGCATCATGTGGAACTCCATTATGCTTAATGGTATTGCAAAGAGAAAGGAATCTCTTAAGGTGAGCATGGGGATCATCATTCTTGTTACCATAGAAAGGTGATTGTGAAACCATAGTAATCATAGACGTTTTTAGCTCAAATGTATTTGCGAGAATGTCGGGAATCCTAATAGCACTAGCATATCCATGAACATTGGTTTGCATACGTTCCATCAAAGAACGATTATCAACAGCCATGGCTTCTTGTGGTGGAGGAGTCAAAGCACGATTCTCGTGATCGGCTTGATGGACGGTGGTGGTCTTACTCTTTCTCTTTTTCTTCCTTTTCGGAGGAAGAGGTTGTACACCAATCGGTATTTGTGCACGCCCGCGAGTGAGCATGCAACTCAATACGAGGAATGAGAGAGAAGCTCTCGTGTGACTTTGAAGAGAAATGGATTATCCTCTTCGAGTTTCAATATTAAATATCCACAAGAAAATAACAATATATGTATGTACTACTTGGGTGCAAGACCCCCAATGAAGCCTTCCTTCTTAGAATACTCATAAGTGAACGGGGGGTTAGGTGGCGCGAAGCACTTAAGTACCTATTGACCCTTTGATGGCATTTTATAGCACATCGCCTTTCTATTCACTTAAATGTTCGTATTCTTCGAATTGTTGCTTATTGAGAGTATTTATCTATTCTTGCTTTATTTTGTTTGATCGATACACGTGTCAAGGACCGGAACGCCCCTCAACACGGTGTATTGCCTTGGCAATACTTATGGAGAATATGTAGATTGGTTGTTCTTATACGTATACGTATTTACTTATAATAATATATGGGAAAATATCTTTGTATTTATGAATTTTTAAGAGATAATACTATATGTACATAAAAACCGAGAGAATCCAATAATATATATTTTTGGGTGCAATCTCTTAGGAAAAAGATTACTTTTTGGATTTTTTAATTTGTTTGGTCAATTCTTTAGGAAAAGAATTGTTTTGTTAATTTTTTAGTTTTTATATATTTTTATATTTTTGATTTTTTTATTTGTTTTTGATTTATGATACGTAAAAAAAACGTTCACAAGGTGAATGGATCCCAAAATCCAATGAAAACCGTCAATCGATAGTCTCTCGTAAAGTCAAAGAACCGGCAGCGGCGCCATTTGAAACTGTGTATAATGCAGTTCGTTTTTCTCAGTTCTTGCTAATTGAAATTCCTAACAATATCGGGTTTTTAACTGTTTTTGGTTGTTAATATTTTTTGGATATTCTATTTGCTAATTCAAACAATGACTTGCAAAATTAAAAAATATTATCTACTTATATGTAAAACATCGTGCAAATACCAAGTTTTTATTCAAGTAAATTCAAAATGTAAATTTTACAACTAAGAGGACTGAAAATGTAAATTCTATGAAAATTAAATGCTCAGAGTGTAAATCTAACAAGAACAAGGACTGAAATGGTAAAACAGTTAACTATAAGGATCAAATATGTAAACAATGTAACAAACTAACCAATTTTCAACAAATTGCCAAAACTACTAATTGAATTTTAACAACTTTCAAACTTTAAGGACCTAATTAGTGCAAACCCTAAAAATTATCAAGTTTAGCCAAGTTTAGAACCCTTTTAATTCCAGAAGGACTAAAGTGAAATATTGAAAAGTATTTAAGCAAAAACGGGTTTTAAGAACAAATAAGCTCGTTTGAGCTTATTTCTTAACCAAAATCAGTCAAACCAATTTCAAAATGCTTAGAATTGAAAATAAGCTAGGTCTGTAAGAAGAATTTGGCTAAAAGTGTCTAATAAGCAAATAAGCACTTTCCAATAAGCACAAAATAAGCACTAAGAAAATCTAGACATGCACAACTGGATTTTTGTACTAAATCTGATTAATGAGCTTAAAACATGAATGGGAAATCAATTCTTATCAAAATTCATCAAGAAATAAGCTTGGAAATCGAATTAAGCTGAATTTGGCTTATGTTGACCAAGCGTTGACCAAGATTTTTTTCAAAAAGCTGAAAATCTCAAAAATCAACCACCAACACTTACTAAGTGATATTGTAAAATAAAATTGCCAAGTTTGTGAAGTGGATTAAGAGATTTGAAAAAAAACTGTTTTCATTTACAGAAACTTCATTTTGCTTAACAGTCTAGACTTTTGCTTTTCTCCTTGATTAATGAAAACTGTATAAAAAGCTTATAGACTATGAAACTTCATAATATGAACTAGAAATGAGAGCTTATTTGGTAGAATTTCATGAAGTAACAATCAAATGCCAAGCAATTGAAATTGACAACTTTTATAAGCAAATCTGACTGAAAATGGACCCAAACTTTTTTATTGCCAATTGCCTTTTTGACCTTAAACTTGACTTGAAAATGGCTCAGAACTACTTGTTATCACTTGGTGACTGGAAATGAACATTAATTTTCCAAAGTTCAACACTTGAAAATCTTAAACAAGCTAATGCCAAACACTTCTTTAACTGATCTTAATGAAAATTTGTAAAGACTTTTATAGCACCAATCAAAGCTGAGTAAAAACCTTTATCAAACCAAACTTAATGATCAAAAAGAGATGTTTTAAAACTAATTGCAAGCAATGATCACTACTAGAACTCAATTAAGGAAGTAAGTCTAGAATTGACTGAAATAAGCTAACAACTAGGACAAAATCCAAATCAATAAGCAGATAAGCAACACTTAAGCTACAAACTACTAAAATCAAGTAAAGATCAATCTAAAAAAGTTTTATCATGCATACACCAAAGATTTAAGCTAGGAATTGAGCATGCATTTGGCAATTTGAGTGGAACCAAAAATCAGAAACTTAAGCACCTTGTGAAGGAACCTTTGAGCAGTAGAGGAGTGCTGAACTCTCTAGTCTAGTGCTAACCACCACCTTAGCATTAGATTCACTTATCTACAGTCAACAAACAGCTACTCATCACTAGAATCATCAAAATGGCCTGAATTCATCACAAATGCTATGAACTCGAACTGAATCAATCAAACAGCTTCTATCTTCCTTCAAAGTCAGTTATGATCAAGATTTGATCATAACAAACTCAATTCAGCAACAAAAGTATCAATGGAAGCAAGGAATGAACAGTAAAGATGATGAGAAGAATTGGCGGGAAAAATTGAATTTGAATTTTATTAATGGAGATTGGTTACAAAGCTGTTAAAAAGGTAACTAACTGACTAACTAACTCAAGAGTGTGTCAAACTCTTGAGTAGTTTAGCTAAAAAGGGAAAATGATGAGAGAAAAATGTAAATGTGTGTGTTTTCACACTTACAACTACACTATACAAATGAAGCCTAAACAAACTATTTATAGACTTGAGAAGAAGATTTTTTAGGGTTGGTGACGTGTTGGGACCAATCCTAGGTCTCCATGTGTCCAAATTCTGCTTAACTGATTTTGCAAGTATGAACATGAATTGGGGTTTCTTTGTTGAGTTGATTTCATGGTAATTGATCAAGACCAATGGATTCGTCTCTAAAAAATAAGCAATTTTGATGTTTATAACTTTCCATGAAATCCACTCTAGCTCCAAATCGATCCTGGGAATTTTTGCTCGTTTGAAAATGACACGTGTCATAATATGACTGGCTGAATTGGAAGCACACGGATCATACTGTTGTGATACTCTCATTTAATGAGGCGGCTGTAGTGGATATTTAATGCAAAGATGTGGCAATCCATATCTACTTAATCCTGGCTTCTCATTGGTCCACAATATATCACATGGATCACTCTTGTTTATCTTTCCAAAATAGGCAGAAATAGTCCCTAGACTTTGGCAGATTGCAATTAAAGGCTAGCAGCTTCATTTCTTTGGCATTTTTAGTCCTTCAACTTCCAATCTTGAACAAAATTGGTCCTTTGACTGAGTTGACTTGAATGTTGACCAAATTTGACTATGATCTTGACTTTTACAATATTTACACTTTGGTCCTTCATCTTTGGCAGTTTGTCAAGATAGGTCCTTGTACTTCAAAGTCTTGTCACTTTTGATCCTTCTTTGTCTTTTTCATCAAATTATGCTTGATTATTTCTTGTTTGCTTGAAAATGCATCCTTTTACCTACACAAGTGTACACAAACACAAACATACCACATAATATTGTTTTTACAAGATAAATTGGTATTTTGCTTCATGTTTTAGGGTTATTTGTTGATAAATTGATATGAGTTTTAGCTCATATCAGTCATCAAAAAGAAATTTGATCGAACTTAAGTGATTTGATAAACCTTTCTGATTCTGATCATTATATTAAGTTTGTTCCTCAAAAAGAACTTTTAAAAGAACAAAAAATGTATAATAGAGTTCCACCACCAAGTGATGAACCGCAAAATAAAGTTTCTTTAAAAAGGAGTTTCAAAAAACAATCAATTTTGTTAGAAAAGCGAATTTTGGATGAAAAACGTAAATGGGATGCGAAAAGCAAAAGTGTTCAGCAATTTGAGTTTATAAAACAAGGGGTTTTAAATTTGTACAAAGGTTTCGTCGACTATGAAAAAGTTTCTAGGGATACCGTTTGGAATATTAAACCTAACCCACAAGTAGAAGTGGTCATTCAATAATGCATTGTTCCAACCATTTATGATCTTTAAAAAAATGTGGAAATGTTTTATAACGCTCTCACAGAGGAAATTTCAACTGATTTAAGTTATGTTAAATCACTTGAAGATGAAGTTGATTTTCTTCAAACTAAATTAAAGACACAAGAACACCAACTTTCTAACGAAATTGATCGACTTTCGAAGGAATACTTTTATGCTGACCATATGAATGCTATACTTGGTGTGTATACTGATCTTGATCAATATTGTCATGTAGCATGTTTAGTGTCAGAAACGGACGAGAAATGTCACAATCTTGAAGTAGAGCTTTCGAAACAAATTCAATCATATAACAAACTTTCGAAAAGTTTTTCCCAACTTGAGAAACCCTCCATTTCTCTTGAACTTGCTTTACAAAAAGGTGATAAATCTCATAATCATAAAAAGTGTCAAGTACTGACAGCTTCTAATAACTGACTTTTTATTTGGTTAATAAAAAGGTTTTTGCTTGCAAGATCTCTCTTTGCGTTGCTCGTACCCATTTGATATATATCGTTGTTTCGTTCTCGGTATCTTCTCGAATCGATCACGGTCAAAAGTGGAATCGTTGTAATTGGTGACTAAAAAGGGGGAGCTTGGGTCTAAATCTACTAAACTGATAAAGACAAGTAATAATAAAACAAAACTAGAAACTAGAAATGAAAATAAATCCAGACTTTAAATGAAACAGTAGAAAACAGTAGAAAATACCTTAATGAAAAATGAAGCTGCTCTATTCGGAATGATGGCCTTACTCGGAATATGAGCTCTATGCGGAAAGTACCCCTATTCGGAAAGTAGGGCTATTCGGAAAGTCCTCATGCTGAATAATGATTTCTATTCGGAAAAATATCCCTTATGCGGAATAAATGGAAAAATGCCCTATTCGGAAAGTAACCTTTATGCGGAAAGTCTCTATGCGGAAAGGAGGGCAATTCAGAAAATATCTCTTATGCGGAATATTTGAAGAAAAAGCCTTATGCGGAAAAATTGTGAAAATCCTATTCGGAATAGTGCTGCTATGCGGAAAAAGGATCCTTACTCGGAATAACTGGTATTCCGAATAACAATGAAAATCTACAACCACTCGGAATAACTGAAATATTCCGAATAGCCAAGAAAATAACCTCTATTCTGAATAAATGAAATATTCCGACTAGACTCAATCCCAGACTCCCTACTCGGAATCTGGGCAAGATCAGAAGCTGGGAGACGAAGAACAGGTAGAAACGAATTTATCACAAATCGAGTTAAATAAGCAGAAAGGTTTAACCAACTTAACCACAATTCATCTACCAACTACAAGGATCAAATCCCAATCATAAAAACACCAATTCAACAACTTTTTAAAATCAAACTTGAACCAAATAAAACTTAAGAATTTTGAAATAAAAAGATGATGAAGATCAAGATGAATGAGAAGATTAAAAGAACACTTGTATTAATGATTTAGATTCAATAACAAAAAGAAAAGATTAACTTACAAGATTGGAAGATAAATCAATCAAAGATAAAAACCACTCCTTAAGGGAGATGGTTCCTAAAAACTAGGAAGAAGAATAACTGAAAAGGAAAAAAAATGGAGTCTTGAATGGGAGGAGTATTTATAGGCTTCTCCCTTTTTTGGTGAGTGGGCTTTCTTCCCTTCTTTTTGTCTTCTCGTCTTTTCAGAAAAGTTGACGTTTTTGATTCTGATTCGGGATTTGTCGTCGATTAAATTCAACTCGTCTTTTAATTTCTTCGTTAAATAGACTTGAGTTTCTTCGACATGTGTAAATCTTCCGTCTTTGGTCCTTTTCTTCGATAAATCTTCAAATAGGCCCATTGACTTCAAATCTTTTGCATCTCTTGGACAATAGACTTCGTCTTCAGTCTTTTTCCTTGATAAAACCCGTGCAATCCCATGTTTTCTCCAATATTTATCCGGTTGGCTCTGAAAACATAACAAACACACAAACCACGCATAATTCCAAACAAATGACATTAAATACGCGTTTTGGTCTTGTTTTAGCAAGAAATAAGTGGTAGAAAAGATGGGTGTTTACACACCTATCAATTCCCCTACACTTAACCATTGCCATGCCCTCATGCAATGCTTAGTTATAAAGCAACAATACACTTTTCTCATAATTAATTAACCTTGGCCTTATTCAAATACTACTAAACAAAAATTAAAGTACTAAGAGAAATTTAAAGTTAATAAAAGGATAGAACATAGCTATGTGGGAATAACTCGTAAAGAGATCGAGGACTTACATTAGGGCTTTGGTGCTGCGAAGACTTATCACCCTTAAGTTTCACGTTCCCCAAACTAAGCTTAAAAACGAGATCATTGTTATTATAAGTTAGCAATTCAAACACTTACACACATGGCTTAATTAAATGCTTAAACTCCCTCATTCCTAGGTGTATCTCTTATATTTTATTTTTGTCTTAGAATGATCATGAAGATGCATTTTTGGACTTATTTCGATAGTTTATTTAGGCTGAAAGCAAAGTAGGACGATTTGATCAATAGTTAGCTAAAGGACAAAATCTCTTAAAACTGCTTCTCGGGATATCAAAAAGTTCATATCTTGGCATAACTCGGTTCACGATTTGAGACCTTTCTCGGGCCGATATTTGGCATGTACTTCATACTTCATATCTTCGAGAGACGTTCTTGAGATAATGGTCTTCTCATCATAATAGAGTTTCTTCACTTTGGAGACTTTTGAGGGGTACTCCAACTTTGTTGACCACGACTTCATGATTATTTCTTCAATCTCTAATTGGGATTTCGAGATACAACGATCCGCCTCCTTTTCGGACTTGGATCTATTTATCCTCATACCTTGTTAGGGTCTTTTCGGATAGACTTCTCCATCATCTTTGTGGGAGTTGATTGCTTTTCGTCGTGAGTCTTGATCCTTCATATTGATTTTGGGAATAATGCTTTTCACATCACTTTTGGATCTTCAGCAATAAAATTGAATCCTCATGCCTTGTTAGGGCCTTTTCGGACTCGCCAATCTTCGCGCCCCGCTTCATAAGTTATGCCTTGGCTATGAACTCTCGTCATTACCGAGCAACTTTTAAACGATCTTGGGCTAGAAGCTAAGTAACCTTTCAAATCGTACGACCTTACTTATTGCAGATAAATTATTAGCAAGTGATGGGAGAATAGGCAAATAATTACACCAAGTGAGCTTGTGCAAGAATACCGACTTATAATTGACTCTATCATTTCTCGTCCTCCATAATTTAAAGTCTCAAGTAATGAGACTCGTGGACACTTAGCCTAATAAACCAATTAAGGTCTACATGGTTAAGGATACTAGCTAGAATAAACTAGAATAAGTCAATTCGGGTTGAGTCAAAATAAACGCAACGGGCCTAATATGTTCAAGATTTCAAAACTAGCTACACCATTTTATTAATATTTTTGACTTTATTGCGGGGTATATACATATGAAAGTAACGATAAAAATTTAAAAATTACGACAAAATGGCCAAAGTTGATTAAAAATTTGAAAAATGTTGAAAAGTATGATTTTCCGGTTAAATGAAGGCATTTTCATGGAAAAGTCCACTTAAAACTTCGATAGAAGTCCCCCCTACACTTAAGATAAACATTGTCCTCAATGTTTAAGCATCTGGGAAGGGTCTCCCCTACACTTATGACATTGTGCATGTTGGTTAACTCAAGTTAAGGAAAAGACGACTAAAGTGATGAATTTCAAATGTGAGTATGAAGAAAATTGAATCACGATAGTTGAGAGATAGAACCAGATTTCGGATAACATGGGATCACGGTTCTTCAAAGATTCCAAGAGTGCAATAATCCCTGTAATCACATCACCATCCAAAAACAAGCAACCTATATAGCTCCCCCTACACTTATGATGAAAAAACGGGAAAGGGGGATAGATACTCGGGTTGCCTCCCGAGGAGCGCTTGCTTTTGTTTACCGAGTCGCGAGCCTGACTCGGTCCCGAACTAATTCAAGGGAAACGTGGTGAGGGATGGAATCATCTCCTGAGAGATGTCCTCACCAACGTACAATTTCAAACGCTGGCCATTCACCATGAAGTTAGGCCCATTTGGCTGAGAAAGCTCAATGGTACCATAGGGAAAGACATTGGCGATGGTGAATGGACCAGACCAGCGACTCTTCAACTTGCCTGAGAAGATCTTCAACCGAGAGTTAAAGAGTAAGACTTGATCACCAACGTTGAACTCTCGGTTCTTGATTTTAGCATCGTGGATAATCTTGGTCTTCTCCTTGTAAATCAATGAGTTCTCGTAAGCTTGATTCCTCAATTCTTGAAGCTCGTTGAGTTGAATCTTCCGAAAATCACCGGCTTTGTTGATGTCGAAGTTAGCCCACTTCAAGGCCCAGTATGCCTTATGTTCCAGCTCGATGGGGAGGTGGCAGGCTTTCCCGTACACAAGACGATAAGGTGTACAACCAATCGGCGTCTTATAGGCGGTACGGAAAGCCCACAGAGCATCATCAAGTTTATCGGCCCACGAGGCACGATGCTCTCCCACAGTACGTTCCAAAATTCTCTTTAATCCACGGTTGGATATCTCGGCTTGACCGTTGGTTTGAGGATGATAAGCGGTGGAAAGACGGTGATTGACACCATACTTAGCCATGACTCTTGCAAATTGATCGTTGCAAAAATGAGTCCCGCGGTCACTGATAATAGCACGAGGAACACCGAAACGAGCAAATAGTTGTTTCAAGAAATTACAAACCACCCTCGCGTCGTTAGTGGGTAAAGCTTTGGCTTCAACCCATTTAGAGACGTAGTCGACGGCGACAAGGATGTATTTGTTGCCTTTAGAAGACGGGAATGGCCCCATAAAGTCGATGCCTCATACATCAAAGATTTCACATTCTTGTATGAAATTTTGAGGCATCTCATCTTTATGTGTGATCTTGCCTTGTTTTTGGCAAGCATCACAATGTTTAACCATCTCGTGAGCATCACGATAAATGGTGGGCCAATAGAATCCCGAATCAAACACTTTCTTAGCGGTGTAGTTGGGACCAAAGTGACCACCGGTGGGTCCTTTGTGGCACGCTTGGAGAATATCAAAAGCTGCCGGTCCGTCAACACACCGACGAATGATCAGATCAGCACATTGTTTGAATAGAAAAGGGTCATCCCAAAAGTAAGTCTTAACATCGTTCAAGAACTTCTTCTTTTGTTGGGATGTTAACCCTTGGATGAGAACACCACCCGCTAAGTAGTTTGCAATATCGGCAAACCACGGGGTGCCATCAAGATTGGGATTTATAGACATTAAGGTTTCAAGGGGAAAAGAGTCATTGATCTCTTTGTTCGGATGGTCCCCTTGATATGGATCCTCAAGTCTGCTCATATGATCCGCGGCCAGGTTTTCAGCACCCTTCTTGTCACGAATTTCAATGTTGAATTCTTGAAGGAGTAAAACCCAGCGGAGAACTCTTGGCTTAGAATCATTCTTAGTCATCAAGTACTTCAATGCGGAATGGTCCGTGTATACGATGGTGGTAGATAAAACAAGATAGGGGCGAAATTTCTCAAAAGCATAGACAACAGCTAAAAGCTCTTTTTCGGTTGTCGTATAATGCAATTGAGCCCCCGTCATGGTTTTGCTAGCGTAGTGGATTGGTTGGAAGTGTTTATTCACTCTTTGGCCCAGAACTGCACCAATAGCAAAGTCGCTAGCATCGCACATCAATTCAAAAGGTAGCTCCCAATTAGGGGTAACCAAGACCGGTGCCTTAGTTAGCTTATTCTTAAGAAGATTGAAGGCTTCGAGACACTCTTTAGAAAATAGAAAAGGAGTATCTTTTTCCAAGAGGTGGGTCATCGGGCGAGCGATTTTAGAGAAATCCTGAATGAATCGTCGATAGAAGCCCGCATGACCCAGAAAACTTCTCACACCCTTCACGGTTGAAGGTGGAGGTAATTTGGCTATGACATCAACTTTAGCACGGTCGACTTCAAGATCGGCTTTAGAGATTTTGTGTCCTAGCACAATGCCTTGTTTTACCATAAAATGGCATTTTTCCCAATTCAGAACAAGGCGAGTGTCTTCGCACCGCTTAAGCATACGTTCCAAATTGGCAAGGCACGAAGAGAAGGAATCCCCGAAGACCGAGAAATCATCCATGAAAACTTCCATGGTTTGTTCGACCATGTCATGGAAGATAGCTAACATGCACCTTTGGAAAGTCCCGGGGGCATTGCATAAGCCAAAAGGCATTCTTTTGTAAGCAAATGTGCCATAGGGACAAGTGAATGTAGTCTTCTCTTGATCTTGGGGATCGATGGGTATTTGGAAATAACCCGAGAAACCATCCAGAAAGCAGTAATATTCATTACCCGCTAGATGTTCAAGCATTTGGTCCATAAAAGGTAGAGGGAAATGATCCTTTCTCGTGGCATCATTGAGTTTGCGGTAGTCTATACAAACTCTCCACCCAGTAACGAGACGGGTAGGAATTAACTCGTTGTTTGCATTGGGCACAACGGTAATTCCGCCTTTCTTAGGCACACAATGGACTGGACTAACCCATGGTGAATCCGAAATAGGGTAAATCATACCCGCATCAAGAAGTTTGATAACCTCTGTTTTGATGACTTCATGGATTTTAGGATTCACCCTTCTTTGGCTTTGAATAGTGGGCTTAAAGTCGTCCTCCATGAGAATTTTATGTGTGCAGAAATGAGGATCAATTCCACGGATGTCGGAGATTTTCCAAGCGATAGCGCGTTTATGCTTCTTCAACACAGCGACAAGTCGGGCTTTTTCGTCTTCCTTCAGATCCTTTGCGATGATGACCGGTAGCTTCTCGTCGTCTTCCAGAAAAACGTACTCAAGATGAGGAGGTAAGTCCTTAAGCTCAAGAGTAGGAGGATTCTCAATAGATGGTGAAACTAACGATGGATCATCATTAGTCACCTCTTTAGGAGTAGGAGGAGACAATGGGTCCTCATTGAGAAGTCTCTCAATAGTACGAATATCTTCATCCCAATTGGTGGACGAATTATCATACTTAATGTCGAGAGGACCCAAGCTAGCTTCGAACTCATCCAAGTCACTTTCTCCAAAAGGAGTAAATGCCGGAGCAATTGAGGCAACGGTCTCAACATTGGGTAGAGAAGAGAGAGTACTTTTGCAAGCATCATGAAAATGTTCTTCACAAGCCTCATCGAGAACATCAATAGCATTAACACTCTCATATGAATAAGGTTGCTGAGAAATCTTACCCATGTTGAAGACAATTTGATCGTCACCAACTCTCATGATTAATTCGCCTGCGGCTACATCAATGAGAGTGCGACCGGTCCTCAGGAATGGACGTCCAACGATTAATGGAACACGAGGGTCCATCTCGTAGTCAACGACGACAAAATCTGCCGGGAAGGTGAATTTATCAACGCCAACAAAGACATCTTCGGCTATCCCCACTGGATAAGCAACCGTACGGTTGGCTAATTCCAAAGTCATTCGTGTGGGGACTAGCTCGGGGAGAGATAATTGCTTCCAAACACTTAAAGGCATTAAGTTTATACTGGCACCTAGATCGGCTAGGGCCATGCAATTCTCTACTCCCGGGAAGTTGCAAGGAATCAAGAAGCGACCCGGATCACCAAGTTTGGTGGGCAATTTCCTTAAGAGCACTGCGGAGCAGTTCTCATTAAGTTGGGTCTGAGCAATGTCAAGAAGCTTTTCTTTATCACTTAGAAGATATTTAAACATCTTAGCATATTTGGGTATGTGAGCGAGAGCCTCGGCAAAGGAGATGTTAAAATTCAATTGTTTAAACATTTTTAGGAAGTTTGAAACTTGAATATCATCCTTGCTCTTTTGCTTCTCTTTCCTCAACCTTGAAGGATAAGGTATATTGGATGAAGGAGAAGGCTTTAAGGGGATAGGATCACTCACAACGACGGGTGGTGGGGAAATGGGGATAGAAGGTGAAGGAGGTGGAGAAAGTTGCTCTTTTTCCTTGTTCACAATCACGGGTGGAGGTGTAGGAAGCTCGGGTTCCATATAACCTTTTCCACTACGAGTGGTGATTGCTTTCATCTCCCCTCGTGGATTTGCAACGGTATTACTCGGAAGAGTACCCGAAGAAGAGGGTTGATTACCTTGGATGAGCGAACCAATCATATCACGAAGGTGAAGAGCTTGATTATTAAAAGAGTTTTGCATGTTGGCATTAATAGCATCGCTGTGTTTGGCCATATCATTCCTTAGCTCGGCTCGGATATCGCTTCCTTGTTTCACCATGTCATTCTTTAAGTTGACAAATTGACTCTGAAGATTCGTCACCATCTCACGATTAGTCTTCATGAACGACTCGACGTCGGGATTCACTGCCATCGGTTGATTGAGAGGTGGAGCTTGGTAAGCTTGAGAATTTCCTTGAGTTTGGTAGGTATTTCTTTGGGATGGATATTGGTTTTGAGCACGAGGTTGGGATTGGTTGTTTCGGTTATAGCTTTGTTGTTGGGTTTGGTTTACAGGAGGGAAACCGGGAGGTGCAAGATAATTGTTGGAACGATAACTTAGCAAGCTACGGTCTCCTTGAGGACGAGCTTGATAGCCTCCCGTGGGATATGTACCGTATGCCGCGTTAACGTTTTCAGAATAATTGCCTTGAGTTGAAGGACAATCATTATAAGAATGAGGACCACCACATGTGTCACAAGAAATAGCAATGGCTTTAGCTTGTTGAAAGTGGTTTGTGGCTATGGTCATGAAATTCTTGTTCATTTCAGCGAGTTGTCGAGAAATTTCAGTCATCTCAGGATTGGAAGTAGTAGAAGAAACATTGACTCTCGAGTTAGATCTTGAGGATGCGGATGAATCCCAATTCTTGTGGTGAGTAGTCATGTTTTCAATCAACTCTCGACACTCCTCTGGTCTCCTTTTCATAAAAGTACCACCGGTGGCGGCATTGATCGTGTCACGATCGCGAAAGGTGAGACCATTGTAGAAGGTGTCAATGAGAGTGACGGGGAGCATATTGTGATTAGGACAGCGGTCGATCAAATCATTGTATCGTTCCCAAGCGTCGAAAAGCGATTCATCATTCTCTTGCATAAATCCACTGATTTGGTTACGAAGGTTAGTGACCATGGATGGTGGGAAGTAGCGCGATAAAAAGCGTTGAGTCATGTCGTTCCATGTATGAATAGAATTCTTAGGAAGACGGTCAAACCATTTTTCGGCATGGTGAGAAAGCGAGTGAGGAAAGAGTTGGAGGCGAAGGTCATCCATAGAAACACCAGGGGATTTCATGCTTTGGGTAATGGTTATGAATTTGTCGAGGTGTTTGTTGGCATCATCATCCGGAATTCCGCGAAATGGATTCGTTTGTACTTGCTGGATCATGTGATGCTTCAACGAAAACTCCTGAGCCGTGACATGCATCGGTGCAATCGGGCCTCCACGTCCGTTCATTGTAGGTTGACATAGCTCCTCCATGGTTCGTAAATCGGGTGGATTATTCATATTTTGGTGGGGTGGGTTATTATTATTGTTGTTTGGGAGGGGTGGATTATTGTTGTTGTTGTTGTGTACACCTGCCATGTCTAAGTGTTCGAGAGTCTCGGGCTCTGAATAAGACGTGGATCGAGTACGCATACACTAAAAAGAAAATGCAAGAGAAAATATTTTTTTGTTTTTATAGGTTTTTTAATGTGTTTGTATTTTTGAAAATTTTATATTTTTATGGATTTTTGAAAATTTTTGTGCTTGAAAATAACGTTCCCGAAAGAACGGATCCCAAAATCCAATTTTTCTCACAAGAAACCGTTGATCCTTACGAAAAGAGCCGGCAGCGGCGCCATTTTAATAACTGACTTTTTATTTGGTTAATAAAAAGGTTTTTGCTTGCAAGATCTCTCTTTGCGTTGCTCGTACCCAATTGATATATATCGTTGTTTCGTTCTTGGTATCTTCTCGAATCGATCACGGTCAAAAGTGGAATCGTTGTAATTGGTGACTAAAAAGGGGGAGCTTGGGTCTAAATCTACTAAACTGATAAAGACAAGTAATAATAAAACAAAACTAGAAACTAGAAATGAAAATAAATCCAGACTTTAAATGAAACAGTAGAAAACAGTAGAAAATACCTTAATGAAAAATGAAGCTGCTCTATTCGGAATGATGGCCTTACTCGGAATATGAGCTCTATGCGGAAAGTACCCCTATTCGGAAAGTAGGGCTATTCGGAAAGTCCTCATGCTGAATAATGATTTCTATTCGGAAAAATATCCCTTATGCGGAATAAATGGAAAAATGCCCTATTCGGAAAGTAACCTTTATGCGGAAAGTCTCTATGCGGAAAGGAGGGCAATTCGGAAAATATCTCTTATGCGGAATATTTGAAGAAAAAGCCTTATGCGGAAAAATTGTGAAAATCCTATTCGGAATAGTGCTGCTATGCGGAAAAAGGATCCTTACTCGGAATAACTGGTATTCCGAATAACAATGAAAATCTACAACCACTCGGAATAACTGAAATATTCCGAATAGCCAAGAAAATAACCTCTATTCTGAATAAATGAAATATTCCGACTAGACTCAATCCCAGACTCCCTACTCGGAATCTAGGCAAGATCAGAAGCTGGGAGACGAAGAACAGGTAGAAACGAATTTATCACAAATCGAGTTAAATAAGCAGAAAGGTTTAACCAACTTAACCACAATTCATCTACCAACTACAAGGATCAAATCCCAATCATAAAAACACCAATTCAACAACTTTTTAAAATCAAACTTGAACCAAATAAAACTTAAGAATTTTGAAATAAAAAGATGATGAAGATCAAGATGAATGAGAAGATTAAAAGAACACTTGTATTAATGATTTAGATTCAATAACAAAAAGAAAAGATTAACTTACAAGATTGGAAGATAAATCAATCAAAGCTAAAAACCACTCCTTAAGGGAGATGGTTCCTAAAAACTAGGAAGAAGAATAACTGAAAAGGAAAAAAAATGGAGTCTTGAATGGGAGGAGTATTTATAGGCTTCTCCCTTTTTTGGTGAGTGGGCTTTCTTCCCTTCTTTTTGTCTTCACGTCTTTTCAGAAAAGTTGACGTTTTCGATTCTGATTCGGGATTTGTCGTCGATTAAATTCAACTCGTCTTTTAATTTATTCGTTAAATAGACTTGAGTTTCTTCGACATGTGTAAATCTTCCGTCTTTGGTCCTTTTCTTCGATAAATCTTCAAATAGGCCCATTGACTTCAAATCTTTTGCATCTCTTGGACAATAGACTTCGTCTTCAGTCTTTTTCCTTGATAAAACCCGTGCAATCCCATGTTTTCTCCAATATTTATCCGGTTGGCTCTGAAAACATAACAAACACACAAACCACGCATAATTCCAAACAAATGACATTAAATACGCGTTTTGGTCTTGTTTTAGCAAGAAATAAGTGGTAGAAAAGATGGGTGTTTACACACCTATCAGCTTCTTACGTTCGTCAATTAAATGAAAAAGGTTTCGAAATAAATGATTTGAAAGCTCAGCTACAAGAAAGGGATATAGCCATTAGTGAGTTACAAAAACTCGTTGAGAAAATGAAAGGAAAGTCTGTTTTGGGTAAACCATCTGCCGTTCGTCAACCAAATGCGGTAAAATGCCCTAAATCATCTATTTTGGGACAATCCCTACAGACTTTGCATTAGATAGGAAATGATAAGAGCACAAATATGACAGCACCAGGAATGTATAAGATGAACACTAAGTCCACTCAAACTGGAACATCGCGGTTACCTGAGAATATTAGGAAAACTAATCAACGTGTGTCTTCTTCTACAGGAGTAATCCCCACTACTAGCGTTAGCGGACCACAGCTTAAGAGCACTAGAATGCAAGATAAGGTCATGCCTAACAATAGTCAAGGAAAGAAGTTGGAAGTAGAAGACCACCGTAGGAATTTTAAGCTTTCTAAGAATAAAACGTCTGTAACTACATGTAATGACAGTTTGAATGTTAAGAATTCGAATGATGAATTTGTTTGTGTTAAATGTAGAAAATGTGTTCGTACATTCAATCATGATTCTTGTGCTTTTAATCATAATGGCGTGAATGCTAGAACTAGGAAGCCTATTCTTGTGCCCACTAGTACTAGAGAACCCACAAGAACTTTGAACCAATCCACTGCTCAACCACTTAAAAAACTAAGCGCGTTAGAATCCACTACTCTACGTAAACAAAACATGTTAAAGAAGCTTTATGAGAACATGAGTAGGACATGTAAACGGGGGTACTCCAGATTTACACTACCCGGATACAAATGGGTACCTAAGACAACCACTATTCTAATTGGGTCTATGAATGTTAGCTTGACTTTAGAATCTAGGCCTACTAATATTTTGGAACCCACTTCTATCAAGGGCTCCCATTTGTCAAACTCTACATTGTCTTCTAATTCTTATGCAGCTCATTGAGATCATTCTCTTCATAATGGACTCTGGGTGCACAAAGCACATGAAAGGCAATCTCAAGCTTCTCAGTAATTTCATGGAGAAGTTTCTGGGTACGGTACGGTTTGGAAATGATCAGTTTGCATCGATACTCGAATATGGAGATCTGGTTCAAGGGAATATTACTATAAAACGGGTTTATTACGTCGAGGGACTGAATCACAATTTATTTTCGGTTGGTTAATTTTGTGATGCGGATTTGGAAGTGGCTTTTCGGAAATCTACTTGCTATGTTAGAGACTACGATGGGAATGACCTTCTTACAGGTTCTCGTGGTTCTGATCTCTACACAATAACTCTTCAAGACACATCTTCAACAAATCCAATTTGCTTAATGGCTAAAGCTTCATCATCTCAAGCATGGTTATGGCATCAACGATTGTCACATCTCAACTTTGACACCATCAACTTGCTTTCGAAGAATGATATTGTGACCGGTCTTCCTAAGTTAAAATTCGTCAAAGACCATCTTTGTTCTTCTTGTGATTTGGGGAAAGCAAAACGAAAGTCTTTCAAAACAAAGACTACCCCAAGCTCAAAAGGACGATTGGAACTTCTACACATGGATTTATGTGGTCCCATGCGTGTAGAGAGTATTAACGGGAAAAAGTATATTCTTGTGATTGTTGATGATTACTCAAGATATACATGGACTTTCTTCTTAAGGTCCAAAGATGAAACACCAGAGGTTCTCAAAAACTTTCTCAAGATGATACAACACAATCTTCAAGCTCAAGTATTAACCGTAAGAACGGATAGGGGTACTAAATTTTGAATAAGAACTTGCAATCTTACTTTCAAGAAGAAGGCATCGAACATAAAACGTCTATTGCTCGAACGCCGGAACAAAACAACGTTGTCGAAAGACGGAACCGCACTTTGGTTAAGGCAGCTCGAACAATGCTTTCTGCTTCAAAATTACCACTATTCTTCTGGGCTGAAGCAATTGCCACTGCCTGTTATACTCAAAATCGTTCACTCGTAATCCCTAGACATGAAAATACACCTTACCACATCATCAATGACAGGAAACCTACTGTCAAATTCTTTCACGTATTTGGATCTTTATTCTACATTCTTAAAGATGGTGAAAATCTCGACAAGATGAAAGAAAAAGGTGATGTATGTATTTTTGTGGGGTATGCTACATTGTCGAAAGTATATCGGGTCTATAACAAGAGAACAAAGATTATTGTCGAAACAATTCATGTGAAATTTGACTAATTGCCACAAATGGTACTTGATCACAACAACTCAAGTCCCGCACCTCAATGTCCAGCCATGGCACCTACACACAACAGTGTACGTCCCGTGCACGAACGTCAAGAAAGTAATCCTACAGCAGACTCTATGGATACGACACAACTGAATGAGTTGGTTGATTTATATGATCCAATGTTTGATAAATACTACTATGGAAACAATCAAGTTGTGTCAAAGCCTTTCGCTGTCTATGCTACTGATGCACCCGTACAAAGTCAGCAAGACACAACTACATCTACTTCAGCAACCGTTGCTCAAGAGACTATTCCATTGGATACTCAACAAACTCAAGAAACCATCATACAACCAACATCACCAACCGTCAATGCTGAAGGAGGAAACAACAATCAAGCAGTCGATGTACAACCTAACAAAGAAGAATTTATCAATCCGTTCGGTACACCGGTACACGAAGTCGGAGAGTCTTCTACTCAACATGTTGATCCGTCCAACATGCATACATTCTACCAACGATATACATCCACTCACCATTGTACACGTGATCATCTATTGGAACAAGTTATTGGAAACCCTTCCCAACCGGTTCGAGCACGCAGACAACTTGAAATCGATGGCGATGTGTGTATGTATGCACTCACCGTGAGTTCAATTGTACCTACAAACATCAAACAAGCCATGACTGATCATGCGTGGATAGAATCAATGCAAGACGAAATTCATCAGTTTGAACGCCTAAATGTTTGGGAACTTGTTGACAGACCCTATGGAATTTCGTTTTTCGATTTCAAATGGATCTAGAAAAACAAATTGGATGAAGAACAAACAATCATCAAAAACAAATCTCGTCTTGTGGTTAAGGGATATCGTCAACAAGAAGGGAAAGATTTCGATGAATCATTTGCTCCAGTTGCTCGTTTGGAAGCTGTCAGGATATTCCTTGCTTATGCTGCACATAAGGGCTTCACGGTTTATCAGATGGACGTTAAAACTGATTTTCTCAATAGTCATTTGAAGGAAGAAGTATATGTGAATCAGCCGGAAGGATTCATCGATCCTCATCATCCTGACAAAGTCTACCGTCTCAAGAAGGCTGTATATGGACTTAAACAAGCTCCAAGGGCATGGTACGAAGAACTATCAAACTTCTTGGTTTCGAAAGGATTCTCCAAAGGTTCTATTGATCCTACTATCTTTATTAATAAATATGGGGATGACATACTGCTGGTGCAAGTTTATGTTGATGACATTATTTTTGGTTCTACGAACCCAAAACTTTCAAAACGTTTTGAAAAATTAATGCACAACAAATTTGAAATGTCAATGATGGGGGAGCTAAAATTCTTTTTAGGCCTCCAGATTCATCAATCCCCACGTGGTATCTTCATTAACCAAGCTAAGTATGCTCAAGAGATACTTAAAAAGCATGGTATGACCTCATGTGCTCGCGTTGGTACACCATTATCGACCACCTCCTTAGACGCTGACTTGTACTCATATCCTGTAGGTCAAACGCGATATCGCAGTATGATCGGGTCACTTATGTACCTTACAGCCAACAGGCCTGATATTCATCATGCCACATGCTATTGTGCTCGATATCAAGCCAGACCTACTCAAAAGCACCTCAAAGAGGTTAAACGGATCTTTCGGTACCTTAAGAATAACATTCACATGGGACTCTAGTATCCGAGGGAAACCGGTTTTCATCTAACAGCTTTTTCAGATTCTGATCACGCAGGTTGCCTTGATAGTCAAAAAAGCACTTCTGGTAGCGTACAATTTCTAGGGGAAGACAAGCTTGTGAGTTGGTCGTCAAAGAAGCAGGATTGCACTTCGCTCTCATCAGCTGAAGCAGAATATGTGGCTTTATCCGTGTGTTGTGCTCAAGTCCTCTGGATGAGAACTCAACTCACGGGTTATGGCTTCCACTTTGATAAAATACCTATGTATTGTGACTCAAAGTCGGCCATAGCCATATCTTGCAATCCGGTTCAGCACTCATGTACCAAGGACATCGCAGTCAGATATCACTTCATCAAGGAACAAGTGGAATGTAACACCCCCAAATTTATACAACTCAATACAGCGGAAGACTAGTTGGTGTTACATGATAGCACATTACTCACATCGTAGACAACGCATAAAAATTGCGTTGTTTAATAATAAAAGCATTTCCATTCATAAATATCAAAGTTACATCGGTCCCAAGTCATTACATTTCATACAAAGTTTTACAAAGTATTTGAATGGAAAATATTGTTTAAGTGCGGGCCATGAATTCTTGTTGTCTTCCCGAGAATTACCTTCAAGTACCTGAGATAAAACATGTTAAAAGAAAAGGTTAGCGATAACGCCGAGTGAATTCATAGAGTTTATATAATCCATCGATATAATATCAGTATAAAATTATTAGTGAAAGTCATTTTGTACAAATCTTTGTAATAGGCCATAAAATAGACAAAGTCATTTTTCTACAAATCCTTGTCGAAAATCATAATATAGGCATTTGCCTTAAAAATCAGTATACGAGCCAATGTCGTAAAAACACCATACAATACGGCTTATGACGTTGTATGAAAATAAAAACCGTTATATGAATATGGTTATGAAAACCAAAACACGAACATAATATCAATAGTATGACCCTGTATTGCTAGTCAGGCAATACATCGTAATTCGGAGCGTCTAGTAGTATTTCGTTAATTTGGATTATTATAAGCCGCATGACATTGTTACCTTACTAAACCAACAACGGGTAGCTAACCCGATACTCAATTTGCCCATCTAAAGTAGCGTGTCGTCACAAAGGTCATGCTATGGAAATCTTCTCATACATAAATTCGCTTACCAATCAATGTGGCACGACGGGGATCAACCGTCAAGGTGCGAACTGGGGTGATCGTCCCCAAATAGTACTATTAAATGCATAAGCGTCTACCAAATCCCGGTAGTTCACAATTCATGCTAATGGGACTTTTAGTGACATAACCTAACTTTAATAATCTATTTAATTTCATCTATCGGGTCCTTTAATCATTTATCGGGTCATACAATCGGGTCATATAATCATTCGGGTCCAAATCAATAAACAAACAATCGGGAGAAATGATGTCCTATTTTATAAAAACTAACATGTTATTTCCCTCGCGGGTTTATAAAACATTTATAAAAACATTTAAAAGAGTGCGAGGCTATGAACTCACGTTGATATGGGAAGGCGGGTTATCGGTAATTCGGACGTGCGGTACGTGCTTCAATCACGGAAACCTAGACAAATAATATTCGTCTTAGACTCATGTCCAATGACTTTTATAAAAATAACAATTATGTATACATATGATGATTATTTATATATGATGATCAAGTGGGTTTACATATTCTCGTTTACTCATTTTAGTGTTATGTGTCGGTAACGTTTATACTAGTTTACTACTTTCACCTATTTATGTGTTTTAGGTCCAATAAGCCTATTATAAGTTTATTAACTTGTATTAATCCATGTTATACTTATATTATCAGTATCTACACTTTACAAGTTGGGCCTAAATGGGTTAAGCCCAATAAGTTCTTTTTATAAGAGTTTTAACTTATTTAGTCCAATTATTCGTCCAATATGTTTACTTAGCTCGTTAATGTCCGTTTGTCCTATAGTTCGGGTTTTTATCGGTTTTTACTTGTTATACATGTCTATATATCAGTATATAAGTTTTATAAAGTTTTCATTAGACGGGTCCAACCATCTAAGTTTTATTTAACAAAAATGTTAATTTTACGGTATTAGCCGAAAAAGTCGTAAAAATCATGTTTATAGTTTTATAACTCATAAAACTTAACAAGTTACCATTTTTATAAAATATCCACTTATTTACCATTGTACATATTTATATAAATGTATTATATAAGTTAGTGGGTTTTAATTTATATTTTATACTATTAAATTTTGAGTGCTTATATAATAGTATTATATTTTAATTTCCAAAATCTGATTTTTATCTTCATCTTCACCAAAACTGCCATATCTAGTGTTCTATATGGAGATAGAAGCTCAAATTTTTATCACATAAACTACATGATATTTGCCCCATTTAACTCTTCTCTAGCTACTGTTGAATCATCCTCTAAGTATTTTCTAAAAATCGTCCAAAACAGTGAACTGAGATTTGTACCTTAAACTTGTTTTGATCATATCTCACTCATTACAATGATTCCATTGCATGGCCAACTCTCACATGTGTACAAGACTCATAGCTTACTGTATATTAATTTATTAAAGTCATTTTACCAGTTTACCATATGGTTCTTTACTGTTTTATACAGCCAACAAATTTAGACTAGATTTTAGCCTTATTTCTTATACATTTTCATCTTTTTAAGCATGTTTATCAACACCAAATCCCCACACAATATTTTTATCATCATATAATCATCATATACATATACAATAGGAAATAAAATACATGATTACATAATAAAAATAACAAGAGGATGAGGAGGACAATCTTTATACCACCATGATGATGTAGGTTGATCAAAACATGGATTTTGATGGAGAAACTTGTGATGCACCAATACCATCTTCAAAACCACCATTCTTCATAAATACCTTGTGGAAAATCAGCCCTACTACTCCATGAAAACTCCTCCTTGGATGTTATAAGGACCACCAATCAATAGGGTTTCAAAAGGGCTTCAACATATGTGTATATAACATAAGATTTCATGGTTGATTTTGATCAAAATTGGTGTTTAAGGGGAGAAATGGGACGGCATACATGAGAGGAGAAGAGAGAGTTTGAATTTGTTTTGCACGTGTGTAAATAAGAAATGTGGGTTGTGTTAGTGGTTTTGGTAGTGAAAAGCTTACATTGTAAGCTTAACTTACATGTGTAAGTTTTAAGCTAACATTTTGACACATCAATGGTGTGTTGGTGAGTTTTTGGCCGCCCCATGTGTATTAGTGGGGTGGGATAATGTATTTTGTCCCACCTCACTAATTTACGGGTATTCCTCGATTCTAGTTTCCTCGATTTGCGTGCCCTCGGGTCGTTTTACGAAAAACGTTTTTATAAATTATGAATCCACGGCACAAAACGAATCTAATAAAAATTGTCTCATCAAAAACGGAGTTCGAAAACGTAAATACGTAATCCTAAGGTTTCCGGTTTAGTCGTAAAGGACGTTAAAAATAAAATCGTAAGTCCTAATCTCTTCTCGTAAATTTGTGAGTTTATGAACCAACACAAATTTAAAACTCCAAAATAATATTTACGGATATATTTATTTTCTGAAATGTCGGACTGTCACCAAAAACGATGTATGTAAACGTAAGCACGTAACATAGAATCCTCCGGTTTAGACGTAGTCGATGCTACTTCAAGACGTGAATCTAAATTTCTTCCCAAAAATAAGTGAGTTCATATTGTAACATTAAAATAATGTTTTCAAATAAATATTGAGAATAAAATATCAACCATAAATTGACGGATTGTCACAGCATTTACCCCTAAACAAGATCTTTGTCCTCAAAGATCATCTTACCTTACTAATTGCTTCTTATAGAGTTAAAGCCATGTGGGTATTTCCTCCACATTCGGTCTTTTCTCACAAGTGTAATCCATTATAATACGCGAGTTTCATCAAACATAACTACGGGAATAAGATCAGGCTAAATGTTGACTTACTTTCTCTATCCATGATGTTCACGGGTTTCTGATGAATGCAACTTTTCGCCGATCTAAACTTTATTAAGAAGAATTCAGATTTTCACTTGATAGATATTCCATCAAGTTCGATATACGAAACATAATTCACGCAGCTCTTGAAGTCCTAGGGTAGATCCAGCTTATATGCCTTTCAATCCCAACTTTTACATCATCTCAATGGTCCCATACAACGGGGACTCATATCCCATGATTTGTCAGATCATGAATTCATTTTTTTTTCCAAGGTTAAAAATTGTGGCATAACTTTGCTACCCATTTGGCACTTCAAAATCTACATTTCATATTCACATAACCTCTTGCCCAATACCGGCTGTCAATAATCAGATCCTAATTTCAATAATCATTTCAAATCTCGCGGGTTGGGTATTTTGTAAGGTTAGGTTTGCCATCATAGGAAACCTTAAACCTAAAAGACATGTCCAACTCACAGTGGGTGTATGTCGGATGTCTTCATCTGAACTCTTGCTTACATATGCTCTAATATAGATCCTAACAAGATTAGATCTCGATCCTAATACGATAATTATCAATGATAATCTTTCTTAAGGAAAGCGATTATACGGTCTATTACCAAAGGTCAATCATTCAAACATAAAACAACACTTATATTACTTTGTATCGTTACTTTACCTCGTCCCTTTGATTGGGGTGGTAAAAAGTACTCTCATCAAGGTTTGTTCTCAATGATTTCTGAGCAAATCATTAGAAATTCGATGCTAAGCGAGGATCTTGATAAAGATGTTCGATACAGGCACACTATGTTTACATAACTCTTTTGCATTTATCATTAACGGGAATGATATTTAGCAGATTTGGTCAGTCTGTCGACGATGACCCAAATCGAATCAATTTCAGATGATGACCTTTGCAATAGCTAGACGTTTACTAATGTATGAGGCGATCTCTGCCTTCATAATTTGCCATAAGTACGACTTCTTCTGATAATGATACATTAAATCAGAAATGACAAGAATAGAATACTTATACTTACAGATTCCAACATAACTATATCTCACAGTCCTTCATATTTAGACAATCACAAGTGGTCTTTAAAATAATTAACGCTATCAGCTTCTCAATTCTAATGGTTCACATTAGCTGCGAACCACTTTTATTATCTATATTATCCTTTTTATAAGCATCGGCTATATTTTAAATTGTGCGGCGATTTATTTTGCACCTTCATTATTAAGGAACATGTCCTAATTGGTTCTTTATGTTTTATACATAATGTGTCAATAATTAGGTTCACTTTCCTGATGAATTAAATATCATAACCGTATTTATTCAAAATTCTTTCTTCATATCTTCCATGTTTTAGTTTCGTTTTTACTATTATCTTTATCCGTTTTACTCAATCCGACGTCTAAAGCGTCGTTAATTATTACAACTAATTAAATATTAAATATTCAATTTTTATGAAACGTAAACGTAAAATTTTTAAATTTCTTAATTCGACCAATTATATAAGATGTTCAAAATAAATTTGAATTTAATTAACAAGATTTTTGTTGATTTATCGAAAATATTTAATAGGATTCGTAAATGTTCGAAAAATCTGTGTTTATACTTTGGTCAAAATTTTCTTAGTTGAAAAGCAAAAATTGTCGTTTCAAATTTTAAGTCATGGTTTATATAGTTTCCTCAATTCTTAAGTTTTCTAGAAGTATACACAAACATTTACCCCTAAACAGAAGTTTAGTTAAATGGTTTGTGTATAAGGGAATAATCCCTAAAAATCCTTTGTTAAAACATTTGTCAAAATATATTTGCACTTTCTTTTTAGTATAACCCAAAGTCTTAAATGACTTCTAATTTTTAAAGAGTCATTATATATTCCATTATCTTTTAATCACACGGTCAAATAATGTAAAAGATTAAGTCTTAAGTCATATGTTAAATATTCAAAGTACAGGTTTTTATCGTTTGGTCAATTCAGGGCAATAAATAATTATTAACTCATTCTTATTTTTATAAACAAACATATAGTCCTTAATGATCACGAGCATGAATTTATCAAATTACAGCCTACATACGTGATTCACCAAATTTATGAATGCTACATGTGTATTAGTCAATCCAAACGACATCACGTGAAACTCATAATGTTCATTACAAGTTCCGGATGTAGTGATTTGAAATACATAATCTTTTTCGCAGATGCGAAGTTGATGATAACCATGTCGTGGATCAAATTACTAGAACCTTGTAAATGATCAAACAAATCTTCCATTTCGAGTTATGGATTTCGTTTTCGATTGTCAATTTACTTAGTTCACAGTAATCTATAAATATAAGGAATGATAACACCATAGCTCTTCATAATGACGAGCTTGGTCAAATAAAAGCTTTCTCCGACAACTCTCTCAGTTGTACGGTAATTCTTTTAATTCAGATGGTGCTGTCGTACAGTGCACACGCCATAGGTGCAGCACGGATAATATGATCAAATACCAAATTCTACTTGCCTTAATGGCGAAAGTCTAGGTAATTTACCAATAAATACCTCCTAAAGTTTTAGATAACAAAAACATCTTTTAATAAATTCACTAGGCGATTACCCGCGCATAGCGACGGAATTGCTTGACGACATATAATTAATGATACGATATTCGAGGTAAGACTAAAATGTAATGAAAAGTTTCGTAACATATGAGATAAATGTCTAACACCAAAGTTTATAATAAGTATTGCTTGTTGAACTATCAAATGCATCTCTACATTATCGGGAAAAAGTATATTGTCTTTTATGCGAAGTAGATAATGTAATAGTTTTGACCAGACAACCTTTACATCTCAATTGTTATTCAGGCTCTTACTTTTTTCTTCTATTTGAAAATCAGTAACAAAATGTTACGGACACCAAGTTTTTCTAAAGATCGTAAATAACATTATGTTACATATTTTTTTGGAATCGTCACATTCAAGATCTTAACATTTTGGTATGGTTTACTTCCCTTGTGGTCTTCGCTTTTCATAAAGCTCATAACAAAACTCTTGCATTGCTTGCACACAACAAACAAACACAAAGAGAAGCAACACACTGTAATTAAAAACCTTTGTAAAACCCGATAGTGATCACTTACCGACGACATCGAAGGATAGGAGATCTTAATAAAACGATTTGAGTGGTCAATCAAATATCTTATTTGAGCAAAGATTAAAAGATCATTATAAAGAATAATTGATTTTGTAATATTGTTTTTTGAACATTAATTTTTTAATATAAATACTTTCCAAAATCACATTTCATCATAATATGAAATACTTTCCAAAATCACATTACATCATAATATGACTTTTTTAACGCGACCGACTTGATCTCTTTGGGTTTCATTCTCCTTCTGGCTTCCTCCACGAACAGTTATATGGATATGTGCACATATTCATTATCACCCAGAATTGTAAGTTAGAATGACGAATATATGACACTTTCACCCGAGATCAGTTGAAAGTATTGTTATATTTGTATGAAAAAATGAAATTGGATAATAAGCTAAATATAACTATTTTTCTAATAATCCATATAAATTGAATTTAGTGCCGCTAAAGTGTCTACTCCTATGGTTAATCCTCTTTAGATACTTATATGCTAGAAGGCTAGCTAGACCCCTGATATAAGTGCACAACATGCGCGATGTGGTATCTCGTTGTATAAATTTTGAAGTCTGAAAGCTGTATCTAAACGTCAAGCTATAACTTTGTTTTTTCATTTATAAATCAAGGGCTATATATCCATAAAAAAAGAGTAGCATACATGTCGAATTAACTTTGTCGATCACATATACCTAAGTCACCCATTTTAACCCGTTACCTTACCCACCTATTGTACTGTATACTTTATTATAAAAAGAAAGACCAACCTTGTGACATAACATTTTTAGGTGTATTCATTATTGAACATGTACAATTTCATCACAGCCTCTTACCATTAAAAAATGTTGCTACTAAGAATATATAAGAAGCTAAATTCATGGTTAATAGTAATGACCACGTGAGTAAAAAGAATCGTTTCAGCAAAGCAAGGGTTCAGAAACACATATAAATTAATTACCCATCACCGCAGGATCATCAAAGGTTTAGGCTGAAATAAAGACTCAAAATTAGTGAAGTTATTGGCGCCCTAAAACAAGAACCTAGTTAGTAAGCGAAAGACTAATGTTTACTTAGTTAACGGTGAAAAGGGGTTCAGCTTAAAACTGGTAGTTTTTAGTAAGGGTCTACACAAGACGCTGAACTCACCCGCCACCCCATCTGACACGTTTCTTAGGTCTAAGTTTTGAAACTTGCCCAGGGGGTTCATATGTCACTACACAAACAATATTAAATCAAGAAGCAATGCACAAACACATGATTACTAACAAAATTATGAATGAATGTACATCCACATCTGAGTTTTGGTTGAAAAATTTGCAAATAAACACTAAGATCTACAATCGTAAAGACCCTCTTTAAAACTGCTTACATTCAAATCCAAACAACCAGTGATCACATATCATTTCTATAACAATGAGTAAAACTCTACCTTAGTTGACCCAATAGAACCCGTATTAAGAGCAATAATCTTAGACCCATTTCCTCTAATCACAGTAAGCCTCCACGCCAAAAGTTCTAAACACGCATTCAACCGGAAACTCGAAGCACCAACAGCAGCAGGATAAAGAACCCATGGCTTAGCAAACTTGTTCGCTATACCTGCATCACATTTCATACTAGGTATCCACTTGGGTGTTAGTGTACCAATATTAATAACAAGTGCTTGTGTTTGTAGTGTGAAATATGGCGTTTCTCAAAGTGAACGGGTCATTGCAGTTTTGTAGGTGATACACCTGCTGATGTAAGGGTGTTTGCTATTATGTCCACTGATACTAAGTGTGTTATGCATTCAATTAAGGGCGATTGTTGTTTGAGTGTTGTCAGTTGTGTCCATGTTTTTCTTCCTTATGTCAGTCTGTAATGATTGTTTGGTTTGAAAGTTTGTGAAGATGTACAAGAATTCGTAAATAACTGAAGTATTTAACAAGCGTGTTTGGAGACTTAGAGTACCTATTTAAACTAACAATCTACTCTGATTAGTACAGTGCTTAATAATCACATAAGAAAATTACCATCCAAAAACTAAGAAGCTATTTAGAATCCGTATTTAGATGTTAACACTTTATCTGCTGATTTTTTAAACGAGTAAGCAGTTCAAAAATAACAGGTCTCATATTAGAGTCACGTTTGGTACCAGGTAAGCAGTTCAAACCATATAGACGATCCATGAAAGGATTAGGATCAAATAAGATTAAAAATGAAAAAAAAAACCATTACCTTTACTAATCTATATACTATATGACATGACGGTAGAGACATATTTAGTGCGTTTCTATGCGGGTCCACGACACCATCAAACCACCGCCATGGACTATCAATCGACAATTATCATACCTGACCGAAAAATAGATTGCATTTTGTTAAAGAAAAAGTAGGTTGCATTTTATTAAAGAATTTCAATCACCAACAAAAACCAATGGGCCTTGGAGAATCAAGGTTAGAACACACCTGGTTATAAACTCACAAAGCTAACATACTCCGATTGATTTCTCTATTGCCTCAAACTATTAGAAGATGATTCCTCTGAATCTAAACATTTTCCAAAAGAAACGTTTTAAAGATTGAAAAAACCAAACACACAGACGTAAGATAAAATAAAGTGACATTGTTTTTTACCTTTTGCTTCAACAATCTCAGGTTACTATATAAAGCCGACCTATAGAACAAATCTCAAATTGCCAGGAATGTAAGGCGGTGCAAGGATACAGTTTCGTGCTATGTGTGGCTGAAGGGTTCTTAAAATCTTGAATGTGTAATTCAGACCCTTGGAGAACATATTTGTTTCAATAAGCAGAAACAATCAAGTCATCTTCACAAAGTTCATTCCACACAAAAGCAGTTTTGTGGCTTTTGCAACATCATAAAGAACGATAAGCTTGATAACATACCATCTAATGTGGTTATAAGAAATTCGATAAGCTTGGTTTAGGATTTCTACTAAGATTTTATAAAACATATTAACATTTTTTAGAGTACCACCTACTTATTTAAATAAGCAGTTTGCAAGTTCTTCATCGAATGTTAAAGAGGAAAATCCAAACAATATCTAGAACTCTACATTAATATCTGTTACACCTTGTTGATATTCTCTCACCTTATTTCAGAAGGCACAATGAGATTTCTAGTAAACTTAAACCAAACACCCAAGTCTGGCTTATGAGCTTGTTTGTTTTTTGTTACCATATTTGACACACTAAATATTTATAGAAACTCGTGTATCATCCCATTACCTAACCAACCAACACGTCCATTGTGATACCTCTAATATAAATTAAAGATTAGCATATAAAACAATTACCCTAAGCTATTGTTCCTTGCCTCATTCTGCTATAACGTTAAGCAAGATGGAAGGTATCTTCCAAAGAAGCACCGCTTATCATTGCTGTTAAAGGTTCTAAGATCTGAAATTTGAAAGCGTTTGGACTCAACATAAGTTTGCAAGAATCTGATGAAAACTAAATACTCAAAAATGATTGCTCATCGAAGAAAAAAAAAATTACTAATTTTTTAGCTAATTAAATAAAGATATTAGACACGCAAGAACATGATGTATTAGCTTATTACATGGTGAATGAAATATGAATAAAACAACTTATATAACCTGTGATAATAAGAGCCTGGTGAAATCTTCTTGCTCCTTTTCCACATTTATATGTGCATCACCATGACACCATTTATTGACGCTGCTTTTGCAAAAAAATCATCATCATCGTTCTCCACACCATATTTGCAGGACTCTTCAAATAACTTGGTTCCTAATTTCAATACAGAAACAGATGTATAAAATAACTATAGCAACGTTAGAAACTAAGTGTTTTTATTCTCACAAGATGTCAAAAAAATTGTATCATTTGAACTAAATTTTAGTGGTTTGCATATTTACCTGTTTCTATATTGTTATATTCTATGGATGAAAAATCTTAAGCTGCTATAACCAGTTCTCTTTGAAATTCATGGAAACATTATAAAAAGATGCGGAGAAAACTGAACTTCCATAAAAAGCAACTACAAACATTTGGCTAGCACATCCACATGTTAGAAAACTAACTAGTTTTGGTTGATTTTTTTAACTCTGTGTGGATCTTTAAGGTTATGAGCCTCTTTTAATTAGAGAAACAGATTATTACCACCATCTAACAAGCCTTCTATTTATGAGACAATTAATTTAATTAAAATAAAAATATCAAAACTAAAATCTATTTTATCTTTAATAAAAATCAGAGACAATAATTTAAACTAAATCAATTGAAAATAAAAAAAAATGAAAACAAACCCATTGATTCAATCCAACCTTCGCAGCAATATGAAGATATCAAATCCATTGTTAGCTTTGAGCAGCTATCATCATCATCATCGTATCCTCAAATTCTAAAAATACAAAAGTCTCAACACCGCTATACTTAATCACTTCGATGATGCTAAACCTTAAAGAATGCTAAATATATTTTAGATCAAAACTTAGATCAAAGATCTTGATAAAAATCAAAGAATGAAAAATATCACTCGTCACACACGACTGACAACACTGATTCAGTTCACCATCCCCACACGCCCATCGCCGCCGTCATCACACTCCCATCGCCGTCGTCACACACCTTGAAGAGTGTGTGAGATGAGATATGAGAGAAAAAAAGATTTCTAGTGTGTGGTTATATAGAGTAGACTTTAGGGCATTTAATTTGATTGATACAGCCGGAGATAGATTTGAAATAAAAGAAGCGTATGGTAGAAGACAACAGTGAATATTGAATTTTTTCTTATGTTACCATAGATAGCAAAGTGCTTAATTTTCCTCCCTTTTTCAACAATTGGATTGCTCCTTTATAAGGAGTATAGATATTAGGTTCTTCTAGATTACAATGTCTATAACTAGTTCACAACCATTCACGTTATAATTTCAAGTCTAAATGCAGGATATGGTCATCCATCAAGAATTACTTAGATCACTTTTGATAATCAACATCTTATCATTTAGGGGAATTCTACTCGAGTTCCCATCAATTAAGACAATGTCGTCATGTCATAATCAATCAATCCATTCTACGGGCACTATCAACTTTCCAGTTGCATTGCCGTCGATAAGATGTGAACTTCTCAAAAGACTAATAATAATTCATAATCCTTCACAAATTCAGGGATATTAGGATACACAACTACTATTAAAAGAGTAAGGTCAACGCATAATCTATGCGAGAGAATTTCAAATCAGATACAGATGAAAACATTTAACGAATATGAATATATCCCATGTTGTCATAATTTGAGTACGCATTCGAAAGCTCCTCAGATCGTTACCCAGGTCATTTAAATGAAATCAAATCAAAAGAAATGATAGGAACGTCGATACATCCAGTCGGGTATCAACACTCGGTAATCAGATACTTTTCCTAAGAATCTCACTACGGGAGAATTGGACAAGAAAGAATTGTCAATTGTCAAATAAGACAATTTCCACAGATGAGTAAATTCGACTCAGAAGAATAGATGCTACAGGCACATATGTAGGTGTCCCTACTAATATGTCCCTATTTTTCACTTCTTGTAGATCTCATAAAAATTAATCTTTCACAATCTTCAAAGAAAATGTAATGTTTATTAACACGTTTTATAGTGACTACTAATCAGTCTTGCATGGTCCATTCCAAATTGTACGTAGGCGCGCAACTATATACAATTTCAAGACTAACGATGCAATACTCAGTTCGTCAAAATTTTATCATCATGTTTATAATAAAAACATTTTCATGCTTAATTCTTAAATAAGAATCAAGAATAAATTTACAAAGATTTTCTTTGTTATGAAAACAATTAAGTTTTCCAAGGTGTTTTATAAACAACTTCGTTTTGATAACAATCACTTATAAATCTCACTTTGAATAATCCTTTTTGTGATGAAAATTAAATTTTCTCAAAGGATACCGTTTTAACTTTATAAAAACAATGTGTGATCTGCAAAAGAGTGATGAAGAGTTGTTCACCAAGAACTAACTACAATATAATAGGAAATGAGCTTAGCCAAACAATCATGAGGTTCATGACTTCGGTGGCACTCAAGAATACAAAGAGAATAATCCACAACGTACTCAGATCAAGATGAGTACTTGTTCAATGGTTGCATCACTAGTGCGAGCATTAGGAAGAAGCAAGAAAAGATAGGTATCATCGATACATGTAGAATTTAGCAATCAAAGGTAGTCTTTTCCTTAATCACAAACAAGTCAAGTTGTACCGTAACACTTTAGGTGTCACTATGTCATACAGTTCTCAGAACTCATCCTACCAACTGATATCTCAGTTAAGTTAGGGATTATTTTTAAAAGATACCATAATGAATACTAATCTACAAGAGTCATTAGGTGTCCTACCTGTCCCGAAAGATCCATCGGTCCCAATTCAGAAGAAGATTTCTTCAATTTATTTCTTGGACACTGGGCATCCTCGTTAGTGGACAATGGCCTAGGAACAACCCTTAACACGAATCAATAATCAATTAAAACCTTATAATTCAATCAAAAAACTTAACGATTTCCTCTTAACAATCTCATTTATAAACCTTAATAGGGCAATAAAAGCTCGATATGATCAACACTTAATTTAAAATCCTATAGCTCTTACAACAACAATTATCAAATGAGTCACTAGTATGAAATGACTTGATCATTCAACTAGACTTCTCGGAAAGGTATTAGTGGCATGAGGCTTTTGGGTACTGGTTCCAATGACAGCCTCAAGTGCAACATTCACCCTTTCGATTTCAATTTAAGAATTGGATGACAACGAATCAGATGACACATTTCTAGGTGGTAACGTTTTGTCAAACTCCACTCTATAAGGAAAGATCGTCATGACATCGATATCAGATTTAATCTCGCCAATTCTTTTTCAATATCACAATCAACTAATATCTACACTTCTACGAATATCAACCATTTCGTTGGGATTATAAACATCCACAACTTGGTTTAGATCTAGGATAGCTAGAATTCCTACGAGAATAGCTTCGATTAACTTACTAGGGGATTTAGGGTTTCTTGTGACAATCTACATCGTATAAATACCTCGTATAAATATAAAAATAATCATCAAACAATCATGTAATAAGATCACATCATATATATATATATATATATATATATATATATATATATATATATATATATATATATATATATATATATATATATATATATATATATATATATATATATATATATATATATATATATATATAATCCAAGTTATATATATTAAAATAACACTGCTCAGTCTGGCCTTGTCGGTAACTCGGGAATTCTTCGGCACCGTTATAGTCAAAAGATTTTTAGACATTTTTAGAAAATGTTTATAGTAAAAAGATTTTGAAATGTTTTATTCAAAACCTTGGTTTTAAAAATCTTTCGTTCTCTATAACGAGAGCTCTGATACCAAACTGTAACACCCCCAAATTTATACAACTCAATACAGCGGAAGACTAGTTGGTGTTACGGGTGTAAAACCCGTATTTAAAAATCAGAATATTTTAAGTACGCGGTTTAATATTAATAAACTATATAAGTATTAATTATTAGACAGAGATATAAACGCAGAAATAATATGAAACCTCAGCTTATTTAAATACTACAATAAGATAACTAATTAAATTACGTAAACTACGTAACACGTAATCCCGGACATTTAAACGATAATTATTATTTACGTATATTTAATTTAAACACAACAAGTAATTATACAATTAGTAGCGCGTTCACGACATTTTAAATACGCGAGCACGTGCACGTTTCATTAAGTTATTAATACAAACAAATAAGGAGAAAGTTCAAGGGCCATTTTTGACAAGAATGAAATATGTAGGATTTGGGCTCAAGGCCCAAGAACCCTATTTTTGGCCGTGTAAATAAAACAGACGGGGGGGGGGGGGGGGGGGGGTGTTGTATTTTCTTTTTGTTCCTTTTGTTCTGCCGACACATACAAACAAACAGAAACCCTAGAAATCAAATCAAGCCGCCACATATCCTTCTCTCCTCTCTTCCCTGCCGCGACCTACACAAAGAAAAAAGGGAGAACCATGGCTGCACGATCCAAGAAGAATGAAGATTTCTTTCGTTTGTTTTTGATACCCTAAACCCTAACACGAAACATGAGGTAAAAAAACCTTAATTCGTTTTATTAATTCTTCTTTTAAATTGATATTAAGTCTGATTTTAAAAGGGTTATTAAAAACATGTTTAAGTGGTGGTTAATGAAGGGGGTCGTTTTTGGCTTTTGCTGTGGCGGTTTGGCACACAAACGGAGAGTCAAGAGACTCTCGGTGACACTTTTCCCACCTGCCGTGAAGGCCAGTGGCCTTGATGGTTTAACAGTGGCAACACAGCCGAGCAGGGGAAACCACTGGCTAAGGCCAGTGGCGTTGTTGTACAGGCAGTGGGAACCGAGAGCTTATGCTCTCGGTGGGTGTTTTAAGCTAGCGGGGGAAACCCAGAACTTCCAGTGGGAAAACTGTATGTTAAGGGGGCGTTTGGCAGTGAGTTTAATAAGCAGAAATTAAGGGCTGTTTGGCTACGTGTTAAGGGCAGAAAAAGGGTGTTTGGCTACCAGTTTTAAAAGATATTAAGGGGCTGTTTGGTTCGACTTATTTAAATACATAACACGAGTTTCACCTTTTAAATTAGTAAGACACGGGTTCGGTTTCGATGCTTTTGATAAATAATACATGGTTACGGGTTTTCATCTTTACAAGTAATTAGCCGTAACATGTATATTATTTTCAAGGTAAATAAAATTAATAAAACCCGACTTATTATTACGAGTGCATTATATCTTTATGACTTAGAATATTAATCAGTAAACGCTTAAGCTTATTTATTAGCTTATTTAACCAGCTTATAACTATTTATGTAAACTTTCTATTTTTAGAAACTATTTAATCAAGGCAGCTAATCTATTTTTGGAAACTTTCTATTTTTTGAAAGTTACTTAATATTGCTCAGTAAGCATAATAATACATGAAATATCAGAGATACTTAATCAGATTAATCAGAATATAAGATAAACACAGATTAAAGCTTAAAACGGTAAAACGTGACTTAAAGCATATAAAATAAGTTAAGACAAGACGTAAACCCAGTACGTATTCAGTAATTCGATACTTATACACGTGTGTATTCATGTAGCAATAGTGATCCAGAAGTAGGATTCTCTCTTCCGTTCGTTCACTGGACTTGAGGTACGGATTTTCCGTCCTTTCAGTAAGGACTTCCTTTCCTATGCATGATTAGGATTCCCCGTCTGCAGCCAAATGTTTTCCCCAGTATATGTTTAAATTTATCAGTAATTATGTTACAAATTAAATAAATTGCATGAGCCTTATATACAAGCATGATTAGTTATGTACTAGTTACGGAGGTACCGTAACCACGGCACTAGAGGCACCGGTGTCGTGACTCACATGCAGGAGAGTGATATCCTGCATCGTCCCACTCAGCTCAGCTTGGTCATTTTATCAGTATTATTAGTGGGGCGTATGGATGCATCCTAGGCTACAGTTTACAGTTTAGCAGGTGAATGTGGTGTGTGCTCTACATCCTTCATATTGGAGCTGACCCCTCCACCCAGCACAGTTATTTAGAGGTCACCCCTCTACAGCATGACGAGGTCACGCCTCTATGTATTCATGCAGCAGTTGTTACAGTACATGACCTATATAAGCTCTTGGCAATTAAAATACAGTAAATGCATGTTTTAGATTTATCAAATAACGATTAAGCTTTATTATTTACAAATCAGACTTTACAGATTATACACAGATTTCCGCTGCAAACTTTACTTATCAGTCTTACAGCTTCAGTATTTCATCATCTGTTCATTTCAGATTTCCTTATCATGTTTTATATCCGTTCACTGAGCGTTATGCTCAGCCGTAGTTCCTTTCATGTTCTAACGGCAGGTACACCAGGATGCTTTTAGGATTCTAAGAGCATGTGCATTTGGAGGGAAGCTATCCAGACTTCTTACTTTATGCATTTCTTACATTAGTCTGCTTATTTGGACATTGTTTAGTCCTTTCATTCAGTATTTTATTTTTCATGTTTTGGGCTTATGTTCGGATTGCCGATGTTTGATTCCGGTATTTCCTTTATGGTCAGTTAATGTTTTAGGACATTTACCTTATGCTTTGATTACACGCCATAAATACACGTAACGGTCCACTTATCCAAGTGGGGTGTTACAATTATGGTATCAGAGTGCAAGGTTCGACCTGTAGGCTCTAAAACTTGACCTGTGACTAGTGGGTAGTCACTAGGAACTTCCCAGATTTTGGCGTTGTTATCTTTCATGTTTCTCATGGATAATTCAGTCAATTTTCTTCATTTATCAGTCAGTTTTCTTAAAGTTTTGACTAAGAAAAGGTTGGTACATAACTACCATATTTAGTCGCATGTGCTTTTCTGCGAATTTTGTTTTGGTGAACCGACCCATAGGCGTTCACCCTTGGCCGTTCATATTTTGTATTGATGAACTGAACCTAGGCATTCATCCTTATTCATGTCAGATTCATGTTATCAGTCAAGTAATTCTTGGTGAACCAGCCATAAACGTTCACCATTGTTCAGGTCAAATTTCATGCTTTTCAGTCAAAGGTTGTTTTGTGAACCGACTCATAGTTGTTTACCTTTGTCATATCAGGACATTTCATAAATTTAGATAAGTATGGGCTGGACTATAGCCAACCATATTTAGTCCCAGATTATGAATTTCTATACATGACAGTTCTCAGAAATTTTGACAAACATGATTCGAACCAAAATCGCCCATACTTAGTCGTATGTTTTGTTCCTTGAATTCTGTGGATTAAACCATAACTATCCACATCGGTTGATGTTAAACCTCAGTTGATTATTCTTCTATGTTCTTTGAACCAGTCAAGTTTATACTCTCACGTGAATGTAGTTTTCATGCTGACTAGGTTCATGTCTACTTATGAGGATTATGTTTTCAGCAAGGTGATGATGTTTTCATGCTAAGATACAGAAGGGGTTACAGTTAAATCCTGTTTTCTTAATAATCAGGTTTGATCTTCATTAGTCATGTCTTCATGCTGACCATTGTTGAAATTCTGTTTAATCATATTCTTGAAACTCTATACAACCAGCATTAAGTCTACGCAGAAATTATCAGCCTATCATGATTAACCATTTCAGTTCAGTTTGGTAACCAGTTAAATCAATATAATCCTTGATCATGTCACACAAGTGACACCAGTATTGATCATTCCATAAAATTTCCACCAGTGCCCCGTATAGTCTTCCATATGTACCCCATGTACAGTGTCTCAGTTATACTCCATGTACAGTGATTCATGTGTACTCCACGTACAGTGTCTCATATATGCTACTTGTGCAATATTCATTTTGTACATCATGTACAGTAGTCCAGGTGTACTCTAGGTACCCTACTCCATGGATATTGCTGATTGTTCCTTAATCATCGTGGGCGTTCCACTTGTCGATATCCTACCAGGTGCTGATGCTGCTCGTGAGTTGAAGATCTTACCAGATGCTGATGCTGCTAACACTCTGAAGACCACACAGATGCTGATGCTGCTGATACTTTGGAAATCCCTCAAGATGCCGATGCCGTTCATCCTATGAAGACTCTGCAGAACAAGGACGAAAATATAAAATTGAAATTTCTGACAAGAATAAATTTCAACCATCAGACACTACCATTCCATTCCATACTTTTACCTTCTCAACTAGATGTCACACTTCACTCAGCTAACCGTTCATTCAGAAGAGTGGGAACCGGAACCCAGCCGCCACTCAGCAGAATGGTTACACGAATCATAGTCATGATAATGATCGTCGTAAAGTGACAGACAAAGTAGTAGTGACAACCACCGTGCTTATAATTAATCAGTCAGTACCATCGGAACTCCGTAACGGACGTGACCAGAAATACAAAGGTTAGTAGCCTAACCGGTCCGCCAATCCTAACAGTTGCCAAAATTTTCGGCCTTGTTCAAATTCATCCACTAAAACACATGTCAAGAAATCAGTCAAGACATAAGTCTCGGGTATCATTTTGGAAGACCTTTCGGGACCCCAGTTACGATACACGTCATACGAATCTTTTATAAAAATACGAGTCAGAATTCATAACTCCAGCATGTTTCTAAACCAGGCCTCAGAAATTCAGGGTACCCTTCGGAAAGGGGTATACCCGTTCTATTATGCCACACATGAATCATATCATTAAAATTCAGTCACCACACTAGATTATTATTCAGAATAAACACACGGTAATAATTATGTGAGGTTGCAGACGAACACATTCCGTGAAAAGTCGCCATGTTCACTTCACGTATTCCTATGTCAGCTGTATCTTAAATCAGGTAATCCCCTACCTCTCAGCCAGAAAGGACTCAACATTATCACCATATTTATTTAAGTCTTACTTTCAGTTAACGACGAGATCCGTGTCACTAAATCCCAAATATATTCATTATACTTTCTGTCAGAAAAATTTGTACCAATTATTTCTGCCTTATAATCGCGTGACTTATCAGTCCATAGCTACGAAGACTTTTATCCACCAGTTATAAATTTACTCCTAAAATTCCTCGAATCCATGATCAGCAGATTATAACAAAATTTCCAGATGTCATTCTAGAAATTCCTCCCTAACTACGAGACATACTCTAACATCGAGCTTCTCTCAAGAATAGTGCCTGTTTTCAAAACTCTTTATTCCAGGGCTTCAGCTAAGTCAAAAGAGTTGCAGCAATTGCTGCAAGAATTACCAAAACGAGGCTTCATTCGCCCTAGTGCACCGTCAGGAGATGCACGGTCTATGTCTATCGAAAAGAAGGCCGGGTAACATGAGATCATGTTTCAAACATCAAAAAATTTTTTTTTACAAGACCACCATCCTTAATCGATTTCATTCCGCGTATAGAAAGTTTATCTGATCTGCTACGATGTCTTACATATTTTCTAGAACGATTCACGATCATACCACCAACGGTGTTGAGAGAAAGAACACGAGGTTTTCTAGACTGCTGTTACACACGATGTAGTCTCTATAAATTTTGACTTATACGTCTGGGCTCCCTAATGCCCCAGCTATAGTATGAAATTTATGAATAAATTTTCTTTTACGACTTCACAGACAAAATCGTCAGTATATTCATTGATCAAATTCTGATCTGCTAAATTTTAAAGAAGAACACGAGAATCATCTTCTCGCAGTTGTACAGAATCTTCGGTAGGAGAAAATTATATAAGCAGCTTTCCAGATGTGAATTCCAGTTGAACGAAGTGGCATTTCTGAACCACCCTATTTCAGCAGAAAGAAATTTCAGACAATCCTGCGAAGGTGAAGGCCATCACATGATGGTCCCGACCGACGCTTGTGAACGAAGTACAAATTTTCTAGAACTCAATTGACGGTTACCGCAGAAATTGCCGACAGTTCTCCCTAAAAATTTCTTCCATGGCTATTCAAACAGATTTCCACCAGAATGTTCCATAACCCCAGGCAGGATGTTGATAGAAGCAGTATCACACATTGATGCAGCTATGTTCATATCTAGATGCCTGACATACCGCATGTTCGAGATAAAACTCCGTCATGTTAGTGAGTTACTACAAACCTTAGAAATTTCCGAATAGAAATGAGACGAAATTCCATGAAATTGTTATCAGCTACCACAGGCTCAGAGAAAGCATGATAGTATCTAAGTTTTCGTCAACCATGTAATCAGCCTGCGCGTTTCTTCCATCCGAAAGGATCATGCAGTAGCAGAGCTGCAGAAAAATTTTGAAATTCAGCTGTGAATCGTACGAATTCAAGGCATTCCATTGACCATCATATCAGAAAGAATTCATGTTCACGATCAAGTTTATGTTTACGCCACTTTAAATTCATGTTTATTTTCACTGTCACGTTTACGTCTCATTCGCGGTATGATGCTAGTCCAGCTCATCTTTATGCTATCTCTTGATTTAAGCTCACGTTTGTGTTTATAACATTGTTCACGTTCAAGTTCGTGTGCCATTTCACGATACACGTTTCTCAGTTTATCACCGTATACGGTTACAGAAAGCTTGAGAAATTAGACTCAAGTTTAGCACAACTATTCCATAACCTGGCAGACGTTTCACACCTCAGGCCGTAACGTTTGGCATTCATTCCTCAGTCAGCATACGTTCATAATATGTTCTAGTATCACGTTCACAGTATGATTCACTTATCATATTCTAATTCCATGCCAGCGCTCCTCATATAATTATGAACCACATTCACAATTGCTCACTTAGCATGTTCACAATTGTTCACGTAGTTCGTCCCTATATTTCAGCAGCTTTCTCAGAGATATAAATGTTATCTTTTCAGGATAATTGTACGTACCGTTTCATGTATACTACATGCTATAGCTTATTCATTCAGGTTCAGAAAATCCATCTTAAATATGGAACCAGAAACTATTCAGCATCATCAGGACCAAGATTTTGTTCATTATGTTCAGACCTTTGAAGAAATCCTTTCGAGCGGGAAGCCACTCGAAACGGAGGAGTCCATCCGGACCTCTCATTTTCTTCTTCAATAAATTCAGTTATGTTCTTTCAGTCATGTCACGTTCCATGTTCTCTTCAGCCATGTCATGTTACATGATCATTTCAGTCATGTCAGGTTTATACCTATCAGCAGCATTATGTCTTAGTTAGAAGACAATTTATCCTTCAGCTTAATTGTCTTTTCAGTCTACGTGTCCTCTCAGTTCCTATAACTTCATCAGCTTATTACCCGTAATTCGAGGACGAATTTCTCCTTTTTAGAGGGGAAGAATTGTAAAACCCAGTATAGTCGTATCTTTAATTCGGGGACGAATTATTATTTTTAGAGGGGAAGAATTGTAAAACCCGTATTTAAAAATCAGAATATTTTAAGTACGCGGTTTAATATTAATAAACTATATAAGTATTAATTATTAGACAGAGATATAAACGCAGAAATAATACGAAATCTCAGCTTATTTAAATACTACAATAAGATAACTAATTAAATTACGTAAACTACGTAACACGTAATCCCGGACATTTAAACGATAATTATTATTTACGTATATTTAATTTAAACACAACAAGTAATTATACAATTAGTAGCGCGTTCACGACATTTTAAATACGCGAGCACGTGCACGTTTCATTAAGTTATTAATACAAACAAATAAGGAGAAAGTTCAAGGGCCATTTTAGACAAGAATGAAATATGTAGGATTTGGGCTCAAGGCCCAAGAACCCTGTTTTTGGCCGTGTAAATAAAACAGACGGGGGGGGGGGGGGGGGGGGTGTTGTATTTTCTTTTTGTTCCTTTTGTTCGGCCGACACATACAAACAAACAGAAACCCTAGAAATCAAATCAAGCCGCCACATATCCTTCTCTCCTCTCTTCCCTGCCGCGACCTACACAAAGAAAAAAGGGAGAACCATGGCTGCACGATCCAAGAAGAATGAAGATTTCTTTCGTTTGTTTTTGATACCCTAAACCCTAACACGAAACATGAGGTAAAAAAACCTTAATTCGTTTTATTAATTCTTCTTTTAAATTGATATTAAATCTGATTTTAAAAAGGTTATTAAAAACATGTTTAAGTGGTGGTTAATGAAGGGGGTCGTTTTTGGCTTTTGCTGTGGCGGTTTGGCACACAAACCGAGAGTCAAGAGACTCTCGGTGACACTTTACCCACCAGCCATGAAGGCCAGTGGCCTAGATGGTCTAACAGTGGCAACACAGCCGAGCAGGGGAAACCACTGGCTAAGGCCAGTGGCGTTGTTGTACAGGCAGTGGGAACCGAGAGCTTATGCTCTCGGTGGGTGTTTTAAGCTAGCGGGGGAAACCCAGAACATCCAGTGGGAAAACTGTATGTTAAGGGGGCGTTTGGCAGTGAGTTTAATAAGCAGAAATTAAGGGTTGTTTGGCTACGGGTTAAGGGCAGAAAAAGGAGGTTTGGCTACCAGTTTTAAAAGATATTAAGGGGCTGTTTGGTTCGACTTATTTAAATACATAACACGAGTTTCACCTTTTAAATTAGTAAGACACGGGTTCGGTTTCGATGCTTTTGATAAATAATACATGGTTACGGGTTTTCATCTTTACAAGTAATTAGCCGTAACATGTATATTATTCTCAAGGTAAATAAAATTAATAAAACCCGACTTATTATTACGAGTGAATTATATCTTTATGACTTAGAATATTAATCAGTAAACGCTTAAGCTTATTTATTAGCTTATTTAACCAGCTTATAACTATTTATGTAAACTTTCTATTTTTAGAAACTATTTAATCAAGGCAGCTAATCTATTTTTGGAAATTTTCTATTTTTTTGAAAGTTACTTAATATTGCTCAGTAAGCATAATAATACATGAAATACCAGAGATACTTAATCAGATTAATCAGAATATAAGATAAACACAGATTAAAGCTTAAAACAGTAAAACGTGACTTAAAACATATAAAATAAGTTAAGACAAGACGTCAACCCAGTACGTATTCAGTAATTCGATACTTATACACGTGTGTATTCATGTAGCAATAATGATCCAGAAGTAGGATTCTCTCTTCCGTTCGTTCACTGGACTTGAGGTACGGATTTTCCGTCCTTTCAGTAAGGACTTCCTTTCCTATGCATGATTAGGATTCCCCGTCTGCAGCCCAATGTTTTCCCCAGTATATGTTTAATTTTATCAGTAATTATGTTACAAATTAAATAAATTGCCTGAGCCTTATATACAAGCATGATTAGTTATGTACTAGTTACGGAGGTACCGTAACCACGGCACTAGAGGCACCGGTGTCGTGACTCACATGCAGGAGAGTGATATCCTGCATCGTCCCACTCAGCTCAGCTTGGCCATTTTATCAGTATTATTGGTGGGGCGTATGGATGCATCCTAGGCTACAGTTTACAGTTTAGCAGGTGAATGTGGTGTTTGCTCTACATCCTTCACATTGGAGCTAATCCCTCCACCCAGCACAGTTATTTAGAGGTCACCCCTTTATAGCATGACGAGGTCACCCCTCTATGTATTCATGTAGCAGTTGTTACAGTACATGACCTATATAAGCTCTTGGCAATTAAAATACAGTAAATGCATGTTTCAGATTTATCAGATAACGATTCAGCTTTATTATTTACAAATCAGACTTTACAGATTATACACAGATTTCCGCTGCAAACTTTACTTATCAGTCTTACAGCTTCAGTATTTCATCATCTGTTCATTTCAGATTTCCTTATCATGTTTTATATCCGTTTACTGAGCGTTATGCTCAGCCGTAGTTCCTTTCATGTTCTAACGGCAGGTACACCAGGATACTTTTAGGATTCTAAGAGCATGTGCATTTGGAGGGAAGCTATCCAGACTTCTTACTTTATGCATTTCTTACATTAGTCTGCTTATTTGGACATTGTTTAGTCCTTTCATTCAGTATTTTATTTTTCATGTTTTGGGCTTATGTTCGGATTGCCGATGTTTGATTCCGGTATTTCCTTTATGGTCAGTTAATGTTTTAGGACATTTACCTTATGCTTTGATGACACGCCATAAATACACGTAACGGTCCACTTATCCAAGTGGGGTGTTACAACGGGATAGCACATTACTCACATCATAGACAACGCATAAAAATTGCGTCGTTTAATAATAAAATCATTTCCATTCATAAATATCAAAGTTATATCGGTCCCAAGTCATTACATTTCATACAAAGTTTTACAAAGTATTTGAATGGAAAATATTTTTTAAGTGCGGGCCATGAATTCTTGTTGTCTTCCCGAGAATTACCTTCAAGTAACTGAGATAAAACATGTTAAAAGAAAATGTCAGCGATAACGCCGAGTGAATTCATAGAGTTTAATATAATCCATCAATATAATATCAGTATAAAACTATTACTGAAAGTCATTTTGTACAAATCTTTGTAATAGGCCATAAAATAGCCAAAGTCATTTTTATACAAATCCTTGTCGAAAATCATAATATAGGCATTTGCCTTAAAAATCATTATACGAGCCAATGTCGTAAAAACACCATACAATACGTCTTATGACGTTGTATGAAAATAAAAACCGTTATATGAATATGGTTATGAAAACCAAAACACAAACATAATATCAATAGTATGACCCTGTATTGCTAGTCAGGCAATACATCGTAATTCGGAGCATCTAGTAGTATTTCGTTAATTTGGATTATTATAAGCCGCATGACATTGTTATCTTACTAAACCAACAACGGGTAGCTAACCCGATACTCAATTTGCCCATCTAAAGTAGCGTGTCATCACAAAGGTCACGCTATGGAAATCTTCTCATACATAAATTCGCTTACCAATCAATGTGGCACGACGGGGATCAACCGTCAAGGCACGAACTGGGGTGATCGTCCCCAAATAGTACTATTAAATGCATAAGCGTCTACCAAATCCCGGTAGTTCACAATTCATGCTAATGGGACTTTTAGTGACATAACCTAACTTTAATAATCCATTTAATTTCATCTATCGGGTCCTTTAATCATTTATCGGGTCATAGAATCGGGTCATACAATCATTCGGGTCCAAATCAATAAACAAACAATCGGGACAAATGGTATCCTATTTTATAAAAACTAACATGTTATCTCCCTCGCGGGTTTATAAAACATTTATAAAAACATTTAAAAGAGTGCGAGGCTATGAACTCACGTTGATATGGGAAGGCGGGTTATCGACAATTTGGACGTGCGGTACGTGCTTCAATCACGGAAACCTAGACAAATAATATTCGTCTTAGACTCATGTCCAATGAATTTTATAAAAATAACAATTATGTATACATATGATGATTATTTATATATGATGATCAAGTGGGTTTACATATTCTCGTTTACTCATTTTAGTGTTATGTGTCGGTAACGTTTATACTAGTTTACTAATTTCACCTATTTACGTGTTTTAGGTCCAATAAGCCGATTATAAGTTTATTAACTTGTATTAATCCATGTTATACTTATATTATCAGTATCTACACTTTACAAGTTGGGCCTAAATGGGTTAAGCCCAATAAGTTCTTTTTATAAGAGTTTTAACTTATTTAGTCCAATTAGTAGTCCAATATGTTTACTTAGCTCGTTAATGTCCGTTTGTCCTATAGTTCGGGTTTTTATCAGTTTTTACTTGTTATACATGTCTATATATCAGTATATAAGTTTTATAAAGTTTTCATTAGACGGGTCCAACCATCTAAGTTTTATTTAACAAAAATGTTAATTTTACGGTATTAGCCGAAAAAGTCGTAAAAATCATGTTTATAGTTTTATAACTCATAAAACTTAACAAGTTACCATTTTTATAAAATTTCTACTTATTTACCGTTGTACATATTTATATAAATGTATTATATAAGTTAGTGGGTTTTAATTTATATTTTATACTATTAAATTTTGAGTGCTTATATAATAGTATTATATTTTAATTTCCAAAATCTGATTTTTATCTTCATCTTCACCAAAATTGCTATATCTAGAGTTATATATGGAGATAGAAGCTCAAATTTTTATCACATAAACTACATGATATTTTCCCCATTTAACTCTTCTATAGCTACTGTTGAATCATCCTCCAAGTATTTTCTAAAAATCTTCCAAAACAGTGAACTCAGATTTGTACCTTAAACTTGTTTTGATCATATCTCACTCATTACAATGATTCCATTGCATGGCCAACTCTCACATGTGTAAAAGACTCATAGATTACTGTATATTAATTTATTCAAGTCATTTTACCAGTTTACCATATGGTTCTTTACTGTTTTATACAGCCAACAAATTTAGACAAGATTTTAGCCTTGTTTCTTATACTTTTTCATCTTTTTAAGCATGTTTATCAACACCAAATCCCCACACAATATTTTTATCATCATATAATCATCATATACATATATAATAGGAAATAAAATACATGATTACATAATAAAAATAACAAGAGGATGAGGAGGACAATCTTTATACCACCATGATGATGTAGGTTGATCAAAACATGGATTTTGATGGAGAAACTTGTGATGCACCAATACCATCTTCAAACCACCATTCTTCATAGACACCTTGTGGAAAATCAGCCCTACTACTCCATGAAAACTCCTCCTTGGATGTTATAAGGACCACCAATCAATAGGGTTTCAAAAGGGATTCAACATATGTGTATATAACATAAGATTTCATGGTTGATTTTGATCAAAATTGGTGTTTAAGGGGAGAAATGGGATGGCATACATGAGAGGAGAAGAGAGAGTTTGAAGTGATTTTGCATGTGTGTAAATGAGAAATGTGGGTTGTGTTAGTGGTTTTGGTAGTGAAAAGCTTACATTGTAAGCTTAACTTACATGTGTAAGTTTTAAGCTAACATTTTGACACATCAATGGTGTGTTGGTGAGTTTTTGGCCGCCCCATGTGTATTAGTGGGGTGGGATAATGTATTTTGTCCCACCTCACTAATTTACGGGTATTCCTCGATTCTAGTTTCCTCGATTTGCGTGCCCTTGGGTCGTTTTACGAAAAACGTTTTTATAAATTATGAATCAACGACACAAAACGAATCTAATAAATTGTCTCATCAAAAACGGAGTTCAAAAACGTAAATACGTAATCCTAAGGTTTCCGGTTTAGTCGTAAAGGACGTTAAAAATTAAATCGTAAGTCCTAATCTCTTCTCGTAAATTTGTGAGTTTATGAACCAACACAAATTTAAAACTCCAAAATAATATTTACGGATAAACTTATTTTCTGAAATGTCGGAATGTCACCAAAAACGATGTATGTAAACGTAAGCAAGTAACGTAGAATCCTCCAGTTTAGACGTAGTTGATGCTACTTCAAGACGTAAATCCAAATTTCTTCCCAAAAATAAGTGAGTTCATATTGTAACATTAAAATAATGTTTTCAAATAAATATTGAGAATAAAATATCAACCATAAATTGACGGATTGTCACATGGAACGTGGTATCGTGGAATTATACTTTTTCAGAACTGAGTACCAGATAGCAGACTTGTTTACTAAAGCCCTATCTCAAAATAGGTTTCAGTATCTCGTTGGCCGTCTTGGTATGAAGTATATGACTCCTGAAGACTTGGAGGTTTTGGCAAATGAAGCTGCTTGATTCTCTCTCATAATGACTTCTAAGCACATCACAGCTTAGGACTCAGACATCAACCAAGGAAAGTTATTTCGGACGATAACTTATCCTTCTCAACGAGAAATTAATATTTCTCGGTCATGAGCTTCTTATAAAAACATTCCATGTTTGTAAGTTCATGAAAAACGACTTCTAAGTAAATGTCAGCTTAGAACTCGAACTTCAACTTAAGGAAAGTTTATCACGGATGATAACTTATCCTTTACAACGGGAAATTAATATTTCTCGGTCATGAGCTAGTCACAAAACAATCAAAGTTTTGAGCTCATGAAAATCGGACCCGAAAGGGAAGTGTACATTTCAGTGCGCTTTCTCTAATCAATAGAAGAGAAGTCTTCTATAATGATTATTTTAAAACCGTTGAACACAATTTTCAAAAATTTCTCAAAAGGTTTTTCTAAATCTTTCAAAATTGTGTGTTCAACACTCCCTTCCTCATAAAATGGTTTTTATATCTCAAAAACTTCATATGTTATTTTGATCAATTTTTGAGGGGGAGCGTTTTAAAATCAAGCCATTAATGTTGTTGGGCACATCTCAGAAATTGTCATATTTTATGTATCCAACACATTTCGAAAATGGTCTAAAACTGTCATATGGAATATACTATATCGGATAAGGCATCTCAACTCCGTACCTAAACATACATTGTGGTGTCGTTTTTCCAAAATTTTGTCAAACTTTTTTTTCAAGACACACATATATTGTTGAGGGGGAGCATCCCGACTGAAAAAGTTCCATGGTTCATGCGTGCACACATGTTTCTCTCCCAATCGGTTTTAGAAATTGTCTTATTTTAATCAATTGGTATCTCTAATTTTATATTTTTATATTAGAGATAGGGGAGAAAATGTGATTAAAATGTAATATATCGCAACATGTGATCTTAAAGACTCAAGTGCAACTCTTTCCCTCAAATGCTAAACTATTTCGAATATCGATGCATGTGTGTAGGGGGAGTATTTCGGAAATGTAAAACTTTCAAAGTGCTAAAAGTTTTGATTTTTGTCAAGCACATTGAATGGTTTACAATGGTTTTATGGTTACGATCTATACCCAAAACAACCTACAATCCACGATGGAATGTTGGAGTCAAAAGGTGGTTTAGGATAGGAAACTAAGTCCTATGATCCAACCAGAACCGGAGGGATCTACCCAAGGACATTCCATAGCTAGAAATAGTTGTCCTTAGGAAAGATGGAGTTAAATGAAGCTGAATGCAGACCAGTTACTTAAGTTAGCACTAGAATAATCACAACAAGGTGCTAGTGATGATGTATTGGTAAGCATTGAAGGAGTTGAATATTCTATGCAAATTAGGCAGAAACCGGGTTAACACATCTATCAAAGACAAGTGTCATGGACCCAGTGATGCGATGCACAACCCTTCCCCAGTCATTCGAGTTTCTCTCAAAAGAAACTTGTATTATTGTCACGGAGACCAACACGTATCTATTGACTTTCTCACTCCGAGTTAGTTAATATTGAAAAGGTGGCAGTCTGCTCCAGCCTCCGATTACCAAAATGCACTTAATGAGTCTAGAGCCAAACGAGATCTATCTATCATCTCATTAGGACACAATCGAGTCCTACGCATTATCCTTGTGATATGGCCAGAACATTTGAGTGATACGATTCACAATGAAGATGGAAATCCTGCTTGAGCCAGCATCAAACAAGCTCATGGTAGGTAACTTGTGCGACTCTACACGAATCAAACTTGTGAGAACTGGAATGCAACTAAGTTTGGATTCTTAATTGATACAACTTGATTCCGGGCTTCTTCGTAAAATCCGTGTGATCTTTCCAGAACATTCAGAGTGACACTCCTTAGTGCTCACAGTGACGAATGGAAATCCTTCCATTGTCAACTTCAAACAGCACTGCGGTAGGTGACTCGGAAGATTCTCTATGAATCAAGCTTGTGACAAACTGGAAAGCAACAATGGTGCGATTTTTTTAGAATCAAACTTTTTCCAGGAAATCTGAATTGGCGACTCTAATCAGACGGATAATTTATGCTTATGGTTCACTCTTTACGTTCGCAGTCTGCTTTGAGACAGTCGAGTAAAGAGAACTGGCTACTACCGCCGGGAAACCCTGTCAAGGAGGTTCTTAATCGAATCTACCCGATCACAGGTACGGTATCTAATACCGTCAAATGGTCTTCACCGACCGGAGGTAAAACGCTACCGAGTTAGGGTGAAATGTTCAAATCCATTTCATCTGTGTCTATATATGTTGATGCATATCAAGAAGGTGGCGTAGCTGTGTAACCGATGTCGATTCAGAAGTCACAAGAGCACAAGATGGCGATAATAAAGGTACTTAAGAATGTAAGAATGTAATAGGCCATCTTGTCACAAGAGCACAAGATGAACACTATCAAGGATAGACTGAAGATCTCAAGCACTCAAAGTCAAAAGACAAAGGCTCAAGATAAAGATCACATGGCATGAAGGAACAAAGCCGTTACAAACAAGATCAAGACCAAGATACAAGACCAAAGAAGGAAGATCACCTCCACAAGAATGTATTCTCTCAATCATCTTATGCATTTAAAGATGACCGATACATTGGGGGAGATTGTTAGCCCTATATTTATATATAGTCGAACAAGAATGTAATAGGTCATCTTAGTCGTTAATGGTCTTGTATTGTAATAGGTTAGACGGGAAAACCGGGCTTGGACTTTAAGCTAATATTGTATAAGTTAGGGGCGTAAGCCCAAGCAAAGCCAAGCCCAGCCCAAGGAAACTAAACCCATGGCCCAAATGCCAAGGGTATATATACCCTCTTCCATGTGTGGAAGAGGGTGTTGGTTACCATTTTACTTTCTCTCTCTAAAGTGTTTAACCTTCCAAATCTATCTAGTTTCTCTCTCTCTACTTTTCTTCTCTTTCTCTCTCTAAATCTTGTGTTATGGATTGATATGGGAATAACACATTTTTATTTGATTCTTATTATTTTTGTTAATCCTCTCGGCCCATATCATTAAAATCTTAGGTTATGTATAATTTTGTTCATATGAATGAAATTATGTGTAATTTGTGTAATTTTATCATTAGGTTTAGATGCTTTCTTGTTTAGTGTTAGGTTTTTTGTAATCGTTGGCATTAAACTAGTAACAGTACCCTAGTGTTATTTTCTTTGGAACGACTTAATAAACTTTATGTTGGCTTGATTTTGATTGTATATGTAGGTATAATTGTTTATGTTGGTGATGAGATGGCATTTATACATGATCTCATCGTTCTTTTCGGGCTTTAAATGCATAAAAATGTCATAAAATACCATATATATGCTTGTGTTTGTTTACTTGTGTATTTTAGGTATGGATATCGTGAAAAAGACAAAAGATCACAAGATACAAGGAAAAACGGACACGAGAAACGAAGCCGTACAAAGAACCAGGCCCTAATTCATGAAGAATTCAACAAATACCCTTGAAGACTTGAATACATACAAGATTGATCCTCATTTATTGAAGAAATGACACTTAAAACCCTTGTATATTAATAATTACAAGATTGGTCCCTTAAGTTTGTCAAAATTACACAAATGGTCCTTCAAGTTTGAATAAATGGCAAGATTGGTCCCTCAACATTTCCAAATTGTCAATTATGGTCCCTCATTAAGCCAAAGATACATTGAAGACCTTTGAAGATCAAGAATGTCCAAGATCAGCCCTTGAAATATCTCAAAATGTCAAAAACAACCCTTGTAAACCTTTTTCCAAAAGTTTGTGCCAAAACTGCCAAAGTGTGAAAGTTATTTACAAAGGAAAATCGTTTTTAGGGCTGAAAGACTTGTTTTACCAAAAATCCCAAAACACAAGGGCCAAATGTGGGCAAATGAAACATTCAAATGTTTATTGCGCCAAACAACTTTCCATCCCACAAAAAACGGATCAAACCTGTTACTGTTCACTTTTCACCACCCAGAATTACCTCACTTAAAACAAAGGGTAATTTGCAATTACCTTGGCACACATTTGATTCACCTCACCTTAAACACATCCCAACCTAAAAACCCTCACTCCCACTCACCAAGAGACCCCACCATTCAACACGTCAACCAATCAGAATGCAACTTACCCTCCAAGTAATCCTATGTGGCAAAATCAACAGCCAAGACTCTTTGCTTGATCACATAGCTAAAATGAACGTTTGGGATCACTTTGGACAGCTCATCAACAACAAACTGCCTCAAGGACTTAAGGGCATTTTAGAGAATTCACTTCTAGGGTTTGTGAATAGTGTAGCCTAGCATTTGCCTATAAAAGGAGACCTCAACATGTGAGAGTCCCTTTGTTCCAGTCTTACTCTTTAAACATTGTAATTCCTTTTTGAAATTTATAAAAGTTGGTATTTTGAGAAAATTGTAATTCCTTTTTATGTTTTTGAAAGTTGGTGTTGTTTAAAGGGTGATTCTGAGTTCCATTGGTTGTTATAAGTGTGCTTGAACCTTTTGGATCAAGGACATTTATGTTTGGTAAGGTTTTTCAAGTTTGAAAAAGCTTGAAAGAAGGTTCTGATTTTGCTTATTTTTGTGTACTAACCCTTAACCATAAGCTATAAGCTCTTGCAAGCTGGTTGACACCAAGCTTGTGAAGGGATTAGAGCCCTTGGTTGAGTTGTTTGCTGCTTGTGTTGAAGACATCAAGTCCTTGAGTTTCTGCTTTGAAACATCAACCAAGGCATTCATCATCTTTCTTATTGAAGTACCTTGGTCTTGTTCTAGTTGTTGAACAAGGTCCAAGGAGCATAGCTGGCCTTCCTAGGATGTTGTGGAAGGCAGGTATAACCTCTTGTTAAGATTCCTCTCAAAATTTCATGTTTCTGCTTATTTTGTACTTTGGTATGTGATTTGGTGTTCTTGTGTTTGTGCTTTGTGTTTTATGGCTGGTTTCTGTTAATTGTCACCTGGTGTAGCTATTTGATCATTAAAATCAGTAGGTTGTGTTTGAAAATCAAAAGTTTGTTTGAAAAGTGCTTGATTAATGGTTGTTTGGGATTACTGGTTCATAAGGCCTTGTGGCCTTGTGCCCTTGGTTTTTAGGGTTTGGGAGGTCTAAACAAGTCTTAATATACAAGTTTTAGTCATTGGTTAAGTTTCTGAAAGTTTGGAAAAGGGATTTGAAGTTTTGCAAAAATATGATAAAAGTGGTTTTGAAATTGGTCAAACACATCAGATCCAATATTTTTTTTGTTTGTTGGATCTAAGGTCTGAAATCTAGTTTGGGAATAGTTTAGGTGATAAGCTATCTATTGGTTGTCTGTTGTTGAATTTGGTGGCTTATTGTGGATTTTATAGCTTATCAAAAGTTGTTGAAGTGGTCATTTGCATCAGCAAAGTGACCACCTCAATTTGTGCTTACATTTGTTATCCTAGTGTATGCCTTGTGATTTTGCTGCTTGGAACTTGTTTATGTGCTGCTTGTGATTGGATTTTGCTATTTGGTGTGCTTTGAATCTGGCTTATAAGCTAACTGGCTTATTAAGCCCTTATTGCCATAATCTACCATCAAAAGGTCAACTGACCTCTTGATTCACAAGGCCTCCTCCTTGAGTCCTTCACAAAAATTGCTTATAACAAGCCCTTTGACCATTCCTGATCATTTGGTGCATTTTGGAGTACTTTGACTTTTGGTCTGATAAGCACTTATTGGCTTATTTTTGAGAACTGCTTATTGGCACATGCAACAACTTATCTTTTGTAATAGAAATCATTTTTCTTAGCTTAATATCATATCTGGAAGTTTACAAGTCTTTTGGTTAAGCTTTTGCTAGAAAACTAGCTTATTTGGCTTTTTCAGCCAGCTTATTTGCTCATGCAGCTTATTCTACTTGGCTTTTTGTGATTTTCTTGATTGATTATTCTTAGTTAAGCTATTTGTGAGCTTTTGCAACAAACTAGAGCTTCTGAGGTGTCCTAAATCTCAAACCCGACTATTTTGTCTTTTAGTGAATTTTTACTTTGCTTATTTCTGGCTTATTGAGTGAGCTTTTTCAAAATTTCTTTTTATAGATCTCATAAGCATCCCAAAAGAAGGTTGTGTGTCAAATTAGAGCTTATGGCATTGGCTTATTGCTTAATGGACTGAAAAGCCCAATAAGAATAAGCTGTGTGTTTAATAAGCTGTGATAAGCTCACATTCAGCTTTTGGGCCTTTAGAGTTTTATTCTTAGAATTAAATTTTGAGTCAGATAGAGCTTTTCTAAGTCAATTGGGCCAAGTTTGACTTTTTGGGCCCAAAAGCCCATTTGGTTTGACTGTTTTTGGTTTCGGCCCATTTGAGGGCCCAATAGGGGTATTCTGGTCATTTCACTTTGATTTTCTGATTATTTCGGTTAAAATAAACTAGTTTGCAAGTTTTTAGAATTTTTTATAATTTTTGGATTTTTAATATTATTTTAATATTATTTTATTATTATTTTTCAAATTTTACATTTTCCAACTTTTTACATTTTTCTTAGCCTTATTACATTAAAATAGGAATTTAGCAACTTTTAGAATAATTTTATCTCTTTTAGATTAATTTTTATAATTATTTTAAGTTATAATAGTTTTTAAATCATTTTAAATAGTTTTTATTAGTTTAAAAATTTCTAAAAATAGTTTTTAATCTTTTTAGGTCATTTTAGAGGTATACCAATTGAAAAATCTTTAATTGGGATTTTTGATAATTTATTTGATTTTTAGGGCTTTAATTAGCATTTAAAAATTGAATATTTAATTATTTAAAAGGTTTGAAAAAGTTTTGATCATTGGTAAACTCTTAGTTTATTTATTTTGATTTTTGGTGAATTTTTGGTAATTTTTAGAATTAATTTTTATTTTTGTAGTTTTTAAGGTTTTACGTTTTAACTTTCTAGTAGTAATTTTTACGTCTTCGTCATCTTCTTTTCTCATCCCTTTCTAAACCAAATATTAATCTCAAATCTTTTACATCTTAGTCTACACACATATACCTCCTTTGGAAACGAACTTTCACACCATAAGGGTAATTAGTGCTTGATTTTCCTAAATCATCACTCGATACTTACCGCTCATTTACCCTCCTTTGTTTTCCTAAACAAGAGGTGTAATTTACGACAATCATTTTGGCGCCGCTGCCGAGGAGGTGTGTCGTGATTAATTTGTATTGTTGTTTTTAATATTAACCATAAATAGTATTTGTATTAGTAGAACTCTACTAATACGTATTATCGGTTTTCTTGGTTTTTCTTGTAAAAATATTATTACTATATTGTATTAAGTATCACACCAAATAAACAATATCTCCAAAAGTGTGAAAACACAACCTTAATTGGGATTTCATCACTCAATTATTGTATTCGAATCTCAAACAAAAAGAAAAAGGCAAAAATAGATAAATACTTTCGTGAAGCTCGATTTTGAAAAATACAAACTATAAGGTGGGTATAAGGCGGGTATTATAAAATATACCCTAAGGAAAAAGGCTCTTAAGTGCTTCGCGCCGCCTCTTTCCCCGCTTGCTTGTGAGTATTTTGAGATTGAAGGCTAATCGAGGGTTTTGCCGCCCAAACTATTATTACGTATAATATATTTGATTTTCACCAAAGTTCTAAATTCATTCGAAGGCGTTCACTCCATGTGATCGTTTTCATTCCTTTGAGGCTTCTTTAATCAAAGTTTGATTCGAGGAGAGATTTTGTAGATTCTTGTCTACGAAGATACGCCAAAATCTAAAAAAATTAAATATCATCAAAAACACAAAAAAATTGAAAATTCACAAAACACCCAAAAAGAATCTTCTTTGCTCACCTCCCATTCTTCGTGAAGTTTATGATCACTCGTAATCAAGCAAAACGAGCTCGTAAACGTCTTCAAAAGCAAGCCAATCAAGAGACGTTGATTGAAGAACAACCTCCAATTGTTGAACCTATTGTAGAACAATAAGTCGTCATGGCTAATCGTACTATGATGGAGTTGCTACAAGCACCCACCGAGGGTTTTGGAGAGGCTATTGTGATTCCCGCCATCCTTGCGGAGAATTTCGAGATTAAGACGGGTTTAATGTCGATGTTGCAAGCAAATAAGTTTAGAGGTCATGAGAAAGACAACCCGCACTATCATATTAGGAATTTTAACCGTCTCACCGCTACTAGCAAGTTTAAGGATGTTCCACATGACGCCATTAAGATGATGTTTTTTCCATACTCTTTAGATGGACCCGCAAAATTTTGGCTCGAGAAAGAACCGCCAAATTCGATTTTGACATGGGCCGATCTCGTTTCTAAGTTTGTGAACAAGTTTTTTCCACCATCTAAAACAACACATTTGAAAAATGAGATTTCACGATTTGTGCAAAGAAACAATGAAAGTTTTTCAATGGCATGGGAACGATTTAAAGAAATGTTACATGAATGTCCACACCATGATTTTACGGAATTGCATCAAATTGATACTTTTTGTAATGGGCTTAATGATCATGAACGAGATTATTTGAATGCCGCCGCGGGTGGTAATTTTTTGTGCAAGACGACAAATGAGGCTTTACAAATCATCGAGAATAGAGCTAAGGTTTATAGCCCTCGTAACACACCGAGTGTTGCCAATTTGGGTTCGTCTTCATCGTCATCGTCTCGTAGCATTAATGCCTTACATGATGAAGCTAATGAGGAAAATCTGGTTTTTGATAGATTTGCTAATCTTATGTCCCATTGGAAAGCTCAAGAAGCTTCAAATTCCGCTTCGGTTTAAGCGGTTGCTAAGAGTTGTTTGTCTTGTGGTGGAGCTCATGATCTTTCCGAGTGCATTACCGCGGATGGTAACACTTCGAGTGCTTATGTAGCAATGGGAACTTACAACCAAAACGGTCAAGGTTCCCGCCCAAATCAAGATCCACCAAATCAAAATGCTAATAATTATCGAAACAACAACCAAGGTGGTAATTACCAAGGCAATTCACGTAACTACAACAAGGGGAATTATCAAAATGGGAATGGACAAATTTCTAATCAAAACCAAAACCGTGATTTTCAAAAAACCACACAAGGTTTTCAAAATGCTCACACTAAAAATCTTCAAGGAGAATTTTTGGATTATGCTAAAGCAAATGATGCTAAATTTGATAACATGCAACGTGAGATGATTAGCTTAAGATCCGAGTTGAAAAACGAGCTAAAAAATGAACTTGCTAATGAACTTAAAACTCATGCAAACAAAATGGAAGGAAATGTCCAACGTCTTCAACAAAATCAACAAAAGATGGAATTAGGACAACATGAGATTAAGCAAGAGTTATTAAAAGCGGATGCTAGGCAATCAAAATTTGAGGACCGAATGGCTAAGATGTTTGAAGCAATCATGTGTAAACCCTCTTCCTCGGGTGGTCTTCTTAGTGATACCATTGCAAACCCGAAGGGAGAAATGAAGGTTATTACTACACGAAGTGGTAAAACTTTCAAGGAACCAATCTCTCGTCCAAGTACTTCTACGGAGAAGGAAATCGAGAAAGAACCCGAGGTGATGGTCGAAAAGGAGCACATTACAATCCCACGAAGTACCGCTCAAACCACACCTACGGTTGAACCAATACCAATTGTGGAACCCGAGTTTCCAAGGCCGTTGCCTAATGACCAACCCACACCACCTTTACCCTACCCTTCGATACGAAACAAAGAGAAATTGAAAGAACGTAACAAACAACAAATCGAGCTTTTTATAAAAATGTTTCAACAAGTGCATTTTGATGTGAGTTTAGCCGACGCGTTGTTGTATATGCCTCGTTTCGCTTCCACTTTTAAAAGTATGATGAGCGATAAGGAAAAGCTTTCAAAGCTTGCTAATTTTTCTTCGGTTTATCTTAACCGCATACCGGAAAAAGTTGGTGATCCCGAAAAGTTCCTCATTCTTTGTGACATACAAGATATTAAAGAATGTCTCGCCTTGGCCGATCTTGGTGCGAGCATTAATTTGATGCCATTTTCCATTTGGAAATCGCTTTCGCTTCCGGCTCTTATTCCTTCGAACATGTCTATCGAGATGGCCGATCATTCTACGATTTTAGCATGTGGAGTAGCCGAAGATGTTTTCGTGAAAGCGGGGAAGTTCTACTATCCCGTTGATTTTATAGTAGTTGACATCCCCGCGGATCCTCAAGTTCCTCTAATTTTAGGTCGTTCATTTTTAGACACTTCGAGATCGCTTATCGATGTTCATGCAAGAACTATCACTTTGAGATTCAACGAAGAGGAACTTGTTATAAACGCTACTCAAAACTCAAAACCTTCTCATGTTTATGCAATCGCTACCATCAATCACATTGACATCGTTGATGTGGTTTGCGATGAGTTTTCACAAGAATTTTTAGGTTTTTCCGATAGCTCGTCAAGTGGCAATCCCACTATTTTGGATCCGATCCTTGCTAATTCCACACCAAATCTCACTCCATTCCAAGGAGGCGATCTCACTTCAAATGAAATCGAGAATGAAGATGAAATGTTGATTAGTGATGAAATTTCTACTCCACCATTTCTTCCGCCGATGGAAGTTATGAGTGTTGAACCAAAATCTTCAATCGAGGAACCACCTATCCTTGAATTGAAAGATCTTCCTTCTCACCTTGAATATGCATTCTTGGAAGGTGATGACAAGTTGCCGGTTATTATTGCAAAAGGTCTTGCCAATGATGAAAAAACCGAGCTCTTGAAAGTTCTTAAGGCTCATAAAGGGGCAATTGGGTGGAAAATATCCGACATTAAGGGTATTGACCCAAAATTTTGTACTCACAAGATTTTAATGGAGGAGGACTACAAACCCGCAATTCAAAGTCAAAGAAGGGTGAATCCCAAAATTCACGATGTCATTAAAAAGGAGGTACTTAAACTCCTTGACGCGGGAATGATTTATCCTATATCCGATAGCCCATGGGTGAGCCCGATCCATTGTGTCCCTAAAAAGGGAGGAATGACCTTTGTGCTAATGAAAACAACGAGTTAATTCCCACTCTTCTTGTGACCGGTTGGAGGGTGTGCATTGACTACCGAAAGTTAAATGACGCCACTCGTAAAGACCACTTTCCTTTGCCCTTCATGGATCAAATGTTGGAGCGACTTGCGGGAAATGAATTCTATTTCTTTTTAGATGGTTTTTCCGGTTACTTTCAAATCCCTATCGACCCTCGTGATCAAGAGAAGACTACGTTTACGTGTCCTTATGGAACGTTCGCTTATCGTAGGATGCCTTTCGGACTTTGTAATGCACCGGGAACGTTTCAACGGTGTATGATGGCGATTTTTCACGATATGATCGAGAAGTCGATGGAAGTGTTAATGGATGACTTCTCGGTGTTTGGCAATTCGTTCACGTTGTGTTTATCTAATCTCGAGCAAATGTTAAAACGTTGTGAAGAAACCAATCTTGTGCTTAATTGGGAAAAATGTCATTTTATGTATAAACAAGGAATCGTCTTAGGACATAAGGTGTCGAAGGCGGGGATTGAGGTCGATAAAGCTAAGGTAGACGTCATCGCCAAGTTACCTCATCCCAAACCCGTTAAGGGAGTTAGGAGTTTCCTAGGCCACGCGGGCTTTTATCGTCGTTTCATCAAGGACTTTTCGAAAATCTCTCGACCTATGACACACCTTCTCGAGAAGGATGCTCCTTTTAACTTCAATGAGGATTGTGTTAGAGCTTTCGAAACTCTCAAAAGGAAACTTACCGAAGCTCCCATTCTTGTTGCTCCTAATTGGGAATTACCCTTTGAAATCATGTGCGATGCAAGTGATTATGCTATAGGGGCCGTCTTAGGGCAACGTTATGACAAGCATTTCCGTCCTATCCACTATGCTAGTAAGACGATGACCGAGGCTCAATTAAAGTACACCACAACGGAGAAGGAATTCCTTGCCGTGGTCTATGCTTTTGAGAAATTCCGACCTTATCTCGTCTTAACTAAAAGCATCGTGTATACCGACCATTCGGATATCAAGTATCTCTTAGCTAAGCAAGATGCTAAGCCGAGATTTCTTCGTTGGATGCTCCTCCTCCAAGAATTTGATGTCACCGTGCTTGACAAAAAAGGAGCCGAGAATCTAGCAGCCGATCATCTCTCTCGTCTAGAAGATCCTCACAAAGATGTTTTCGAGAACAAGGAAATCACCGAAACATTTCCTCTCGAGACTCTCGGTGTAGTGAATTCTAAAGACACCATGTGACAATCCGTCAATTTATGGTTGATATTTTATTCTCGAATATTATTTAAAAACATTATTTTAATGTTACAATATGAACTCACTTATTTTTGGGAAGAAATTTGGATTTACGTCTTGAAGTAGCGTCGACTACGTCTAAACTGGAGAATTCAACGTTGCGTGCTTACGTTTACATACACCGTCTTTGGTGACAGTCCGACATTTCAGAAAATAAATTTATCCGTGAACATTATTTTGGAGTTTTAAATTTGTGTTAGTTCATAAAATCACAAATTTACGAGAAGAGATTAGGACTTACGATTTTATTTTAACGTTCTTTACGACTAAACCGGAAACCTTAGGATTACGTATTTACGTTTTCGAACTCCGTTTTTGATGAGACAATTTTTATTGGATTCGTTTTGTGACGTTGATTCATACTTTATAAAAACATTTTTCGTAAAACGACCCGAGGGCACGCAAATCGAGGAAACTAGAATCGAGGAGTACCCATAAATAAATGGGGATGAGACAAGTGGGACACTTGCCCCACCCCCATCAAAACCGGCCCAAGCAAGCTACACAACACCCTTTGAGGTGTCAAAGTGTAAACAATACACTTACACTTGTCTAGTTAGCTTACAATGTAAGCTATACTTTCCACTAACTAGCTAAACCACTAGCCAAAACCACACACTCATTTCCCACACATGCAAACAACCACATTTTCTCTCTTCCTCCTCCATTGATTTCGTCCATATCTCACCTTCAAACACCTATTTGATCAAAATCTAACCACAAAATCTTATGTTATATACACATATGTTGAAGCCCTTTTAAAACCCTATTGATTGGTGGTGCTTATAACATCCAAGGAGGAGTTTTCATGGAGTAGTAGGGCTGATTTTCCATAAGGAGTTTATGAAGATTGGTGGTCATGAAGATGGTCTTGGTGCATCACAAGTTTCTCCATCAAAATCCATGTTTAGATCAACCTACATCATCATGGTGGTATAAAGATTGTCCTCCTCATCTTCTTGTTATTTTGATTATGTAAACATGTATTTTATTTCCTATTGTATATGTATATGATGATTATATGATGATAAAAATGTTATGTGGAGATTTGGTGTTGATAAATATGATTAAAAAGGTGAAAAACTATAAAGAACAAGGCTAAAATCTTGCTTAAAAGTGATGGCTGTATAAAACAGTAAAGAAACAGGTCATGGACTGATAAAATGATGAAGTAGAATCCATTTACAGTAAGCTATGAGTCTTTTACACATGTGAGAGTTGGCCATGCAATGGAATCATTGTAATGAGTGAGATATGATCAAAACAAGTTTAAGGTATAAATATGAGGTTACTGTTTTGGACGATTTTTAGAAACTACTTAAAGGATGATTCAACAGTAGATATAGTAGAGTTAAATGTATCACATATCATGTAGTTTATGTGATAAAAATTTGAGCTTCTATCTCCATATAGAACTCAAGATATGGCAGTTTTGGTGAAAGTGAAGATAAAAATTAGATTTTTGGAAATTAAAGAATAATACTATTATATAAGCACTCAAAATTTAATAGTATAAAATATAAATGAAAACCCACTAACTCATAAATTTTATTTATATAAATATGTACAATGATAAATAAATGAACAATTTATAAAAATGGTAACATGTTATGTTTTATAAGATATAAAACTATAAACATGATTTTTACGACTTTTTCGGCTATTGCCGTAAAATTAACGTTTTTGTTAAATAAAACATAGATGGTTGGACCCGTCTAATGAAAACTTTATAAAACTTATATACTGATATATAGACATGTATAACAAGTAAAAACCAATAAAACCCGAACTATAGGGCATACGGACATTAACGAGCTAAGTAAACATATTGGACTAATACTTGGGCTAATAATTGGACTAAATAAGATAAACACCCATAAAAAGAACTTATTGGGCTTAACCCATTTGGGCCCAACTTGAAAGTGTATGTACTGATAATATAAGTACAAAATGGATTAAAATAAGTTAAATAACTTATAATAAGCTTATTGGACTTAAGACACGTAAATGGGTAAAACTAGTAAACTAGTATAAAAGCTATCGACATATAACACTAAAATGAGTAAACGAGAATATGTAAACCCACTTGATCATCATATATATATATAATCATCATATGTATACATAATTGTTATTTTTATAAAGTCATTGGACATGAGTTTAAGACGATTATTATTTGTCTAGGTTTCCGTGATTGAAGCACGTACCGTACGTCCGAATTGCCGATAACCCGCCTTCCCGCATCAACGTGAGTTCATAGCCTCGCACTCTTTTAAATGTTTTATAAATGTTTTATAAACCCGCGAGGGAGATAACATGTTAGTTTTTATAAAATAGGTCACCATTTGTCCCGATTGTTTGTTTATTGATTTTGGACCCGAATGATTGAATGACCCGATTGTATGACCCGATAAATGATTAATGGACCCGATAGATGAAATAAAATGGATTATTAAAGTTAGGTTATGTCACTAAAAGTCCCATTAGCATGAATTGTGAACTACCGGGAGTTGGTAGACACTTATGCATTTAATAGTACTATTTGGGGACGATCACCCCAGTTCGCGCCTTGACGGTTGATCCCCGTCGTGCCACATTGATTGGTAAGCGAATTTATGTATGAGAAGATTTCCATAGCGTGACCTTTGTGAGGACACGCTACTTTAGATGGGCAAAAATTGGTATCGGGTTAGCTACCCGTTGTTGGTTTAGTAAGGTAACAATGTCATGCGGCTTATAATAATCCAAAACTAACGAAATACTACTAGACGCTCCGAATTACGATGTATTGCCAGACTAGCAATACTGGGTCATACTATTGATATTATGTTTGTGTTTTGGTTTTCATAACCATATTCATATAACGGTTTTTGTTTTCATACAACGTCATATGACGTATTGTATGATGTTTTTACGACATTGGCTCGTATAATAATTTTTAAGGCAAATGCCTATATTATGATTTTTGATAAGGATTTGTATAAAATGACTTTGGCTATTTTATGGCCTATTAAAATGATTTGTACAAAATGATTTTCAGTAAAAAATTTATACTGATATTATATTGATGGAATTTATTAAACTCTATGAATTCACTCGGCGTTATCGCTGACCTTTTCTTTTAACATGTTTTATCTCAGGTACTTGAAGGTAATTCTCGGGAAGACGACAAGATTTCATGGCCCGCACTTAAACAATATTTTCCATTCAAATATTTTGTAAAACTTTATATGAAATGTAATGACTTGGGACCTATGTAACCTTGATATTTATGAATGGAAATGCTTTTATTATTAAACGACGCGATTTTTATGCGTTGTCTATGATGTGAGTAATGTGCTATCCCGTAACACCAACTAGTCTTCCGCTGTACTAAGTTGTATAAATTAAGGGGTGTTACAGTTTGGTATCAGAGCTCTCGTTATAGAGAACGAAAGATTTTTAAAATGAATGTTTTGAATAAAACTTTTCAAAATATTTTAACTATAAACATTTTTCTAAAAATGTCTAAAAATCTTTTGACTATAACGGTGCCGAAGAATTCCCGAGTTACCGACAAGGCCAGACTGAGAAGTGTTATTTTAATATATATATAACTTGGATTATATATATATATATATATATATATATATATATATATATATATATATATATATATATATATATATATATATATATATATATATATATATATATATATATATATATATATATATATATGATGTAATTTTATTACATGATTGTTTGATGATTATTTTGATTTTTATACGAGGTATTTATACGACGTAGATTGTCACAAGTAACCCTAACTCCCCTAGTAAATTAATCGAAGCTATTCTCGTAGGAATTCTAGCTATCCTAGATCTAAACCAAGTTGTGGATATTTATGATCCCAACAAATGGTTGATATTCGTAGAAATGTAGATATTAGTTGATCGTGATATAGAAAAAGAATTGGCGAGATTAAATCTGATATCGACGTCATGACGATCTTTTCTTATAGAGTGGAGTTTGACAAAACATTACCACCTAGAAAGATGTCATCTGATTCGTTGTCATCCAATTCTAAAATTTGAAATCGAAAGGGTGAATGTTGCACTTGAGGCTGTCATTGGAACCATTACCCAAAAGCCTCATGCCACTAATAGCTTTCCGAGAAGTCTAGTTGAATGATCAAGTCATTTCATACTAGTGACTCATCTGATAATTGTTGTGGTAAGAGATATAGGATTGGAAATTAAGTGTTGATTCATATTGAGATTGTATTGCCTTTACAAGGCCGAAGAATAAGGTTGTAAGTATTAGAGAATGAGGTAGAATATCACATTGAGTATAAGTTGATTGAAACTTGAATAAAGTAAAATTTAACCTGTATGGAATATGAATTGTTAATATAAGTCGTTAAGTTCTGTGATTGAATTATAATGTTTTAAATGATTGTAGATTCGTGTTAAAGGTTGTTCCTAGGCCATTGTTCACTAATGAGGATGCCCAGTGTCCAAGAAATAAATTGAAGAAATCTTCTTCTGAATTGGGACCGATGGATCTTCCGGGACATGTGGAACACCTACTGACTCTTGTAGATTAGTATTCATTATGGTATCTTTTAAAAATCCCTAACTTAACTGTGACATCAGTTGGTAGGATGAGTTCTGAGAATTGTATGACATAGTGACACGTAATGTGTTACGGTACAATTTTGACTTGTTTGTGATTAATGAGAAAGACTACCTTTGATTGCTAAATTCTACATGTATCGATGTTATCTATCTCTTATTGCTTCATCCTAGTGTTCGCATTAGCGATGCAACCATTGAACAAGTACTCATCTCGATTTGAGTTACGTTGTGGATTATTCTTTTGAGTGCCATCGAGATCATGAACCTCATGATTAATTGGCTAAGCTCTTTTCTTATCATATCGTAGTTAATTCTTGATGAACAACTCTTCATCACTCTTTGGCAGATCACACATTTTTTTTATAAAGTTAAAACGGTATCCTTTGAGAAAAATTGAATTTTCATCACTATAAGGATTATTCATAGTGAGATTTATAAGTGATTGTTATCAAAGTGAATTTGTTTTTGAAATACCTTGGAAAACCTAATTGTTTTCATAACAAGGAAAATCTTTGTAAATTTATTTTGATTCTTATTTAAGAATTAAGCATGTAAATGTTTTTATTTTAAACATGATGGTAAAGTTTTGACGAACTGAGTATTGTATCGTTAATCTTGAAATTGTATATAGTTGCGCGCCTACATACAATTTGGAATGGACCATGCAAGGCTGATTAGTAGTCACCATAAAACTAATGAATAAACACTACATTTTCTTTGAAGATTGTGAAAGATTAAATTTTATGAGATCTGCAAGAAGTGAAAAATAGGGACATAGTGTTAGGGACACCTACATATGTGCCTGTAGCATCTATTCTTCTGAGTCGAATTTACTCATCTGTGGAAATTGTCTTATTTGACAATTGACAATTCTTTCTTGTCTAATTCTTCCGTAGTGAGATTCTTTGAAAAAGTATCTGATTACCGAGTGTTGATACCCGACTGGATGTATCGACGTTCCTATCATTTCTTTTGATTTGATTTCATTTGAATGACCTGGGTAACGATCCGAGGAGCTTTCAAATGCGTACTCAAATTATGAAAACATAGGATATATCCATATTCATTAAATGTTTTCGTCCGTATCTGATTTGAAATTCTCTCGCATAGATTATGCGTTGACCTTACTCTTTTAATAGTAGTTGTGTATCCTAATATCCCTGAATTTGTGAAGGATTATGAATTATTATTAGTCTTTTGAGAAGTTCACATCTTATCGACGGCAATGAAACTGAAAAGTTGATAATGCTGGTAGAATGGATTAATTGATTATGACATGACGACATTGTCGTAATTGTTGGGAACTCGAGTAGAATTCCCCTAAAAGATAAGATGTTGATTATCAAAAGTGATCTAAATAATTCTTGATGGATGACCATATCCTGCATTTAGACTTGAAATTTTACCGTGAATGGTTGTGAACTAGTTATAGATATTGTAATTTAGAAGAACCTAATATGAATGTATTAGAAGAGGTTTCCGTTATCTGAAACTTTAGTAAGTATTTGTTAATGAATTACCCAGACTTTCGCCATTAAGGAAAGTTGAAATTGGTATTGATTATATTCCCGGTGCTGCACCTGTGGCGTGTGCACTATACGTCAGCACCATCTGAATTAAAGGAATTACCGTACAACCGAGACAGTTGTCGGAGAAAGATTTTATTATACCAAGCCTGTCATCCTGAAGAGCTATGGTGTTATCATTCCTTATATTTATAGATTACTGTGACTGAGTAAATTGACAATCGAAAACGATATCCATAACTCGAAATGGAAGATTTGTTCGATCATTTACAAGGTTTTAGCGTATGTTTTAAAGATTTGATCCACGGCATGGTTATCATCAACTTCGCATCTGCGAAGAAGATTATGTATTCCAATCACTACATCCGGTACTTTTAATGAACATTATGAGTTTCACGTGGTGACGTTTGGATTGACTAATACACATGTAGCATTCATAAATTTGGTGAATCACGTGTGTAGGCTGTAATTTGATAAATTCATGCTCGTGATCATTAAGGACTATATGTTTGTTTATAAGAATAAGAATGAGTTAATAATTATTTATAGATTGCCCTGAATTGGCCGAACAATGAAAACATGAACCTTGAATAATTGATATGTGATTAAAGACTTAATTCTTTACATGATTTAACCATGTGATTAATAGATAATGGAAGCTATATTGACTTTTCAAAGATTAGAACCATTAACGCTTAGGGATTAAAAACTTAATCCTTTACATAAAATGACCGTTGGATTAATAATGGTAAGATGTATGCATATAGACTCTTCGAAAATTAAGAGCCCTTTTAAGACTTTGGATTTTACCAAAAAGAAATGGAAGTATATTTTGACAAATGTTTTAACAAAGGATTTTAAAGGGATTATTCCCTTATACACTAACCATTTAACTAAACTTCTGTTTAGGGGTAAATGTTTGTGTATACTTCTAGACAACCTAAGAAGAATTGAGGAAACTATATAACTTATTACTTAAAATTTGAAATGACAATTTTTGCTTTTCTACTAAGAAAACTTTGACCAAAATATAACCAAAGATTCTTCAAACGTTTACGAATCTTATTAATTATTTTCGATAATCAGCAAAAATCTTGTTAATTAAATTCAAATTTATTTTGAACATTTTATATAATTGGTCGAACTAAGAAATTTAAAACTTTTACGCTTCATAAAAATTAACTAATAATTATTTAATTAATCCTAATAAATATCGACGTTTTAGACGACGGATTGAGTAAAACGGATAAAGATGATAGTTGAGAAGAAATAAAACATAGAAGATATGGAGAAAGAATTTTTAATAAATACGGATATGATATTTATTTCATCAGGAAGGTGAACGTAATTACTGACGCATAATATAGAAAGAATATCTGAGTGAAATGTGACATGATAATTACATCATCATGAGAATAATATAGATACTGACATATTATATAAAAAGGATAAAGAAACAATTAGGACATGTTCCTTAATAATGAAGGTGCAACATAAATTGTTGAACGATATAAAAATAAACAATGTTTGTAAAAAAAAGGGATAATATAAATAGTGAAAGGTTTCACGGCTAGTGTGAACCATTAGAGTTGAGAAGTCGATAGCGTTAAATGTATAAAAGACCACATGTGATTGTCTAAATGTGGAGGATTATGAGATATAGTTATGTTGGAATTTGTAAGTATAAGTATTATATGTATGTCATTTTTGACTAAAAGTATCCTTGTCTGAATAAGTTGTACTAATGACAATTATGAAGGCAGACATCGCCTCATACATTAGTAAACGTCTAGCTATTGCAAAGGTCATCATCTGAATTTAAATCGATTTGGGTCATCGTCGACAGACTGACCAAATCTGCTAATATCATTCTCGTTAATGATAAATGCAAAAGAGTTATGTAAACATAGCATGCCTGTATCGATCATCTATATCAAGATCCTCGCTTCGCATCGAATTTCTAGAGATTTGCTCAGAAATCATTGAGAACGAACTTTGATGAGAGTACTATGTACCACCCCAATCGAAGGGACGAGGTAAAGTAACGATACAAAGTAATATAAGTGCTGTTTTATGTTTTAATGAATGACCTTTGGTAATAAACCGTATAATCGTTTTCCCTTGGAAGGATTATCATTGATAATCATCTTGTTAGGATTGAGATCGAATCTTGTTAGGATCTAAATATTAGAGCATCTGTAAGCAGGAGTTGATATGAAGACACCCGACATACACCCATTGTGAGTTGGACATGTCTTTTAGGTTTAAGGTTTCCTATAATGGCGAACCTAACCTTACAAAATACCCGACCCGCGAGATCTGAAATGATTGTTGAAATTAGGATCTGATTATTGACAGCCGGTAGTGGGCAAGAGGTTTTGTGAAGATGAAATGTAGATCTTGAAGTGCCAAATGGGTAGCGAAGTTATGCCACAATTTTTAAGCTTGGAAAAATGAATTCATGATCTGACAAATCATGGGATATAAGTCCCCGTTGTATGGGACCATTGAGATGATGTAAAAGTTGGGATTGAAAGACATATAAGCTGGATCTACCCTAGGACTTCAAGAGCTGCGTAAATTACGTTTCGTATATCGAACTTGATGGAATATCTATCAATTGAAAATCTGATTGTTCTTAGTAAAGCTTAGATCGGCGAAAAGTTGCATTTATCAGAAACCCGTGAACATCATGGATAGAGAAAGTAAGTCAACATTTAGCCTGATCTTATTCCCGTAGTTATGTTTGATGAAACTCGCGTATTGTAATAAATTGCACTTGTGAGAAAAGACCGAATGTGGAGGAAATACCCACATGGCTTTAACTCTATAAGAAGCGAGTAGTAAGATGATCTTTGAGGACAAAGATCCTGTTTAGGGGTAAATGCTGTGACAATCCGTCAATTTATGGTTGATATTTTATTCTCGAATATTATTTAAAAACATTATTTTAATGTTACAATATGAACTCACTTATTTTTGGGAAGAAATTTGGATTTACGTCTTGAAGTAGCGTCGACTACGTCTAAACTGGAGGATTCAATGTTGCGTGCTTACGTTTACATACACCGTCTTTGGTGACAGTCCGACATTTCAGAAAATAAATTTATCCGTGAATATTATTTTGGAGTTTTAAAATTGTGTTAGTTCATAAACTCACAAATTTACGAGAAGAGATTAGGACTTACGATTTTATTTTAACGTCCTTTACGACTAAACCGGAAACCTTAGGATTACGTATTTACGTTTTCGAACTCCGTTTTTGATGAGACAATTTTTATTGGATTCGTTTTGTGACGTTGATTCATAATTTATAAAAACGGTTTTCGTAAAACAACCTGAGGGCACGCAAATCGAGGAAACTAGAATCGAGGAGTACCCGTAAATAAATGGGGATGAGACAAGTGGGACACTTGCCCCACCCCCATCAAAACCGGCCCAAGCAAGCTACACAACACCCTTTGAGGTGTCAAAGTGTAAACAATACACTTACACTTGTCTAGTTAGCTTACAATGTAAGCTATACTTTCCACTAACTAGCTAAACCACTAGCCAAAACCACACACTCATTTTCCACACATGCAAACAACCACATTTTCTCTCTTCCTCCTCCATTGATTTCGTCCATATCTCACCTTCAAACACCTATTTGATCAAAATCTAACCACAAAATCTTATGTTATATACACATATGTTGAAGCCCTTTTAAAACCCTATTGATTGGTGGTGCTTATAACATCCAAGGAGGAGTTTTCATAGAGTAGTAGGGCTGATTTTCCACAAGGAGTTTATGAAGATTGGTGGTCATGAAGATGGTCTTGGTGCATCACAAGTTTCTCCATCAAAATCCATGTTTTGATCAACCTACATCATCATGGTGGTATAAAGATTGTCCTCCTCATCTTCTTGTTATTTTGATTATGTAAACATGTATTTTGTTTCCTATTGTATATGTATATGATGATTATATGATGATAAAAATGTTATGTGGAGATTTGGTGTTGATAAATATGATTAAAAAGGTGAAAAACTATAAAGAACAAGGCTAAAATCTTGCTTAAAAGTGATGGCTGTATAAAACAGTAAAGAAACAGGTCATGGACTGATAAAATGATGAAGTAGAATCCATTTACAGTAATCTATGTGTCTTGTACACATGTGAGAGTTGGCCATGCAATGGAATCATTGTAATGAGTGAGATATGATCAAAACAAGTTTAAGGTATAAATCTGAGGTTACTGTTTTGAACGATTTTTAGAAAATACTTAAAGGATGATTCAACAGTAGCTATAGGAGAGTTAAATGTAGCACATATCATTTAGTTTATGTGATAAAAATTTGAGCTTCTATCTCCATATAGAACTCAAGATATGGCAGTTTTGGTGAAAGTGAAGATAAAAATCAGATTTTTGGAAATTAAAGAATAATACTATTATATAAGCACTCAAAATTTAATAGTATAAAATATAAATTAAAACCCACTAACTCATGAATTTTATTTATATAAATATGTACAATGATAAATAAGTGAACAATTTATAAAAATGGTAACATGTTATGTTTTATAAGATACAAAACTATAAACATGATTTTTACGACTTTTTCGGCTATTGCCGTAAAATTAACGTTTTTGTTAAATAAAACTTAGATGGTTGGACCTGTCTAATGAAAACTTTACAAAACTTATATACTGATATATAGACATGTATAACAAGTAAAAACCAATAAAACCCGAACTATAGGGCATACGGACATTAACGAGCTAAGTAAACATATTGGACTAATACTTGGGCTAATAATTGGACTAAATAAGATAAACACCCATAAAAAGAACTTATTGGGCTTAACCCATTTGGGCCCAACTTGAAAGTGTATGTACTGATAATATAAGTACAAAATGGATTAAAATAAGTTAAATAACTTATAATAAGCTTATTGGACTTAAGACACGTAAATGGGTAAAACTAGTAAACTAGTATAAAAGCTATCGACATATAACACTAAAATGAGTAAACGAGAATATGTAAACCCACTTGATCATCATATATATATATATATAATCATCATATGTATACATAATTGTTATTTTTATAAAGTCATTGGACATGAGTTTAAGACGATTATTATTTGTCTAGGTTTCCGTGATTGAAGCACGTACCGTACGTCCGAATTGCCGATAACCCGCCTTCTCGCATCAACGTGAGTTCATAGCCTCACACTCTTTTAAATGTTTTATAAATGTTTTATAAACCCGCGAGGGAGATAACATGTTAGTTTTTATAAAATATGACACCATTTGTCCCGATTGTTTGTTTATTGATTTTGGACCCGAATGATTGAATGACCCGATTGTATGACCCGATAAATGATTAATGGACCCGATAGATGAAATAAAATGGATTATTAAAGTTAGGTTATGTCACTAAAAGTCCCATTAGCATGAATTGTGAACTACCGGAATTTGGTAGACGCTTATGCATTTAATAGTACTATTTGGGGACGATCACCCCAGTTCGCGCCTTGACGGTTGATCCCCGTCGTGCCACATTGATTGGTAAGCGAATTTATGTATGAGAAGATTTCCATAGCGTGACCTTTGTGACGACACGCTACTTTAGATGGGCAAAAATTGGTATCGGGTTAGCTACCCGTTGTTGGTTTAGTAAGGTAACAATGTCATGCGGCTTATAATAATCCAAAACTAACGAAATACTACTAGACGCTCCGGATTACGATGTATTGCCAGACTAGCAATACTGGGTCATACTATTGATATTATGTTTGTGTTTTGTTTTTCATAACCATATTCATATAACGGTTTTTGTTTTCATACAACGTCATATGACGTATTGTATGATGTTTTTACGACATTGGCTCGTATAATAATTTTTAAGGCAAATGCCTGTATTATGATTTTTGATAAGGATTTGTATAAAATGACTTTGGCTATTTTATGGCCTATTAAAATGATTTGTACAAAATGATTTTCAGTAAAAATTTTATACTGATATTATATTGATGGAATTTATTAAACTCTATGAATTCACTCGGCGTTATCGCTGACCTTTTCTTTTAACATGTTTTATCTCAGGTACTTGAAGGTAATTCTCGGGAAGACGACAAGAATTCATGGCCCGCACTTAAACAATATTTTCCATTCAAATATTTTGTAAAACTTTATATGAAATGTAATGACTTGGGACCTATGTAACCTTGATATTTATGAATGGAAATGCTTTTATTATTAAACGACGCGATTTTTATGCGTTGTCTATGATGTGAGTAATGTGCTATCTCGTAACACCAACTAGTCTTCCGTTGTACTAAGTTGTATAAATTTAGGGGTGTTACACACCTCCCCATGGTTTGCCGACATTGCAAATTACCATGCGGGCAATTTCATAATCAAGGGTATGACGACACAACAAAAACGAAAATTCTTTCGTGACGTCAAGTTCTATTTTTGGGACGAACCTTATCTCTTTCGAGTTTGTGCGGATCAACTCGTTCGACGTTGTGTGTTTGGTTCCGAAGCTTCTAATATCCTTAGAGCTTGGCACGAGGGACCCACGGGTGGTCACCACGGTGCTAATCTCACGGCTAAGAAAGTGTTCGATGCCGGTTTCTTTTGGCCTTCTATCTATCGTGATGCACACGCACTTGTGAAGTCGTGTGATTCGTGCCAACGTCAAGGAAAATCGTCTCAACGTGATGAAATGCCGCAAAACATAATTCAAGTGTGTGAGATTTTCGACATATGGGGAATAGACTTTATGGGTCCGTTCCCATCGTCTCATGGCAACAAATATATCCTCGTCGCGGTGGACTACCTTTCTAAGTGGGTGGAAGCTAAGGCTTTGCCTACCAATGATGCTCGTGTGGTAGTGAAGTTTTTGAAGCAACTATTCTCTCGGTTCGGAACCCCTCGTGCTATTATAAGTGATCGTGGAACCCATTTTTGTAATGACCAATTCGAAAAGGTTCTAAAGAAATATGGAGTTACTCATCATCTTTCTACGGCTTATCACCCGCAAACGAGTGGGCAAGTCGAGGTTTCGAACCGAGCTTTGAAGAGGATTTTAGAGAGGTCAATTGGAGAAAACCGTGCTTCATGGTCCGACAAACTTGATGACACTTTATGGGCCTTTAGGACCACTTATAAGACACCTATCGGTTGCAATCCTTATAAGTTAATCTATGGGAAGAATTGTCATTTGCCCATTGAGTTGGAGCACAAGGCATATTGGGCCCTTAAGGATGCAAACTTTGACTTGAAGACCGCGGGAGATCACCAGAAAATACAATTGAATGAATTGGATGAATTAAGAGATAATGCTTATGAAAATTCATTAATTTTTAAAGAAAAGACTAAAAAGTTTCATGATTCAAAGATTAAAAAACCGGGTTTTTAACGTTGGAGATCAAGTGTTGCTTTTTAACTCTCGTCTTAAGATATTTTCCGGGAAATTGAAATCTCGTTGGTCGGGTCCGTTCACCATTACACAAGTGTTTTCGTATGGGACCATCGAGCTAGCTCAAGATGATGGTCCTAATTTCAAGGTGAATGGACATAGGCTTAAGCACTACTTTGGTGGGGAAATTCCTTCAATGGTTGCCCTCGACCAAGTCACCTTCCCCAATGATTATTAGCATTGAGGGGATCGAGTCGAGCTCATGACTCGGTAATCAAAAACGAGGTGCCTCATGGGGGAGATCCCATGCTTATCCTTTATGCTTACTATTCACTAATAAGGGGACTTGTACCCTTGCAACTCATTGTCTCTTGGTTGTTTGTGATTGTGTTATCTAGATCATCATCATCATCTACGATTGAAGACTCTCGTGTTCGTTTACGTGAGCCTCCATCGTTTGCTTGAAGAAGTTTTTCATAAATCAATGACATATCCTTTATTGTTCTAACAATTATCTTTTAGCATACTTAATAAATGGCTTTAGATATATTGTTGATCACCCTTTCCATGCTAGATCCTAAGCATTCGACTCTTCGTCTCTAGTATGGGGGTGCTCCACCTTTAGACTCGAAACATTGAGGACAATGTTTACTTTTAGTATGGGGGGGGTGAATAGGTACTTGCTTTGCTACGCCCTCACGCTTTCCAATTTTCAATGTTTTGTTGCTAATAAGGCTAAAAATGGCCAAACTTTAAAAATTTTCTTAGTTTTCATAAGTGTTTTTAAGACACGGATGTATATTTTCCGTTGGGTAGAATAAGAGTTAATTTTTGACTTGATGGGCATTTGGAGCCATTTACATTCCTTAACCCGCTCAATTCAAGTTTTGCTAGACTTTTATATAGGGAGCTTTAAAACGCGAAAGTCTTAACTCTTTCGGGTTAAGAACAAGAACTTTTCGCAAGTTCCTATAATTGAACCTAGAAAGTCACTTATCAAGGGAACTATAAAATGCATTCTCTAAACTTGAAAAAGTCCAAGAAAGTGCAAGATCCAAATGTGGCTTGAAAACCCAAAACTTTGATTTGATATAGTCTTAATGAAAGCTAATCCAAATTTGGCTTAATTTTGACTTGCATGGCTAAGTATTCACGAGTCTCTTTAATTAGAGGTGTTTATATAGTGAAGAACGAGAAATGATAGAGTTAGACAAGTGATCATGCTAAACGTAGAACATGAAAGTGTTCTTTCAAAAACTCATATGTTTTTAATTGTGGCTTTTTCTTCCCATAAGATCAATGCATTAGGAATAAATCATAATTGCAATAAGTAAGGTCGTACGATTTGAAAGGTTACTTAGCCTCTAGCGCAAGATCGTTTAAAAGTTGCTCGGGGTTGAATAGAGTTCATAGCCAAGGCATAACTTATTGAAGCGGGACGCGAAGATTGGCGGTCATCCAAAAAGGCCCTAACAAGGCATGAGGAGCTCTATTTTTGCTAAAGATCCAAAGATGATGTGAAGTATCATTATTCCTAAATCAATATGAAGGATCGAGACACACGACGAAAAGCAATTACTCCCCTAAAGATCATGGAGAAAGTCTATCCAAAAAGACCCTTACAAGGTATGAGGATAAATATATCCAAGTCCGAAAAGGAGGTGGATCGTTGTATATCAAAATCCAAAGTAAAGATTGAAGAAAAATGATGAAGTCGTGGTCCTAATATGAAGAATCTCTCAAAAACGTCAAGTGAAGAAATTCCAAATATATGAAGAGAAGATCATAATTTCAAGAACGTCTTCCCAAGATTTGAAGTATGAAGTACATGCCAAATATCGGTCCGAGAAAGGTCTCAAATCGTGAAACGAGTTATGCCAAGATATTAACTTAAGGAGATACACGAGAAGCCGTTTTAAAAGATTTTGTCCTTCAGCTAACTATTGATCAAATCATGCTACTTTGCTTTCGGACTAATAACTACTCAAATAAGTCAATATGAATCACTTGTGATCCATGACAAATAGATAAAAAATGCTAGTAACCCATTTCCTTTTATAATAACTAGGATTGCGGGGAGAAAAAGTATTACACAATTTGGACGTATGAGAAGTGTTAGCATTGTGACTTGTACCAACAATGATATCGTTTTTGCACTTAGCATGGAATGTATGACAATCAAGGATGACGAAGTTTACTCTAAGGCACATTTACTTGTTTCTATTCTTTGACCCTAAAAGTCACTTTTTGTGATGAAAATCATACATTATGTCTTTACACATCTTCGTAGTATGTTGAAAGTCTTTTAATTATCAATAAAGGTTAATAAAATTGAACTTTGGTGATGCTTAGATACTTTATTCTAGCATTGCGTGAGGGCACGGCAATGGCTTAGTATGGGGGAGTGATGAGATGGCATTTATACATGATCTAATCGTTCTTTTCGGGCTTTATATGCATAAAAATGTCATAAAATACCATATATATGCTTGTGTTTGTTTACTTGTGTATTTTAGGTATGGATATCGTGAAAAAGACAAAAGATCACAAGATACAAGGAAAAACAGACATGAGAAACGAAGCCGTACAAAGAACCGGGCCCTAATTCATGAAGAATTCAACAAATACCCTTGAAGACTTGAAGACATACAAGATTGATCCTCATTTATTGAAGAAATGACACTTAAAACCCTTGTATATTAATAATTACAAGATTGGTCCCTTAAGTTTGTCAAAATTACACAAATGGTCCTTCAACTTTGAAGAAATGGCAAGATTGGTCCCTCAACAATTACAAATTGTCAATTATGGTCCCTCATTAAGCCAAAGATACATTGAAGACCTTTGAAGATCAAGAATGTCCAAGATCAGCCCTTGAAATATCTCAAAATGTCAAAAACAACCCTTGTAAACCTTTTTCCAAAAGTTTGTGCCAAAACTGCCAAAGTGTGAAAGTTATCTACAAAGGAAAATCGTTTTTAGGGCTGAAAGACTTGTTTTACCAAAAATCCCAAAACACAAGGGCCAAATGTGGGCAAATGAAACATTCAAATGTTTATTGCGCCAAACAACTTTCCATCCCACAAAAAACGGATCAAACGTGTTACTGTTCACTTTTCACCACCCAGAATTACCTCACTTTTAACAAAGGGTAATTTGCAATTACCTTGGCACACGTTTGATTCACCTCACCTTAAACACATCCCAACCTCAAAACCCTCACTCCCACTCACCAAGAGACCCCACCATTCAACACGTCACCCAATCAGAATGCAACTTACCCTCCAAGTAATCCTATGTGGCAAAATCAACAGCCAAGACTCTTTGCTTGATCACAAAGCTAAAATGAACGTTTGGGATCACTTTGGACAGCTCATCAACAACCAACTGCCTCAAGGACTTAAGGGCATTTTAGAGAATTCACTTCTAGGGTTTGTGAATAGTGTAGCCTGGCATTTGCCTATAAAAGGAGACCTCGACATGTGAGAGTCCCTTTGTTCCAGTCTTAAACATTGTAATTCCTTTTTGAAATTTATAAAAGTTGGTATTTTGATAAAATTGTAATTCCTTTTTATGTTTTTTAAAGTTGGTGTTGTTTAAAGGGTGATTCTGAGTTCCATTGATTGTTATAAGTGTGCTTGAACCTTTTGGATCAAGGACGTTTATGTTTGGTAAGGTTTTTCAAGTTTGAAAAAGCTTGAAAGAAGGTTCTGATTTTGCTTATTTTTGTGTACTAACCCTTAACCATAAGCTATAATCTCTTGCAAGCTTGTTGACGCCAAGCTTGTGAAGGCATTAGAGCCCTTGGTTGAGTTGTTTGCTGCTTGTGTTGAAGACATCAAGTCCTTGAGTTTCTACTTTGAAACATCAACCAAGGCATTCATCATCTTTCTTATTGAAGTACCTTGGTCTTGTTCTAGTTGTTGAACAAGGTCCAAGGAGCATAGCTGGCCTTCCTAGGATGTTGTGGAAGGCAGGTATAACCTCTTGTTAAGATTCCTCTCAAAATTTCATGTTTCTGCTTATTTTGTACTTTGGTATGTGATTTGGTGTTCTTGTGTTTGTGCTTTGTGTTTTATGGCTGGTTTCTGTTAATTGTCACCTAGTGTAGCTACTTGATCATTAAAATCAGTAGGTTGTGTTTGAAAAACAAAAGTTTGTTTGAAAAGTGCTTGATTAAGGGTTGTTTGGGATTACTGGTTCATAAGGCCTTGTGGCCTTGTGCCCTTGGTTTTTAGGGTTTGGGAGGTCTAAACAAGTCTTAATATACAAGTTTTAGTCATTGGTTAAGTTTCTAAAAGTTTGGAAAAGGGATTTGAAGTTTTGCAAAAATTTGATAAAAGGGGTTTTGAAATTGGTCAAACACATCAGATCCAATATTTTTTTTGTTTGTTGGATCTAAGGTCTGAAATCTGGTTTGGGAATAGTTTAGGTGATAAGCTATCTATTGGTTGTCTGGTTGTTGAATTTGGTGGCTTATTGTGGATTTTATAGCTTATCAAAAGTTGTTGAAGTGGTCATTTGCATCAGCAAAGTGACCACCTCAATTTGTGCTTACATTTGTTATCCTAGTGTATGCCTTGTGATTTTGCTGCTTGGAACTTGTTTATGTGCTGCTTGTGATTGGATTTTGCTATTTGGTGTGCTTTGAATCTGGCTTATATGCTAACTGGCTTATTAAGCCCTTATTGCCATAATTTGCCATCAAAAGGTCAACTGACCTCTTGATTCACAAGGCCTCCTCCTTGAGTCCTTCACAAAAATTGCTTATAACAAGCCCTTTGACCATTCCGGCTCATTTGGTGCATTTTGGAGTACTTTAACTTTTGGTCAAATAAGCACTTATTGGCTTATTTTTGAGAACTGCTTATTGGCACATGCAACAACTTATCTTTTGTAATAGAAATCATTTTTCTTAGCTTAATATCATATCTGGAAGTTTACAAGTCTTTTGGTTAAGCTTTTGCTAGAAAACTAGCTTATTTGGCTTTTTCAGCCTGCTTATTTGCTCATGCAGCTTATTCTACTTGGCTTTTTGTGATTTTCTTGATTGATTATTCTTAGTTAAGCTATTTGTGAGCTTTTGCAACAAACTAGAGCTTCTGAGGTGTCCTAAATCTCAAACCCGACTATTTTGTCTTTTAGTGAATTTTTACTTTGCTTATTTCTGGCTTATTGAGTGAGCTTTTTCAAAATTTCTTTTTACAGATCTCATAAGCATCCCAAAAGAAGGTTGTGTGTCAAACTAGAGCTTATGGCATTGGCTTATTGCTTAATGGGCTGAAAAGCCCAATAAGAATAAGCTGTGTGTTTAATAAGCTGTGATAAGCTCACATTCAGCTTTTGGACCTTTAGAGTTTTGTTCTTAGAATTAAATTTTGAGTCAGATAGGGCTTTTCCAAGTCAATTGGGTCAAGTTTGACTTTTTGGGCCCAAAAGCCCATTTGGTTTGACTGTTTTTGGTTTTGGCCCATTTGAGGGCCCAATAGGGGTATTCTGGTCATTTCACTTTGATTTTCTGATTATTTAGGTTAAAATAAACTAGTTTGCAAGTTTTTAGAATTTTTTATAATTTTTGGATTTTTAATATTATTTTAATATTATTTTATTATTATTTTTCAAATTTTACATTTTCCAACTTTTTACATTTTTCTTAGCCTTATTACATTAAAATAGGAATTTAGCAACTTTTAGAATAATTTTATCTCTTTTAGATTAATTTTTATAATTATTTTAAGTTTTAATAGTTTTTAAATCATTTTAAATTGTTTTTATTAGTTTAAAAATTTCTAAAAATATTTTTTAATCTTTTTAGGTCATTTTAGAGGTTTACCAATTGAAAAATCTTTATTTGGGCTTTTTGATAATTTATTTGATTTTTAGGGCTTTAATTAGCATTTAAAAATTGAATATTTAATTATTTAAAAGGTTTGAAAACTTTTTGATCATTGGTAAACTCTTAGTTTATTTATTTTGATTTTTGGTGAATTTTTGGTAATTTTTAGAATTAATTTTTATTTTTGTAGTTTTTAAGGTTTTACTTCTAACTTTCTAGTAGTAATTTTTACGTCTTCGTCATCTTCTTTTCTCATCCCTTTCTAAACCAAGTATTAATCTCAAATCTTTTACATCTTAGTCACACACATATACCTCCTTGGGAAACGAACTTTCACACCATAATGGTCATTAGTGCTTGATTTTCCTAAATCATCACTCGATACTTACCGCTCATTTACCTTCCTTTGTTTTCCTAAACAAGAGGTGTAATTTACCACAATCAGTTGGCTTGTTTTTTATTCACATTATTGTTTGGATAACCAATTTCAGTAGGCAAGTTGCTATTAAGGACTGTTTGAATAGCCCTTATTTGGATAGCTTATTAAGTTCCATTTATAGGGTAAATTTTTGGATAGTGATGTAGTTGATGTTGCTTACGGTGATGTTCGCTTGGTAATAGTTTTCTATAGAAAGTAGGCAATTTGGTGTCTTGAGAAGTTATTAAAGGTTGATGTTCGCTTGGTAATGCGTTTGGTAGTAGCCTGCAGCCTACTTTCTATAAGGCCTATATGGATAGATTATAGTGTTCACTTCAATATAGAAATTAGGGTGTTTGGTGTCTTGACACGATATAAGGAAGTGAACTCTTTTATGACTACCTTATATTTCATCCGACATAAAATGTCACCAATGAAAATGACATGAAATTACTATGTTGTATACAATATACTAAATAGTGCACTTCCTTATAACGTGAAAGTAGGCTGCAGGCTACTACCAAAACGCATTACCAAGCGATTATAAGGGAAACTACGCTGCGAAATTATGTTTTATACAACCCAACGAGTCTTTTGAGTAACGTATACATATTTCTGCGATATTAATTCAGAAAATGACATTTTCTGTCAGGAAAAAGAAAGAATTTGTTTACAATTAGCTAAAATATGAGGTAATTCAGTAATTATAATCAACTCGTTGCCGATCAGTCCTGCTGTAGCAGGTAGTTTGAAACTGAATATTTCACCTATAAGCATAAGTAAGATATGAATATCCGAATTATACACAATTTTTTTGGTAAAAACCAGGTGAACATATATATTATTGACTACAAAGGCCTTTAACTAATAGACTACATAGCACACATGGTAGGAAACCTTCTTTCTGTCAATACGTACATGCCTTTAACTAATAGACTACACATTACACAAAATGGTGATCTGCATCATCCACTGTATTCTAGGATTTAGTCAATTATAAAGGTTCCTATTGATAAAGTATTAGGCCCTCTGCATGCACTATGGTCTGCTATAAGGTGTTATCCAACATTCCAACACATAACCTGTATCTCCCTCATGTATATAGCAGGCTATAGCATATAAATAGGATTTCTCCCATTTGTAAACACACAAACAAAGGACTGCACAGTTTAGCACTGTGTTTATTGAAGCGACGTCGTCGAGGTCTTTAGCCAATCATCCTGGTAACTATTATATAAATAAGTTGTAGAGCTAAAAATGTTGTATTACAACTGAGAGCTAAAATATTTCCATAATTAATGCCACGATCATGGAAAAAGGTAAAAGGTGCCAACAATAATACCACCATTTGGTTAAGATGATTATAGATAATGTTTCCTAAAGAAAAACTAATTTCATTGAGAAACTTTGATTAAATGGGTAAGATCCTTCAAGGGATTTAATACTTGCCTATCATTGCTAATCGTCTCTGTGATCCTAAATATAGATGTCACTTGTCGCAGCAGTCGCTTTTCCAATTCACTGATCAATCAAATAGATACATACATTGATAACGTAGATGGTGTAATTAAACTTTAAAGAATGTTGTCTATCATCCTGACCTTGTTATTTCCATAACCACTACAAGATCAAATAAAAAATCATGTAAATAATAAACACCAGAACAACATCCTAACAGGATCTAAACCCCGATTGTCATGATATTAGGCATACCATTAACTATGTTGCAAGCCTAGATCATCATGTGCACAAATGTCACATCTTGATGGCGGGTATCTCTGATCCTCATCATCCTTAGGATTTAGGAATACACAGATCACTCCTGAAGTCGTCATAGACATTTAACTTTCTTGATAGGGATATAATATTTAGGCTAGTCAGTGCTTAGTGGGATGATATCTTATCTATACTATGTATTTGTATGCACTCACCCTACCTAGTTTCTAAGACGAGAACGAAGCGTACACTTATTTTACGTTTGTTCTCTTCACAAATGATCATACTAGATGAGAAAGTTGAACTAATAAGATCAGGACACCAGCAATAGGATACAACATTCACATTCACATTTAAAATTTCATTTTTAGTGATGTTGTGATGAAGACCATGCAGCCCTAGTGGAGCATAAGTTGTTCATCCACATGTTTAATATATTCAAGGTTCAAATTTCATTTTTAGTGATGTTTAATATATTCAAGGTTCAAACCCTTGTGTACATTTGATTCAATCACCGTTATGTTTTCTCTTCTCTCGAATTTGGATAGTTGTTCCAGCGCTGTCTTAAGTCCCTCATGATCAAACTCCTTAACTACAACACCACCATATTATGCACTAAGAAAGGGCACGATCAGACTTTCTATACACTCTGCCTCTTACCATGTTCTTTTTGTTTTCTGGTGGTAATGCTCCCTTAAGAACAGTGTCCAACTGAGAGGGGCTTGAACCCTCGTTTTCTCCGTGATCAAGTGACTTATAAAGGTTATTCGCATATATGATTGCTCAAACATTGTTAAAGCCTTCTCGATACTTCATCCATTCTTCTTATTTCTGCTTCATAAAAATTAACATAACAGGTAACGCGGTAGATGGGATTTTACGCGGCGTTTTCATAAAAACAAGACAATGATCTCTGTATAAACGCTCAATGTAGCGTAAATTCAGAGCTGAGAAATGTTCTTCAACACGGATGGGATCCTCTGAACCAACTGAGCTGTTGTTAATGACCTTTAATAGTTCCTCCACGCGTTTGAGAACTGAATTTACAGACTCCAATAACATGTCTTACATGTACCTGTCATCCTCACTTCTAAACAGGCCCTCTTTAAATTGATTTCTACGCATATGCTTGAGAGAGTAATTCTCGCTCTAGAATAACACATACCAGCGATCATTCAAAACTTGAGTAAGCTCTAATCTTTAGCTTGAGAGAGTAATTCTCTCTATTAGCATCAACCTTACGCCTATGCTCCCTTTATTTCTCCTTTGTCCTTGTTGACTTAGAAACATTTCATAGAGCTTTTTTGTCCATAACACTGATCAACCGATGCCTATGCTCCCTTTCTTTCTCCTCTGTCCTTGTTGACTTAATATTTTCTCCCAATGTTTGACCTATATCCGTCCCCACCTACTGATCAACCGACGACGGATCATCTGATCAACCTACTTTTATATTTTGAAAATTGAAAAAGTAAAAAAAAATATACTTTTGTACTATAAGTTTTTTTAAATCTTTTATGGTAAAAAAAACTTTTATGGGGAAAGAACACTTTAAATAAAAAATTATGAAAAAAGAACTATGTAAACTAAAATTACACACATTGCACACACACTACACACTGCCATTAATCAAAACGGTGGTTCATTGATATTTCCGTCGCCATTTAATATAATCCTTCATTCGGTCGCCCAGATTCATCTATATTTCAAACATTATATGAAATCTATGGAATCCCGATTAAGAGTAAGTTTTTTAATTATATAATTTAATTTTAATTTAATCTGTTAATGATATAATTTATTATTGTTAACTGATAACGACCATTACATTAGTTTATTAAGTATAGGTTAGGTGATAGTTGGTTTTTGAATGAATGATCGTAATGAACGAATCGTCCATCCCTTTATTGGATGATTATCATTAGTTAATAAATTAGTTGATAAATTGATAAAAGTTTTGATAAATTGGATGCTTATCATTATTATTGTTAATCCTATCGGCCCATACTATCCCTTAGTATTGTTGCTAATGGGAGTAAGTAGTAGCTTGTGATATCATGAAATTAGGTTTTGCTTATAGGTTTAGATGTTTCCCCTCATCTGGAAATTAAGCTAAAACATATTGTCCCTTAATATTGTTGTTAATGAGAGTAAGTAGTAGCGCAGCTGCCTTTTTACTTATAAGCAATAGATTAATCGTGTTTTTGAGTTTGTGTGTGCTGGTGTGCATGTGTGTGAGAGAGAGGTGTATAAGGGCTAGGGTATGTGGATGTTGCATAAAAGCGTTCTCGAGATGTTGAGTGCGAGTTGTTGATACCAGACCCCTTTTTTATGACATGGGCATCTACTAATCACGACAATTAGTGTAGAACTTTTGGTTTATCTCTTTGCCCCTTTTTTAAATGCTCGGAGTGTACGTGATAGACAACTTGCTTCCAAAGCAACAAACAAGGGAAAGGCAAGTAAATGCGCTAATTTTAGGATAAAAAATAATAATTAAGTAGTTGTGCAGTTGAAAGTCGGTATTCTAGTGTTCTGAAGCAACTGTTTAGTACCATATGACTTTTTTCGTATTTGATGGCATATGTTATTTGTTGATATCGAGCACTATTTAAATCTTATCCAACATCTGTGCTTTTCAGCCGTCCGGAAACATATTCTATGTAGCTTTGGTGATTGGTGGCTCGTTCATCATCGAAGGTGATACTGAATTTATAGATACAATCTTAAATACTTAATTGATGCAAGTATTTGCATTTTAAACTAGTTTTTGTTGTAGGTGCTTCTCTTGCTGTGGCAGTGCATGCTGTCAGAAAAGGTGCAGCTACAGAAGGCATGACAATCAGAGACTATGTTTGGCGTGGACATGATCCAACATATGTTGCTGTCATGACTGAGTTCAATGCTTGTTACTTTTAATATCATCAATCTAGCCGCTTAAATGATTATATAGCATGTTCAAAACGAGATTGATAATCGGATTACTGCTCGGAGTGCAAACTTGACTATTAAAAACTTGTATCAAGTGAATTTAATGAATAAACCATCATTCAAGCTTGTATTGTCTTGTGGCATGTTTCTAAAAGTAAGTGAACGTGTAGGATGGTGCTGCAGTTACTGGCCTTGCAATCGCTGTTGCATCATTAGTTGCTGTTAAATTGACAGGGAATCCTATCTATGATCCCATCGGTTCAATCGTTGTTGGAAACCTTCTCGGAGTGGTACATCGTATGCATTATGCGACCTGTTATCATTAAATCATTTTAGTTAAAGTCTCTCCATATTAGATATGTTTATTAATAATGAGACCTGCCTTATGGCACTTCTCTTTTTTCCGTAACTTCTAATATATTAACGAACTTGAGGCTTCATTATTGATATTTTTTTATTGCAGGTAGCTATTTTCTGATCCAACGAAATCGACATGCATTGATTGGTAGAGCAATTGATGATCATGATATGAAAAGGGTTCTTGAGTTTTTAAAAATGACCCTGTAAGTATTTCATAATAAAAGAAAACAATTGTGAGTTTGTGACTAGGTTACACTTACCTATTATATTCCTGGTGTAGGTTGTAGATTCTGTATATGATTGCAAAAGCGAGGTGATTGGGCCCGTGATTTTTTAGATACAAAGCAGAAATAGGTAACCACTGTCGTTTCTTCAGAAGGGTGATTATTTATGCACCAAATCGCAATATTAATTGAAAGCTTTTACTTTTATGGTGCAGCTTTCAATGGGGTGATATTGGTTCAGAACTATCTCAGTAGAACTGGTCCCGAAGAATGGGCGAAGAAGGTAAGAGGCTTATTGTGTCTCTTAGAGGGTGTTTGGGTTGCTCTTTTTTTTGTTATACAATTAAGCTGTTAGCCCCAGAATATTTGGTTAGATTATGGTTGAAAAAACGCTAGCCGCTACTCAGGCGATGTACCACCTTGCTTGTGATCGGCCTTGGTGTCGGTGGGAGGGTGTATTACATGTTGTTAGGACCATAGTTTTGTTCATAAGACCATAGAAATATTTTTAGAAATATTACCACAATTGTGCACATACTTCAAGCTGAATTTGCCCGAGTTTACACCAATATTTGATAGAGTTTGATAGATCGTGGTTAATCGTTCATTGCCTTGGTAGCGAGTAATCTCTGATTCATCGGCCTTGTAACCCTTGTTTTACAGTTAATGCTTCTATTTTCTTCAATTAGGTTAGATGGAGGATAAGATAGTAATTTTAGTTTCATCTCAAAAAAGCACTTGGTAAGAATCTGCTTATTAAACACTGCTTTTCTTACTCCAAAGTCCAAATTAGCAGAAGGTGTGGTTTAATCTAAAGGCTCTAAAGTGTTTTCAGCTAAAAACAAAGCAAATAAGAATCAACTTAAGCAAATACCAAACACTCTTCTAATCCATAAGATATGAATATATGATTATGAATAAAAGGTTGCAAAGTATTGTGTGTTCAGTTCCGGAAGGCTGCAGTGGAGAAAGATGATGCCGAAATGCTCAAGATTATGTCATTCTATAGTATGGAATGAATGCATGCAATTATATAGTAGCATGTTTCCATTTGGTAATAAGGAATCTGAAATTTAATCCATTTATGATCTTGACATGTGAAGAGGTAGTGACGACTCTAGGGAGTGAAGTTGATAGGCTTGAATAGGAAATACAAGAAATTGTTCCTGGAATTAGACATGTTAATATTAAGGCTCATAATCCAATCATCCTTCCCATGTGAACGATGACAAATTTCAATTTTGTCGCTCCAAACTCTATCTAGTATGATTTTTTGTTATCATTATTATGTAGATGTTGATAGCTAGTTTGAAGAGAAATAGAAAATGACAGGGTAAGAAGAGTTCTATTTGATGGTAATATATTTACTTGCTAAGAAAAGTTGATTGCCTTCAATTTAAATTATAAGAATGACAGTCTATTTGGCTACCTAGTTTGTAAGAATAAGTTTCTCCCTTGTCTTGGATATCCTAAATGGCGTCGTTTCTAGTTTGGAAAATCTGGAACCGGATCAAAATATAATAGAAAATCTGAAACCATATTCAACATTTATTATCGAGTACCAATACCATACCATGAATGCGTTCTAAGAAACTTCTAAAACCATGGAATAGATTCAGGACTGATGGTTTTAGATTGGTTTAGTAATGTTGGTCTAGACAATCTTGTGTATGAAAGTTTATGGACTTTAAAATCGATAGTCGTATGATAGGATCGAACTCGAGATCACGGGATTGCACACATTACGTGAAGAGTTAATTTATTTATTAAATATATTTATTATATTTATTAAATCAAACTGTAGCTAACGATCGTTAAGTAATTAAAAATTAAGTATTAAACGATCGTTATAGAATGTTAAAGAAGCTAAAAGAAGGTGTCGGAATGTTCTGGAAACCCCCTTTTGAGCATGTGTATAACCGGATTTTAAAGAGAGGAGATAAGGAGGAAAAAGATTTTGGCTTTATCTTGTTTAAACCTTGGAAGATAAGTTTCCAAGGTGTATATAAACAAACCTTAGGGCCTCATAATTTTTCACTCCATATTCTTCTTTTTTGCCTTATACCGCCGGCCATATACACCCTTTTAGGGTTCATCTTTGATTTTCTATAAGCTATTTTAGATCTAGTCCTAGCCCCTCTCTAGGGTTGTTGGGTAGATCTTCCATAGACTTAGAAGGCTCGGTTTTGTTCGTGCTAGACTCGCGGTTAGCTCACCGTATCACGTGTGTACAAGATCGGGGTGTGATCTTATTTTAGATTACATCCTGGTGGTGTTTGTGATCTATCTTTACCGGTGATCGTTCTGCTAGGATAAAGGTATGTAACCCTAGCCTTGATTAATTATAATTGTGTTATATAAAGATCTTGTTAATCTGCTTCCGCTGTATGCTCTTTGATCTATGTTAGGGTTTTTTTTATAATTGTTATGATAATCATAAACCTTCAGTGGCATCGAGAGCCGTTTGAACATGATTATAATTATCAAGATCTAAAGTTTTTTAACTAATATTGATTTGTGTTAAAAATTACATGTTGTTTTTTAGGTTTTATAAAAAATTAGGGTTTTGTTTTTTTATTGTTTTAAAAACGGTTTGGCCGATTTTTTTTTATAAATTTTTTTTTTTGTAAACCCTAAAATTACATGGTAATTAACTTTAGATGTATGCATGAATTAATTGTTATGTCATGTGTGGTTACGATCCGTAGTAGTTTTTTAATTGTTAAGAGAATATGGATGATCCGTAATAAACATGCATGTTTTTTACGGATCATATAATTTTGATTGCAATTTGCTTTATTTGATTCAGAGTTTTAAAATTAGGGAAGACTTTTTATGTTCATAAAAACCCTAGATTTGATGTTCTTTGAATAAATTGTTTTGCATGTGGCTATTTGATTTAGTATTTTTTTTACTACTTGTTTTCATGCGTTTTTTTAATTGTATGTTGTAAACAAGGGTAATTTTTTTAAGAAAAATAATATGGACTAAATCTTATCAAAATTAATGAATTGTTTTGAGGTCTAAATTAAATATGATTTGTGTTGATTAGAATTGCAATCGCAACTTAACGGCCTACTCAATTTTGACAAACTATAAAGTGGGTATAACGCACTGATGGTCAAGTACTCGGTTAAGGAAGGAGGTGTTATGCTTCAGCGCTGACCAAATTCCCGGCTCGCCAGTGCGTCAAAATTGGAATTACCTACGGTTGTTATTGGTATAATTCTTTAAGGTTGTTTGGTTTAACCAATACCTCAACTTGCAAATATATGATGAACTTTTAGTCTCACCAAAAAGTTTACTAAACGTTTTATTAAACTTATGCCATGGAGATGTATGCATGCTTCTCCATACATGATTTTGACATCAAAATCTATACCTTAAAATTTAAGTCATATGCCCTCTAATTGACGAACACTTGAAGTTACAATTGTCGTCATATAAGATATCGGACGATGTTGTAATGGAGATAAAACTTCATGACTGAATAAGATTGCACATGAAGGTTTTACGTTCTTTAGATTAGTCGACTTAATTGAGTTACTCAGTGAGAACTGGAAACTTAAGGCATAAAGAAGGGATAAAACATGTTTACAATGCAAAAGTTTTTGGCAATGTAAATCCCTGACATATCTAGAAATTGCAATATGATTTGGCAATTATTGTTCGACAAGTTACTGTGTTCAATACATTTGTCACTAGCAGATCAACTGATGTGATAAATCTATGCCAATATGGATTCTAGTTTTTCAAGGAAAATACTATGGTTTTATTACCGGGGTACTTTTATTTTCTTGAATTTTATTATCGAAAATACTAATGTTTGAACTTATTTTTGTAGAAATGGCTCAACCCGAAAACAATCTGACAATAAGCTCGGCGTTCAAAGCATTTTTTGAACGGCCTGAACTTACTGGCCCTAATTTCAATGATTGGTACCGCTCACTAAGAATTGTTCTGAGAGCAGTGGGTACCATCAATATCTTGGAAACTCCTTTTCCGGAGGATCTTGCTGAAGGAGCAACTGATGCGGAAAGGCTTCAACACGCTGCTAATGTTAAGAAGCACCATGAGGTGGCTGCTGTAATGTTAGGGAGAATGGCTCCATCACTTCAAAGGAAGTATGAGCTAGCTTCTCCTCAGCAAATGCTTGATGAACTCAAGGCTGTGTATGAAACGCCACAAGCTGTAGAGATCTATGATATGGTTGATGCTCTACATAGTTGCAAGCAAGCTTCTGGAAAGTCCGTAAGTGACCATTATATGGAGATGAGGGGTTATATGGAACAACTCATCGCACTAGGACAACCCTTTGATAATAATATGGCTATTAACTTGATCAATAGGTCCCTTAATAAGGACTTCAATGATTTCGTTCGTAACTATAATATGCATTACACGGGGAAGACAGTTAATGATTTGCATGCAATGCTCATTGACTTTGAAAAGGGTTTGAAAGATAAGGCACCCACTGCTACTCCTCAAGTACTTTATGTACAAAAGGGTAGAGTGTCGAAACCAAAACCGCAAGTGAATAAGAAGCAGAAAGGCAAAGGCAAGGTTGATAAGAGCAAGCAAGTTGCGACTACATCAAAACCAAAGCAAAACTTTGCTAAGAAATCTCTGAAAGATGAGACTTGTCACTACTGCAAGATGACTGGACACTGGAAGAGGAATTGCTCTCTCTATCTCCATGAAATGGCAGAACATAAGAAGAAGGCTGAGCAAGTTGCTGCAGCACCATCTTCAGGTAACTTATTTATGATAGAGTTATTTAATCTTTCATACAAATCAAACTCCTGGGTATATGATACGGGATGTGGTATTAATATTTGTAATACCCTGCAGGGATTTGAGTTGAAGAGGAGACTTACCTATGGGGAACAATTTCTGCAAGTGGGCAATGGCGCACAAGCAGTAGTTGAAGCTATAGGAATATTTAAATTAGTTTTACCTTCGGGTTTAGTACTGTCTTTAAATAATTGTCATTATGCACCTACAATTGTTAGGGGTGTTATTTCCTTTTCTAGTATGTTGGATCTTGGATTTACTCACACGATTGATAATAATAGAATTTCTGTTTTCAAAGATGGTTTATTCTATTTTGATGCAATTTCTGTGAATGGTGTTTTTGAAATTAACATGCATGATAAAAATCCCAAGAGGAAAAATAATTCTGTTTTTAGCATGAATAAGAAGAGTAAGTTAGACAAGAACTCTTCTTATCTTTGGCATTGTAGGCTTGCCCACATTGGGAAGACTCGCATACAAAAGCTTCAACGTGATGGGCTTTTGGAAAGTATCAATGATGAATCATTTGATAAATGTGAATCTTGTATCTCTGGGAAGATGACCAAGAAACCTTTTAATAGCAATATTGAAAGGGCTACTGAACTACTTGGTTTAATACACACTGATGTGTGTGGACCACTTAGACATGTGTCAAGGAAAGGTGCTAGCTACTTCTTGACGTTTACGGATGATTATAGCCGTTATGGTTATGTTTATTTGCTTAAACATAAACATGAGGTATTTGAAACATTCAAAACGTTTAAAGCCGAAGTAGAGTTACAACTAGGAAAGAAGATTAAAGCTCTTCGTTCTGATCGTGGTGGTGAATATTTAGGTCAAGAGTTAAAAGATTATTTAAGTAAGAATGGAATTGCTCAGAATCTTACTTCTCCATATACTCCACAACAAAATGGTGTATCTGAAAGGAGAAATCGTACATTATTGGATATGGTACGATCTATGTTTAATCTTACAACTTTACCATTATCCTTTTGGGATTATGCTCTTGAAACTGCTGTTCGTAATCTGAATATGGTTCCCACAAAGAAGGTTGATAAGACACCATATGAACTATGGCATGGCAAGAAGCCATATTTGTCTTATTTGAAAGTCTGGGGTTGTGAGGCTATGTGAAACGTGACTCTGGAGATAAACTCCAACAACTCTCAGTAAAATGTATCTTTGTAGGTTACCCTAAGGAAACTATGGGTTACTACTTTTATTATCCGGCTGAGAACAAGATAGTTGTGGCTCGGTATGGAGACTTCCTTGAAAATGATCTTGTAAATCAAGAATTCAGTGGGAGAAATTATGATCTTGAAGAAATTCAAGAAGATACATTGCCTTCTGAAAATACTAGCAATGAAATTCCTGTAGAACCAGAAAGTCTGAGTGTTCCACCGGAATTAATTCCTCCACGTAGGTCTCAAAGGGCTATACGTGCGCCGGACAAACTATGTCTATACATAGAGGATGATGAGGAGGAAGTAGGGGATCTTGGTGAACCTGCTAACTATCGATCCGCAATGTCTGATCCAGAAAAGTCAAAATGGATAGTTGCGATGAATGAGGAAATGAAATCCATGGAAATCAATGATGTTTGGAGTCTTGTAGACGCACCTAAAAATGCTAAAGTAGTGAAAAATAGGTGGATCTATAAGAAGAAAACTGACATGGATGGTGATGTATAATCCTATAAAGCACGTTTAGTGGCTAAAGGTTTTACTCAAACTTTTGGCATAGACTACGAGGAGACATTCTCTCCTGTAGCAGACTTACGAGCTATTAGGATTCTCATAGCTATAGCAGCATACTATGACTATGAGATATGGCAAATGGATGTTAAAACTGCCTTCTTGAACGGTCGCTTAGATGAAGACATCTATATGCCACAACCGGAAGGGTATGTTGATCCTAAATATCCAAAACGCGTGTGCAAACTTCAAAGGTATATTTATGGTTTGAAGCAAGCATCACGTCAATGGAATAAGCGATTTGATGAAGAAATCAAAAGGTTTGGATTTATTCAAAATCGTGATGAGCCATGTGTATACCGCAAAGCTAGTGGGAGTAATGTAGTGTTCCTAATTCTATATGTCGATGACATATTGATCATGGGAAGTAACATTCCAAGACTTAAGGAAGTTAAGGATTATCTTGGTAAATGTTTTTCTATGAAAGATTTGGGAGATGCTGCATATATTCTAGGAATTAAGATCTATCGAGATAGGAGTAGACGGTTAATTGGTCTTAGCCAAGATGCTTATATTGATAAGATATTGAAGAAATATAACATGCATAACTCTAAGAAAGGTTTCTTACCAATGGAGGTTAAGCATGAGTTAAGTCATGAGAAAGATGCATCATCACCTGAAGAGGTGGCTTACATGAAGAAGGTACCTTATGCTTCGGCTGTAGGATCTATTATGTATGTTGTAAGATGCACAAGACCCGATGTGGCGTTTGCTTAGAACTTGGTCAGTAGATACCAACAGAATCTAGGAAAGTCCCACTGGACTGCTGTTAAGTATATTCTAAAGTATTTAAGAAGTACGAAAGATATGTTTTTGGTATTCGGGGGTAAACCAGACACAGAATTGAATGTAACAGGATTCTGTGATGCGTCCTAGCAATGTGATAAAGACGATACGAAGTCTCAGACGGGTTACGTGTTTGTCATCAATGGAGGAGCAGTTGACTGGAAGAGCAGTAAGCAGAAAACCATTGCTATGCATGCGACTCAATCTGAGTACATGGCCGCTTTAGAAGCTGCAGTGGAAGCTGTTTGGATTAGGAAGTTTATTGGAGACCTTGGAGTGATGCCTTCAATTAAAGAACCTATTGATATATATTGCGACAACTCTGCGGCAATAATATTCGCCAATGACCCTGGAGTCATGAAGGGCGCCAGACACCTTAAACGTAGATATCACTACGTTCGAGAACAAGTGGAAGTTCGAGAAATAAAATTAATAAAAGTTCACACAGATGATAACGTAGCTGATCCTTTTACTAAGGCTTTGTATAGGCCAAAGGTAGTTAAGCATGCCAAAGCAATTGGGCTGCAACTAGCTAGCGAATTCATGAAATAAATCTGTTGATTAGTATTTGGATAAAGGATGTAAGACATTATTGAATTGATGAAATAAAGATTGGATTTCGTTTATTTTTCTGTTATTTGATTTTGTATCCTATTTTACATGTTTTAATCCGTGAGCATTATGATGTTTCTAAATGTCCGTTGTCAATTAATAATATGGGAGTATTATTAAACTAAGACAATTCAAAATAGTGACAGAGTATACTTGAAAGTATATTGGTCAATTTTGGATGATATTTGATGGATCAAATATTGGACTTATCCCAACTATGTGATTTTACTTTATTGATCTTTGTCATTAAGTAAATCATAAATAGTTATCCTTAGACCTGAGATGCCAGAAAACTGCATTGAATATAGTGCATTTCTGTATGGTAACCTAACACTAAACGTAACTGGTAGTCATAAGGGTTATTTTCAGAAGTGTTGCGAAGTTCATGTGTTTTGCTTGTAGTCGAAATGAGATTCGTTTCCTTCAAATTATTATTTGAAGTATAAATACAACTGGGCCCCTCGAGGGAATAGTAAGATGTTTGTGTGGCCACACCCAAATGTGTTTTGGTAATCTTGCTATATCCGTAAATGAGAAACAGAATAGTTAATGAAGGAATGACTAAGATCCATATCCTTATTTACAATGTATTTGAAATGAGAGGATAATAATAATGATTATATATCATTAAAAGGTTTTGTCCAGGAAGCCTTACTCGAGTTGTACTAGTGACATTGTTAGTGTAACTAGACGCTAATCAATGTGATCACGACATTCGAATTTTGTCCAAGTGGGAGCTGAAAGTTTATGGACTTTAAAATCGATAGTCGTGTGATAGGATCGAACTCGAGATCACGGGATTGCACACATTACGTGAAGAGTTCATTTATTTATTAAATATATTTATTATATTTATTAAATCAAACTGTAGCTAACGATCGTTAAGTAATTAAAAATTAAGTATTAAACGATCGTTATAGAATGTTAAAGAAGCTAAAAGAAGGTGTCGGAAAGTTCCGGAAACCCCCTTTTGAGCATGTGTATAACCGGATTTTAAAGAGAGGAGATAAGGAGGAAAAAGATTTTGGCTTTATCTTGTTTAAATCTTGGAAGATAAGTTTCCAAGGTGTATATAAACAAACCTTAGGGCCTCATAATTTTTCACTCCATATTCTTCTTTTTTGCCTTATACCGCCGGCCATATACACCCTTTTAGGGTTCATCTTTGATTTTCTATAAGCTATTTTAGATCTAGTCCTAGCCCCTCTCTAGGGTTGTTGGGTAGATCTTCCATAGACTTGGAAGGCTCGGTTTTGTTCGTGCTAGACTCACGGTTAGCTAACCGTATCACGTGTGTACAAGATCGTGGTGTGATCTTATTTTAGATTACATCCTGGTGGTGTTTGTGATCTATCTTTACCGGTGATCGTTCTGCTAGGATAAAGGTATGTAACCCTAGCCTTGATTAATTATAATTGTGTTATATAAAGATCTTGTTAATCTGCTTCCGCTGTATGCTCTTTGATCTATGTTAGTGTTTTTTTTATAATTGTTATGATAATCATAAACCTTCAGTGTACACAGACGTGACCAGGTTCGCAACTGATCCAAGATTGTCTGTATTCAAGCACAATCCTCATCCCATGCAACCTGATATTACCATGGTTTGCACCCAGAACTGAAATTGCAATCTTAGTTTTTCATTGCTTATAGATGAGACACCAAAACACTTCTAATGATTTGGGGAAAAAATTGTTTCCAGGATATAAAACGAGACAAACAATAAAGCCATGCGCTACTTTATGAAAGTAACCATTACATTCTTTGCTGTATTACCCCAGCAAGTAGGCAACATTCCAATTCAATGTGTCGGCATACAGGTTAAAAGACAACCAGAAAGCCTTAGAGATGATGCAATGCAAAAAATATCAATAACAATTTCACGTGAACACTAATAACTGATTTTCAGATAATAGAAATTTGTTCTCGGACCGTCTTATCGAATTGATCACGGTTCAAAGTGTGATTCAGTCGTTCTTGGTGAGTAAAAAGAAAATGGTTATCTATTTATACTTAAAAAGTAAATGCGAAAAACATTAAAAATAAATTAAAAACAAATGACAAATATAAAGAAAATAAACAAATTAAAACTTAATAAAAAGTAAAATTAAAAATAAAAACTAAACAAAACAATTCAGAATAAAACTTAACAAAAATGGCGGGAAAAATAAAAATCTTAAAACAATTCGGAAGAATAAAATCTTAATTAATTCAGAATAAAAACTTGGAAAACAATTCGGAATTTTATCAAGAAGTTAATTCGGAAAACAAACTAATAAAACAATTCGGAAAAATGAAATAAAGTAAATAATTCGGAATCTGAAAATAAATTGCAATTCGGAATATGAAAAATCAAACTAATTCACAATAAAGAAAAACAAAACATAATTCGGAATACAGGAAATTGGGTTATAATTCGGAATAAGAAATCTGCAAACAATTCGGAATACGAACTTCTCAACCTTATTCGGAATACAAATTTATACACCTAATTCGGAATATGGACTCTACACCCAATTCGGAATATGAACTAAATACTATTCAGAATGTGAAAGCTAATGGCTAATTCGGAATAAAAGGACTTTTAACACAAGTCGAAATAAGGGTTTTGGAATTAATTCGGAATAATGAATAAAAAGAAACTTAATTCGGAAAAACAGGGTTTAGAAATAATTCGGATTATAAAGAAAATAAGCTAAAACTAATTAAACCAATAAGAAAAAATTAAGCTAAATTAATTTTTAAAATAAGCCAAACAAGACACAAATTAAAACTCTAAAAAGCAACAATTAAGCAAAATTAATAAAAGCTATTTTAAAAACATTAAACTACCATATCCACTCAAATAAAAATGAGCTAAACATAAAATAAGCAATAAGCACAATAAGCTATAAAAATCAACCACATAAAAATAATAAAAACAAGGAATAAGCAAATCAATCAAATAAGCAATAAGATCAAATAAGCTAACATGATGATTAACCAAATCAACAAAAAATTAAAACAAGAAAGGAAGAATGAGATTAATAGAAAAGCTTGAAATTAAAGATGAAGATTAAAGGTTTAACAATTGAAAGATTAAAGATGAAAGATGAAAAACTTGAAAGAAAACTTGAGATAAAAATAAAGTTTACACCTACTCCTAATTACTCTAATGGAAAACTACTCTAATGAATACAAATGCAAGACTTGGAGTTTATTTATAAGTGGAGGAGTATGTTGGTGTTGTTGCTTCCTTTCTTTCTTTTGCCTTCTCTTCTTGACAATTAACTCGTCATTCTTGACTTTGTCTCGGGATTTGTCGATAAATAAAATGAACTCGTCTTCTAATTTCTTCTTTTATTAGATTTGGTTCTTCGACTTTGTTAAACTTCCGTCTTTGGTCTTTTTCTTCAATCAATCTTCAGAATAGGCCTTTGACTTCCGTTCTTTTTGCACTTTTGATCTTTTGACTTTGTCTTTCGTCTTTTTCTTCGATAAAAGCCCGTGAAAGCCCGTGTTTTCTTCCTTTTTCATCTTTTGATCCTAAAACACAACAAAAACACAAACCACGCGTAATTCCGACTTTTACGACATTAAACACACGTTTTGTTCTCGCTTTTATTTGTATTAAGTGGTAAAAGGATAAGTATTTTCACACTTATTAAATTCCCTACACTTGACCATTGCAATGACCTCATGCAATGCATTAATTTCAAAGCAACATTTACGTTTTCCTCATAAGTAACCTACCTTGTCCCTTATTACATACTACGACACTATGGAAACTAAAAGGATAGGAAATTTCGAAATTGTTTAATGGAAGAAACTTGTAATGTAATCAAAGACTTAAATTAGGGCTTTGGTGTCATGAATATTAATCACCCTCAAGTTTCACATTCCCCATACCAAGCTTAAAAACGAGATCATTGTTATTATAAGTTAGTAAAGCTAACACTTACTCATGTGGTTCAATTATTCACTTAGACCCCCTTATTCCTAGGTGTATCTCTTGTATTTTATTTTTGTCTTGAATAATCACGAGGATGCATTTTTTACTTATTTCGATAGTTTATTAAGGCCGAAAATAAAGTAGGACGATTTAGTCCATAGTTAGCTAAAGGACAAAATCTTTTAAAACGGCTTCTCGAAACCTCATAAAGTTCATATCTTGGCATAACTCGTTTCACGATTTGAGACCTTTCTCGGACCGATATTTGGCATTTACTTCATTGATAGGTGTGTAAACACCCATCCTTTTACCACTTAATTCTGGCTAAAACAAGACCAAAACACGTATTTAATATCATTTTATGCGTGGTTTTTGTGTTTATTGTGTTTTCAGAGCCAACCGATTGAATATTGGATAAAACGTGGGATTGCACGGGCTTTATCGAAGAAAAAGACTCAAGATGAAGTCTATTGTCCAAGAGATGCAAACGATTTGAAGTCACTGGGCCTATTCGAAGATTTATCGAAGAAAAGGACCAAAGATGGAAGATTTATATAAGTCGAAGAAACTCAAGTCTATTAAACGAAGAAATTAAAAGACGAGTTGAATTTAATCGACGACAAATCCCGAATCAGAATCGAAAACATCAACTTTTCTGAAAAGACGAGAAGACAAGAAGAAAGAGAGAAAGCCCACTCACCAACCAACCACTCAGCCTATATAAAGGGATCACCCTCACAATTTTTGGCATCTAGTTTTTTCTTTCAGTTTCATCTTCTCCTAGTTCGTAGGAAACCATCTCCCTTAAGGAGTGGTTTTTCATCTTTTTGATTTCTTCCTTTAATCTTGTAAGTTTGACCCTTTCCTTTTGTTACAGAATCTTAATCATCAATACAAGTTTCCTTTAATCTTTTCATTCCTCTTGTTCATCATCATCTTTTTATTTCAAGTTTTTAAGTTTTTATTTAGTTCAAGTTTGATCTTAAAAAGTTGTTGAATTTGTGTTTTTATGATTGGAATTTGATCCTTGTAGTTAGTAGATGATTTGTGGTTAATTTGGTTAAACCTTTTTGATTATTTAGCTTGATTTGGCTTAAAATTCGTATCCCCTGTTTTATATACCTGCTACTGTTCTTCATCCAGTTATTCCGAGTAGTCGAGTTGCTGTTTCCCTTATTCGGAACATTTGATTGTTCCGGATAGCCATCTTTCATTTTCCTTTATTCGGAATATTATTTATTCCGAGTAGCATTCTTAGATTTTTTCCTTTATTCGGAATTTTCACTTATTCCGCATAGCAAGATTTTTCTTTCCCTTATTCGGAATATTTCCATATTCCGGATGGCCCAAATTATTCCGCGTAGAGCATGTTATTCCGTATAATCCCTTTATTCCGAGTAAGCTTGATTGTTCCGGATAGCTTCATTTTTCCGCATGGTCTTCTTTATTCCGCATAAGTAAAATATTCCGTGTAGTTCAAACATTCCGCATAGAGCTTTGTTATTCCGCACAGTCTGATTATTCCGAATGGGATTTTATTCCGCATAGCTATTTTCTTCAGTAAGATTATTTTTCTGTTTATTCATTTAATCATTTATATTCACTACAAGTTTAATTTCATTACTTCATTCATTTATCTTTTAAGTAGAATAGATAAACAACCCTCCCTTTTTGTCACCAAAAACAATCATTCCACTTTTAACTGTGATCAATTCGAGGAGATTCCGAGAATCGAACTTTCAAACGAGTAAAAATCCTTTTATCAAATAGCGCCGATGCCGGCTCTTCTCGTTAAGATCAACAGTTTTTTGTGAGAACTTGGATTTTGGGATCCGTTCCCCGTGAACGTTACTTTTTCATAAAAATTTTCAAAAACCCAAAAAATATAAAATTTTCAAAAATACAAAAAAAAATTAAAAAAAAAACATAAAAACCAAAAATATTTTTGCTTTGTTTTTCTTTGTTCGTTCTTTTGCAGGTGTATGCGCACTCGATCCACGTCTTATCAAGAGCCCGAGCCTCTCGATAACATAGACATGACCGATGTACAAAACAACAACAACATACCACCTCCAAACAACAATAATAAAAACAACAACCCACCTTTCAACAACATGAATAACAACAACAATGAGCCTCAACCGGATAATCGCCCGATGATTGAATTGCTGCAAGCTCATGTAGATGGCAACACTGATCCAATTGTCATACCTCCAATTGCCGCCAACAACTTTGAGCTCAAATCAGGCTTTATCCAGATGGTCTCTGCTCAACCATTCTTGGGGCGTACCATTGATGATCCACACGACCATATCAAGAGATTCCTGCAACTCACTAACACGGTCAAATTCAATGGTGTTCCACAAGAGGTTATCAGGTTACAACTTTTTCCCTTTTCTTTAGAGGGACAAGCCCGGCATTGGCTTGCTAAGGAACCGCCACAGAGTATTCTCTCGTGGACGGATTTGGAGACTAAGTTTATCAATTACTTTTTCCCACCCTCTCGTACTACCGCTTTGCGGAATGAAATCATAAATTTTGAACAAAAGTACGATGAGTCGTTCAGTGAATCTTGGGATCGTTTCAAAGATCTTTTAAGAAAATGCCCACAACATGGTTTTACCAAAGTACATCAAATCAATACTTTTTACAATGGTTTAAGCATGAGTGACCAAGATTCACTGAACAGTGCCTCGGGGGGTAATCTTTTGGCTAAGACTTCCAATGCTGCTTGGGATATCAATGAGAATAAATCTCGTGTGCAAACCAAGAGTGTTCGGACCAATGTCGCTAGTGCTAGCACTAGTGACAGCGACAAGCGACTGGACAAAATCACTACGCTTCTTGAATCGCTTGTTACCCACACCGTCAGCAACAACAACAGCAGCAACGCTAAAAACGCTCAAGTTAATGTTGTCAGCCAACCTTGTGAGATATGCGGTGGTCCTCACTCTTACACCACGTGTACTGCCACCCAAGACTACCCTGCTGAGAATGTGAATGCAGCTTATGGCACCTATCCTCCACCTACTTATCAAGCTAGACCTCAAGGTGACCGAAATTTGCTTAGCTATCGCTCCAACAACTATCTTTCTCTACCTGGTTTTCCTCCTACCAACCCAAACCAACAACAAAATCTCAATCGCTCTCCTCAACAACAACAACAACCTCGTACACCATACATTCCACCCCACAAGCAGCAACAACCACCTCAACGAAACAACCAAGTCTACCATCAACCTGCTTACCAACCACCCGCATACAATGCTCCTCCCAACCAACCCACCGCTCTTCACCTAGAAGTGGAAACTTATATGAGGACTAACAATGTGATAGTGGGAAATCTTCAGAGAGAAGTGCTCAACCTGAAAGCGGACTTGGTCAAGCAAGGGAACGATTTGAGAGCTGACATGAGAAACACGTTGGATAGTCAAACGAATGACTTGAAGAACATGATGGCTAGTTTCTTCCAAGGTAATCAACCCTCTTCTTCGGATACTCTTCTGAGTAAAACCGTTTCGAATCCAAGAGGGGAGATGAAAGCAATCACCACTCGCAGTGGCAAAGGTACCAAGGAACCCGAGCTTCCTATACCTCCACCGGTGGTTGTGACTAAGGAGAACGAGTCACCTGCTACTACTCCTCATCCTTCTACTTTCCCAATTCCTCCGCCTCCTTCACCTTCTACCCCCATTTCCCCACCACCCGTGGTTGTGAGTGATCCTATTCCCCTAAAGCCTTCTTCTTCATCCAATATACCTTATCCTTCAAGGTTGATGAAAGAGAAGCAAAAGAGCAAGGATGATATTCAAGTTTCAAACTTTCTCAAAATGTTTAAACAATTGAATTTTAACATCTCCTTTGCCAAGGCTCTCACTCACATGCCCAAATACGCTAAGATGTTCAAAGATCTTCTAAACGACAAGGAGAAGCTTCTTGATATTTCCAACACCCAACTTAATGAGAACTCTGCAGTGCTGTTAAGGAAATTGACAACCAAGCTTGGTGATCCGGGTCGTTTCTTAATCCCTTGCAACTTCCCGGGAGTAGAGAATTGCATGGCCCTAGCCGATCTAGGTGCCAGTATCAACTTAATGCCATTAAGCGTTTGGAAGCAATTATCTCTCCCTGAGCTAGTCCCCACCAAAATGACTTTGGAATTAGCTAACCATACGGTTGCTTATCCAGTGGGGATAGCCGAAGATGTCTTTGTAGGAGTCGACAAATTCACTTTTCCTGCTGATTTCGTCGTTGTTGACTACGACATGGACCCTCGTGTGCCATTGATCGTTGGTCGTCCATTCCTGAGAACCGGTCGCACTCTAATCGATGTTGAAGCCGGTGAGCTGATCATGAGAGTGGGTGACGATAAAATCGTCTTCAACATGGGAAAGCTTTCTAAACAGCCTTATTCATACGAAAGTGTTAATTGTATTGACTTTCTTGATGAGGCTTGTGAAGAACACTTCAAAGATGCTTGTAAAAGTATTCCTACCTCTCTTCCCAATGTTGAGACTGTTTCCTCTATCGACTCATCACTATCTCTATTTGGAGAAAGTGATTTCCTCTGGAAAGACTTGGAAGCTACCATGGGAGATGTGAACTTAGACCATGACGATTCTACCACCAATTGGGATGAAGATCTCCGCCTCATTGAAAACCTTCTCAAAGACGACAATCTTTCTCCTCTATCTCCTACGGTTACTGCTATTGAACCTCCTTCTCCTAAAGAGGTAACTAATGATGATCCATCATTAGCTTCACCATCTACTGAGGATCCTCCCACTCTTGAGCTTAAGGACCTACCTCCTCATCTTGAGTACGTTTTCCTTGAAGACAACGAGAAGTCGCCCGTCATCATCGCAAAGGACCTAAAAGAAGAAGAAAAAACCCGACTTGTCGCCGTGTTGAAGAAGCATAAAACAGCTATCGCTTGGAAAATCTCTGACATTCGTGGAATTGATCCTCACTTCTGCACACACAAAATTCTCATGGAGGATGACTTTAAGCCCACAATTTAAAGCCAACGAAGGGTGAATCCAAAAATCCATGAAGTCATCAAAACAGAGGTTATCAAACTTCTTGATGCAGGTATGATTTACCCTATTTCGGATTCACCATGGGTTAGTCCAATCCATTGTGTGCCTAAGAAAGGCGGCATCACCGTTGTGCCCAATGCAAACAACGAGCTGATTCCTACCCGTCTCGTCACTGGGTGGAGAGTTTGCATAGACTACCGCAAACTCAATGATGCCACGAGAAAGGATAATTTCCCTCTACCTTTTATGGACTAAATGCTTGAACGTTTAGCGGGTAATGAATATTACTGCTTTCTTGATGGTTTCTCGGGTTATTTCCAAATACCCATCGATCCCCAAGATCAAGAGAAGACAACATTCACTTGTCCCTATGGCACATTTGCTTACAAAAGAATGCCTTTTGGCTTATGCAATGCCCCCGGGACTTTCCAAAGGTGCATGTTGGCTATCTTCCATGACATGGTTGAACAAACCATGGAAGTCTTCATGGATGATTTCTCGGTCTTTGGGGATTCCTTCCCTTCTTGCCTTGCCAATTTGGAACGTATGCTTAAGCGGTGCGAAAACACTCGCCTTGTTCTGAATTGGGAAAAATGCCATTTTATGGTAAAAGAAGGCATTGTGCTAGGACACAAAATCTCTAACGCCGGTCTTGAAGTCGACCGTGCTAAAGTAGATGTCATAGCCAAATTACCTCCACCTTCAACCGTGAAGGGTGTGAGAAGCTTTCTGGGTCATGCGGGCTTATATCGTTGATTCATCAAAGATTTTTCTCAAATCGCTCGCCCGATGACCCACCTCTTGGAAAAAGATAACCCTTTTATCTTTTACAAAGAGTGCCTTGAAGCCTTCAACTTGCTTAAGGATAAGCTTACTAAGGCACCCGTCTTAGTTACCCCTAATTGGGAGCTTCCCTTTGAGTTGATGTGCGATGCTAGTGATTTTGCTATTGGAGCGGTTCTGGGACAAAGAGTGAACAAACACTTCCAACCAATCCATTACGCTAGCAAGACTATGACGGGGGCACAATTACATTATACGACAACCGAAAAAGAGCTTTTAGCTGTTGTTTATGCTTTTGAAAAGTTCCGCCCCTATCTTGTCCTTTCCACCACAATCGTATACACGGACCATTCCGCGTTGAAGTACTTGATGACAAAGCATGATTCTAAGCCAAGACTTCTTCGCTGGGTTTTACTCCTTCAAGAATTCAACATTGAAATTCGTGACAAGAAGGGAGCAGAAAACCTGGTCGTGGATCATCTGAGCAGACTTGAGGATCCATATCAAGGGGATCATCCGAACAAAGAGATCAATGACTCTTTTCCCCTTGAGACCTTAATGTCTATAGATCTCAATCTCGATGGCACCCCGTGGTTTGCGGACATTGCAAACTACTTAGCGGGTGGTGTTCTCATCCAAGGGTTAACATCCCAATAAAAAAAGAAGTTCTTAAACGATGTTAAGACTTACTTTTGGGATGACCCTTTTCTATTCAAACAATGCGCTGACTTGATTATTCGCCGATGTGTTGATGGACCGGCCGCTTTGGACATTCTCCAGGCTTGCCACAAAGGACCCACCGGTGGTCACTTTGGTCCCAACTACACTGCCAAAAAAGTGTTTGATTCGGGATTCTATTGGCCCGCCATTTACCGTGATGCTCACGAGATGGTTAAACATTGTGATTCTTGCCAAAAACAAGGCAAGATCACACATAAAGATGAGATGCCTCAAAATTTCATACAAGAATGTGAAATCTTTGATGTATGGGGCATCGACTTTATGGGGCCATTCCCTTCTTCTAAAGGCAACAAATACATCCTTGTCGCTGTTGACTACGTTTCCAAATGGGTTGAAGCCAAGGCTTTACCCACTAACGATGCGAGGGTGGTTTGTAAATTCTTGAAACAATTGTTTGCTCGATTCGGTGTTCCTCGTGCTATTATCAGTGACCGCGGGACTCATTTTTGCAACGATCAATTTGCAAGAGTCATGGCGAAGTATGGTGTCAATCACCGTATTTCCACCGCTTATCATCCTCAAACCAACGGTCAAGCCGAAATATCCAACCGTGGATTGAAAAGAATTTTGGAACGTACTGTGGGAGAGCATCGCGCCGCGTGGGCCGATAAGTTAGATGATGCTCTGTGGGCTTTCCGTACTGCTTACAAGACCCCGATCGGTTGTACGCCCTATCGTCTTGTGTACGGGAAAGCTTGCCACCTCCCTATCGAGCTGGAACATAAGGCATACTGGGCCTTGAAGTGGGCTAACTTCGACATCAACAAAGCCGGTGATTTTCGCAAGATTCAACTCAACGAGCTACAAGAATTGAGGAATCAAGCTTACGAGAACTCAATGATCTACAAGGAGAAGACCAAGATGATCCACGATGCTAAAATCAAGAACCAAGAGTTCCACGTTGGTGATCAAGTCTTACTCTTTAACTCTCGGTTGAAGATCTTCTCAGGCAAGTTGAAGAGCCGTTGGTCTGGTCCATTCACCATCGCCAATGTTTTTCCCTATGGCACCATTGAGCTTTCTCAGCCAAATGGGCCCAACTTCAAGGTGAATGGCCAGCGTTTGAAATTGTACTTTGGTGAGGACATCTCTCAAGAGATGATTCCATCCCTCACCACGTTCCCCATGAACTAATTTTGGGTCGAGTCAGGCTCGTGACTCGGTTATCAAAAACAAGCGCTCCTCGGGAAGCAGCCCGAGTATCTATCCTTTTATGTTTTCACCTCCTAAGTGTAGGGGGACCTCTATAGGTGTTTGTCTGTGTGTGGTGATGTGATTACAGGGATTAGTGCACTCTTGGAACCTACGAAGAACCGTGCTCCTGTGTTATCCGAAATCCGGTTCTATCTCTCAACTATCGTGATTCAATTTTATTCATACTCACATTTGAAATTGATCACGTTAGTCGTCTCTTCCTTAACCTGATTTAACCAACGTGCACAATGTCATAAGTGTAGGGGAGACTTTTCCCACATGCTTAAACATTGAGGACAATGTTTATCTTAAGTGTAGGGGGGACTTCTATCGAAGTTTTTAACTGGACTTTTCAATGAAAATGCCTTCATTTAACCGGAAAATCTTATTTTTCAACATTTTTCAAATTTTTTATTAACTTTGGCCATTTAGTCGTAATTTTTAAATTTTTATCTTTGCTTTCATATGTATATATCCCGCAATAGAGTGAAAAATTTTAATAAAGTGGTGTAGCTAGTTTAGAAGTCTTTGACATATTAGGCCCGTTGCGTTTATTTTGACTCAACCCGAATAGACTTATCCAAGTTTATTCTAGCTAGTATCCTTAACCATGTAGACCTTAATTGGTTTATTAGGCTAAGTATCCACGAGTCTCATTACTTGAGATTTTAAATTGTGGAGGACGAGAAATGATAGAGTCAATTATAAGTCGGTATTCTTGCACAAGCTCAGTTGGTGTAATTATTTGCCTATTCTCCCATCACTTGCTAATAATTTATCTGCAATAAGTAAGGTCGTACGATTTGAAAGGTTACTTAGCTTCTAGCCCAATATCGTCTAAAAGTTGCTCGGTAATGATAAGAGTTCATAGCCAAGGCATAACTTATGAAGCGGGGCGCGAAGATTGGCGAGTCCGAAAAGGCCCTAACAAGGCATGAGGATTCCATTTTATTGCTAAAGATCCAAAGTGATGTGAAAAGCATTATTCCCAAAGTCAATATGAAGGATCAAGACTCACGACGAAAAGCAATCAACTCCCATAAAGATGATGGAGAAGTCTATCCGAAAAGACCCTAACAAGGTATGAGGATAAATAGATCTAAGTCCGAAAAGGAGGCGGATCGTTGTATCTCAAAATCCCAATTAGAGATTGAAGAATAATCATGAAGTCGTGGTCAACAAAGTTGGAGTACCTCTCAAAAGTCTCCAAATGAAGAAACTCTATGAACGATGAGAAGACCATTATCTCAAGCACGTCTCTCAAGATATGAAGTATGAAGTACATGCCAAATATCGGCCCGAGAAAGGTCTCAAATCGTGAACCAAGTTATGCCAAGATATGAACTTTTTGATATCCCGAGAAGCAGTTTTAAGAGATTTTGTCCTTTAGCTAACTATTGATCAAATCGTCCTACTTTGCTTTCAGCCTAAATATACTATCGAAATAAGTCCAAAAATGCATCTTCATGATCATTCTAAGACCAAAAATAAAATATAAGAGATACACCTAGGAATAAGGGAGTTTAGGCATTTAATTAAGCCATGTGTGTAAGTGTTTGATTTACTAACTTATAATAACAATGATCTCGTTTTTAAGCTTAGTTTGGGGAACGTGAAACTTGAGGGTGATAAATCTTCGCAGCACCAAAGCCCTAATGTAAGTCCTTGATTTCTTTGCAAGTTATTTCCATCCTTTTGTTTATTTTAAAGTTTTAATTTCTCTTAGTATTTTAATTTTTATTTAGTAGTATTTGAATAAGGCCAAGGTTGATTGATTATGAGAAAAGTGTAAAATTGCTTTATCACTAAGCATTGCATGAGGGCATGGCAATGGTTAAGTGTAGGGGATTTGATAGGTGTGTAAACACCCATCCTTTTACCACTTAATTCTGGCTAAAACAAGACCAAAACACGTATTTAATATCATTTGTTTGGAATTATGCGTGGTTTTTGTGTTTATTGTGTTTTCAGAGCCAACCGGATGAATATTAGAGAAAACGTGGGATTGCACGGGCTTTATCGAAGAAAAAGACTCAAGATGAAGTCTATTGTCCAAGAGATGCAAACGATTTGAAGTCACTGGGCCTATTCGAAGATTTATCGAAGAAAAGGACCAAAGATGGAAGATTTATATAAGTCGAAGAAACTCAAGTCTATTAAATGAAGAAATTAAAGACGAGTTGAATTTAATCGACGACAAATCCCGAATCAGAATCGAAAACGTCAACTTTTCTGAAAAGACGAGAAGACAAGAAGAAAGGGAGAAAGCCCACTCACCAACCAACCACTCAGCCTATATAAAGGGATCACCCTCACAATTTTTGGCATCTAGTTTTTTCTTTCAGTTTCATCTTCTCCTAGTTCGTAGGAAAACATCTCCCTAAAGGAGTGATTTTTCATCTTTTTGATTTCTTCCTTTAATCTTGTAAGTTTGACCCTTTCCTTTTGTTACTGAATCTTAATCATCAATACAAGTTTCCTTTAATCTTTTCATTCCTCTTGTTCATCATCATCTTTTTATTTCAAGTTTTTAAGTTTTTATTTAGTTCAAGTTTGATCTTAAAAAGTTGTTGAATTTGTGTTTTTATTATTGGGATTTGATCCTTGTAGTTAGTAGATGATTTGTGGTTAATTTGGTTAAACCTTTTTGATTATTTAGCTTGATTTGGCTTAAAATTCGTATCCCTTGTTTTATATACTTGCTACTGATCTTCATCCAGTTATTCCGTGTAGTCGAGTTGCTGTTTCCCTTATTCGGAACATTTGATTGTTCCGGATAGCCATCTTTCATTTTCCTTTATTCGGAATATTATTTATTCCGAGTAGCATTCTTAGATTTTTTCCTTTATTCGGAATTTTCACTTATTCCGCATAGCAAGATTTTTCTTTCCCTTATTCGGAATATTTCCATATTCCGGATGGCCCAAATTATTCCGCGTAGAGCATGTTATTCCGTATAATCCCTTTATTCCGAGTAAGCTTGATTGTTCCGGATAGCTTCATTTTTCCGCATGGTCTTCTTTATTCCGCATAAGTAAAATATTCCGTGTAGTTCAAACATTCCGCATAGAGCTTTTTGTTATTCCGCACAGTCTGATTATTCCGAATGGGATTTTATTCCGCATAGCTATTTTCTTCAGTAAGATTATTTTTCTGTTTATTCATTTAATCATTTATATTCACTACAAGTTTAATTTCATTACTTCATTCATTTATCTTTTAAGTAGAATAGATAAACAACCCTCCCTTTTTGTCACCAAGAACAATCATTCCACTTTTAACTGTGATCAATTCATACTTCGAATCTTGAGAGACGTTCTTGAAATAATGATCTTCTCTTCATAATTGAAATTTCTTCTCTTGAAGTTTTTGAGAGATTCTTCATACTTGGACCACGCCTTCTTAATTTTTCTTCAATATTTATTTGGGATTTTGATATACAACGATCCACCTCCTTTTCGGACTTGGATCTATTTATCCTCATACCTTGTTAGGGTCTTTTCGGATAGGCTTATCCATGATCTTTATGAGAGTAATTGCTTCTCGCCGCGTGTCTCGATCCTTCATATTGATTTTTGAATAATGATTCTTCACATCACTTTGGATCTTTAGCAACAAAATGTAGCCCTCATGCCGTGTTAGGGCCTTTTTGGACTCGCCAATCTTCGCATCCCGCTTCAATAAGTTATGCCTTGGCTATGAACTCTAATTAATCCCGAGCAACTTTTAAACGATTTTGGGCTAGAAGCTAAGTAATTTTTCAAATCGTACGACCTTATTTATTGCATTTATTTATTGACAAGCGATGGGAGAAAAAGCTTATAATTAACTCACATAAATTCATGAAAGAATACAAAACTTATAATAGACTCTACCATCTCTCGTTCTTTAAAATTTAAAATCTCAAGGAATGAGACTCGTGGATGCTTAGCCTAATAAACCAATTAAGGTCCATATGGTTAAGGATACTAGCTAGAGGAAACTCAAATAAGTAAACTCGGGTTGAGTCAAAATATTCACGACGGGCCTAATATATCAAAGACATCTAAACTTGTTAAAACCATTTTATTTAATAATTTATTTTGACTTTATTCTAGAAATGAAATAAATACATAAAATGAAAGAAACTAACAATAACAAAGGAAAATACTACTAGGCCAAAATAGATCAAAAATTTTGAAAAATGTCGAAAAATCAATTTTCTGGTTAAAATGAGGACATATTTATGGAAAAGCCCACTTAACCTCAATAGAAGTCTCCCTACACTTAATATAAACATTGTCCTTAATGTTTAAGCATGCGGAAGTAAACTCCCTTACACTTAGGACATTATGCACGTTGTTTAAATCTTGCTAAGGAAGAGACAACTAAAGTGATTCCTATTTCAACATTTATTGATATAAAATAGTAAATCACAAGAGTTTAGGATAGAACCAGGAAGACGGGCACACAGAATCACGAGTCGTCAAATATCATCAAAAGTGGATCTTTGAAAGCTCTAATCCCTGCACATCATAAGAAACAAAACAACAAACACCTACGTGGATCCCCCTACACTTATTATGGAAAACGGATAAAGAAGGATAGATCCTCGGGTTGCCTCCCGAGAAGCGCTTGTTTTTGTTAACCGAGTCACGAGCCTGACTCGACCCCGAATTAAGCATTCAAAGGGAAACCTCTAATATCGATACCGGGATAAAAATCTTGTCCTTGTTCCTGGAGGAACATAATAAATGAGAGGCCGGTGGATAGGTCCTGAAAGGTAAAAAAGGTCCTCTCAACATACGAAAAGTATGTGAAATTATCATCCACGGGAGGTGAGGTGGGTAAAGGAATCAAAATGTCATCTCTAAAAGGCATATGATTATCACTAAGCGGCAAAGCCGTAAAGGTATCAATCATAGAATAATCAATTTCACCTCCCGGGTCAAAGCACTCATCCTCAGTAATGGTCTCTAAAGTATGGGATGAAAGGTGCTCGGGAGAGGGACTTGGGACAATATCTTCATGCATCAAATTATGAAAAAAAATTTCCCCCTCTGTGTCATCATCATCAATACCCGGAGGTATTGAGAGAATATCGATTTCCTCCATAAATGTGTCATTATTCTCAACGGGAGTAAAAGACGGGGGTAAAGACTCGGTAATAGGAGTAGAATTCAACGCTTCAATTTCAGCAATAAGAAGATGAACATTCAATAATTTGTCACGAAGAATAACGTCTTCCACCTCATCTAAAAGAGCAAGTTCATCGGTGAACTTCTCGTAAGCCGGAGAGAATAAATCGACATCGCCCTCATCTCCCGGAGGAAATGGGGAAAATGGAGAAATTACAAACGTGAAATTCTCATAACATGGAGAAATGTCATCATTAAGAGCGACCTCGTCCGTAAGCTCCACAAAAGTCGGTACATCTCAAACCTCATCAAAGAATTTGTCGAGACTAAATTCACTAATCTCACTCGATGTATCAGTATCCTTAGACGCATTTGGGACATCAAGAGCAGGAGTAGTAATCTCAGAAGATGGGTTGAGATAAAAAAAATATCATCCTCTTCATCATCATAATAACAATAGGGACGCACAAGAGGCGTAGATGTATAAGCACTAAGACTAGATACTTGCTCTTGTCCATGTTGCTCGTCCAACGTTTCGGTTAGTCGAATTAAGTCGTCACGAAGTTCAAAAAGAAGGGCTCGTCCTTTGTCACTCAGGCTGAAAGAAGGTTGATCATCAAGGGTGTAGTGTGGGGGCTCAAAAATATGAAAACTGGTATTATAGCACGTATGTGGCTCATAATAATTTATTTGTTGACAAGAAAGAAAAAGTATCGTGAGGGCCCCCACAATTGTTGCAACACGGGTATTAAGGAAAACCCGGTGTATTTTGCGGATAAGGATCCCCATAAATATAAGAAGGTGAGATAGTGTCATTAGAGGTGAAGGACGAATTGATCGAATTGCACGATAGACAAAGTCCAAATTCGTAATTGGGGATATCTATTCTGCACCGTTCGCATGAACACGATTGACAGGATTGACTACAACACGATGGTCTCCTACACCCTACACAATCGACATACGAATCCATGAAGAATTAAAAATAAGAGGGGTTGAGAAAAAGAATTAAACACAACAGAGGAGAAAGAGAAATATATATATATATATATATATATATATATATATATATATATATATATATATATATATATATATATATATATATATATATATATATATATATATATATAATATATATATATATATATATATATATATATATATATATATATATATATATATATATATATATATATATATATATATATATATATATATATATATATAGAGAGAGAGAGAGAGAGAGAGAGAGAGAGAGAGAGAGACAGAGAGAGAAAAAGAATTAAACACAACAGAGGAGAAAGAGAAATATATATATATATATATATATATATATATATATATATATAGGGGTGAGTTATATGCAGAACCCATTTTAAGTGTAGAACTATGTAGAACTTTTTTCCACCAATCAAAATTTAGTAATATTAAATGTTTTTATTTAATTGAAAAGGGTTATTAGTCAAAAACAATTTTTATTTTCTTTTTCTATTTCTTAGATTAAAAAACATTCTTTTAATTCTCTTATATTCTAAAATATTGTTTACTTCATTTTCAAAAAAAAAAAACCTACAAATATTTTTCCAAAAACCCCTGAACGTTTTTTTTTGAAAGTATGATTTTGCATGTGTTTATAGTGTTGAATTTTATAAATTTAAACGTATTGTGTTTAAGGTGCTAATTGAATCAATGTTTCTAGCGTATATTATGAAAATTTAAAGGTTTTGAAACAAAAAACATAAATGTTATTTTATGAGGTCTAAATTTATAACAAGCCAATAAGATAAATATTATATGCAAAATTTGATATATACAAGATTATTACCAAATCTATTACAATGTGTCTACATGTCCACGGTTGAATCCATATATGCAATCCGTTCAAAAACATGTGTGCGTGCCTTTAAACATCAATGCACGTCTTTAAACATCAATGCACACTGTTTAAAAATTTCTATGAACGGGTGAAAACATCCACACACTTTTCAGTTTCATATCAAATTTATTAGAACACGTATGTACACCTCCCAAGAACATATGTCTAAATTGAGTTTTCTCATCAAATTAGCTAGAACATAGGTGCACGCCTTCCAAATAACACATATGCACGTTGCAATTTATAATCAAATCTTTAAAACATGCATGTAAGCTTTCGTAAAACATGTATGTTCGCGTTGTGAACATAGATGTTGTAACTGAAGCACCAAACGATTCCTGTGTAAAAAAAATATAGATTATTAATTTTATTAGTTAAAAAATATATGATTATTAATGAATAATTAAAGTCATGATTAAAGTCTATATATTCTATCAATTCTAGACTAAAGATATCCTAACAATATACAACAACAGCTGTGTTTTAGCCCATTCTTGAAAAGCAAAACACAATATAAAGATTCAATAATTTTAATAAAGAGTAAACAATGAATATTCAAAAATAAAAGTAAAAGAATTAACTAATCCTAATTATACCATTATAGCTCCACGCATGAACATCACCGCTCTTTTGCCGACTAACATAGATTCTTTCACATGGACTTCCAACTCATATACTTTATCAAAGTTTATAAATTAAATACAACTTAGATAAATTAACAAATGAATATAGACTAGCATGCCATCATTTCTTTTACATCAACAACAACTTCTTGATATTATGAATATTGACGTTCAATAAACGGAGGGTCCAATATTCATTCCAAAAACCACTTTGGTTAATAATAGATAAATCGATTTCCATTTAGATGAATTTAAATCAATACCTTTAACAAAACCGAAATTCGGATAAGATGAATAACATGAAATAGATGAGGAGATCTGCAACATGTAAGCTAAATATAAATATTTCAGATCTCGCGACTTTGTGATGAAGATACGAGCTTGGATCTGGCCAATAAAATCGGTTCAGTTTTATCTGTTTATATTATAATCAGATCCATTTATCGAGCATGGACCTGGCCATCTAATCTCTTCGATCACAACAGACCGCAACATATCGTCCTCTTTATGTTCCAATTTATTGTGGTTCACAACAAGATTGGGGGATTTCGTTGTTGATTGCTCGGATGTGGGCCGGTTACTAGTGGTGATACGGAGGGTGGCTAGGGTTGTGGTTCAGGAAGATGGAGATAAAAATGATAAAATGTATAAAACGAGAAGTGAGATAGAGATTTGGATTTAATACTAGTATATGTTACTAGTAAAAATTTGTTATGTATATGCCTATATTACCCTTTTAGAGTTTTGGTTAATTAAAAATCAGACCTTTATTTTTTATTTAGGGGGTGTTTGGATGTGCGGTTAGGAGGAGATTATCTCCAAATCTCAGTACTAAAATGGAGATAAGTTAAAAAAAGTGTTTGGGTAATAAATGGAGATAAGTGATTATTTGCGTTTAGAAGCTCCAAAATGGAGTTTTGAAAAAGTTAGTGGGGAGCTACTTATTTCATTTTCAAAATGGAGTTTTGGAAAAGTAAGCTTTCAAAATGGAGTTTATAATCAAATAATCAAATTTGCCAAATATTCAAAAAAGTGATTATTTGATTATTGCGATTTCAAACTGGAATATCTAATCCAAACACTATTTTTTAAAATGGAGTTTTCAAAATGATGATTTTTCAAAATAGAGTTTTCAAAATGAATAATTTGTTTTCACTAAGCACATCCAAACACACACTTAGTTGCAATTTTGTCACTTTTATTCTTATCCTTTGATTAAACTCATCTAATGATTGAGATTAATTTTAATAGTTCTACATGGTTCTACACTTAAAATGGGTTCTTCATATAACTCTTACATATATATATATATATATATATATATATATATATATATATATATATATATACATATATATATATATATATATATATATATATATATATATATATATATATATATATATATATATATATATATATATATATATATATATATATATATATATATATATATATATATATATATATATATATATATATATATATATATATATATATATATATATATATATATATATATATATATATATATATATATATATATATATATATATATATATTTATATATATATATATATACATATATATATACACACACACATATATATATATATATATATATATATATATATATATATATATATATATATATATATATATATATATATATATATATATATATATATATATATATATATATATATATATATATATATATATATATATATATATATATATATATATATATATATAATATATATATATATATATATATATATATATATATATATATATATACATATATATACACATATATATATAACACTTAGGAAAGAATAGCTTTTTGTGAATTTTTTAAATGTTTTTGGGTTTTTGAAATTTTTGATTTTTTTCAAGAAAAATAACGTTCACGAGTGAACGGATCCCAAAATCCAACGCGTCTCTCACAAAAAACCGTTAATCTTTACGTAAAGAGCCGACAGTGGCGCCATTTTCATAACTGATTTTCAGATAAGAGAAATTTGTTCTCGGACCATCTTATCAAATTGATCACGGTTCAAAGTGTGACTCAGTCGTTCTTGGTGAGTAAAAAGAAAATGGTTATCTATTTCTACTTAAAAAGTAAATGCGAAAAACATTAAAAATAAACTAAAAACAAATGACAAATAAAAAATGAACAAATTAAAACTTAATAAAAAGTAAAATTAAAAATAAATACTAAACAAAACAATTCGGAATAAAACTTAACAAAAATGGCGAGAAAAATAAAAATCTTAAAACAATTCGGAATATTAAAATCTTAATTACTTCAGAATAAAAACTTTGAAAACAATTCGGAATTTTATCAAGAAGTTAATTCGGAAAACAAACTAATAAAACAATTCGGAAAAAATGAAATAAAGTAAATAAATCGGAATTTGAAAATAAATTGCAATTCGGAATATGAAAAATTAAACTAATTCGGAATAAAGAAAAACAAAGCATAATTCGGAATACAGGAAATTGGGTTATAATTCGGAATAAGAAATCTGCAAACAATTCGGAGTACGAACTTCTCAACCTTATTCAGAATACAAACTTCTACACCTAATTCGGAATATGAACTCTACACCTAATTCGGAATATGAATTGAATACTATTTGGAATGTGAAAGCTTATGGCTAATTCGGAATAAACGGACTTTTAACACAAGTCGGAATAAGGGTTTTGGAATTAATTCGGAATAATGAATAAAAAGAAACTTAATTTGGAAAAAAAGGGTTTAGAAATAATCGGATTATAAAGAAAATAAGCTAAAACTAATTAAGCAAATAAGCAAAAATTAAGCTAAATTAATTTTTAAAATAAGCTAAACAAGACACAAATTAAAACTCTAAAAAGCAACAATTAAGCAAAATTAATAAAAGCTATTTTAAAAACATTAAACTACCAAATCCACTCAAATAAAAATAAGCTAAACATAAATAAGCAATAAGCACAATAAGCTATAAAAATCAACCACATAAAAATAATAAAAACAAGGAATAAGCAAATGAATCTAATAAGTTATAAGATCAAATAAGCTAACATGATGATTAACCAAATCAACAAAAAATTAAAACAAGAAAGGAAGAATGAGATTAATAGAAAAGCTTGAAATTAAAGATGAAGATTAAATGTTTAACAATTGAAAGATTAAAGATGAAAGATGAAAAACTTGAAAGAAAACTTGAGAGAAAAGTAAAGTTTACACCTACTCCTAATTACTCTAATGGAAAACTATAAAACTACTATAATGAATACAAATGAAAGACTTGGAGTCTATTTATAAGTGGAGGAGTATGTTGGTGTTGTTGCTTCCTTTCTTTCTTTTGCCTTCTCGTCTTGACAATTAACTCGTCATTCTTGACTTTGTCTCGGGATTTGTCGGCAAATAAAATGAACTCGTCTTCTAATTTCTTCTTTTATTAGATTTAGTTACTCGACTTTGTTAAACTTCCGTCTTTGGTCTTTTTCTTCAATAAATCTTCAGAATAGGCCTTTGACTTCCGTTCCTTTTGCACTTTTGATATTTTGACTTGGTCTTTCGTCTTTTTCTTCGATAAAAGCCCATGAAAGCCCGTGTTTTCTTCCTTTTTCATCTTTTGATCCTAAAACAGAATAAAAACACAAACCACACGTAATTCTGACTTTTACGACATTAAACACACGTTTTGATCTCGTTTTTATTTGTATTAAGTGGTAAAAGGATAATTGTTTTCACACTTATTAAACACGTTAAGCACAACTGCACAAATTTGAAAGTTGTCCCTATCATGTATGCACAAATGTACTCGCAATCTATCAGTGGTAGGCTCGATATCTCCTCATCGCGTGATCTTGATAACAGCGTATCTAATTCAAATTTGGTGCACTGCCTTTAGTGGATACTTGCTGATTTATCTTGTTTCTAATTCAGTTAGGATTTCAACTTTTCACATGTTTCTTTGGATTTCCAGACAAGAAGATAATATAACAAGTTCACCGGAGTACCAAAAAATAATGACAATATAACTATAACTTTTTCGTCACAATGTTTTACTTCACACAATTGATTGTTCCTTGCTCTATTTTTTAAATATATCAAAATTCAATATAGAAAAAACAGTCTGATCAAACACTAGGGTAACAAACATTTATTCCATACTGCTTGACCCAGAATCTAGCAGAAACATGAATACGCCATGTGGTTCTTCTTTGATACGTAACGAGAAAGATAACTTCCTGCGGAAGTAGAAGCTGAATCGCCAGGAACCTGTAATTGTGTCTTGATTGTTCCAGCAAGGATGTGGCCGCAAGTTTCTATAAAGAAGCTCCGTGAAGAATGGAGTGAACGAGGCCATCACTTTGCAAAGGGTTAGAAGCACCTACAACCCATACGTCAAAAACGTGTTACACATAAAATGTGAGTGTCTCGTACATCATTAAATATCTAGAACAAAATTCGGAAATTGAAAGTCTTACATGGTAGTGAGTCGAGAGTGCAGTTATGTAGTCTTCTTCTCTAGTTCGGCCCTTGAGTCTTTTTAGATTAAGCCTTACATATACATTTGTTAAGTGGTTAATGAACTTCAAGAGACGAGGAACCACCTGCAAATATACTTGCAGATTAGTATATATTATTTATAAGGCATGCATATGACATACAATATATAACCAGACATATTAAGCTCAATAACAAACTTGCTATATAAAGTCGATAAGCATCCATTTCTTGTCTAACAAAATGAACCAGACTCTGATTAGCCGAGTTGATCCACTGATCAAGCACATTAGCTGAATTATGAAGAGTGGCTTGATCAAGAGGAACGAATGTTGGAAGTCTCCTTGCATTTTGAACAAAAATCTATAGGCATTGTACCATGGCCAAAATACAGACTTGACCTACATACATAGTCGGCTCTCATGTTACAAAAAAACTTCAGGTAAAATATCGCAAGAGGTATACTTAACCGTAAGATAATAAAGATAACTCACAACATCCTCGACTCTTTTCTCTTTGAAACGTAAAGGTTCAGCACGCATGACAGGTGAATTTATTAGGTACAACCATAGAGCATCCTGTAAACACATCCAAGACTATATAGTCAAATCAAATACTACAAAAAAATAGAAAGATGAATATTAGTATCTTTGGAGCACTACCGCCCCGTATTTATCAATGACGCCCACATGATCAGGATAATTTTTGAGACTTTTACTCATCTTTTTACCATCCTCGGCCAATACAAGACCATTGCAAATGAGATTTCTAAATGTTGGTTTACCAAATAAAGCCGTAGACAAGATCATCAAGGTATAAACCTGTCACACCCCACCATGGCGGAATATGGGGACGCGACGTATGGATATCATCACAATATGGCGTGTCTATAGAGATAAATATATGAAATAAGAAATGTCATAAAATGGTGACATAAAAGTCATGACAATATCTCATCAAATGCAGGTGTCTAGGTAAGTAGGTAACAGTCCTACCTCTTACCCAAGACAAACAAGTAACATAATCAAAACAAACATATGTGTGCCACAGTATCACTTATTAAAAGAACAAATAAAAACTAAGAAGGAAACGGGGATTCTCCTTCTATATGCACTCCTAAGCTTCTCCAATTCTAGCCACTTAAGTTATCACGCCTAACCAAAGCATCACCTGAAAGAGACACTAAAACACGTCAACATAAAGTTGGTGAGAGTCATAGGTTTAGACTCTAACGCTAAATCAGTTACAAGCTGTGAATAACAAACATCAACACAATAACATATGGACAATGCGCTACAATTATGAATTAACAACTAGCATTCAAGATCAATCATTCCAAACCAAAATCCAAGGCTCCTACCTTGCCAAACAACATCATGGTACCATAGATGATCACACTATGTACCTATCCCAAGGCCACTACCTTGTCAAACCACAAGGCCACTACCTTGTCAAACCACAAGGCCACTACCTTGTCAAACCACAAGGCCACTACCTTGTCAAACCACAAGTCCACTACCTTGTCAAACCACAAGGCCACTACCTTGTCAAACCACAATAACTGAGACGGCACGTGTCCCCCGATCCAAATCATACACAATCAAAAATCACATAGCAGTGAATCACATAATGTACACACAAGTCCATCTCAAATCACAAACACATTCACAGCATCAATTTAGAAAATAACTCAACATAGTGTCTCTTCCATCCCATCTGGAAGTCAAAATCAATATTAAACATGGGACTATGAAACTCACCTGATAGCTTCTTCACAAGTCCTCGCACTAGCAACAAGCTAACAAACCAAAAACACGAAATCAATACACGAACCAATCACTAAGATGGCTCATCAACCTATGATGGACATCTAGTCTATTCCCGTATAATTACCTCATTGTTAAGCTCTAATCACCCCATTACCCTTCCTTAACAAGTCCCTAACTTGGTTAAGTTCAATAGCTACCCCGTTCATAATTTTACACAAAACAGTCCCAGTTTTAGGTCTCAAAACTTTAAGTCAAACGTCCACTTAAATATACCAATGGTTTCTGTAAAAGGAATATTCACACTTTTATACATGTTAGCTAAAACCTCCCACTTGCCCCAACCTTAAAGCTACTGTTAAGGCCCCGATATATGTGTATATATTGCTACCTATCTAGAATTTACTGATTTTAAACGTATGAAAAGTTCATTACCATTAGAGGGTCTTACCCTAAACCATAACCTTAGCCCAAGTGCAGATACTTAATACAATATATAAACCATCTCTCATGTTCGTGAGAAGATCCCAATGCAACCCTAAGTACCCCAAACAATCCAAAACTTAAAAAGAAAACAGACTGAATTCAAAACTGTTTTGACCTCCGACTGTTGTAACCTGTTTTTGAGCCACTTCCCAACCTCCAATTTAGTTCTCGTTTCTTGATTTAGAAAGCCAACTCAATTACCTATCCAGGGCTAGTTTGATCGCATCTTGAATGTTTCTAGAACTCGAGATATGATCAAAACAATAGACTCAAAATTCTGCCCAGTTTTTAAAAACGGGTTTTAAACAAATTGATCTAATTAATCACCTATAACCCTTCTAATACAAGCCCTAGATTATGTAATCACTATAACATCATAATTATAACATTAATATACTGTTTTTAAATTAAAGCCTAACCTAAATCCATCATAAGATGATTAAGAAATCATTAAAACAATTAAATTAAAAAGGGATTTGAAGATTTACCTTTGATTTATGAAAACCCTAAATTTTGATGAAGAACCCTACAAGTTCTCCATAAACTGTCGACCATTCTTTTTCTCCAGGGATTTTATGTTTTTTTTTTCTCTTTAAAATCCTTATATAATGTAACAAGAATCCTAGTCCAAATATAAAACCAACTTTCCTTTTTCCTCTTTTTTTCCTTTTTTCCTTCTTTTCTTTTTTCCAAACCGACCTAAACCCCGTTTAAATTCGTTTTTTTTTCTATTTATTATTAATATATGTATTAATAACATTACCTTAATTTTCCTTAATTTATTTCAGCTCCTAAAGCCTCCAAAACCTCAAAACCGTAAAACTAGTCAGTTTTTACGCGTTTTACCGTAAAAGACGTAAAATATACACTTTTATAAAAAATCTCAAATTTTGAAATAAACTTTATAACTAAGTCCTAAATGACTTAAAACCATCCCGAAAAATATTCATATGGATAATTACCTCACCCGAGACCTCTAAATGCTAAACCGTAAATCCTAAAAAAAATACTATTACTATAATACTTATACGCATACGTAAACACCAAAATATCACCATTTCCTTTCATAGTCACCAATTGTGAGCTCATGAACATGAAATAACCGTTCCTCGATTTACTTATGAGTACTCTATACTCATAAACGATAACCACACCAACCTCGTTTACACAAAATAAACACGTAAACACACAATTCAAGTAAGCACACATAAAATAACCTAAAAGTAAGACCAAGTGACAAAACCAAAACCACGGTTGTCACATCACTCCCTCCTAATAGAAATATCGTCCCGAGATTCACTCCCAAACTCAAACTTATTCTCAGCAAACAAACGAGGATGCATATCCCTGATAAAACCTTCACGTTCAAACGTGAACTCAGTTTACACGAAAATAATCTCAACCAACAACACATGAGCCTTAACCGTCCGCGAGGAAACTTATCAAAACCATAAAGTTATGTAACCAACCAAACTAAATCTCGCAACTCATCAAACAAGAATTGTCTTGAAACCAAGTTAGGAGCCGTCACATAACTCAACGGGTTTAAAACTGTCACCCCGATTTCAGTCTTACTCATAAATACCATAAATCAAAACTCATCAAAATATAACCACATATAATAAGGTCTAAAGAACTCTCAAATTCCTTCCCAACTCATCTCTATGTTAACCCTCCAAGTGTTCATTACCGCAAAATACCCAAAACACGAGTTTAAACAATGTTGTCCGAAAATTAACCTTGAACTCAACACTTGTACAATTAATTCGACCAAGCTACTGACTTCCAATTACGAAACTTTCTGAATATTTGAAAAGTATGTTCCGAGTACATAATTTTAGGCTTTTGAATCACCCAAAAACCTTTAAAAACGAATAAGTTATGACCAAAACGATTTTTCTCAAAATCTGCCTAGGCATTAGCGACAGTTTCTGACAGTTAGCGACATATTTTGACAGATTAGCGACAGTTTCTGCCTACTCCGATTTATACCAAAAAAAAAAAATTTAAACCCTAAAAAACCCCATGAATTACCAAAACTAGAACCTAATTTATTTTAATTCCAGAAAATTAAAACTCTATTAATTACATGATTTTAACATATTTCACTAAATAAGAACAAAATTTTTAACTTAAGAACAATAACTTTAGGTGATCAAAACCAAAATATTTTAAAATAACTGTGTCATCCTTATATGTTAAAGAATTTATATTCCACCTTATTTGAAACATGATCCCGACACTTCCTTATTTCATCGACTACCAACAACTATTTTTTTTTTCAATTTGCAAGTTCTATTTTTTTTACCATGTATAACTCGAAACAAAAGACATCGTTACCCCAAAAAGAAATCTCCACCATCTCAAAATCCTTCACGCCAAAAGTACCGTACAAACAAACATGTGAAATGAGGACCCGAGAAATGCGCTACTACAGAAGTTGAACATCTCAAAGAGAAACGAGCTAGCAACCATCCCAAGAATACAACCGGTAAGTAGAAAATAATTTTACATACATAGGCATAAGCGTACATACACTCAAATCCATCCAACATATACTATACAATCATGTATTAACTCTCTTTCATGCAATCATACTTGAAAGTCCAGTGGTGTTGTGGCACATATATAATTATGTAGGCCTCCATAATTATACATGTTCCCTTTCACCAATGTACTCCCTCCTATGATGACACTTATAAGAAATTAATACTACACATAACACATAATCCAACAACTCACAAGCACATAACCACACAAGATGAGATTCAAAACCCTATGTATTAAAATAACATAGCCAATGCACGAAACACATAAACTCGTAGTCCAGCTGAACCAGCGTAGACAAAATTCAAAATGTATAAAGAACATGAAAACATAATTAAGCGAAATCCAACAATGACTAGCGTACACGACCATGGTTCCACCCGCACTAATCAAAACTCGTAAAGAAAATAACATGTAGTTAAATATGAACCATAGTAGTTCATAACCTAACAAATACTGCGAAAATAATATTCAAACACATCAATTACTATAAAATGCACACATACTCCTATGACGCCTATATGCAGGGACCCTTAAGCTATAGACTAGGCTACACGACTAGGCAACCTAATTCTCTATAACCATTGTCTCTGATACCATTATGTCACACCCCACCATGGCGGAATATGGGGGCGCGACGTATGGATATCATCACAATATGGCGTGTCTATAGAGATAAATATATGAAATAAGAAATGTCATAAAATGGTGACACAAAAGTCATGACAATATCTCATCAAATGCAGGTGTCTAGGTAAGTAGGTAACAGTCCTACCTCTTACCCAAGACAAACAAGTAACATAATCAAAACAAACATATGTGTGCCACAGTATCACTTATTAAAAGAACAAATAAAAACTAAGAAGGAAACGGGGATTCTCCTTCTATATGCACTCCTAAGCTTCTCCAATTCTAGCCACTTAAGTTCTCACGCCTAACCAAAGCATCACCTGAAAGAGACACTAAAACACGTCAACATAAAGTTGGTGAGAGTCATAGGTTTAGACTCTAACGCTAAATCAGTTACAAGCTGTGAATAACAAACATCAACACAATAACATATGGACAATGCGCTACAATTATGAATTAACAACTAGCATTCAAGATCAATCATTCCAAACCAAAATCCAAGGCTCCTACCTTGCCAAACAACATCATGGTACCATAGATGATCACACTATGTACCTATCCCAAGGCCACTACCTTGTCAAACCACAAGGCCACTACCTTGTCAAACCACAAGGCCACTACCTTGTCAAACCACAAGGCCACTACCTTGTCAAACCACAAGGCCACTACCTTGTCAAACCACAATAACTGAGACGGCACGTGTCCCCCGATCCAAATCATACACAATCAAAAATCACATAGCAGTTAATCACATAATGTACACACAAGTCCATCTCAAATCACAAATACATTCACAACATCAATTTAGAAAATAACTCAACATAGTGTCTCTTCCATCCCATCTGGAAGTCAAAATCAATATTAAACATGGGACTATGAAACTCACCTGATAGCTTCTTCACAAGTCCTCGCACTAGCAACAAGCTAACAAACCAAAAACACGAAATCAATACACGAACCAATCACTAAGATGGCTCATCAACCTATGATGGACATCTAGTCTATTCCCGTATAATTACCTCATTGTTAAGCTCTAATCACCCCATTACCCTTCCTTAACAAGTCCCTAACTTGGTTAAGTTCAATAGCTACCCCGTTCATAATTTTACACAAAACAGTCCCAGTTTTAGGTCTCAAAACTTTAAGTCAAACGTCCACTTAAATATACCAATGGTTTCTGTAAAAGGAATATTCACACTTGTATACATGTTAGCTAAAACCTCCCACTTGCCCCAACCTTAAAGCTACTGTTAAGGCCCCGATATATGTGTATATATTGCTACCTATTTAGAATTTACTGATTTTAAACGTATGAAAAGTTCATTACCATTAGAGGGTCTTACCCTAAACCACAACCTTAGCCCAAGTGCAGATACTTAATACAATATATAAACCATCTCTCATGTTCGTGAGAAGATCCCAATGCAACCCTAAGTACCCCAAACAATCCAAAACTTAAAAAGAAAACAGACTGAATTCAAAACTGTTTTGACCTCCGACTGTTGTAACCTGTTTTTGAGCCACTTCCCAACATCCAATTTAGTTCTCGTTTCTTGATTTAGAAAGCCAACTCAATTAACTATCCAGGGCTAGTTTGATCGCATCTTGAATGTTTCTAGAACTCGAGATATGATCAAAACAATAGACTCAAAATTCTGCCCAGTTTTTAAAAACGGGTTTTAAACAAATTGATCTAATTAATCATCTATAACCCTTCTAATACAAGCCCTAGATTATGTAATCACTATAACATCATTATTATAACATTAATATACTGTTTTTAAATTAAAGCCTAACCTAAATCCATCATAAGATGATTAAGAAATCATTAAAACAATTAAATTAAAAAGGGATTTGAAGATTTACCTTTGATTTATGAAAACCCTAAATTTTGATGAAGAACCCTAAAAGTTCTCCATAAACTGTCGACCATTCTTTTTCTCCAGGGATTTTATGTTTTTTTTTTCTCTTTAAAATCCTTATATAATGTAACAAGAATCCTAGTCCAAATATAAAACCAACTTTCCTTTTTCCTCTTTTTTTCCTTTTTTCCTTCTTTTCTTTTTTCCAAACCGACCTAAACCCCCTTTAAATTCGTTTTTTTTTTCTATTTATTATTAATATATGTATTAATAACATTACCTTAATTTTCCTTAATTTATTTCAGCTCCTAAAGCCTCCAAAACCTCAAAACCGTAAAACTAGTCAGTTTTTACGCGTTTTACCGTAAAAGACGTAAAATATACACTTTTATAAAAAATCTCAAATTTTGAAATAAACTTTCCTAAATGACTTAAAACCATCCCGAAAAATATTCATATGGATAATTACCTCACCCGAGACCTCTAAATGCTAAACCGTAAATCCTAAAAAAAATACTATTACTATAATACTTATACGTATACGTAAACACCAAAATATCACCATTTCCTTTCATAGTCACCAATTGTGAGCTCATGAACATGAAATAACCGTTCCTCGATTTACTTATGAGTACTCTATACTCATAAACGATAACCACACCAACCTCGTTTACACAAAATAAACACGTAAACACACAATTCAAGTAAGCACACATAAAATAACCTAAAAGTAAGACCAAGTGACAAAACCAAAACCACGGTTGTCACAAAACCTGCAGCCGAATTTACAATATTTGGCAATTTATAAGTGAACATGATAATAACAAAAAGGATTAACTTTCGTTTAACGGAAGTAAACAAATTACCAATCCACGTGTCTGATCTAAACCTTCGGCAACAAAGTGCCCAGGAAAGTTATCTTCGAAGAGTTCTTTGTTTTCAAATGGGTAGTGAATATACGCATAAGGCATGGAACCACTCTCAAACTAGCAGTCAAATACCTGAAATCAAGACAATAACATTAAACTCACTTACGAATGTATATAATATAGCGAAATAGTTCCATAGGGAAAAGTGTGACAACCCCGGTTTTTGAGGTTCGCCATTTAGTCTTATTTTTGGGGTATTTTGTGTGACTATGTGATTTATGTGTTTATATGTGTGATTTTGGGGATGAGAATGGACGAAATGAGGTACATGATTTGTAAATCATGGTACGGGTTGGAAATGAAATGAGTTCAGAAATGAACTGCGGGAAAGTTCGGATATCGTTTTTACAAGGTTTCGTGTACGTATCGTATGTTGTATGTATGTATTAAGTACATATTATATGGTTAGGATAATTTTTAGAGATACTTTCCATAATTAGAAACTTTTGGAAAGGACGGCTAGTTCGGAAATTACGTAGAAAGTCGAAAAATTAGCGAATAGGTGTCCGGTTTTGATCCGGAAGGGTCTAGATGTTAACTAATGGTAATTATAAGTTAATAGCAATTAAATTAATAAAATAATGAAGGGGAGTCGGAATTATGGGCCCTTAGCAGAATATTTTAATAAAAAAAAAGATAATTACCATATAGGAGTCCTAATTGGCCCTAAACTTGACAAGGAGATTACCAAAGCATATATAAACACCCCAAGACCCCAAAAACGACCCATAAACCTTAAATTAAAATCTAAGTCAGTCAAATAGCAATGGAGGATCAAGAAGAGTCGAATTTATGCTCAGGATTTAAAGGTATGTAATTAAACTAGGTTGATTAACGTTAATTTACGTATTTGTAACCTACTATGATGGATTAGGGTTGGAGATTCATAATTTTTTATTAGTGTTTGTTAATGGTCTGTAATTAATAATGTAATTAATGAGTTTTTATCATGGGAAATCGTTTTTAGGTTTTAATTAGGGTTTATATACGATTAATTAGATTAATTATGAGAAAATCGTTTTTAAAAACTGGGCATAATTTTAGGTCACTTGTTTTGATCATATCTAGAGTTTTACAAACTTTTAATTTTCGAATCTTATGTCCCTGAAAAGGTAATTGAATTGGCTTTCAAATGCAAGAAACAAGAATTGAATTGGAGTTGGGAAGTGGGTCAAAAACAGGTTACAACAGTCAAGGTCAAAACCGTTTTGAAATAAGTCGGGTTTAATTTAATGTTTTTAGGTGGTTAAGGTACTTATAAGTACAATTAGAATTTCAAACGAACATGAGAGTTAGTTTATACGTTATATAAGATATCAAATGGAGGGCTACTCAACTGGGATAATGGAAGACCCTCTTATAATAACAAACTTTTCATATGTTCAAAATCAGTAAATTCTAGATAGGTAAAAGTATATATATATATATATGGAGGACTTAACAGTAGCTTTAAGGTAGAGGCAAAATAGGAGAGTTAGCTAACATATTTAAGGACATAGGTTTTCTTTTATAGGGCATGTTATTTTGGTTAAGGGGGTGTTAGACCCATAGTTTGAAGTATGAAAAACGGGACTATTTTGGGTAAAATGTTAATAGGACGAGTTATGAACTAAACTAAGTTAAGGGCTTTATAGAGGGGTGTATTGAGATGCATATGGCATATAAATAGGGTTAAGTTGTAGGAGAAGGTTAGATATCCATCATAGATTGATGAGCCATTTTGGTATGTGGTTCGTGTCTTGATTGTATACGTTTGTGTGTTTAGATTTTTGGTAGAGCGCGGATACTTGGAGAAGCTTGTTCAGGTGAGTTTCATAGTCCCATATCTTTTTATGTTTTTACTTCCAGATGGGATGGAAGAGATACTGTATGGTTTTGTAACTATTGCTGTGAATGTTTTTATGGTTTGCGATGGACTTGTGTGTACACTTATGTGATTAACTGCTATGTGATTCTTGATTGTGTTTATGATTTGGATCGGGGGACACGTACCGTCTCAGTTATTGTGGTTTGACTTGGTACTAAGGGGATGTTGACAAATGGGACCATGGTGATTGGTAAGGCTGGGAGCCTTGGAATTGTGGTGAATGGTTAATCTTGAATGTTAGTTATTAATACATGATTGTAGCATATTGTCCATATGTTCTTTGGTTGATGGTTATTATCACAACTCATAACTTGATTTTGGCGTTGGAGTCTAAACCTATGACTCTCACCAACTTTATGTTGATGCGTCTTAGTGTCTCTTTCAGGTGAGAATGTGGTTAAGCATGAGAATAGGAGTGGCTAGCTTTAGAGGCTTAGGCTTGCATTTGGAGGAACCCCCTTTCCTCTTAGTCTTTATATGATGTTTGTATAAGTGGTACTTTGTTGACACCTTTATGTTTGCTTTGTTTATGTTAATTGTTTATCTAGGGTAAGCGGTAGGACTGTTACCTACTTACCTAGACTCCTGCATTGTTGAGATATTGTCATGACATTTGTGTCACCATTTTATGACATTTCTTATTTCATTTAGTTATCTCTATAGACACGCCATGTTGTGATGATATCCAAAGCTCGCGCCCCATATTCTGCCATGGTGGGGTATGACAGATTGGTATCAGGGACAATGGTTATAGAGAATTAGGTTACCTAGTCTCGTAGCCTTGTCTATAGCTTAAGGGTTCTGGCATATAGGCGTCATAGGAGTATGTGTGCATTTGATATTAATTGAAGTTTTTTATGGATGGCATTGGGTTACTTGTGATATTTGTTAAGTTTTGACTAGTATGGGTTGAACCATAGTAGTTTGATTGTTGGTAAATTACACCTCTTAGGAAAAAGGCGTAAAAGCGGTAAGTATCGAGTGATGATTTAGAAAAATCAACACTAATGACCCTTAATGGTGTGAAAGTTCGTTTCCCAAGGAGGTATATGTGTGTGAAAAACTTGTAAAATGTTTGTGATTAATGATTGGTTTAGAAAGGGGATGAGAAAAGAAGACGACGAAGACGTAAAAATAAAAATTACCAAGAAAAATCACTATTAGAAAGATAAAACGTAGAACCTTAAAAATCACAAAAATAAAAATAAATTCTAAAAATTACCAAAAATTCACCAAGAATCAAAAATAATAAACTAAGAGTTTACCAATGATCAAAACTTTTTCAAACCTTTTAAATAATTAAATATTCAATTTTTAAATGCTAATTAAAGCCCTAAAAATCAAATAAATTATCAAAAAGACCAAATAAAGATTTTTCAATTGATAAACCTCTAAAATGACCTAAAAAGATTAAAAACTATTTTTAGAAATTTTTAAACTTATAAAAACTATTTAAAATGATTTAAAAACTATTAAAACTTAAAATTATTATAAAAATTAATCTAAAAGTGATAAAATTATTCTAAAAGTTGATAAATTCCTATTTTGATGTATTAAACCTAAGAAAAATGTAAAAAGTTGGAAAATGTGAAATTTCAAAAATAATAATAAAATAATATTAAAATAATATTAAAAATCCAAAAATTATAAAAAATTCTAAAAACTTGCAAACTAGTTTATTTTAACCTAAATAATCAGAAAATGAAAGTGAAATTACCAAAATACCCCTAATGGGCCCTCAAATGGTTCAAATCCAAAAACAGTCAACACAAATGGGCTTTTGGGCCCAAAAAGTCAAACTTGGCCCAATTGACTTGGAAAAGCCATATCTGTCTTAAAATTCAATTCTAAGAACAAAAGTCTAAAGGCCCAAAAGTTGAAAATGTGCTTATCACAGCTTATTGAACACAAAGCTTATTCTTATTGGGCTTTTCAGCCCATTAAGCCATAAGCTAATGCCATAAGCTCTAATTTGACACACAACCATCTTTTAGGATGCTTAAGAGATCTGTCAAAAGAAATTTCCAATAAGCTCACTCAATAAGCCAGAAAATAGAAAAGCAAAAATCCACAAAACGACAAAATAGTCGTTTTTGAGAAATAATGCACCTCAGGACTTGATTCAACTTGCAAAAGCTTTCAAATGGACGCAATAAGCAATATCAATCAACAAAATTCCAATAAGCACAACCAATAAGCCAGAATAAGCACAAATGAACTTATGTAAAAGTCAAAGGACTTGGTTTTCTAGACAAACCTAAAAGTCAACCACCCAAATGCTCCAGGATGAATAAATGGGTCAAAATATGAGCACCTATTACAAAAACAAAGTTGTTTCTGGTTGGAATAAGCTATTATAGCTTATTGATAAGCTGACACCAAAATTGCACTAGCAGTGGTAACCAGCAGGGGAAAGGAGTTCCCACTGATTTGACTAATTGACCAAGCTTATTTGAGAGTTCTGGTTTGATTCAATTGGAAACAAAGGCACCCTTGTGATCAGTGAACCACAAGGAGTCAATAGCAACAATAAAATCACCAAATGATCCACACAATAAGCCACAATAAGCCAAACAGTCCACAGATATGCACCAGATAAGCAAATAAGCAGTTAAGCACTTAATAAGCAGATTTAAGCAAAATAAGCCAACCAAACTTAACCAGATGCATACACAAGCTATATAAACTAACAACAAACACAAAGCAACAAGAATCAGACACTGAATCAAAGTAAATAGCAAGATCAAAGCACTAGAAGTTACTGATGAACAATGAACAATATGCAGAAACAGTTTGCTGATATACTTGACACTTGATCCAATTTCAAGCCTCAAATCCTTCTACCCTGGTGTGATTAACTATGATTTAGCACTTGTTAACCCTAGCCTATGCTTAGATCTAGGTGTCCTCAAAATCCTAGCCAATTTTACCAAGTTATGAAGATTTTATAGCCAATCTAAGAATCAATGTGTTCAAACCCACAAAACCTGCAAACAGATGAACTTCTGCACCCAAATAACAGATACCAATACTTGCTCACAACAAACAAACACTTAACAAGCCACAAATCCAACTTATGCAGTAACCCCAAACACCCCTTGAAAACCTATTTTCACAAATTTTCAAAGGCTTATGAAGATTCAACCCACAAATCAGATCAGTAACACCTCAATAACATCAAACCAAGCCAAATCAACAATAATCAACCACAATAACACAAATTCAAGCATAAATCCACAAAAATCTCAAATAATCAGAAACTTAAAGAGAAAATGAAAAGGGAAGAAGGTGCGAACCTCCAAGACCTACATCCAGGCCCTGGATTGTTTGAGCTGAGATACTAGCAAAACAAGTACCAGCTTCCAATGCTGCTAAGATGAACAAACAATAAGGTGAGATCAAATAAACAAGCACTTTCTGATTTTTGAAACCCAAGCTTTATCAACTAAAACCTTGCCTCAAAAACCTTCAAACATATAAATGGAACTCAGAAATAGGCTATTCCAACACCAACTTTTAATAAACAAGAACAAGATTTCTCAAAATTCAGAAAATCAAAATTTTATTAATTAAAAAGGAATTACAAAGATTGATAGCCTAAAACTGGAACAAAGGGACTCTCACATGTTGAGGTCTCCTTTTATAGGCAAATGCCTGGCTAAACACTATTCATAAACCCTAGATGTGATTTCTCTATAATGCCCTTGGTCTTCTAGACGTTTTCTTGGTGTGAGCTGTCCAAAATGCATCCAAACCGTTTAAAATAGCTTTGTGATGAAGCAAATGATGTGGGCTGTTGATCTTGACACGTGGCAAGCCTTGGTGAGGAAGTTGTGATGTGATAGGTGGACGGGTGAATGGGTGGGACCCTTTGGTGAGTGGAGATGAGGGTTTTTGGTGTGGGATAGGTTTCTGCACATGTGAATCAAACGTGTGCCTGGGTAATTTGTTTTTACCCTTTGTTTTAAGTGAAGTGGTAACTGGGTTCTTGGGGTGAATAGTAAACATTTTGATCCGGTTTTGGTGGAGTGGGAAGTTGTTTGGCGCAATATTGTGTTTAAATGTTTCATATGCACAGCATTAGCCCTTCTCTTTCCTTTCTTTTGTCATTTGGATATAAAAGTCTGTCAGCGCCCAATATTACTTGTAACAACTTTTACCACTTGGCAATTTTGGCACAAAACTTTATAAAAAGTGTTTCAAGGGTTATATTTGCCATTTTTGGATAATTCAAAGGCTGATCTTGGACATTCTTGATCTTCAAAGGTTTTCATTGTAACTTTGACTTCATGAGGGACCATTATTGGCAATTTTGATTTGTTGAGGGACTAATCTTGCCATTTCTTCAAAGTTGAGGGACCTTTTGTGTAATTTTGACAAACTTAAGGGACCAAACTTGTAATTATTAATATACAAGGGTTTTAAGTGTAATTTCTTCAATAAATGAGGATCAATCTTGTTTGTCTTCAAGTCTTCAAGGGTATTTGTTGAGAATTCCATGATTAGGGCCCGGTTCTTTGTACGGCTTCGTTTCTCGTGTCCGTTTTTCCTTGTAACTTGTGATCTTTTGTCTTTTTCACGATATCCATACCTAAAATACACAAGTAAACAAACCCAAGCATATATATGGTATTTTATGACATTCTTATGCATTTAAAGCCCAAAAAGAACGATGAGATCATGTATAAATGCCATCTCATCACTCCCCCATACTAAGCCATTGCCGTGCCCTCACGCAATGCTAGAATAAAGTATCTAAGCATCACCAAATTTCAAATTTTATTAACCTTTATTGAAGAGTAAAAGACTAGCAACATACTACGAAGATGTGTAAAGACATAACATATGATTTTCATCACAAAAAGTGACTTTTAGTGTCAAATAATAGAAACAAGTAAATGTCCCTTAGAGTAAACTTCGTCATCCTTGATTGTCATATATTCCATGCTAAGTGCAAAAACAAGATCATTGTTGGTACAAGTCACAATGCTAACACTACTCATACGTCCAAATTGTGTAATACTTTTTCTCCCCGCAATCCTAGTTATTATAAAAGGAAATGGGTTACTAGCATTTTTTATCTATTTGTCATGGATCACAAGTGATTCATATTGACTTATTTGAGTAGTTATTAGTCCGAAAGCAAAGTAGCACGATTTGATCAATAGTTAGCCGAAGGACAAAATCTTTTAAAATGGCTTCTCGTGTATCTCCTTAAGTTCATATCTTGGCATAACTCGTTTCACGATTTGAGACCTTTCTCGGACCGATATTTGGCATGTACTTCATACTTCAAATCTTGGGAAGACGTTCTTGAAATTATGGTCTTCTCTTCATATATTTGGAATTTCTTCACTTGACGTTTTTGAGAGATTCTTCATATAGGACCACGACTTCATCATTTTTCTTCAATCTTTACTTTGGATTTTGATATACAACGATCCGCCTCCTTTTCGGACTTGGATATATTTATCCTCATACCTTGTTAGGGTCTTTTTGGATAGACTTTCTCCATTCTTTAGGGGAGTAATTGCTTCTCGTCGTGTGTCTCGATCCTTCATATTGATTTAGGAATAATGATACTTCACATCATCTTTGGATCTTTAGCAAAAATAGAGCTCCTCATGCCTTGTTAGGGCCTTTTTGGATAATCGCCAATCTTCGCGTCCCGCTTCAATAAGTTATGCCTTGGCTATGAACTCTATTCAACCCCGAGCAACTTTTAAACGATCTTGCGCTAGAGGTTAAGTAACCTTTCAAATCGTACGACCTTACTTATTGCAATTATGAGTTATTCCTAATGCATTGATCTTATGGGAAGAAAAAGCCACAATTAAAAACATATGAGTTTTTGAAAGAACACTTTCATGTTCTACGTTTAGCATGATCACTTGTCTAACTCTATCATTTCTCGTTCTTCACTATATAAAGACCTCTAATTAAAGAGACTCGTGAATACTTAGCCATGCAAGTCAAAATTAAGCCAAATTTGGATTAGCTTTCATTAAGACTATATCAAATCAAAGTTTTGGGTTTTCAAGCCACCTATAGGATCTTGCACTTTCTTGGACTTTTTCAAGTTTAGAGAATGCGTTTTATAGTTCCCTTGATAAGTGACTTTGAAAGGCATCAAAAACCCACCATGGTTCGGGTGGTCGGGGATGATCAAAGAACATATATGACATTGTTGTTCTTAGTGAAAGAAAGTTAGTGAGAGGTGAAAGGAATGTGTGTTTTATTCCAAGTGAAAATAAAACAAATGAAAAAGAGACAAACTTCCACACCCCCATGGAGAGTCATGGGGGTTATTTATAGGCCTAACAAACTAGGACTATACAACCTTTACATAATAAGTCCTTGTGTTTAGTAAATGATGTATATCTAGTCCAACTCACGTGAAAGGCGCCAGCTTACCAAAAAGTAAGTCTAACAATCTCCCTCCAAGATGGTGACTCACGTGAGTTGGTTACACTGATTCCTACAAGCAAAAATAAAGAAAATTGATAAGCTTGAATTCCAGCATTCCTTGAGACAGTCTTCAGCGACCTTCATCTTCTTGAATACTCCAGCTCTATTTCTTCATCTTTGTAGAATCTAGTTGAGTTTAACTCCCTCCCAACTAGAAGGCCTTTCATAAAACAAGCAGTAAAGACTGCTCCCTCCCAAACAGATCATACAGAGGAAATCTGTGGGAGGTGATAACGTCATCAACATTTTCTCACAATTTGAAGCAATCCCAGTCTTGATTCTATGATAGATTACCAGAAGTACGCACTCTATCCCGAACATGAAGTCAAATTGTAGCACCAGAGTCAATTAAGTCCCGGAAATGCACATTTCTCCTGACAGGACAGTGATGATATAAAGTTGTCACATCAAAGTCAATTAAGTCCCGAATGTAGTCAACTTATCCCTCTATGTAGAAACGGTAACACCAAAGCCAAGTGACCCCGCATGTACACATTTCTCCCTCTAGGATGATACCTATTAAGGGAATCATCCTTCATGTGTGTACGTGGTATGTCAACTAGAACCGCTTACTAGCAACCAATACTATGTGAGAAGATGTCAACAGTATCTCTCTAAACAAAATTCTCTCTTGATCACCCTGAACTGAATCCCCTTATCAATTCTGTTGGCTATTGATAGTGACCACTGATGAAGATAACCCGATAATCCAAACTTGAAACTGAAGTAGAATTCCCCAAACTTGAACTTAAGCTTGCACTATTCTAGAATGAAGAGCGATGCAGAGAAGTCTTAAATGTACCCTATACCAAAAGGCGGTATTAAAAAGGTACAACCTCTCTAAAGTACCCTATACCAAAACAGGCGGTATATGAAAAGATACTACATCTCTTGAAGAAATCCACAACTGCAATTGCGTGTGACACTGAGAACCGCAACGAAGCTCCCAAAAAATGATAGTTATCCATGTCGTCGTCCATCCTCCCCTTGACAATGGAAACTAGATACTTCAAGTCTTATTCATAACCGTATATGCTCGAGCAAGTTATCTTATAAAGTTGTAAGTACTCCTTTAAAGATAAAATAAGAACGCCTCTGAAAAATCTCACTTCATCCTCAAATAAGTAGCATCGAATCATCTTCGTAATCACATAAACCGTAATAGCCGTTAGGAATTTAGGTGAATTTTTTATAAGGATCGTTTTAGTGTAATGTATCGTGTTTGTTGTGTTTGTTGTGTTTGTTGTTCGTGAAAAAGTGATATGATCGAAAATGGATATCCGGCCAGAATGTCACTATTTAAATGGCCCGCCAAAGTAATAAAATCCTGTCCCATAAGCCTTTAACTCGACAACAATTTTATCACTTGGTTCTTTCGAAAATACCGGCTCAATCCAATAATCCAGAAACTCAAAACCGACATGATTAATTTTGCATTATTCGGATATATAAACGGTCATCCCGAAATAAAATTCAAAAATAATCAGCCCACTATATACCTTCGATTAATTAGTGATCGGCCGGATTAACAAATGTTTAGATAAATTATTTAACTAATGGCCACATATAGCACACATTCAGCCCATAAGTCAAAAAAGCCAATAATCCAAAAAAAACATTTTTAACCCTCGGTCCAAACAGATAAGCAAATCCAAGTAATAGCCCGAGCTTGACCCACCAATTTGCATGACAGATAATAAGGCCCAATAATCTTGAAGCTATACTCGGTCCACCATCAACATATGCCAACATACATGAAAAATCACTTCAATATAACAATAATAAGTGATTCATTTTGTGTACGAGGCCCATAAGGATATGCTACAAAAAAAACTATTTTATAGCCAGATTGGGTGACTACTTATATTCTTTAAGAGATACAGAACCCCATGTAGTCACAATATGTCCCACGTGCCATCTCACGATTCACATACCAACAAATCTAAAATGTGTTGGAACATCCCACCATATTTCTAGGTGGCCACGTGGAAAGATATTAACCCAAGTTACACCACCTTGTTATATCCGCCTCCATTATTTCTAGGTGGCCACGTGTTTACTTTGTTATAACCGCCCCCATCTGCTCACGTGTGTAGGTCCAGCTGTAGAGACTAATAAATATGCCTAAATTATCTCCCAGCATTACCTAAACACACTAAACTCCCATCTATAATCTCGTAACCTCCGTCCCCCATTAACAATACACAGACTCACACACAACTTTCTTAAAAAACATGGAAACAATTTGATCTCAGTTTATTGTTTCTTACTTACCATCTCAAATCCACCAACTGCTCCCATCTCCCATCAAACGCGAATCATCTTGTACCCATCTAATCGATTCAAACAGTCACCTCATTAAGATTCATCATATACCAGCACAGTTAAGATCAATGAAGGTGATATGTTAAAACGTAAAAATCTTTTTAAAGATAGAAAAAAAACGTTTTAACAGATCTGAGATCATTTTGATGTTGTATGATGATGGCTGCACGAAAAGTGGATGATACGAGTAAGTTTGATTGCACAGTGAAATTAACTGATCGATGATGATACGTTTTCGTGTGAATGATCTTAATGGTCAAGGAAATAATTGTAACACACGAAAAAATCTGAGATCTGAATAGATTTAATAGTTAAGATACGAGATGGGATGGTATAGAGTTAAGAAACAAAGTCCAAATCTCTTTTTTTTTTTTTGAAGTTGGTATCTTAACTGTTAAAAAAATGGGTTAGGATTGATTGGATATGGGGTAGTAAGTCTCGACAATGTTTCAAAAGTGCACACTCCATCGCAATGTATTTCTTCATCCATCGCAATATACTAGTTTGTGTCTTTCATCGCAATGGGTCAACACACAGAACCATCGCAATAAACACGAACCCATCGCAATAGTACATGAACCCATCGCAATGTTGGAAGAATTTGGGCAGCATGACGACATGACTACCATTGCGATGGATCAAGCCATCCATCGCAATGAGGACAGCCCTAACCATCGCAATGTGAAAAAGAAACCCCATCGGAATAAAACCGAAAAATAAGCCATCGCAATGTTTTCCACAAACCCCATCGCAATGATAAAATACACTCAAGTTCTCATCGCAAAAATCCAAGCATCTCATCGCAATGTGTGAAAGTTTTCCATCGCAAAAAGGTTTTGACACCCTAAAAAAGTGGATCTTGGACCATTTTTGTCCTTTCTCCCAGAAAATCAGATCTGACAAGTTTTCAGGGACAAAACTGTGATGATAAAGGACAAAAACAAAAAAAATGAAAACAAGAACCTATTTTTACATTAACAAAGACGATGTGGATCAGTGATGATGATAAGGACACACAATAGGTATTTCGAGACATGATATATTGGTACGAGGATAGGAAATGGATAATAATGAAACACAAATTGATATTTCAAGTTATGAAATGGGAAAAAAATACCAATCGTGAATCATGAATCTGAAAAACCTAATGAATCTGTTAACACGACACGAACATCAAACACAAATCACATGAATACAAGACACCCCCGGTTAGCTCTGATACCAATTGAAAGGCATCAAAAACCCACCATGGTTCGGGTGGTCGGGGATGATCAAAGAACATATATGACATTGTTGTTCTTAGTGAAAGAAAGTTAGAGAGAGGTGAAAGGAATGTGTGTTTTATTCCAAGTGAAAATAAAACAAATGAAAAAGAGACAAACTTCCACACCCCCAGGGAGAGTCATGGGGGTTATTTATAGGCCTAACAAACTAGGACTATACAACCTTTACATAATAAGTCCTTGTGTTTAGTAAATGATGTATATCTAGTCCAACTCACGTGAAAGGCGCCAGCTTACCAAAAAGTAAGTCTAACAGACTTTCTAGAATCAATTATAGGAACTTGCGAAAAGTTCTTGTTCTTAACCCGAATGAATTAAGACTTTCGCGTTTTAAAGCTCCCTATATAAAAGTCTAGCAAAACTTGAATTGAGCGGGTTAAGGAATGTAAATGGCTCCAAATGCCCATCAAGTCAAAAATTAACTCTTATTCTACATTCGTGTCTTAAAAACACTTATGAAAACTTAGAAAAATTTAAAATTTGGCCATTTTTAGCCTTATTAGCTAAACAAAACATTGAAAGTTGGAAAGCGTGAGGGCGTAACAAAGCAAGTACCTATTCACCCCCCATACTAAAAGTAAACATTGTCCTCAATGTTTCGAGTCTAAAGGTGGAGCACCCCCATACTAGAGACGAAGAGTCGAATGCTTAGGATCTAGCATGCAAAAGGGTGATCAACAATATATCTAAAGCCGGTTATTAAGTATGCTAAAAGATAATTGTTAGAACAATAAAGGATATGTCATGGAATCGTGAAAAACTTCTTCAAACGAACGATGGAGGCTCACGTAAACGAACACGAGTGTCTTCAATCGTAGATGATGATGGTCTAGATAACACAATCACAAACAACCACGAGACAACGAGTTGAAAGGGTACAAGTCCCCTTATTAGTGAATAGTAAGCCTAAAAGATAAGCATGGGATCTACCCCACGAGGCACCTCGTTTTTGATTACCGAGTCATGAGCTCGACTCGATCCCCTCAATGCTAATTATCATTGGGGAAGGTGACTTGGTCGGGGGCAACCATTGAAGGAATTTCCCCACCAAAGTAGTGCTTAAGCCTATGTCCATTCACCTTGAAATTAGGACCATCATCTTGAGCTAGCTCAATGGTCCCATATGGATGTGTAATGGTGAACGGACCCGACCAACGAGATTTCAATTTCCCGGAAAATATCTTAAGTCGAGAGTTAAAAAGCAACACTTGATCACCAACGTTAAAAACCCGGTTTTTAATCTTTGAATCATGAAACTTTTTAGTATTTTCTTTAAAAATTAAAGAATTTTAATAAGCATTATCTCTTAATTCATCCAATTCATTCAATTGTATTTTCCGGTGATCTCTCGCGGTCTTCAAGTCAAAATTTGCATGCTTAAGGGCCCAATATGCCTTATGCTCCAATTCAATGGGCAAATGACAATTCATCCCATAGACTAACTTATAAGGAGTGCAACCGATAGGTGTCTTATAAGCGGTCCTAAAGGCCCATAAAGCGTCATCGAGTTTGTCGGACCATGAAGCACGGTTTTCTCCAATTGACCTTTCTAAAATCCTCTTCAAAGCTCGGTTCGAAACCTCGACTTGCCCACTCGTTTGCGGGTGATAAGCCGTAGAAAGACGATGAGTAACTCCATATTTCTTTAGAACCTTTTCGAATTGGTCATTACAAAAATGGGTTCCACGATCGCTTATAATAGCACGAGGGGTTCCGAACCGAGAGAATAGTTGCTTCAAAAACTTCACTACCACACGAGCATCATTAGTAGGCAAAGCCTTAGCTTCCACCCACTTAGAAAGGTAGTCCACCGCGACGAGGATATATTTGTTGCCATGAGACGATGGGAACGGCCCCATAAAGTCTATTCCCCATATGTCGAAAATCTCACATACTTGAATTATGTTTTGCGGCATTTCATCACGTTGAGACGATTTTCCTTGACGTTGGCACGACTTCACAAGTGCGTGTGCATCACGATAGATAGAAGGCCAAAAGAAACCGGCATCGAACACTTTCTTAGCCGTGAGATTAGCACCGTGATGACCACCCGTGGGTCCCTCGTGACAAGCTCTAAGGATATTAGAAGCTTCGGCACCAAACACACAACGTCGAACTAGTTGATCCGCACAAATCCGAAAGAGATAAGGGTCGTCCCAAAAATAGAACTTGACGTCACGAAAGAATTTTCGTTTTTGTTGTGTCGTCATACCCTTGATTATGAAATTGCCCGCATGGTAATTTGCAATGTCGGCAAACCATGGGGTTGTGTCTTTAGAAATCACTACACCGAGAGTCTCAAGAGGAAATGTTTCGGTAATTTCCTTGTTCTCGAAAACATCTTTGTGAGGATCTTCTAGACGAGAGAGATGACCGGCCGCTAGATTCTCGGCTCCTTTTTTGTCAAGCACGGTGACATCAAATTCTTGTAGGAGGAGCATCCAACGAAGCAATCTCGGCTTAGCATCTTGCTTAGCTAAGAGATATTTGATAGCCGAATGGTCGGTATACACGATGCTTTTAGTTAAGACGAGATAAGGTCGGAATTTCTCAAAAGCATAGACCACGGCAAGGAATTCCTTTTTCGTTGTGGTGTACTTTAATTGAGCCTCGGTCATCGTCTTACTAGCATAGTGGATAGGACGAAAATGCTTGTCATAACGTTGCCCTAAGACGGCCCCTATAGCATAATCACTTGCATCGCACATGATTTCAAAGGGTAATTCCCAATTAGGAGCAACAAGAATGGGAGCTTCGGTAAGTTTCCTTTTGAGAGTTTCGAAAGCCTTAACACAATCCTCATTAAAGTTAAAAGGAGCATCCTTCTCGAGAAGGTGTGTCATAGGACGAGAAATCTTCGAAAAGTCCTCGATGAAACGACGATAAAAGCCCGCGTGGCCTAGGAAACTCCTAACTCCCTTAACGGTTTTGGGATGAGGTAACTTGGCGATGACGTCTACCTTAGCTTTATCGACCTTAATCCCTGCCTTTGACACCTTATGTCCTAAGACGATTCCTTGTTTACACATAAAATGACATTTCTCCCAATTAAGCACAAGATTGGTTTCTTCACAACGTTTTAACATTTGTTCGAGATTAGATAAACATGACGTGAACGAATTACCAAACACCGAGAAGTCATCCATAAACACTTCCATCGACTTCTCGATCATATCGTGAAAAATCGCCATCATACACCGTTGAAACGTACCAGGTGCATTACAAAGTCCGAAAGGCATCCTACGATAAGCGAACGTTCCATAAGGACACGTAAACGTAGTCTTCTCTTGATCACGAGGGTCGATAGGGATTTGAAAGTAACCGGAAAAACCATCTAAAAAGCAATAGAATTCATTTCCCGCAAGTCGCTCCAACATTTGATCCATGAAGGGCAAAGGAAAGTGGTCTTTACGAGTGGCGTCATTTAACTTTCGGTAGTCAATACACACCCTCCAACCGGTCACAACACGAGTGGGAATTAACTCGTTGTTTTCATTAGGCACAACGGTCATTCCTCCCTTTTAGGGACACAATGGATTGGGCTCACCCATGGGCTATCGGATATAGGATAAATCATTCCCGCGTCAAGGAGTTTAAGGACCTCCTTTTTAATGACATCGTGAATTTTGGGATTCACCCTTCTTTGACTTTGAATTGCGGGTTTGTAGTCCTCCTCCATTAAAATCTTGTGAGTACAAAATTTTGGGTCAATACCCTTAATGTCGGATATTTTCCACGCAATTGCCCCTTTATGAGCCTTAAGAACTTTCAAGAGCTCGGTTTTTTCATTATTAGCAAGACCTTTTGCAATAATAACAGGCAACTTGTCATCACCTTCCAAGAATGCGTATTCAAGGTGAGAAGGAAGATCTTTCAATTCAAGGATAGGTGGTTCCTCGATTGAAGATCTTGGTTCAACACTCATAACTTCCATCGGCGAAAGAAATGGTGGAATATAAGTATCACTAATCAACACCTCATCTTCATTGTCGATTTCATTTGAAGTGAAATCGCCTCCTTGGAATGGAGTGAGATTTGGTGTGGAATTAGCAAGAATCAGATCCAAAATAGTGGGATTGTCACTTGACGAGCTATCGGAAAAACCTAACACTTCTTGTGAAAACTCATCGCAAACCACATCAACGATGTCAATGTGATTGATGGTAGCGATTGCATAAACATGAGAAGGTTTCGAGTTTTGAGTAGCGTTTATAAAAAGTTCCTCTTCGTTGAATCTCAAAGTGATAGTTCTCGCATGAACATCGATAAGCGATCTCGAAGTGTCTAAAAATGAACGACCTAAAATTAGAGGAACTTGAGGATCCGCGGGGATGTCAACTACTATAAAATCAACGGGATAGTAGAACTTCCCCACTTTCACGAAAACATCTTCGGCTACTCCACATGCCATGATCGTAGAATGATCGGCCATCTCGATGGACAGGTTCGAAGGAATGAGAGCCGGAAGCGAAAGCGATTTCCAAATGGAGAATGGCATCAAATTAATGCTCGCACCAAGATCGGCCAAGGCGAGGCATTCTTTCATTTCTTGTATGTCACAAGGAATGAGAAATTTTCCGGGGTCACCAACTTTTTCCGGTATGCGGTTAAGATAAACCGAAGAACAATTAGCAAGCTTTGAAAGCTTTTCCTTATCGCTCATCATACTTTTAAAAGTGGAAGCGAAACGAGGCATATATAACAACGCGTCGGCTAAACTCACATCAAAATGCACTTGTTGAAACATTTTTATAAAAAGCTCGATTTGTTGTTTGTTACGTTCTTGCAACTTCTCTTTGTTTCGTCTCGAAGGGTAGGGTAAAGGTGGTGTGGGTTGGTCATTAGGCAACGGCCTTGGAAACTCGGGTTCCACAATTGGTATTGGTTCAACCGTAGGTGTGGTATGAGCGGTACTTCGTGGGATTGTAATGTGCTCCTTTTCGACCATCACCTCGGGTTCTTTCTCGATTTCCTTCTCCGTAGAAGTACTTGGACGAGAGATTGGTTCCTTGAAAGTTTTACCACTTCGTGTAGTAATAACCTTCATTTCTCCCTTCGGGTTTGCAATGGTATCACTAGGAAGAACACCCGAGGAAGAGGGATTACACATGATTGCTTCAAACATCTTAGCCATTCGGTCCTCAAATTTTGATTGCCTAGCATCCGCTTTTAATAACTCTTGCTTAATCTCATGTTGTCCTAATTCCATCTTTTGTTGATTTTGTTGAAGACGTTGGACATTTCCTTCCATTTTGTTTGCATGAGTTTTTAGTTCATTAGCAAGTTCATTTTTTAGCTCGTTTTTCAACTCGGATCTTAAGCTAATCATCTCACGTTGCATATTGTCAAATTTAGCATCATTTGCTTTAGCATAATCCAAAAATTCTCCTTGCAAATTTTTAGTGTGAGCATTTTGAAAACCTTGTGTAGTGTTTTGAAAATCACGGTTTTGGTTTTGATTAGAAATTTTTCCATTCCCACTTTGATAATTCCCTTTGTTGTAGTTGCGTGTGTTGCCTTGGTAATTACCTTGGTTGTTGTTTCGATAATTGTTAACATTTTGGTTTGGTGGAGCTTGATTTTGGCGGGAACCTTGACCGTTTTGGTTGTAAGTTCCCGTTGCTACATAAGCACTCGAAGTGTTACCATCCGCGGTAATGCACTCGGAAAGATCATGAGCTCCCCCACAAGATAAACAACTCTTAGCAACCGCTTTAACCGAAGCGGAATTGGAAGCTTCTTGAGCCTTCCAATGGGACATAAGATTAGCAAATCTATCAAAAAACCGATTTTCCTCATTAGCTTCATCATGTAAGGCGTTAATGCTACGAGACGATTGTGACGAAGATGACGAACCCATATTGGCAACACTCGGTGTGTTACGAGGGTTATAAACCTTAGATCTATTTTCAATGATTTGTAAAGCCTCATTTGTCGTCTTGCACAAAAAATTACCACCCGCGGTGGCGTTCAAATAATCTCGTTCATGATCATTAAGCCCATTATAAAAAGTATCCACTTGATGCAATTCCGTAAAATCATGGTGTGGACATTCATGTAACATTTCTTTAAATTGTTCCCATGCCATTGAAAAACTTTCATTATTTCTTTGCACAAATCGTGAAATCTCATTTTTCAAGTGTGTTGTTTTAGATGGTGGAAAAAACTTGTTCACAAACTTAGAAACGAGATCGGCCCATGTCAAAATCGAATTTGGCGGTTCTTTCTCGAGCCAAATTTTTGCAGGTCCATCCAACGAGTATGGAAACAACATCATCTTAATGGCGTCATGTGGAACATCCTTAAACTTGCTAGTGGCGGTGAGACGGTTAAAATTCCTAATATGGTAATGCGGGTTGTCTTTCTCGTGACCTCTAAACTTATTTGCTTGCAACATCGACATTAAACTCGTCTTAATTTCGAAATTCTCCGCAAGGATAGCGGGAATCACAATAGCCTCTCCAAAACCCTCGGTGGGTGCTTGTAGCAACTCCATCATAGTACGATTAGCCATGACGACTTCTTGTTTTACAATAGGTTCAACAATTGGAGGTTCTTCAACAATCAACGTCTCTTGATTGGCTTGTTTTTGAAGTCGTTTACGAGCTCGTTTTGCTTGATTACGAGTGATCATAAACTTCACGAAGAATGGGAGGTGAGCAAAGAAGATTCTTTTTGGGTGTTTTGTGAATTTTCAATTTTTTGTGTTTTTGATGATATTTAATTTTTTTGGATTTTGGTGTATCTTCGTAGACAACAATCTACAAAATCTCTCCTCGAATCAAACTCTTGATTAAAGAAGCCTCAAAGGAATGAAAACGATCACGTGGAGTGAACGTCTTCGAATGACTTTAGAACTTTGGTGAAAACCAAATTGTTCAAGAGGGTTTAATCACAAAGAAACCAAGCAAATATAGTATACGTAATAATACTTTGGGCGGCAAAACCCTCGATTAGCCTTCAATCTCAAAATACTCACAAGCAAGCGGGGAAACGAGGCGGCGCGAAGCACTTAAGAGCCTTTTTCCTTAGGGTATATTTTATAATACCCGCCTTATACCCACCTTATAGTTTGTATCTTTCAAAATCGAGCTTCACGAAAGTATTTATCTATTTTTGCCTTTTTCTTTTTGTTTGAGATTCGAATACAATAATTGAGTGATGAAATCCCAATTAAGGTTGTGTTTTCACACTTTTGGAGATGTTGTAAATTTATTGTGATACTTAATACAATATAGTAATAATATTTGTACAAGAAAAACCAAGAAAACCGATAATACGTATTAGTAGAGTTCTACTAATACAAATACTATTTGGTTAATATTAAAAACAACAACACAAATTAATCACGACACACCTCCCCGGCAGCGGCGCCAAAGTGATTGTTGGTAAATTACACCTCTTAGGAAAAAGGCGTAAAAGCGGTAAGTATCGAGTGATGATTTAGGAAAATCAACACTAATGACCCTTAATGGTGTGAAAGTTCGTTTCCCAAGGAGGTATATGTGTGTGAAAAACTTGTCAAATGTTTGTGATTAATGATTGGTTTAGAAAGGGGATGAGAAAAGAAGATGACGAAGACGTAAAAATAAAAATTACCAAGAAAAATCACTATTAGAAAGTTAAAACGTAGAACCTTAAAAATCACAAAAATAAAAATAAATTCTAAAAATTACCAAAAATTCACCAAGAATCAAAAATAATAAACTAAGAGTTTACCAATGATCAAAACTTTTTCAAACCTTTTAAATAATTAAATATTCAATTTTTAAATGCTAATTAAAGCCCTAAAAATCAAATAAATTATCAAAAAGCCCAAATAAAGATTTTTCAATTGATAAACCTCTAAAATGACCTAAAAAGATTAAAAACTATTTTTAGAAATTTTTAAACTTATAAAAACTATTTAAAATGATTTAAAAACTATTAAAACTTAAAATTATTATAAAAATTAATCTAAAAGTGATAAAATTATTCTAAAAGTTGATAAATTCCTATTTTGATGTATTAAACCTAAGAAAAATGTAAAAAGTTGGAAAATGTGAAATTTCAAAAATAATAATAAAATAATATTAAAGTAATATTAAAAATCCAAAAATTATAAAAAATTCTAAAAACTTGCAAACTAGTTTATTTTAACCTAAATAATCAGAAAATGAAAGTGAAATTACCAAAATACCCCTAATGGGCCCTCAAATGGGTCAAATCCAAAAACAGTCAACACAAATGGGCTTTTAGGCCCAAAAAGTCAAACTTGACCCAATTGACTTGGAAAAGCCCTATCTGACTTAAAATTCAATTCTAAGAACAAAAGTCTAAAGGCCCAAAAGCTGAAAATATGCTTATCACAGCTTATTGAACACAAAGCTTATTCTTATTGGGCTTTTCAGCCCATTAAGCCATAAGCTAATGCCATAAGCTCTAATTTGACACACAACCCTCTTTTAGGATGCTTAAGAGATCTGTCAAAAGAAATTTCCAATAAGCTCACTCAATAAGCCAGAAAATAGAAAAGCAAAAATCCACAAAACGACAAAATAGTCGTTTTTGAGAAATAATGCACCTCAGGACTTGATTCAACTTGCAAAAGCTTTCAAATGGACTCAATAAGCAATATCAATCAACAAAAATCCAATAAGCACAACCAATAAGCCAGAATAAGCACAAATGAACTTATGTAAAAGTCAAAGGACTTGGTTTTCTAGTCAAACCTAAAAGTCAACCACCCAAATGCTCCAGGATGAACAAATGGGTCAAAATATGAGCACCTATTACAAAAACAAAGTTGTTGCTGGTTGGAATAAGCTATTATAGCTTATTGATAAGCTGACACCAAAATTGCACTAGCAGTGGTAACCAGCAGGGGAAAGGAGTTCCCACTGCTTTGACTAATTGACCAAGCTTATTTGAGAGTTCTGGTTTGATTCAATTGGAAACAAAGGCACCCTAGTGATCAGTGAACCACAAGGAGACAACAATAAAATCACCAAATGATCCACACAATAAGCCACAATAAGCCAAACAGTCCACAGATATGCACCAGATAAGCAAATAAGCAGTTAAGCACTTAATAAGCAGATTTAAGCAAAATAAGCCAACCAAACTTAACCAGATGCATACACAAGCTATATAAACTAACAACAAACACAAAGAAACAAGAATCAAACACTGAATCAAAGTAAATAGCAAGATCAAAGCACTAGAAGTTACTGATGAACAATGAACAATATGCAGAAACAGTTTGTTGATATACATGACACTTGATCCAATTTCAAGCCTCAAATCCTTCTACCCTGGTGTGATTAACTATGGTTTAGCACTTGTTAACCCTAGCCTATGCTTAGATCTAGGTGTCCTCAAAATCCTAGCCAATTTTACCAAGTTATGAAGATTTTATAGCCAATCTAAGAATCAATGTGTTCAAACCCACAAAACCTGCAAATAGATGAACTTATGCACCCAAATAACAGATACCAATACTTGCTCACAACAAACAAACACTTAACAAGCCACAAATCTAACTTATGCAGTAACCCCAAACACCCCTTAAAAACCTATTTTCACAAATTTTCAAAGGCTTATGAAGATTCAACCCACAAATCAGATCAGTAACACCTCAATAACATCAAACCAAGCCAAATCAACAATAATCAACCACAATAACACAAATTCAAGCATAAATCCACAAAAATCTCAAATAATCAGAAACTTAAAGAGAAAATGAAAAGGGAAGAAGGTGCAAACCTCCAAGACTCACATCCAGGCCCTGGATTGTTTGAGCTGAGGTACTAGCAAAACAAGTACCAGCTTCCAATGCTGCTAAGATGAACAAACAATAAGGTGAGATCAAATAAACAAGCACTTTCTGATTTTTGAAACCCAAGCTTTATCAACTAAAACCTTGCCTCAAAAACCTTCAAACATATAAATGGAACTCAGAATTAGGCTATTCCAACACCAACTTTTAATAAACAAGAACAAGATTTCTCAAAATTCAGAAAATCAAAATTTTATTACTTAAAAAGGAATTACAAAGATTGATAGCCTAAAACTGGAACAAAGGGACTCTCACATGTTGAGGTCTCCTTTTATAGGCAAATGCCTGGATAAACACTATTCATAAACCCTAGATGTGATTTCTCTATAATGCCCTTGGTCTTCTAGACGTTTTCTTGGTGTGAGCTGTCCAAAATGCATCCAAACCGTTTAAAATAGCTTTGTGATGAAGCAAATGATGTGGGTTGTTGATCTTGACACATGGCAAGCCTTGGTGAGGAAGTTGTGATGTGATAGGTGGACGGGTGAATGGGTGGGACCCTTTGGTGAGTGGAGATGAGGGTTTTTGGTGTGGGATAGGTTTCTGCACATGTGAATCAAACGTGTGCCTGGGTAATTTTTTTTAAGTGAAGTAGTAACTGGGTTCTTGGGGTGAATAGTAAACATTTTGATCCGATTTTGGTGGAGTGGGAAGTTGTTTGGCGCAATATTGTGTTTAAATGTTTCATATGCACAACATTAGACCTTCTCTTTCCTTTCTTTTGTCATTTGGATATAAAAGTCTGTCAGCGCCCAATATTACTTGTAACAACTTTTACCACTTGGCAATTTTGGCACAAAACTTTATAAAAAGTGTTTCAAGGGTTATATTTGCCATTTTTGGATAATTCAAAGGTTGATCTTGGACATTCTTGATCTTCAAAGGTCTTCATTGTAACTTTGACTTCATGAGGGACCATTATTGGCAATTTTGATTTGTTGAGGGACTAATCTTGCCATTTCTTCAAAGGTGAGGGACCTTTTGTGTAATTTTGACAAACTTAAGGGACCAAACTTGTAATTATTAATATACAAGGGTTTTAAGTGTCATTTCTTTAATAAATGAGGATCAATCTTGTTTGTCTTCAAGTCTTCAAGGGTATTTGTTGAGAATTCCATGATTAGGGCCCGGTTCTTTGTACGGCTTCGTTTCTCGTGTCCGTTTTTCCTTGTAACTTGTGATCTTTTGTCTTTTTCACGATATCCATACCTAAAATACACAAGTAAACAAACACAAGCATATATATGGTATTTTATGACATTTTTATGCATTTAAAGCCCAAAAAGAACGATGAGATCATGTATAAATGCCATCTCATCATAGTTCATACTTAGCCACATGTTATTTTATTTTCGAGTTGTGACTAGTGCGGGTTGAACCATAATCTTCCACGCTAGTCATTGTTGTATTTTGCTTAAATTGTACATTATAGTACATAATTTGGTACATGGTAGTTTATGTCTTTGTTGAGTTATTTTACGTATCTGAGGTATAGTATTTTTCTTTTGATGTTTAAGTCATGTTCCCTAAGAATCATGTGGTGGTTCGAGTTACTAGGAGTAGGTGGATAGGAAGGATTTTAAGTTGTTTCCATTCTGATGGGCGACATGATTTATAATTTATTATGTTTTCGTTTTGGATTTTGTCTATGTTGTTTTAGCTAGACTATGGATTTCTGTATTCCAAGATTTTGACTATGTTATTTTAATAGTTGGAGTTTTTTACCTTATTGTTTATGTGGTTATGTGCTTAGGTGAGTTGATGGATTTATGTGTTATGTGTTGTATTGATTCTTATAAGTGTCATCATAGGAGGGAGTGCATTGGAGAAAGGGTAATTGTATAAGTATGGTGGCCAACATAGTTATACAAGTACCACAACTTCAATTGATTCCTAAGTATGATTGCATGAAAGAGGATTAATACATGCTTGTATAGTAGACGATGAAAGGATTTGAGTATATGTATCCTAATATCCCTATATATGTATGATCCCCTACAATTAACGATTGTATCCTTAAGAGGGTGGCTAGCTCGCTTCTTTTTAGATATTCAACCTCCGTTGTAGCGTATTCTTCGAGTTTCCTATTTCACGTGTCCGTTTTAAAATGTTGTTTTTGGTTTTAAGTCTATTGAAATAACTTGGGATCTCTTTTGGGATAATGAAATCTTTTGTGTTGAGTCTTACATTTATTTTTGTCGGTATATATTGAAAAAAAAAAGACTTGGAATTCTACTATATAGTTAGATAGTTGGTTGTATTCGGTAAAATAAGGGTAGGGTGTACGAGTCGTGTTTGCAACAAGATATAAAATAAGTTTTTTTTAATGTAATCAACACTTATTTATTTCAAATTCTAAAAGACGTTCTTTAAAATAAAGCAAAATAAAATTTTCCTACTTAATATTTCATATAAGTGAGTTTAATCGATATACGTCATTTATAATTATTTATACAAGACTAAACAAAGTTCATGAAAATTTCACATACATTTATTTCTTTTCATTTAAAAAGGATTACGTTAATTACTAAGATGATTCTTTAGTTTTTAAAACAACTAGTATAAAATTGTTTTGGTCATAACTTGTTCATATTTAAAGCTTTTTGGGTGATTCAAAAGCCTAAAATTATGTACCCGGAACGTACTTTTAAAATATTCAGAATGTATAGTCATAGGAGGTCATTAGCCTGGTCGAAATTGTTGTACAAGTGTCGGGTTCAAGGTTGAGTTTCGAATAGTAGTTTTTAAACTTATGATTTGGGATGTTCGGAGTACCTAGTCTTTGAGTTGAGTCTTGTGATCGTATAGAGGGTTGTTTGTAGATCGTTTGAGTCACATAGATGTGGAGAGGTAAAGAAAAATATTCTTTTATGGAAAGTCGATGTCGTGTAAGGTTTAAAAAATATGTCACGGGGGGCGTAATATGTTTTGGTTTCCATTGGGTGTTTCTTGGATTATTTTTCGTTGTCATGGGTCATTTTGAATTGATACATGTTTTGGGTTTGAGTTTTCTTTTGAGTCTCGTGGTTTTTGACTTGTTTCAACTGGTGCACGTGAAATGTCGTTAGTTATCCGTAGTTTTGATTCGTTGGTCGTGTCTGGTGGGTTCCATATGTAGTTTTGGTTTTGTATTGATTGAGAGCATTGATATAGTCATATGAGAGAATAGTTGGAATGCCCTTTCCGATGGGGAAAGAGTTAGAAGTTCGTAGAAAGACGAACTAATGTGGTCATAAGGTCTCTTAGGAGTTCCAAGGGAGATGAATAGAGATTTGTATAAAGTATGGATATTGACACAAGTAACACATCATATAGAATGTTGGAAGGGGATGTGATATTTCAAAGGTACTTGTGATATTCGTTAGGTATGTAAACTTTTCCGAAAATTTCTTAAGATTTAGTAGGTTTACATATTATGTTGAAGTAGAACCATGAACAGAGCCAGTAGAAGGAGTAAGACGAGTTATAGTTAGTGGCTTTCCAAGGCAATTGTTGATGGAATGATTTTAAAGACAGGAGTTGTTGGAAATTGCAAGGGATTCAAGATAAAGGTTGAGTTGCCTGGTAGTAAATTTGATGTGAAAGCGGTTGGATGAGTTGATAAGAAGGAGTATCGATCTTTTATAATGTGTGTAGAATATCGCGAGTAGAAAGAGGTAGAAATTTGTTTGTGTTGCTGCCAAGAGAGGATGCAGGGATGATGTTAAGAATGTTGAATGGATGCTTTTGGGTTTACGGTTATGCATTTGGCTTCACCAAAGCACTAGCGGTTTTCATGGAGTCAATGAAGCGAGTGTGCATGAACGTATATAAATGAGTTGTCATCGGGAGTATCGACGACATCTTGATCTACTCAAAGTCTAAGAAGGAGAGTAAGGCGAATTATGTATTGGTTTTGGAGTGGAATTATACGTGGGATTTTCAAGTGTGAGTTTTAGTATTAAGTTTACCATGATGAGTAGTTAGAGATGATGGCATATCATGCAACCAGCAAGGGGCGAAGTGAAGAAGGATGAGGAAGCATTTTGGAGGCTGAAGAGGTGGATTGATAATGAGCCGATCTTGGCATTATCAGAAGGACTGGATGAATTCGCGAAGCATGACGATACGTGGAGAAAGGATTTGGATGTGTACGAGAACGACAAAGAAAGGCGATTGCTTATACGTTTCAGGAACTGAAGATTTGGAAGAACTAGATAAGACTTAGTTAGTGGAGCTGGATTGTATGCTAGAGGCATTTGGGGTACGAGACGTAGAGAATGATCTATACGGATCATGAACGTCTCCAACACATATTCAATCCTCTTGATTGAACATTTGACAAAGGTGATGGGTGGAGTTAAGTGATGAAATAAAATTGCAAGGCCAAGTACCATCTAGGAAAGGTAAGCATGGTTGATGAGACATGGAATAAGAAGAAGGAAGTGAAGCTAAGACGAACTTGAACTATATGGATGACGTATTAGGGTGGTTTGGATGAAGGATGTAGGTTGCACGAGTTGAGTTGTCTAAAGCAGAGAACGCGACAACATTTATGTTGAATGGATTCGACAATCGTATGGAGAAAAGGGACGTAGACTATACTTCCTACATAGATAGGAGTAGCTTAGAAAGGGCGATGTAAGGATGAAGTTGGTGGAAGAGATACATAATGGGGTGAGGAATAAGTACGATGAGAGTTGGGTGATAGTCGATAGACTGTCTAATTCATCCTATATTTCAAGAGGAATGAGAAGTCACGTAGTTGAGAAGTTGTAAGGATTGCATACAGATGCGATGGAATAGGCGGTTTTGAGTAAAAGTTAACCTAATAGGTATGGAATGCCTTATGAAGGATTATGGCAAGGGAAGAAACGATGGGAAGCAAGCGTAGTATACCATTGATAGACTTATGGTTGGTATGAGCAAACTATAGGTGTAACTGAGAAAGATGCCTAGAGCTTTGGCGTGCGGTTTGTAGATAGTTGGAGAATGCATTTTACTTAGAAAGAATTCTTCTACAAAGAGAGTCACTAGTGAGAGGGGCGTATTCCTCACTCATGAGAATGTAGGGAATAAAAGAGGATCGCCTAAATTATTGGCTGAAGATGAGATAGAAGATGGTATGGAAATTATGATTATGGAGAGACAAGCAAGAAGTATTATGGAGGAAGCATGGCTCGAGGGAACAAAGGGTTGTCAAGATAGTGTAGTGATATATAAGGTAAAACCATTAGGTCTGGTGATAGGAAATGTAGTAGAAACTGATGGAGTTAATCCATAGAAGATGAGGTGGATCACCGTTACTATGGGGTGAAGTTAGAAGCAGTCAACATATTGGACCGGAGTTGGAACGGAAAACTACAAGAGGTGGTGGCAGTGCTTAAGTAGAGGTTGAAAATGGCAAAGGACCGACAAGAGAGCTGTGTGGACAAGAGGCGTAATTCGTTGGGATTTGAGATTGGGGATAAGGTTATGCTATAGGTTTCACCATGGAAAGAAGTGACGTGGTTTGGGATGAAAGGGAAGTTAACACCTTGAATCATGGGTTCGTTCGAAATCCTTGAAAGGATTGGAGCAGTGGCTTATAGGTTGAGGAATTACTGGGACAATTGAGTAGTGTGCATGATGTATTTCATGTATCAAGCTTGAGAAAATGCTTAGCAAGAACCGACTTGCAAGTACCGTTAGATGATATTAGTATGGATACGAGTCTTCGTTTCATCGAAGAACCGGTAGCGATTTTAGGTCGTGAAGCTAAGACGTTGGAAAAAGGGGTAATATACCGTAATTATGGTTAGATGGAATTTGGAACGTGGACTAGAGTTTACGTGGGAACGGGAAGTATTTATGAGGAACAAGTATACTTATATATTTGCTAATGATGATCATAAGAAGTAAATCTCGGAACGAGATTTCTATTAGGAGGGAGTGATCTGACAACCCTGGTTTTTGAGGTTCTTCACTTAGTCTTATTTTTGGGGTATTTTGTGTGACTATGTGATTTATGTGATTTATGTGTTTATATGTGTGATTTTGGGGATGAGAATGGACAAAATGAGGTACATGATTTGTAAATCATTGTACGGGTTGGAAATGAAATGAAATGAAATGAGTTCAGAAATGAATTGCAAGAAAGTTCAGATATCATTTTTACAAGGTTTCGTGTACGTATCTTATGTTGTATGTATGTATTAAGTACATATTATATGGTTAGGATAATTTTTAGAGATACTTTCCTTAATTAGAAAATTTTGGAAATGACAGCTAGTTCGGAAATTACGTAGAAAGTAAAAAAATTAGCGAATAGGTGTCCGGTTTTGATCCGGAAGGGTCTAGATGTTAACTAATGATAATTGTAAGTTAATAGCAATTAAATTAATAAAATAATGAAGGGGAGTCGGAATTGTGGGCCCCATAGCAGAATATTTTAATAAAAAAAGATAATTACCATATAGGAGTCCTAATTGGGCCTAAACTTGACAAGGAGATTACCAAAGCATATATAAACACCCCAAGACCCAAAAAAAGACCCATAAACCTTAAATTAAAATCTAAGTCAGTCAAAAAGCAATGGAGGATCAAGAAGAGTCGAATTTATGCTCAAGATTTAAAGGTACGTAATTAAACTAGGTTGATTAACGTTAATTTACGTATTTGTAACCTATAATAATGGATTAGGGTTTGAGATTCATATTTTTTTATTAGGGTTTGTTAATGGTCTGTAATTAATAATGTAAATAATGAGTTTTTATCATGAGAAATCGTTTTTAGGTTTTAATTAGGGTTTATATATGATTAATTAGATTAATTATGAGAAAATCGTTTTTAAAAACTGGGCAGAATTTTTGGTCACTTGTTTTGATCATATCTAGAGTTTTACAAACTTTTAATTTTCTAATCTTATGTCCCTGAAAAGGTAATAAAATTGTCTTTCAAATTCAAGAAACTAGAATTGAATTGGAGTTGGTAAGTGGGTCAAAAACAGGTTACAACAGTCGGAGGTCAAAACAGTTTTGAAATCAGTCGGGTTTAATTTAATGTTTTAAGGTAGTTAGGGTACTTAGGAGTACAATTAGACTTTCAAACGAACATGAGAGTTAGTTTATATGTTATATAAGATATCTGAAGGAGGGCTACTCAATTGGGATAGTGGAAGACCCTCTTATAATAACAAACTTTTCATATGTTCAAAATCAGTAAATTCTAGATAGGTAAAAGTATATATATATATATATATATATATATATATATATATATATATATATATATATATATATATATATATATATATATATATATATATATATATATATATATATATATATATATATATATATATATATATATATATATATATATATATATATATATACATATATATATATATATATATAGATACATATATATATATATATATATATATATATATATATATATATATATATATATATATATATATATATATATATATATATATATATATATATATATATATATATATATATATATATATATATATATATATGAAGGCCTTAACAGTAGCTTTAAGGTTGAGGCCAAATAGGAGAGTTAGCTAACATATTTAAGGGCATAGGGTTTTGTTTACAGGGCATGTTATTTTGGTTAAGGGGGTGTTCGACCCATAGTTTGAAGTATGAAAAACGGGACTGTTTTGGGTAAAATGTTAACAAAACGAGTTATGAACTAAACTAAGTTAAGGGCTTTATAGAGGGGTGTAATGAGATGCATATGGCATATATATAGGGTTAAGTTGTAGGAGAAGGTTAGATATCCATCATTGATTGATGAGCCATTTTGGTATGTGGTTCGTGTCTTGATTGTATACGTTTGCGTGTTTAGATTTTTTCCTAGAGCGCGGATACTTGGAGAAGCTTGTTCAGGTGAGTTTCATAGTCCCATATCTTTTTATGTTTTTACTTACAGATGGGATGGAAGAGACACTGTATGGTTTCGTAACTATTGCTGTGAATGTTTTTATGGTTTGCGATGGACTTGTGTGTACACTTATGTGATTAACTGCTATGTGATTCTTGATTGTGTTTATGATTTGGATCGGGGGACACGTGCCGTCTCAGTTATTGTGGTTTGACTTGGTACCAAGGGGATGTTGACAAATGGGACCATGGTGATTGGTAAGGCTAGGAGCCTTGGAATTGTGATGAATGGTTAATCTTGAATGTTAGTTGTTAATACATGATTGTAGCATATTGTACATATGTTCTTTGGTTGATGGTTATTATTCACAGCTCATAACTTGATTTTGGCGTTGGAGTCTAAACCTATGACTCTCACCAACATTATGTTGACGCGTCTTAGTGTCTCTTTTTGGTGAGAATGTGGTTAAGCATGAGAATAGGAGTGGCTAGCTTTGGAGGCTTAGGGTTGCATTTGGAGGAACCCCCTTTCCTCTTAGTCTTTATATGATGTTTGTATAAGTGGTACTTTGTTGACACCTTTATGTTTGCTTTGTTTATGTTAATTTTTTGTCTCGGGTAAGCGGTAGGACTCTTACCTACTTACCTAGACTCCTGCATTGTTGAGATATTGTCATGAAATTTTTGTCACCATTTTATGACATTTCTTATTTTATTTAGTTATCTCTATAGACACGCCATGTTGTGATAATATCCAAAGCTCGCGCCCCATATTCCGCCATGGTGGGGTGTGACAAAAAGGACCAAGATAACATTCGCCAAACTTAAAAGGTGATGCAATGAATAAAGTAAATTTGATTTCTTACATCTTCCACATGGTGAAGCACACCAAACTCTAGACCACGTGGGCTGGGAATTGTGATATGATCTATTTTGTGGCGATGTAGGTCAGTAACCTTCTCTCCTGAATTTCTTTGGAGTTCTTCAACAGAACCAATAACTATGATATCCACACCATCATCACTAATCCAGATAGGAAGAGGAGTGCCCCAAAACCTACTTCTACTCACAACCTAATCTCGTGCATTTTCCAGTCAATTCTGAAACCTCTTTTCCTGCATTATCAAATACAGTGATTAGTACTTGCTTTTATATAAACTAAATAGTTACTCTCATTGAATATTAATAATCGTCTTGCGGTCATACCTTTACAAAAGAAGGAACCCATGTAGTTTTCCCAGTGTTCGCTAGTAGTTGATCTTTTAGCTTCTCTACTACAACAAACCTTTACATGGAAACAAGAATAACGAGTGATGACAGCACTTTATCCAAGTAAGAAAATTAATTCTCGGTGAAGAAACTATTATTATGCAAAATGCGCACCAGCTGGGCATTGCTCTTTTGATGAGAAGAGTATCTCGGACAAAACTGGTGTGTCTGTGTAGTGTATTCAACTTTCACAAGCCTCAACTTTTCCTGCACGATCCAGAAAAAAACATAAATAATAATGATTTAGGAACAATTTCGTTTATTTGTAAATATCAAGAATGCTTGCCTTCACTGCTTGAATAATATCCTTTTCAGCATCTTTGAAGTAACGACCACTGAATCCAGTAATTCCCTCTATAAAGCAGCCTTCGTCTTTAACTGACATGACTAGATTTTCGCCCTGAAAAATAATCCGTATATCTTAGTTCTTGACCCATTAACACAATAACAATAAGAAGAAACAAACTAGATGTAACTTATTAATTAAGATATTTGTCTTACCTCGTTAATTATGTGATTTTTAAGACAAACACGATGATCATCTTCCCCAAATGCTGGAACTAAATGCACGATTCCAGTTCCACTCGTAGCAGTTACGAAATCATCTGCAACCACTCTGAAAGCATCTGTGATATCGTTGAAGTATTCAAATAGTGTCTCATACTTGCAATACAGTATTTTACACGATTAATTCACCAATAAACAATAGAACATATCAAGAAAATCACCCTAAATACTTACTTTTTACCCACAAGTGAAGATCCTGGAAATTTCTCCATAACGTCATAAGCATTTGTGGCGTTTTTATCTTTTCCAACATTAGACCCATTGGATGTTCCTTCCTTCGCCATTTTTGTTGGAAGTTTTGACAATAGAGATTTAGCAACTACATAGGTTTTACCATTGGACTTGCTCTTAACCTTAACATATACAAAACTGGAGTTGACACACAGTGCAAGATTACTAGGGAGGGTCCACGGTATAGTAGTCCACATAACAAAAGCAGGACCATCTTTATCGTCAACAATTGGAAAAGTTACAATTACTTCAGGACGAGACACTTCCTGCTCAACATAGAAGGTGGCACACATTATACATATGCATAAATGACTTCAATCGACAAAAGCACATAAATTTACAGTAACTGAGTATGCATCGATAATGCGTCAAAAAGAGAGGCTCCTATAGTTCTCGTAATGGGCAAACAAAAATGTTAGAGCACATTTAAGTGGCGTAGGATGATCTAAGATATTGAGTTGGATAATACCGTAAAGAGGCATCCTAGTTCTTCAGTCCTATTATCGAATTAACTAACAAAAGCTACATTCACATCACTTTTAGTATTTTTGCCATTTCTGATAAGAAATACTCCATGGTTCTGTGATACTAGAATGAGATCGAAATACATACACTAGAATATGTTGTACTTAACAAGTTAGATAAGCATGGAGCGCGCAACCATACAAGAGTTAAAAGCAAAACTAGTAAGCAAGTTCTAACCTTTTCGCGTTCCTTTGCCTCAAAATTGGACAGCAGAGTTCTCAATCCGGTATTGTATGGCATCACCTGTGAAATAAAATACAACAACACAAAAAGGTGTTATGCGTTTGACATTCCATAACCACGCGTCACAAACATATACTATATGTTTACGTAATCCTTCTTTTTCTGATAGTTATGCTCAAGAACATGTCCTACTTAAAACGAAAGCCTTAAATGGGTATTTGGACTTGTGTCTTGCGAGTTTGACTGTCAAATCACAATAGCATGTTTCTCTTGTATTATCATTTAAGCTACAACGAAATTTAACTACTTTACAGCAAATTCGACTTTGTTTCTGAAATGAACCTTCCCCTACCGATTAACTCCTTACGAAATCACAGACATTGATTGACATTATCATACTGCAAGTACCATTAACAAAGTTTATAAGAATATAAACCTTAAATCCTCTAGTGTTCAAACACTCATAGTAAAATCAGTTTCTAGTGTTTGCCGATGATAATTTACTAATTACTTAGAGATAATCATACAAATTTTTCAGTTATCATTATAACGATTATCGTTTATAAGCAAGACCCTAAACACCCACGAAACACCATCATATAAAATCTTAAATCATTTATAAGCAAGACCCTAAACACCCACGAAACACTATCCATAATTCCTAATCGAATATAACAGTACAGTAACCTAAGTGAACACAAACGCACGATACAATAACATTAACCCTAAACTGATCAGAAACTTTAATAATAGATAACAAGGCATAATCGATCATAAAATGAAAAAAATGACCCTTAAATCCTTTATAAACAAGACCCTTCTTATACAACTCCGCAAACACCCACCAGACGCTCTCTATAAACTTTAAATCAATCATCTTATACTCATTATCAAAATCAATCCATATCCCACACCTAGTAACCACCTTCTTCCACTCACCAACATATCGAGTAACGATACTCCTACATGCTTCATTATAAACATCAATCCCCTTTTTGAGCACATCTTCTTTACACTTAACCTCTAGCTTCTTATCAACCAAATGCTCTATAGGCAGGCCAAGACAATCCCACCCAAAGCGACGTGTGACGTGGTACCATTGGCAGTCTGGTAACGTGTGACAAAGTACTAAAATCGCGAGAAAATTAGCACAATTAAGCAAGTCATAAAACTACTTTAAGATGTCTTTTGATTGAAGTAGTTATACTTATTAAAGAAGATGATGTGAAGTTGACCATTAACGCAACAATGTTGACAGTTAACTGAAACGATACAAATTTTTGAATGTTAACATAGACTGATCATCCCCATTTGGCAACAGTCACAATTGTTGAGAAATTATCATCCAGAATTATAACATATGCGCTCTCTTTGCCTACCTGAAGAATGAAGATACATTAGAACTACAAATTTTACATCTAATATTTAAAACCATGATATAACATCACTGATTCACCTCAGTTCCAGTAATGCCCATAGCAAGCCCGATATCTGCTTCATGAAGTGCTGATGCATCATTTGTTTCATCACCCGTGACTGCCACAACCTCACCAAAAGTAGTCCTCAAGTGTTTTACCAGTGTATGTTTATCAAGAGGTGAAGATCGAGCCATCACCTATAGAAGTAAGAATATATATTATTAGGTTAGGCTAACATCTTATCAAATACTGTCACTAGCCAACATATGCAATAATACAAACCTGATCTTAGGGACGAGATCATATAATTCATCCAGACTCTTCTCACGAAAATCTGGACCTTCAATTGCTATACCATCATCTCTAAGTATACCACATTCTTTAACTATAGGTTTTGCAGTATTTATATTGTCACCTGTAACCATACGAACGGTTATACCAGCTGATCTACAAAGAGAAACCGACTCCTTGACACCTGGACGAAAATGATCTTTAATACCCACAATACAAGGTAGCCCGAAGATGGAATGGGAGTATCAGCCGTCACATTCTTATCCAAATCTACGTAAGCAAGGCCTAGATAAAACAACCTACTCACTAGTTTTAATCATACTGAGATGCAAGAGCACAAAGAACTCGCACTATTAAGGCCTATTATCAATTAACAATAATAATGATAAGCAATAAATTAATTAAAATTAAATTATATCGTTAACAACATTACTCTTAATCAGGAATCCAGAGATTGAAACAATGCGATTGCTCTAAAATTGAAGCATTAAAATTGAAACATAGAGATGAAACAATGTGATTGATCGATGGAAATTGAAATAGAGAAGAAGCCCTTTAGATTGATTGGAAAAGTGTAGTGTGATCGTAAATGGAAAAGAAGCCCAGCAGTGTGTGTGTTTATGTAATATTATTTTTGAGTATGTTTTTTTCCAAATAAAAGATTTAGGAAATCTAATAGTACAAAAAAAATATTTTTTTATTTTTTACTTTTTCAATTTCCAAGATATAAAAGTAGGTTGATTAGATAATCCGTAGTCGGTTAATCAGATGATTCGCAGTCGGTTGATCAATAGGTGGGGACGAGTATAAGTCAAATATTGGGAGAAAATATTAATAAAGTATAATAAAGTTTGATGATCATACACGTGTCACAAAATAAACCCGGTTGATCAGTTGATCAAAAGTACATGTCTCTTTTTGAAATTAAAAAAATGTCTTAGTTGAGATAACAAGGTGTACTTTTTGTCTACTTTTGTACTTAGCCCTTGTTCATCGGTGTTTATTTACAAATCTCAACTAACTTTTCATATCGTTTTTACGGGTTTATAATCTTTCATTTTTTAAAAAAAATATTTTTAAGAAAAATACATTTATTATAAAAAAAATTCTTATTTTTTTTTATAAAATAATAGTTTTACGTTAACTATTTTTAAAATTTTGTAATAATAATATATAACAAGAGTAGTATACTAAACTTGAACAAATTTCTATATTTATTTTTAATGAGATTTAAGTTCATTTGGATATCAAACTTATCGACTCATCTCCACCCTTGATCTCCCTATCATCCAATGTCTAAGATTAAATCCTTATTTTACAATGCATGGGTATTATCATCATTTCACCCGCTCACTATATAAACTTTTTTTCTTCTTTCTTTCTCATAAAAAAACACACACATCGTCTCCTCTTCCCCTCTCTACCCTCGATCTTTTTTTATCTCTCTACCCCCAATCCATCATCACTAATCGATCATTAATTTATCATGAATCCATTCGACGTGATCATCATGAATCCATGACGAATTCATCACGAATCTATCACCACGAACATCTATAATCATGAATTGATGCATCTGTCATCAAGTATTCTTATTTTTAGCTTATTTGATTTAAATAAGCTTACTAATTTATTATTATTAAGCTTTTAGGTGGCTTATTTTGAACGAATCTTTTTGGATTCATTTTTCTTAATTATAATCTAACTTCTTAGAGGAGAAGTTGTGAATAAATTATGAAGTTGGATTAATAAGCTAGTTTGTTAGAATAAGCTTAGGAATAAACTTTTTGAATTAGAGTAGAGTTATGAATAAGCTTTTGTGAATTAGAAGATTTTGAATTTATTGTGTTGAATTATAAGTTGGGTTATTAGATTATTTTAACGAGTTATACTTTTTATGAACAAGAAAGTTATGAATAAGCTTAGTTTTGTGTTAATAAGTAGTATTATTAGTACATATATGATGCACATTTGTTAGCATATATGATAGTGCTTTTTGTGATTTATAAATATATACTATCATATATTATATGTGAATAAGTTAGTGAATAAGTTAGTGTTAGAGTTACTTATAGAGATATTTCTTTATGGATATTCCATTCCCACTCAACCTTCACATGAACTTTCACATACTACTCTTTCTTACCCACCTTGTGAAACACCTCATTCCCAATATGCTTCACCTATTCCTTCTATCACTCTTTCACCACCTTTCTTATAACCCAATTCAAATCCTCTCTTTGAGCCTTCAATTGATGAACCTATTTTTGAGAATTTACAAGATGATAGTGGCTTATATCATTTGGATGTTGAATTGGAGAGATTCTTTATTTTACCTTATGAGGATACTTTTGATGAGGAGTTCTCTAAAAACAAGAAAGACATTGTGAAGAATAAGGGGGACTCTTCTAAAGCTACCACCAATTGTTGTTTTCCCATGAAGGAAAAGATTTTTGATCCTGGTATAGAGATTGTTGAGCTAACTCAGTATCCACCTGATGCAATAAAAGGAAAACTTATGGGAAATTTTATAACATCACCTCATTCTTATGGGAAATTTATGGGAAAGTATCATGGACAAGGAAACCTCACTTACCTCACCATTAATTGAGATGACCACTTTCAGATTGTGCTACTCTTGGGATGGCAATCATGTATTTGATCCGGGTGGAATTTTATGGGGATTTTGTGAACTTGAAAACTTGTTTTACCTTGTCATGGAGAGTTTTTCCTATAAGGGTAAATCTTTTACTCTCCATGATAGGATTAGACCATCTAGAATAGAGTTTGGTAGGTTAGGGTTAATAAAGGGTAATATAGTCGAGATGAAGTGTAGGGGGTTGCCTATCTTTTGTCTTTTTGGTGTTTGTAGGGTTGCTCTCTCTTATTTCATACATTGGAGCTATGGAGGAGGCCCTCGTATCGGGTTCACTTTGATACTTTTGTGATTCAAAATTGACTCTTAATAATGTGTAACATGATCTCACTTTAGTAGACCTTTCCTTAGCTTGAGTTAAGCAAAATACGCAATGTCATTAGTGTAGTGGAGTTTACTCCAATACTCTTAAACATTAAGGACAATGTTTATCTTAAGTCTAGGGGGTCTTCTATCGAAGTGACCTTACCTAGAACATTGCCTTGCCTTCATGATAAGTGGGAAATTAATTTTTCAAACTTTTTTCAAACTTTTTGATCTACTTTGGCCACCAAAAATATCCATTCATAATTTTTGCATTAACCAGTTTTCATTTGCATAACACATTTACGTTGTATATATTTCTTCTTTTATTTTTCATCAAAAATATAAAAGGAACAAAAAAAATATAATAAAGGATATGGTTTAACAAGTTTAGATATCTTTGACATATTAGGCCCGCCATGAATATTTTGACTCAACCCGAGTTTGCTTATTCAAGCTTACTCTAGCTAGTATCCTTAACCATGTAGACCTTTATTGGTTTAATAGGCTAAGCATCCACGAATCTCATTATTTGAGATTTTAAACTGTGGAGAACGAGAAATGATAGAGTTTGAAGTAAGTGTAAAGGGCTAGATAAACCTCATATTATTTACTTGTGGCTTTTATATCCCCTTTCGTTACCTTTACTTTCTTGTCAACGCACGTATATATTGTTAATAAATAATCAAGAACGGTTTGAATGGTTTGTAGTCTCTTATGCATTTCTGACTAATCATTTGTGGTTGGTATAAGTACGTCTTAAGATTCTAAGTTAGAACGGTTTATGTGTACTAGACTTATGTCATGCTTAATACTTAGCGTGTGTTTTTCCTTTTATTAATTTCCTTTTATTTGTGAGGAATAAGAAAAATAAGAGCGGCTTATAAAAAAATAAGTGGCTAGAAAAAAAAGAAAAAGAAAAAAATAATTATACAAGAATCCCAAGAGGGGCAGTGAAGTATTAATTATATTAGCTATTAAATTCCAAAATTACTCTCACAAGGGTTGCAGGGATTTAATAGTTGCTCCAATCCAATATTACCTTGACGGGTTGCGGGATTGAAAATCCAAGGTCTCAAAAAGGCGGCGGATATAAATTATTGCGTGAGTTTTATTCTTTTCTTAGCGAGTGAGTAACTACTTATTAATGCATGACATAAGGATTTTACACATAAGGAGAATGACTTATTATTTTGGGTCGGACTTATATCAATTGTGGTAGGTTTTTCAAGTAATGGATAAGATGGTTACTTAGGATTAAAACCGTGCTTCATTATTTTCAGATTTTACACTTCTTATATTTCAAGCTTTAAATTATGACAAATTTGCTATCAAGCAATTTGCTCAAATAATAACCGGTTTTAGAGGCAAAATAAGTGGGGGTATAATGGTAACACAATTAATTTGTATGGGGATAGTGAAACTTGAGGATGATAAGTATTCATGGTACGAAAGCCCTAATCAAAGTCATAGATTTCTTTTTGAGTTATTTCCATCAAATCATTTCAAGAAAAGTAAAAAATATATAAATAGAATTGTTTTTATTGCATTGCATTGTAAAAATCAAAATCATGCATCATATAGTGTAGCATAGTGTAAAAGCATTTCATCTTGGCCAAGGTGGATTAATTATGAGAAAAATGTAATTTTGAGCTTTGAAATATTGCATTGCATGAGGCCATGGAAATGATCAAGTGTAGGGGATTTGATATGAGTTAAATATCATATCAGTTATAACAAATCAAACCCTAAAACACAAAGAAAACTACCAGATTTTATGTGAAAAACAGTATTATGAGGTATTCTTTGTTGTTTGTGATCTTGGGTAAAAAGATACGATTTGGCGCAAACACGGATTCAAGGCATTATTATTAAAGAAATGACAAAAGAAGGATTCATTGTGACAAGTCTCCAAAGTTAAAGGACCTTTCTTGCAAAACTGCTAAAGTTGAAGGACTAAAAGTGCAAATTAAAAAAAAGTCAAAGATCTCAAGTGGAAGTCAACTTAAGTCAATGGGTCATGGTTGTTGGAACTCAAAGTCAAAGGGTTGATTATGACAAGGCAATGAAGTGTTTAACTCAAAACAAAAATCTGCCAAAAGATGAAGGGTTAAATCTGCCATTTTTGATAATAGTATTGGGCTTGATCCATGTGATGAAGCTATTAACCAATGAGAAGTGAGTATGAATTAAACATGGATTTCCACATACATTGCATTTATGAAGAGAGAGGGCGTATCAAAACAGTGCACCTACTAGCCACTTCAGCCAATCAAAAATAAGCTTTTGGATAATGATCCGTGTTTACCTCTCTCGTCCAATACCAAGAAGACACGTGGCTTAACTCTTATCCAGAACGCATATCAATTTAGAGGCCATTTCATGAAGAGCTTTCAAGAGCAAAAATACTCGTGATGATAAGGCGAACACAACCCAGCAATCCAATTAACAAATCATCAAGGGAATCAAATTCCCCCAACTGGATGAAGAACACATGATGAACTCATTACCAGAACTGGACACTTGGCAGTTTCTAATTAGCCAAGACACGTCACTTAACTCACCTACGTCACATTTCAAGTCTATAAATACCACTAGATAGCTTTCATTTGTGTAAGGTAGCTTAAGTGTGAAAAACACACAGACTAGCTTAATCTTCTTCCTTTCATTAGAGTAACTGTTTAGAGTGATTGAAAACCACTCTAAATAAGTTAGTTAGGCAATTGTAACCTTGTATAACAAATTCTTCCATTAATAAAAATTCATTTCACTCAAAATCTCTTCTATTCCCACTTCATTATTGTTCATACCTCATTGTTTGTGACTCTGTTATTCTCATGGAATAACTGAATCAAGTGGTTGTTTTGGAAGCTATTTGATGTGATTAGACGTGTTGTAGTCCAGTTTCTTTACTAGTTCTTGCAAGAGCTCAAAGTCAGCCATTGTAGTAGTAGCAGTGATTATGATTGATGGTGATTTAAGTTGATCTTATTGTTGATTAGTGGTGGTAAGGTGTTTATTAGTTCAAAGTGAGCTCAGCGCTCTACTTCTCCTTCAATGGTGGCTACATTGCTAAAAAGTGCTCATTCTATTTAAAATTTCACTTAATTGTCAACTGCATGCTACATTTCTAGTCTTAGTGTGAACTTGGATGATTTTGCCTGCTATTTGATCTTTATGTTCTTGCTGACATGTTTAGATAGATTGTAGCCTATATCTGCTAGATTTGATCTTGTTACTTAGCTCATATTCTTGTTTCTGTCATAACTAGTGTTTGGTTCATAAGCAATATTTGGATTCAGTCATTAAAAGTAGATAAAAGTGTTTACCTTCACTCGTAAACTGGTATAAAGAGGTTTTACAAAGTTTGAAAGTCAAACTCTTTGTCAAAAAGGCAAATGGCACAAGAATGCTATGGGTCAGTTTCATTAGCCTAAAACAGTCCAACTTCAAGCCATCATAAGTAGCTCATTTCTTGGAATTAGACTTTGATTTTTGGTTCTCTGAAAAGTCTAACATCCTAGCTTTAAGGCTTGATAAGCCACATAATACAGTTCTCAACATAGAATAAGCAATAAGCCTAAGAAAGTCTCTATAAAGAAGTGCTTATTCTGTCTTGGCTTATTTTTAGTTCTGGCTTATCCACTTCATAAAAGTGCTAATTTTCTTTCACAAATCAGTTCTATAAGTCATCAAATTAAGTTTTGACTTTGGTCAAAGTTGGTCAACTTTTGGTCAACGCTGGTCAACATAAGCCATTTGAGCTTATTGGATTTTCTCGCTTATTCTGTGGAGGTTTTTCAGATTTTCTTGGATAGTTGTCCATTATTTGGGCTTATAATTAGTTTTTGAGAAAAACCAGACCTAGTGCTTATCCAGATAAGCAATTCTCTTAAAATTAGCTTATTCAAAAATGCTTATTAGAGATTTAGACCAATTCAGCTTTTTTCCTTGGACATGGCTAACTTATTTTGAATTTGTAGTCTTTTGAAACTATTTTCTACTTATTTGGTTAACCAGAGCTCAAGATATATCTTAATACTCTATAAGCCCGTTTTAGTGAAATAAGTTCCTTTAATTGCAATTAGGTCCTTGTAATACAAAGAAGTTGCTAGTTTGTTTTAATTGGTTAAACTTTTTTGGTTTTGCAATTCAGTCCTTGATGTTGGTTAATTTGTTATAGTTTGTTACAAAGTTTGTTACTTTTGTTAATATTGGTTAGTAGTTTGTTACATTTACCATTTCAGTCCTTCTACTTTACACATTCACATTTTCAGTCCTTATACATTCATAAACTTTACATTTTGGCCATTATTACTTGTTGTGCATTACTTGATTGTACATTGTGTTTTTTAATTGGTATGTGCAACATGTTTTAGTGTAGTACGGTTACGTAGACGATTATTTTATACACTTTTGACGGTTTTGTGATAATTAGACATAGAATACCATAACTTTGCTATTCAAACACCAAAAACAATAAGTTGACTTGATTTTTATCGATCATTCATATTGTAAAGATATCGAGACAAAAACAAACTTATGAAAGATCAAATATTAATCACTCACACACTTGTGATGTGATTAAAGATGAAGCCTTGATGAATATCATCCTCTCCTAAAGATCTAGTCATGTTCATCATTTGTTTTATTTGAGTCTTGTGTAGATCTAATGTAATTGTGAATACATGGATCTAGTCTTGTATAAATCCATTGTATATGTGTATACTTGGATTTGTATTGTGTAGATCCAAGTTACATGTGTATACTTGGATATGTGTTTTATTGAGTTGTAATAGTTGTGAGTTGTGAGTTCTCACTAAACTATAAAGTGATGTGGTTGTGTCTTGTGAGTTCTCACTAAACTATAAAGTGATGTGGTTGTGTCTTATGAGTTCTCACTAAACTATAAAGTGATGTGTAGTTGTGTCTTGTGAAGTTCTCATTTACCTTTCGATTAGAACTCGACATCTAGCCTTGTGTCGTTTAATGGTGAAGTAGGCAACGTTGTGAAGATTGGTTCTACCTTTCGATTAGAACTCAAAATCTAGCCTTGTGTCGTTAAATGGTGAAGTAGGAAACGTTGTGAAGATAGGTTCTATCTTTCGATTAGAACTTGACATCTAGCCTTGTGTCGTAAAATGGTGAAGTGGGCGGCGTTGTGTAGATTAGTCCTAGCTAAGATTAGGTCTCGACATTTAGCTTAGTGTCGCAAAATAATGTAAGCGACGTTGTAAGGTTTTCTCCGCCAAGAAGGGAGCTTGTGGATATAGTGTAAATCTCGAGTAAGGTGTACTCGAGGAGTGGAGTAGGAACGGAGATAGAGCTTCGTTGCCGAACCACTATAAATCTTGGTGTCTTCTGAAATTGAGTATATTGAAGTTCGTTTTCTCTCGATTCTTGACAAATTGAAAGTCCTAAAAATCTCAAGTCTTTAATTGTTCTTGGTTGATAGGGTATTTGGCAAATCTATGTCTATTTCAAACAACAAGAAAAAAATGGTGAAAAATATTAAGGTACATATCCGTAAAACACTTTGCAATTACCAATTATTATTCACAAAAGTTTAAAATGTAAATGCATGAGAGTAAAGTGCTTGAAATGTAAACTAATTGAAAGTACAAGGACTGGAAATTTAAGTTTCAAGAAGTAAAAGGACCAAAAGTGTCAATTCTAACAAACTTGTAACTATTTTAACCAACTAAACAAACTGCCTAACTAAAATTGACAAAAAATGAAAGTTAAAGGGTTGTAAACTTGCAAAACCTAAAAACTTGTAAAATTATCACTGAATGAAAGCAATTAAGAACTAGAAGGACCAAGATGCAATTATTATGAACTTTTCAACAAAAAATGGGTATAAGCAAATGAATAAGCTCGTTAGAGCTTAATATTGGACCAAATCAGCTCTAACTTGTTTCAAATGACTTGAAATCAAATTTTAGCTAGAAAAGTGTAAGGAATCATCTTAAAAATAAGTAGAACTCAAATTAGCTTATTCTACTAAGCCAACAATAAGCAAACTAGCAAACCAGACATCCACAATCAGATTTTAAAGATCAATCTTGTTAAACAGCTCAATAGGAGTATGGAATGTCTTTCCAATTCAAAAATGATTCCCTGAATAAGCTGGAAAATGAATTTAAGCTAGAAAGTGCTTATTTGACCAACGTTGACCAAAAATGTCAAAAAGCTAAAAAGTCAAAACTCAATCATGACACGTTTTAGACAAGATTTATGAATGAAAATGCACACATTTATGAAGTGGAAATTGATATTCAAGAAAACAGTCAAGCTCTCTTTACAGAAACTTGAGTTTGGTCTGTGGCTTATTAAAAGCTATTTTCTAGCTGAAAACTTAGAACTGTAGAATTTCCTTGCACAAAATAAATCGTTGTATATTAGACTACAACTGATAAGTGGTTTCAAGCAAACTGGTTAAGAAATGAGTAAATGACAATGACTTGAATTAAGCAAGTTTCCTGAATGTGTTGATAGAGATACTTGAACCAAACCTTTTTTATGTCATTTTCCTGCATGACCAACTCTTTGACTTCAAAACGAAACACCAATGTTACCACTTGCTTACTGAATGTACATAACAAGTATGGTAAATTTTTAACAAGTTTTAATCACAAATTCTCACAATTCCAAACACCACTTAATAATACTGCTAAGAAATTTAACAAAGGATTTTTGAGTAAAAGAGTAATCAAACTATAACTGTTATCAAAACATGTTTAGTGAGTAAAATGAATAGTAATAGAACTGAAATCAGACTTGTTCACACACTAAACCACAAAGTGCACTCAAAGAACTTTAAACTGATGAATAACAAAGCTGAAATCAAGCAAACTCAAATCTAAACTACAAAAGTACTCAAATGCTATCAAACTATCACAATTACACTTAAACAGATCTAATCACATGATCATAGCAGCAATTAGTGTTTACACTAGGAATTAAGCATGCAAAGTTCATTTAAGTGGAACCAAAAATAGAATCCTAAAACCTTTTAGCTTGAAGCCTCCATTGATGGAGTAGTATGGCGCTGAGCCAGCTAGAATCTGCTAGAACAACACCAGTACACCACCATTAACCAATTCATCACCTCCAAAAGCTAATTCTGAACCAAATCAACAAGAACTGTTACTATATCTGCTACAACGGGACTGGAATGAACTTCTAGGCTGAATTGAACATGATTAGCTTCCAAAATCGTATCAAACTCACTTCATTGATCAATGATGATCAATGATATCACAAGAGCATAATAGTAATGCAGGATTTGAATAGGTAATGAAATGAGAATAGGAAATGAAGATTTTTGTGATTTTATTGATTTATGAAGTAAAAGTGGTTACAACTGCTTAACTAACTATCTAACAAACTCTTAAGTGTGTGTCAAACACTTAAGAGTTGTTAACTAACTGGATGAAGGTACAAAATTGAGAGAGGAAAACTAAAGTGTGTGTTTTTGCACACTTAACTACACTAGGCTACACCTCACAAATGAAGTGTTCTACTCATATTTATAGAGGTTGAAGGAGAGGTTGTTGGAGTAAATGACGTGTCCTGACCAATATTACATGATGCTTTTTGATTGGTGGAGAGATGATTAGTGCGTTGCACTGTTCAATGATCCGTTTAATAAATGAATGGGTGAGTTGGTAGAAGAGGTGGCAATCCGCTTCTTTAATTTCTTGCATTTTGATTGGTTCCCAAGTTAAGACATGGATCAATACCAAACTTGATGCATTTTTTACACTTTCAGCCCTTGTCTTTAGCAGATTATCAAAATGAGCTCCTTTCTTCATTCCAATGGCAAACTTGGTCCTTTGACTTGTAATCTTGCTTATTTGACTCCCTTGACTTGGTTGACTTGAAGTTTGACCATGTTTGACTTTGATCTTGACTTTCTCCAAACTTTGCATTTAAGTCCCTCAACTTTTGAATATTGTCAAGATAGGTCCTTCATCTTCAAATGACTTGTCATCTTTAATCCTTCTCTTGTCTTTTCATCATAAATGAGCTTGATTTCCTCTTGTTTGCTTGAATTTGTATCCTTGTTACCTATTTAAGCACAAACACAAAACATACCACATAATACTGCTTTATAGCACAAAGTTAGGTATTTTCTATATGTTTTAGGGTGATTTGTTGATTAATTGATATGAGATTTTGCTCATATCAAATCCCCTACACTTGAACATTTCCATGACCTCATGCAATGCTATATTTAAAAGCATAAATTTACATTTTCCTTATAATTAACCCACCTTGGTCAATTTGGAATGTTTTTACACTACTCTACTCTATCTGATGCATGATTTTGATTTTGTACAATGCAATTTGATAGGTGTGAAAACACCCATCCTTTTTACCACTTAACTACAATAATAACGGAGCCAAAACATGTATTTTATGTCATTTATGTCAGAATTATGCGTGGTTTGTATTTTTGTTGTGATTTAGGACGAAAAGGTGAAAAGTGGAGAAAACACGGCATTCACGGGCTTTTATCGAAGAAAAAGACGAAAGATGAAGTCGAAAGATCAAGAGTGGAAAAAGAACGGAAGTCCAAGACCAATTCTGAAGATTTATCGAAGAAAAAGTCAAAGGACGGAAGTTTACTAAAAAAACCGAAGAACTCGAGTCTTGTTTATAAAAAAAAATCAAGACGAGTTGAAGAAATCCCAAGACAAAGTCCAAGTATTAAGAGATTAACAAAAGATTAAAAAGATCAAGGACTTAAGTGTGCAATTAAGAGAAAGAAGAAAGAGGGAGGAAGCTTCCTAAGTTCCTCCCTAATCTCCCTATAAATAGAATAGGCTAGATTCATTTGTAGTTGTTGGAGACCTGACAAGCCTCTCTTCCCCATTTTCATTTTTCTTGTTCCTTAATTTTATGCACTTTAATTCTCATGTAACGCACCTTTAATTCTCTTTTAATTCCAAGTAAGTTTACCTTTAACTGTTGTTAATCTTTATCTTATTGCTAATCTCCTTCTACCTTTTTTGTTTGATTTGTTCTTTATCTTCATTGTTCATGTTCTTGAGTTTTTATGATTTTGATCAAGTGGGTTTTGATTAATTTGGTTATGTTTGTTGATTTAGATTGTTTGTTTATGATTATTGAACGATTTTTTTATTAATTTGGTTAAATCTTTTGTTTAGATTTTGATTAATCTGTTTTAGATTTGATGATTACTGTGATCCCTTGTTCTTCGGGAGTGTTTGTTTCTGTTTCTGTGTTCCCAGATAAGTTCCGAGCCAAAGAGGAGGAAGTGGTTCATTCGGAACTTTAAAAGTTCCGAATCAAGCTTCATTCGGAAGAAGTTCCGGATCAAGAAGTTCCGGATCAAGGGAAACTTCCGGATCAAACTTGTTCATTCGGAACATTAAAAGTTCCGAGTCAAGGAAGCTTCATTCGGAAGAAGTTCCGGATCAAGAAGTTCCGGATCAAGGGCAACTTCCGGATCAAACTTGTTCATTCGGAACTTTAAGAGTTCCGAGTCAAGGAAACTTCATTCGGAAGAAGTTCTGGATCAAGAAGTTCCGGATCAAGGGAAACTTCCGGATCAAGATTGTTTCATTCGGAACCTTGAAAGTTCCGGATCAAGCCAGTTCATTCGGAAGTTTTAAACTTCCGAATCAAGGTTTCTGTCAGGTTCTTTTTGGTTTTTCTTTTTAAGTTCTGTCTTTTATTTTCAAGCTTTATTTTTCCCGCCTTTTATTTAGTTGCACTTTAAATTTGCCTTAGCTTTATTTTAGACTTGCCTTAGTTTAAGTTTTAGTTGCGTTTTAAGATTGCCTTAGATAGATTTAAGTTTACATTATTTACGTTTAGTGCCCTTTATTTTCAGTCACGTCTTAAATACTTGCCCGTTATTTTAATTAGACTTAGATTTACTTTAATTACACTTTTACTTTAAAGTTTCACACTTTTATTTTAAAACAACCAAAATATTCTTTTTTCACCAAAAACAACAGAGTCATACTTTAAGCCGGAAATCAATTCGAAGAGATACCGAGAAAACGAACTTTCAACTAGCAAAATCCCTACATTAAAATGGCGCCGCTGTCGGCTCTTTTCGTGAAGATTAACGGTTTTTTTGTGAAAGACGCGTTGGATTTTGGGATCCGTTCACTTGTGAACTTTATTTTTCGTGTCCAAAATTTTCAAAAATCCCAAAAACATTTAAAAAAATCATAAAAAGCATTTCTTTTTTTCAAAAGTTTTGCACCAAAAATATTCTTCTTGCTTATCTATCTTTCTTTATGGATTTTTATGTCCATTGCGTCCGGTGTGGGAAACAATTATCTGGGAACAACTCTTGTCAATGGTGCACATGTGAGCGGTGCGGAAACGATATCGACAACACACAATTCGGATTTTGTCCCTTGTGCAACTCGACTAATTCATTCTTTTTGAACTCACCTCCTGTTCCCCCGTGCATCTATTGTGGAAGCGATTCTCATTGGCATGTTTCGTGCCTGGTTCGATACCCGTATGGTCACGGGCAAGAACCGGGGTACAATTATGACAATGATAATAGCTATCCACAAGACGCACCTGATTTTTCTCCACATCCGGTTTGCAACAAATGTGGGGGTCCTCACGATACCTATTATTGTCAACCAATGAATTATTATGAGAAAACTCCGGGTCCTCAGTTTTCTTCACCTATGGATTATTATGAACCAAACCCGGTTTCTAATTATTCTCAACCGATGAACAACTATGAGCCACAACCTTGCTATAATTCAGGTTTTCAACAATTTGAGCCCCCACATCACACCCTCAATCATCAATCCTATCAGAAAATTAATCTTGACCCACAACTCACTACCTTGAATGAAGAAACACACTCCATTGTTTTGCAACTTCAAGAAGCCGTTGTTTTGCTTAAAGAACTTAGGGACGAGGAAACGCGACTGCAACAAGAGCAAGTATCTAATCTACGCCTCCGCTTGTGCGTCAATACTATTATGATGATGATAACGATGATGTTGTATGCACTTTCAACTCATCTTCTGAAGTTACTGCCCCTACTCTCGATGTTCGTACTGCATCTAAGGATCTAGATTCGTTGAATAAGCTTAGTGATGTTGGTTTCAACAAAGTATTGGATGATAAGGTTTGTGACTTACCTGCTATGGAGCTTGAGGACGACGTTGCTCTTACGGAAGAGGTCGATCCTAGTGATGACGATTCTTCTCTCTGCTATGAGAATTTCACTTTTGAAATTTCTCAATCTCCACCGGGAGATGCGGGCGATGACGATTTATTCTCTCCGGCTTACGAGAAGTTCACCGATGAACATGATCTCGTAGATGAGGTGGAAGACGTGCTTCTTCGCGATAGATTATGGAAAGTTCATCTTCTTATTGCTCAAATCGAAGAGTTGACTTCTCCTTCTCTTTCCAAGTCTTTATCTCCATCTATTCCTCCCGTTGAAGATAATGACCCATTGCTGGAAGAAATCGACATCCACTCCATCCCTCCAGTTATTGATGATTCTGACACTGAGGGGGACATTATTTTTGATAATTTGCTGCAGGAAGATATTGTCCCAAGTCCCCCTCCCGAGCACCTTTCATCCTCCCCTTTATCCATTATTTTGGAGGATGAGTGCTTTGACCCGGGAGGTGCCATTGATTATGCTATGATTGATAACATACGGCTTTGCCGCTTGCTCAGCATCCATTGTCTTTGGGGGAGGACAATGTGCTTACCTCACCCACCCCACCTCCCGTGGATCTTGATTTCACATACTTTACGTATGTTGAAAGAACCCTTCTCCCATACATGACTTATTCCCCCGCCTCTCCTTTGTTGATGTCAACCGGGAACGAGGACAAGGTCTTTGATCCCGGTATCACATTAGAGGTTTCCCCATGGACCATTTAATTCGGGGTCAAGTCAGGCTCGTGACTCGGTTAACAAAAACAAGCGCTTTTTGGGAAGCAACCCAATTATCTATCTATTTTCACCATAAGTGTAGGGGGAGCCCCGTGGTGTTTCTTGCTTTCTTTCTTATCATGTGCAGGGATTAGAGCTTCAAAGACACACTCTTGATGACTTTTGACGAACCGTGATTCCGTGTTCCCGATTTCCCGGTTCTATCCTAAACTCTTTTGATTCACTATTTTATATTTTCCAATATTAAAATAGGAATCTCTTTAGTTGTCTTTCCCTTGGCAAGATTTAAACAAAGTGCACAATGTCCTAAGTGTAAGGAAGTTTACTCCCACATGCTTAAACATTGAGGACAATGTTTATCTTAAGTGTAGGGGGGACTTCTATCGAAGTTAAGTGGCCTTTTCCTTGTATTTGTCCTCATTTTAACCGGAAAATCAATTTTTCGACATTTTTCAAAATTTTTGATCTATTTTGGCCTATTAGTTTTTCCCTTTGTATAGTTATTTTCTTTCCTTATCTAGAATAAATTTTAATAAAGTGGTTTTAATTTTCAAACGTTGTGAATCTTTTGACTCAACCCGGGTTTACTTATCTAAGTTACTCTAGCTAGTATCCTTAACGTGTTTAAGTCAAGTTTTGCTAGGCTTTTATATAGGGAGCTATAAAACGCGAAAGTCTTAACTCTCACGGGTTAAGAACAAGAACTTTTCGCAAGTTCCTATAATTGATCCTAGAGAGTTGTTTATCAAGGGAACTTTAAAATGCGATTTCTAAACTTGAAAAAGTCTAAGAATTTGCAAGATCCTATAGGCGACTCGAAAACCTAAAGCTTTGATTTAATAGGCTAAGCATCCACGAGTCTCATTCCTTGAGATTTTAAACTGTGGAGGACGAGAGATGATAGAGTCAATTATAAGTCCGGTATTCTTTCGTGAATTTATGTGAGTTAATTATAAGCCTATTCTCCCATCGCTTGCTAATAATTTATCTGCTAATAAATAAGGTTGTACTATTTGAAAAGTTACTTAGCTTCTAGCCCAAGATCGTTTAAAAGTTGCTCGGTATGGATTAGAGTTCATAGCCAAGGCATAACTTATTGAAGCGGGATGCGAAGATTGGTGAGTCCAAAAAGGCCCTAACAAGGCATGAGGGCTATATTTTGTTGCTAAAGATCCAAAGTGATGTGAACAATCATTTATCGAAAATCAATATGAAGGTCGAAAATCAATATGAAGAATCATTATACCCCTCCAAGTCATAAAAGGAGGCGGATCGTTGTATATCAAAGTCCAAAATAAAAATTGGAGAAAAATGAAGAAGTCGTGGTCCAAGTATGAATCTCTCAAAACATCAAGTGAAGAATTCCTATATGAAGAGAAGACCATTATTTCATGAACGTCTCTCAAGATTTGAAGTATAAATTCGCTGCCAAATATCGGTCCGAGAAAGGTCTCAAATCGCAAAGCGAGTTATGCCAAGATATGAACTTTATGAGGTCCCGAGAAGCAGTTTTAAAAGATTTTGTCCTTTAGCTAACTATTTATTAAATCGTTCACTTTATTTTCAGACTTAATAACTATCGAAATAAGTCAAGAATGCATCCTCGTGATCATTCAAGACAATAATAAAATATAAGAGATACACCTAGGAATAAGGGAGTCTAAGTGAATAATTGGCCCACATGAGTTCGTGTTAGTTTACTAACTTATAATAACAATGATCTCGTTTTTAAGCTTGGTTTGGAGAAAGTGGAAAACTTGAGGATGATGATCATTCATAACATTTTCAAAACCCAAGGTATGTTTTTGATTTCTTTACTTTGTATGTTTATAATTTTTTTATCTCTTTAATAAAGGCTAACGTGGATTGATTATGATGGAAAATGTAATCTTGCTTTGTAACTAATGCATTACATGAGGACATTGCAATGGTTAAGTGTAGGGGATTTGATAGGTGTGAAAACACCCATCCTTTTTACCACTTAACTACAATAATAACCGAGCCAAAACGTGTATTTTATGTCATTTATGTCAGAATTATGCGTGGTTTGTATTTTTGTTGTGATTTAGGACGAAAAGGTGGAAAATGGAGAAAACACGGCATTCACGGGCTTTTATCGAAGAAAAAGACGAAAGATGAAGTCGAAAGATCAAGAGTGGAAAAAGAACGGAAGTCCAAGACCAATTCTGAAGATTTATCGAAGAAAAAGTCAAAGGACGGAAGTTTACTAAAAAAACCGAAGAACTAGAGTCTTGTTTATAAAGCAAAATCAAGACGAGTTGAAGAAATACCAAGACAAAGTCCAAGTATTAAGAGATTAACAAAAGATTAAAAAGATCAAGGACTTAAGTGTGCAATTAAGAGAAAGAAGAAAGAGGGAGGAAGCTTCCTAAGTTCCTCCCTAATCTCCCTATAAATAGAATAGGCTAGATTCATTTGTAGTTGTTGGAGGCCTGACAAGCCTATCTTCCCCATTTTCATTTTTCTTGTTCCTTAATTTTATGCACTTTAATTCTCATGTAACGCACCTTTAATTCTCTTTTAATTCCAAGTAAGTTTACCTTTAATTGTTGTTAATCTTTATCTTATTGCTAATCTCCTTCTACCTTTCTTGTTTGATTTGTTCTTTATCTTCATTGTTCATGTTCTTGAGTTTTTATGATTTTGATGAAGTGGGTTTTGATTAATTTGGTTATGTTTGTTGATTTAGATTGTTTGTTTATGATTATTGAACGATTTGTTATTAATTTGGTTAAATCTTTTGTTTAGATTTTGATTAATCTGTTTTAGATTTGATGATTACTGTGATCCCTTGTTCTTCGGGAGTGTTTGTTTCTGTTTCTGTGTTCCCAGATAAGTTCCGAGCCAAAGAGGAGGAAGTGGTTCATTCGGAACTTTAAAAGTTCCGAATCAAGCTTCATTCGGAAGAAGTTCCGGATCAAGAAGTTCCGGATCAAGGGCAACTTCCGGATCAAACATGTTCATTCGGAACATTAAAAGTTCCGAGTCAAGGAAGCTTCATTCGGAAGAAGTTCCGGATCAAGAAGTTCCAGATCAAGGGCAACTTCCGGATCAAACTTGTTCATTCGGAACTTTAAGAGTTCCGAGTCAAGGAAACTTCATTCGGAAGAAGTTCCGGATCAAGAAGTTCCGGATCAAGGGCAACTTCCGGATCAAGATTGTTTCATTCGGAACCTTGAAAGTTCCGGATCAAGCCAGTTCATTCGGAAGTTTTAAACTTCCGAATCAAGGTTTCTGTCAGGTTCTTTTTGGTTTTTCTTTTTAAGTTCTGTCTTTTATTTTCAAGCTTTATTTTTCCCGCCTTTTATTTAGTTGCACTTTAAATTTTCCTTAGCTTTATTTTAGACTTGCCTTAGTTTAAGTTTTAGTTGCATTTTAAGATTGCCTTAGATAGATTTAAGTTTACATTATTTACGTTTAGTGCCCTTTAATTTCAGTCACGTCTTAAATACTTGCCCGTTATTTTAATTAGACTTAGATTTACTTTAATTGCACTTTTGCTTTAAAGTTTCACACTTTTATTTTAAAAAAACCAAAATATTCTTTTTTCACCAAAAACAACAGAGTCATACTTTAAGCCGGAAATCAATTCGAAGAGATACCGAGAAAACGAACTTTCAACTAGCAAAATCCCTACATTACAATGCAAAGAAAAACAATTCTATTTATATATTTTTGAATTTTCTTGAAATGGTTTTGATGGAAAAACTCATAATGAAATCAATGACTTAAATTAGGGCTTTGGTACCATGGACACTTATCACCCTCAAGTTTCACTTTCCCCATACCAAGCTTTAAAATGGGATCATTGCATTCACAAGTAAAAAGTGCATCAACTTATTCATGACAATTAAATGTGGAACCGGTTATTATTTGAGCAAATTGATTGAAAGCAAATTTGTCTTATTTAAAGCGTGAAATATAAGAAATGTGAAATCCGAAAATAAGGAAGCACAGTTTTAATCCTAAGTAGTCCTCTCATCCATTACTCGAAAAACCGCTCACAATTAGTATAAGTTCGTTTCAAGAGTAATAAGTCATTCGCCTTATGTGTAAAATCCTCATGACATGAATTAATAAGTAGCTACACACTCGCTAAGGAAAGAAAAATAAAACTCACGCAATAATATACATCCTCCGTCTTTTTGAGACTTTGGATCTTAATTCCCGTAACCCGACAAGGTAATATTGGATTGGAGCAACTATTAAATCCCCGCAACCCGTCAAGGTAATATTGTAATTCAATAGTTACTATAATTAACACTTCACTTCCCCTCTTGGGAGTCTTGTATAACTTTTTTTTCTTTTCTTTTTCTTTTTCTCTTTTTTTTCTTGCCACTCATTTTTTCGTAAGCCGCTCTTATTTTTCTTTATTCCTCACAAAGAAATTTGAAAAGAATAAAAGGAAAAACACCGCTAAGTATTAAGCATGACATAAGTCTAATACACATAAAACGTTCTAACTTAGAATCTTAAAACGTACTTATACCAACCATGAATGATTAGACAAAAATGCATAAGAGACTACAAACCAGTTAAAACCATTCTTGATTATTTATTAATATATATACATGCGAAGAAAATAGAGGTAAAGAAGAGAAGGGTTTTGCCACAAGTAATTATCATGAAGTTTATCTAGCCCTTTTATACTTGCTTCAACTCTATCATATCCCATTCTCCACAAATTATAAGTCTCAAATAATGAGAGTGGTGGATGCTTAGCCTAATAGACCAATGAAGGACTACATGGTTAAGGATACTAGCTAGAGAATGCTTAGATAGGCAAACTCGGGTCGAGTCAAAATATCCATGGCGGGCCTAATATGTCAAAGAAGTCTAAACTTGTTAAACCATGTTCTTATTATATTTTTTTCAATTTTTCATAAAGAACAAACGAAGAAATATATACAATGCAAATGTGTTATGCAAATGAAAAATGATTAATGCAAAAATTATGAATGCATATTTTTGGTGGCCAAAGTAGATCAAAAATTTGAAAAATGTTTGAAAAATTAATTTTCCATGTTATCATGAAGGTTAATGACAAAGTCTAGGTAAGGTCACTTCGATAAAAGACCCCCTACACTTAAGCTAAGCATTATCCTCAATGTTTAAGAGCATGGAAGTATAAACTTCCCCTACACTTATGACAATGAATAGACTTAGCTTAACCCAAGCTAAGGAAAGATCAACTATAGTGAATTCATTTTCAAAGCACAATGTGTGTATGAAAAATCACAATAGTAACGAAGTGAACCGGATACAAGGGCCTACTCCATAAGCTCCAAAGCACGTGATGAGTGAGCAACCCTACAAACAACATGAAGACAAAAGGAAGGTCTCCCCTACACTTCTCATCAACTCTCCATCCTTATTTCTAACCTACAACAATCTAAGTCTAAAACCTCTAAACCTAGTTATTCAAGCTTGATTTAAGGAGTCTCTAGCTCAACTCATCCCACACTTAAAAGTGTCTAAACCCTATCATGGAGAGTAAAAATTCTGACCTTTTTAAGAAAAATCTCCATGATGAGGTAAAACAAGTTTTCAGTTATCAAAACTCCATAAATATCCCCCGGGTCAAATACATAATTACCATCCCACGTATAACACAATCCAACAACTAACTTCCCAAGCAATGGTGAAAAGGATGAGGTGTTGTTTTCCAAAATGGTTGCCCATATGTTCTCCAAAAGGTGATAGGGTGATACTCTTAAATCTCTCACAAGTGTTCCTTTTGTTGCATCAGGCGGATACTGAGATGATTTAGCAAGCTCTATACCAGGATCAAAAATCCGTTCCTTGATGGGAAAACAACAAGTGGTGGTTGCCTTAGAAGATTCTCCCTTGTAGGTCACATGGTAAGAGAAAGGTTATGGAGTAATGGGTAACAACAAGCTCTTAGAAGGAACCATCATGACTTGTTTTCCTTTATTACAATGAAAGGTTGAGGTGGGCAAAGAAGAAGGTAAAGGATCTTCATGCAATAGAGATTCTAGAAAGAGTATGCCCCCCTCCTCATCAATATATCCAAGAGTGTACTCAAAAGGGATATCAACCTCTAAAAACTCATCACTCTCATCCATGATAAAATCCTCCTCGTCACCATAAACATCATAGATTGGTCTATCAAAGATTGGTGATTCCTCAAAACGTAAGGAAGTGTGATCATCAAAGAATGGAGAGTCACAAGTGGAGAGCTCATCATCACTATAAGCATCATATGTTGGTGAATCACAAAGAAGAGATTCTTCATCACTAAAATATTCACTGGTGTCAAAGTTAAGCTCTTGAGGTTCATGAAAATCCAAGGATGAGGTAATGGAAGCAATGGTCTCAACATAAGGAAGGTCATAATCTCCACTTGAGAAAGCTTCATAAAAATATTCATCACAAACTTCATCAAGGATATCATCTTGAGTTTCCTCCTCATTCACAACATCAATATGCTTCACCGTTTCGGGCTCATTAGACTTCTTTGACAACTTGCCCATGTTATACACAACTCTTTCATCTCCTACCCTCATTGTAAGTTCTCCTTCCGCCACATCTATAAGAGTCCGACCCGTTCTCAAAAATGGCCTACCAACAATCAAAGGAACTCTCGGATCCATATCATAATCAACCACCACAAAATCCGTAGGAAATGTAAATCTATCAACCCCAACAAAAACATCCTCCACAATTCCCACCGGATAAGCTATAGTACGGTTGGGCAACTCAAGAGTCATCTTAGTAGGAGTGAGCTCGGGAAGTGAAAGTCTTTTCCAAACCAATAATGGCATAAGATTTATGCTTGCTCCTAAATCCGCTAATGCCATGCAATTTTCTACCCCCGGGAAATTGCAAGGAATCATAAACCTCCCCGGATCTCCAAGCTTAGTAGGCAACTTCTTAAGCAAAACCGCGGAACAATTTTCATTTAAGGAAGCATTAGGCAAATCCACCAATTTCTCCTTGTTAGAAAGTAAGTCCTTGATCATCTTAGCAAACTTAGGCATATTGGCTAAGGCTTTCGCAAAGGAGATGTTTATGTTGAGTTGCTTGAACATCCTCAAAAAGTTTGAGACTTGTATATCATCCTTGTTCTTAAGCTTTTCCTTTCTCAATCGTGATGGATAAGGTAGACTTGGTTTTGGTTGTGGTTGAGTGGTTGATGAAGGATTTTCTTTGATGGGTTCTTCATGGGTAGGTGTGGAAGGTAAAGGAGAAGTGGGAGAACTTAAGGATGGTGAACTAGATGTAGAAGGCTTATCACAAGAAGGAATAATAGTAGGCTTTACCAAAGTAGGTTTGGGTGGTGAAGGATCATGAGTTTTATTTCCACTTCTTGTTGTGATAGCATTGACATTAGCCCTCGGGTTTGTTTGTGTGTTAGTGAGTAAATCCCCTTGTGGTCTTTGATTAAATGCCATCAAAAGCCTCTTAGTTTTCTCCTCCATTGTAAGTTTCATTTGCTCTTGCATTCTTTTTTCACTTTCACGAATTCTCCTCTCAACATACTCATGATTATCATATGGCCCATATCCTTGATTTTGAACTTGAGGGTATCCTTGATTTGGGAAGGATGGGGGTGGTGGGTTAAATCCTTGATTTGGTGGGTGAAAGTTATTTCCTTGATTTTGAAAGTTGTTGGGTGCTTTATAGTTGTTCCTTTGGTATTGTGGCCTTGGTCCTTGGTTTCTTTGTAATATTTGAGGGGGATTGGGTTGAGTAAGGGTGGGTGGATGGGGTGGGAATCCGGGTGGTGCAAGGTAGTTTTGAGACTTGTAAGAAAGGTTGTTTGGATTGATGTTGGGTTTAAAATGTTCTCGATGTTCTTCTTGCTAAGCATAACACTCAACTTGATAACCTTGAACTTTGTCACATTGTTGATAGGAATGGGGACCTCCACAAATCTCACATAAAAGAGCAATATCATGTACATCATTGCTGGAATTATTCAAGGAAAGGCCCTTAATGGTTTAGATTAATTCTTGATTTTACTTAAGATGCATCTATTGATTCCTATCAATTTTTTGGAGTATCTCTTGGTGACTCTTGAGGAATTGGTTATCACAATGTGTTTGAGAACTATCTTGTACAACATGAACCCTTTCATCAAATTGTGTGTTAGTTTACACCATTGATTTGGTCTCAATAATGTCCCAATCGTCTTGAATGGATTTAGAAAGAATATTTCCACCCGCGGAAGCATTGAGTGAATCTTAGTGATGAGGTCTTAATCCATTATAGAAAGTATTGATTTGGTGAACTTCATCGAATCCATGATTTGGGCATTTTCTTAATAACTCCTTGAACTCCTCCCAAGCATCACTAAAGGTTTGACTAGGTTTTTGTTGAAAGCCTATAATTAAGTTTCTCAAAATCGTAGTCTTAGATGGGGGAAAGAACTTGTTCAAAAACTTCTTAGTGAAACTATCCCAAGTAGTAATGCTATCGGGTGGTTGTGTATCTAACCAATACTTAGCATTGCCTTCAAGTGAAAATTGTATCAATATCAACTTAATGGCATCATGGGGAACTCCATTGTACTTAACGGTGTTGCAAAGAGCAAGAAACTTCTTAAGGTGATCATGTGGGTTATCATTTTTATTCCCAAAAATGGTGTGTTTGAAACCAAGTTAATCATAGATGTTTTAAGCTCAAAGGTGTTTGCGGGAATATCGGGTATCTTTAATAGCATCGGCAAATCCTTTCACATTGGATTGCAAGTGCTCCATCGAGTGTCAACGCCGGCTATGGCTTCTTGTTGTGTGTGGATCAAAGCACGATTCTCGGGATCGGCTTGATGGAAGGTGGTGTTTTTACTCTTTCTCTTTTTCTTCCTCTTGGGAGGAAGGGGTTGTACACCAAATGGTATTTGTGTACGCCCGCGAGTGAGCATGCAAATCAAAACAAAGAGTGAGAAAGAAGCTCTCGTTCGACTTTAAAGAGAAAGGGATTATCCTCTTCGAGAGTCAATATGGAATATCCAGAAGAAAGTATAATATACGTAAGTACTACTTGGGTGCAAGACCCCCAATCAAGCCTTCCTTCTTAGAATACGCACTAGTGAACGGGGGGTTAGGTGGCGCAAAGCACTTAAGTACCTATTAACCCTTAGATGGCATTTTATAACACATCGCCTTTCTATTCACTTTGTAGTTTGTATTCTTCGAATTCTTGCCTATTGGAAGTATTTATCTATTCTTGCTTAATTAAATTTTATCGATACACGTGTCAAGGACCGGAACGCTCCCTAACACGGTGTATTGCAAAAGCAATACTTATGGAGATATGTGAATTGATTGTTCGTATACGTATACGTATCTACATATAATAATATAGATAAAATATTTTTGTATTTATTGGGTTTTTTTAAAGAAAATACTATATGTACGTAAAAACCGAGGAAATCCAATATATATATTTGTGGGTGCAATCTCTTAGGAAAAAGATTGCTTTTTGAATTATTTTTTGTTTTTTTGGTCAATTCTTTAGGAAAAGAATTGTTTTTGTTATTTTTTAGTTTTTATATGTTTATATTTTTGATTTTTTTATGTTTTTGATTTATGATACGTAAAAATAACGTTCACGGGGTGAACGGATCCCAAAAGCCAATGAAAACCATCAATCAATAGTCTCTCGTAAAGTCAAAGAACAACACCAGTACACCACCATTAACCAATTCATCACCTCCAAAAGCTAATTCTGAACCAAATCAACAAGAACTGCTACTATATCTGCTACAATGGGTCTGGAATGAACTTCTAGGCTGAATTGAACATGAATAGCTTCCAAAATCGTATCAAACTCACTTCATTGATCAATGATGATCAATGATATCACAAAAGCATAACATTAATGCAAGATTTGAGTAGGTAATGGAATGAAAATAGGAAATGAAGATTTTTGTGATTTTATTGATTTATGAAGGAAAAGTGGTTACAACTGCTTAACTAACTATCTAACAAACTCTGAAGTGTGTGTCAAACACTTAAGAATTGTTAACTAACTGAATGAAGGTACATAATTGAGAGAGGAAAACTAAAGTGTGTGTTTTTGCACACTTAACTACACTAGGCTACACCTCACAAATGAAGTGTTCTACTCCTATTTATAAAGGTTGAATGAGAGGTTGTTGGAGTAAATGACGTGTCCTGACCAATAGGAGAGTGCCAGGTGGCTTCAACTAGTGAATTGCAAAATCTTCATCAAGAACACCAAAGGGGGTTTTTGGTTCATCCAATTTTAGTCTAATCGACTTATGTAGTTGGATTTGTCTCTTCATTTCGAGTAAATTTCATGTAGAAAGTTCTTCCTGAATTGCCTTGTAGCTCATAGTCGATCCTGGGCTTGTTGCTTGAAAGATATGCCACATGTCATGTTTTAATTGGAAGTTTGCCCCTCACACGGATCATTATCCGTATTAGATAAAATGAATATTACATGCTGCTTTCTGATTGGTGGAGAGATGTTTAGTGCGTTGCACTGTTCAATGATTCGTTTATTAAATTAGTCGGTGAGTTGGCAGAAGAGGTGGCAATCCGCTTCTTAAATTTCTTGCATTTTTATTGGTTCCCAAGTTAAAACAAGGATCAATACCAAACTTGATGCATTTTTTACACTTTCAGCCTTGTCTTTAGCAGATTATCAAAATGAGCTCCTTTATTCATTCCAATGGCAAATTTGGTCCTTTGACTTGTGCTTATTTGACTCCCTTGACTTGGTTGACTTGAATTTTGACCAAGTTTGACTTTAATCTTGACTTTTTCCAAACTTTGCATTTAAGTCCCTCAACTTTTGAATATTGTCAAGATAGGTCCTTCATCTTCAAATGACTTGACATCTTTAATCCTTCTCTTATCTTTTCATCATAAATGAGCTTGATTTCCTCTTGTTTGCTTGAAATTGTATCCTTGTTACCTATTTAAGCACAAACACAAAACATACCACATAATACTGCTTTATAGCACAAAAGTTAGGTATTTTCTATTTGTTTTAGGGTGATTTGTTGATTAATTGTTATGCGATTTTGCTCATATCATCTTCCTATTAGGTCGTTTCCTTCCTTACTCTTTACTTATTCTTACTATCATATCATTCACATCTATTACTTGTCATTGTTAATGCATGAGAATTGAACCTAATCATTATGCAACTAGCTTTCAAGTAAAAGGTAGTTTTGAGACAAACCTAATTGAAAGGAATTTTAATTAGGTCATAAACCGAAGAGAAACTATTCAACCGCCCTCCCCTTCTAGTTTCTACAATTGGTATCAGAGCGATGGTCACTCAAGGTCTTTGAAGTATATTGTATTTTAAAACTTGGATCGATCTATTGTCTCCTCAAATTAGATGGTTTCGTTGTACTAAAGTTTCTTTTTGGTCAAAACTATTTTTTCATTCAAAATAGACCTTTTAATTGGTAATATTGCATCTCATCTAGATTAGTAGTATTTATACATATTAGAATTACCCTTGAAATGTATCTACTAGTTTGTATCTTGCTTTGTGTAGGTACTCGTAAAGATTAATCACTTAAGTGATTGTGGATTGAGTTACTTACACTTGTAGAAGACTCATCTTCTTTGATTCCCAACATCATTGAATGATGATACCAAGATGGATGAGAGTGATACTAGTCCTTGAAGACTTAGTAGTCACTTTATTCAAGTTTGGGCTTTGCATTAGCTCCTTGAAGTCTTGGAGTGCTCCTTGCGGCTAAGGTACGTTTTCTTCCTTCCACACGCCCTATTTATCATTCTTTTGATCATTACTTGACTATATGATTTCCCTTGGCATCCTTGCCTTGACATTTGTTTGTGGTATGTGATTCTATTCTCATGTTCTCTCAAACCTTCATTGTTTGGATACTTGACTCACTTCGGAGATGTTGAGTGAGTTAGTAGTAGCTTAAAGTATCAAGCATGATTTCCATGGTTTGCACCCATACAGTTAGTATGCCCTATATCATGTGTAATAAATGCAATTGAGCTCATATCTAGGATGATAGATTAATCCCTTGAGATACCAAACTACTCCATAAGTTGTAGTTAGGATATTACACATTTGGAATTGAAATATTCCAAGGATGTTGTTATTGTAATCCCTAGCAATAATAATTGTCCGATCATGTGGGAGAGAAAGTGAATCTATATTTTGCTCACTGTTTTAAATAGCATTAAGAATACTCTTGAAAATTATATTAATCTATTTTGTGCAAAATTTCTTGATATAGTTCATTACGAAAGCCGTTTAAGCTTTCGCAAGAAAGGCACGTCTTAAACCACTATATATGACACAAGCTCATCGTTTCCGCTACTTGAAGTTTGTCACTTGGTTATTGAGCATTGATCTTGGTCTTGATTCACTCCCCTTGGGTCCTCTCTCTTTTGCTTAATTGCTATGAGTAGTCGTTTCTCCGTTTCGATCTCTTTCGGTCTAGATTCCACTCGTAATCCTTCACTTAGGCATTATCACATAGTATTGAAGTGGTCTAATGATTTCCAAATGACCCAAGATATATTTTAAGTATTTTAGAAAAACTTAGTTTTGAAAATTTCTTTATTTTTCTTTGTTAAATTCATGCCACTGTCGGCGGATCCTTAATTGTCACGGTGCTAACCACGATTCCATATCGATAAGGCACCGCGGCCCCGCGGATCCTCCCTTTCTTCTCCATAGAAGGTGACGGGTTCTCTCATTCCTCCATTGTTGAACCTTCAAAAACACCAAATCACTCAAGATTAATTGATTCCATGTCGTGGGTTTCACTCATCCCTTTTCCAACATCAATTAATTGTAAGTTATTTCATTTAATTTCAATTAATTTGTTCTAGGGTTCTTATTTTCATAATTGGGGATTTTTAAAATCAATGCCAAATTAAAACCTTGCTAGGAATATGGTTTGACATAGTTATAACACTATGATTCCTTAGGTTCAAATTCATTGAGATTTCACTAAAATCCACTTGTAGAACAATCCGAATTTTGACTAACTATTTTTTGTCAAATGATGGATTTGTTAGGAACCCATGAACAAATTAATAATTGCATTGTTAATGCTTACCAAAAAATGTTTTTGAAAAACCTTTGTTCAAAATTCATGATTGATCTTACATTGTTAATATGTTATTGTCAATAATAAATTTGGTTCATTGTGAACATGGAAATGTTAAGGATTAATCCTTCGTTTGACAATCATTTTCTCAAACACATTTCTCATGATTTATGTTTTTGGTCATTATGTAGCATATGAGTGATTGGGAAATATTTTTGTTTGTTGTTTATTGGTAACTAATCATGCCTTCGGAATACCATAAAGACCATCAAAATAGTAGAAGCTATATGCCAAACCTTGCCGAGTTTTATGCCTCACCAACCCTTTCCAATACCTATCGTTCACTTCAAAGTCGTTGTTTTCATGAGGGTAGAGTTGTCGAAGAGAACATTAGGGGTTATACATACATCAAATCAATGTTCTCTCAAATTGGTTTTGACTGTTTGTTATATATCAAAGAAGATATTTATCCCGAATTTCTCTTGGAGTTCTTTAGCGGATATTCTCTTATCTATAATGATAGTAGAGTATTTGTTAGGTTGACCTTAAATGGTAAGCTCATCCAATGCTCTCTCGAGTCTTTTGGCGCGGCTCTTCGTGTGACATTTTTTGGTACTTGTCGATTCACCGATGCTTGAAAACTTAATGCTTTAATTGAGTCTTCCGATTGTGCTCTAAATGATGCCGAAGAGCTAGACCTTGACCTCATCCTTGACACCTTTACCAAAGAGCATAGCTCAACCGTTGTTCGAAGTATCCACTCTTCTAAGCGATCTTTAAATCACCATGAGATACTCGAAAGCGACTTTAATGATTGTTTGGTCCGATAGGCCGACATCCTTAGGGAATATTTATTTTTTCTTGGTGTAAACCGGGATCATATCCCCGCGTGTACGTCACATATGTTATGTTTCATCTTTACCGACACCAAGTACAATCTCGCATTTTACATCGCTCGACGAATCAACTATGCTCTCTCTCGACCAACCACAAATCTCCCATATGCTATGCTCCTTACTTGCCTTTTCAAAAAGGTTGGTGAAGACTTTCCCGAGCTCGATCTTTCTCGCTTTCGTTCGGTCAATCGTGTCATGATGCCTATTCGAGAGGTACAACCACGAAGCCGAGAAGTGATCATGGTACGAGACGGAATGAACCATAAGAGTTCGATGATAAGGACACTCATATGTCACCAAGTGATGGTGGTGACGAACGTACGAGTGCTCACTTCGGCTCTTCGAGTGACTCCACCCCATCTATGAACACTTTCATGGACGGGTTAGACCCTCTTGTTCCTCCTCCTCACTATGCCACTAGTGACCTTCCGGAAAACCTCTCACTTGAGCATGTTTATCGTTCAAACCTTCAAACGCGTGGTGAGTTACATGATTTTAGAGCGGAGCAAAGGGGAACATTCAAGAGCTTTGGGAAGATGATCAAGAACCTTGAAGAAGAAGAAATGAAGCAATGGTAATGGAACAAAGATTAACATGTTTGTGAACATGTTTTGATATGTTGAACAATTTCCTTTATTTAGACTTTTTTATGTTTCTTGTTCTTAAAATTTGGTGTTAACTAACTAATACTTTGTGTTGGATTGCTTAGTATTTTAATCCTTAGATGTTTATGTGATCGTTTTTTTGGTTCACATATCTTTGTGCTTTTCTCTTGTTTGTTAGCTTTCTAGATTTTTGTGTATTGTCTACTTTGGCTTGATATACACTTGTGAAAGATCTGGGGTTTTAAAAATTGTTGGAAGAACCTTTTTCTGAGGGTTCTACCCACGGATCTTTAAATACCTGTGGTTCCTTAGTGATAAAGAACCGCAGTCCTATTTATGGATCCGCAGGCTCCATTTTTGACAGAATCTTTGCTTTACACTGTTTTCTCTAAATCATTTTTTTGGGTAACCGTGTTTTCTCTAAATCTTTGTAAATATTGATTATTTTTTACTAAAAGACCAGCTTTTTCCTTAATTAGCCTACCTAATTTCATTGTTCATCAAAATGATTTTTAACCCATTACTAGTTTAGATCATCCCCTTCCCCTCTTAATCCTCCCTTGTTTATTCTTCTTCATCATCCTTCAAAACCTCTCCTAAACCTAGACATAAAACCATGGTGTCCACAAGATCATCAAATTCTTCCAAACAATCCCCATCTAAAAGAAACCTTAAGATCAAATTCAAGTTTCCTAAACTTGGTTCTCCATTTTCTCACAAAGCGAAGAGTGAGATTTCTCCTATTATCATCTCTTCATCATCCTCACCACCTCTTGCACCATACAATACATTCTCAACTCATGGTACTAACCACTCACATGGTTATACTTCATCTTCATTCCAATATAGGATGAGTGAGTTGTCCTCACCTTTCACCCCACCAAATTCACCAATCTCACCCTTGAACACCATGCCCCCTCCTCCTCCTCCTCCCCCTTCTCCAACAAACACTCCAATTTTGGGTGTTCCTATTTCCCGCTTCTTGGGTGATCCACACTTGTTTGACTTTTTCATGTACAATGGAACCAATTGTCCTTGTTGCTTAAACAACTTCCACCTCATTTATATCCTTAGGTTGGACATGATTGGGGCTCACATCAAGTTGCAAAGCTTCTTGTTGAACTTATTTGTTGATCATTGAAATTAGGTTTTTGCAATCCTATTTTTAACAATGAATGTTCGTTTTTCCTCGACTCACTCGAAATTGAAATTGGATAAGACGTAAGACTACTCTGTTTTTGGTAAATAAAACTTTTGGAATTTTAAACTAAAATCTATTTAGTTAATAAAAACTTTTAATCTAATTTCAAAATCTAATTTAAACTAATTTTAATAAAACTATTTTAAAACTTAAACACAACTAAAACTAATTTTATAAAAAACTAAATTAAAGTAAAAACTTTGAAATGTAAACTATTTTAAACTAAATTTAAAAACATAAAGAAAAACTATTTTTAAATAAAAAATAAAATGACAACTAATTTAAAATTAAAATATATTTTTGTCTTTTTGTATTTTTATAAAAACTGAATTGAGGAAAAATAATATAAAACTTTTAAAATTAACAAAACTAAATTCGTCTATTTAAACTACTTAAAATAAAGGGTTAAAGCCATAAATTACCAACGAACTTTACTTTTTTTCTCGATATTAAAAATATAGAAGATAAAATACTTATGTAGCCATTGAAACTTGTTGGTACCGACTATTATTAGTAACGTCAAAATATTATATTCCACGTCATTTTTTTGCCCACGTGGCGTTGACTTTCATTAACTTATTCTTGACTTTGTCCACATCATACTTGGATTATCAAGACCATGACCTTTATATATTTAGGTGGATAAGATTTCTGTCCCTGTAAACATACAATTGAAGAATATATTTTACTATATTAATGGGGACTTTTAATTAGATCAAAACCATCATTGGCGTGTGACTTTCGTATTGAAATGAAGTAATGAACCATCACACATCATTATATCCATGTCATTATTTTCCCCACACAATATAGATTCAGGATTTTACCCAGCAAATTAGAATACGATTATAATATATCATAAACATGGTTAGTTTTTTAAATTAGTTTTTCCATATAGTAGAATAACTTCATCATGTACATATTGTGTGAAGAAATTATTACACAGTAATTGTAACTACTCATTTTCCTAACTCTTCTCATCTTCATCTCGTTATAACACACACACACACCCACTAACCACTGCTACCATTATTATTGTTACCCACAGTCACTATCAACTAACCCCATCACCACCAACTATGCGTATATTATTACCCACCATCGCGTTGGTGGTTTTTCGTGATTGTGTATCTAACCGAAAAACAACACCACGAGTCGCAAAGCTAGCCGGATTTAGTAATAGTAGCGATGGGGGTTCTGTGGTGATGATGTCGTGGATTTATCTGGATCTAGCTGTGGTGGATCTATCGAAAAACAAACACCACCATCACTATCCCAACATCCGGCCACCTCCACCAATCAATTTTGAATCTTTGGAAATGATTCATACCCAGATGAAAATTTTCGTCCACCAATCAATTTTGAATCTTTGGAAATGATTCATACCCAGATGAAAATTTTCGTCCATCAATCAATTTTGAATCTTTGGAAATGATTCATACCCAGATGAAAGTTTTCGTGATTTAATGGTTATTTGGGGATTTCATAGAGGCTAGAAATGGCGCATAAAGATTGATAACAAGATAGAATTGAACATGATGTTTTGTATGTTCCCTTGATAAGTATGTTGGATAATGACATAATTTTGGTTTTTTAGATTTGAAGGTGTTGTTAAAATCCCAAGATTATGGATGTGTATTTGTGTCTTTGAGTTTTATAAGTTCCAAAATCCTCCATGGAGGTGTGTTGCTGTTGCACAAGTGATAATATGAAATTAGGGTTCTTGTTTTTAAATTGGGGAAATAATTAAATGTTAGTGCCTGACGTGTAAAGAGTGGAGATGTAAAGATGAGGTGGTCCCTATCTGGAAGCAATATATATTAAAAATTATTTTAACCCGTTAATATTGATGACGTGTCGGTTTTCATTACTTTATTACCTGTAAAAAAGTGTAATTTTGGGGAATGTTTGTAATGTTAGAAAATTTTATAAACTTTAATGGCTATATAAGTATTTTATCTTCTATATTTGTAATATCGGGAAAAAAAGTAAAGTATGTTGGTAATTTATGGCTTTAACCCTAAAATAAAACTGTCAGATTAAGAAACCTTATATTAATTACTGAATGCAAAGTAATACTCAAAAGTAGCACTAGATGAGTTGGTTGGCGTGATTGGTTATTATGCAGGAGGTCCAGGGTTCGACCCCTGAACAGACCAAATTATGCCTTTTATTTTTGGATTTTTTTTTGACAATACAGACCTCAGACCAATAGAGTTTGAATCGTATAGCAGCAATAACAATGAAACAAAACCAAATTGGCTGTGAATAAGCTGAAACAGAATAAGCTAAAGGGCAAATAATCTAAATAAGCAATAAGCTAAAAATTTAAACAGATAATAAGCATAAAAAGTTAAAACTGAAAATGAACAACTTAAACCATAAGCAGATCCAAACCAGGCAAGATAAACAAACAAAAGCAGATTCAACTTACTTAAAAATTAAACAGATCGAAACCTACAGCTATACAAACAGAAACATATGAAATCTTAAACAAAAATAAAACAAAAGCAAATCCAATATAACCGAAAATCAAATAAGCAGATAATAACCAAACAGTACTATTTAAATAAGTAACTAAATAAGCATCTAAAAGCCAACCGAAACCAAAATCAAACAATAAGCAGATTAAAACGCAGATATAAAACTAACTTATAAACTTAAACAAGAACATTAAAAAGAGATTTAGAACCTATTGTCGATTTCCGTTGAACCGAAGTAGCGCGCTGAGCGTACTTGTGAACCGAAGCTACACACACCACCTCAAATCATCACCGAATATCATCGACATCATCGGACCAACACTCTTACCAAACAAATCTTCGATCCAAATAGTAACCGAATGAACAGAAACTTTAATATTTTCCCAGTAGGGGAAAATAATTAACACTTTCTATTTATTTTTTTTATTTTTTTTATATATTATATTAACAAACTCGAACAGTAATGAAAAAGCAGATTAAAGGTGAATGAACAGTAATAATAAAATAGATTAAATGATAAAAACCAACTCGACGGAAAATTAAAAATTGAGACGAAATGAATTAAACTAATTTTTCATTAATAATAATAAAGATTACAATTACTGAAATTTAAAAAATACATTAAATCTAAAACTAATTTACTGAAAATTAAAAATAAAGAAAAGTGCTAGGTTTACACAATGATTTTGGGGGTTTTTATAGGAGAAACCCTGAAACCCTCTTCATAGCTTCCTCATTAAGCAATCAATCCAGGCCGTTTAATTCGTCATTTTGCATTCTCTTTCTTCATCAATGGTGGAAAATCACTCTACGGTACATGGATTGCCAGCATGGCTTTTGTGCTTCTTGAATCCGAGGTGGAAGCATCTTATTGGAGGTTTGTGAGGAGTGATGTGTTCCCACCAATCATAACCAAGGATTTAGCCACGTAGGTGAGAGATGAGGACCACTCCCTTGGTGGATCTTCCGATTCTTAGGGGGATTTATTTAGATTTGTGTGAATTAAAAGATAAGGGTAAAGCACCCAAATTTGGTGGGTAATTTTTTATCATGGTGATTAGGGTTTTTGGTAAATGGTGGTGGCTGTAAAAAAGGGAGAGAATGAAGGAGATGAAAATGGTTTCTAGATTGTATCATAAAATGAGTGGGTGGGGGAAAGTAATAAACGTTTTATAAAACAAAACGTGTGGAGTGAGTATTTTCCTTGTTTTCATCGAGTAAAGAAATTATATTTAATTCGTGTGGGGTTTTGTTTATTTATGGGGTGAGTTGACTGTGATGTTTATACGTGTGACAGAGTTGACCAGGCAAAACCAAAGTGAAATGTTTATTTCACTTTTATTTTATTCGTCCCATGTTTTCTATGTACTGGTCTTGAGGCCCAATTTTCCTTTATCCTTCCGTTTTACTTAAATAAACCAAGTGGCTTTCATTTGGGCTTTTGGTACAAAGTTTAGAAACCTTGATTCTTAAATGGGCTTTTGAGCCCATTTATCCAATGTGGGTCCCACAAGGTTCAAATATCTTTGTAAATGATCAAATCCACTAAGACGAGCTCGATTTCAGCTTTCTCGATCTTTTCTTCAATCGTATCGATTTTGCCGGGTTTCGTGATCTTCGGCACACTTTTGGTCTTTTGACTTTGTCTTTGTCTCTTTTTGGACTTTTCTTCAACATTTGATCGTGAAATCCCGTGTTTTCTCTTCTTTTGATCATTTGTACCTATTTTAACACAAAAACACAAAACCACGCGTAATTCCGACTTATATGATATAAAACACATGATTAGGTCTTGTTTTCCCTGATTTTAGTGGCAAAAGGATAAGTGTTTACACACTTATTAAATCCCCTACACTTGACCATTGCAATGACCCCATGCAATGCATTATTTTAAAGCATAAAGTTACATTTTTCTCATAATTAATCCATCTCGGCCTTTATTAAGATATACTAATACTACTACGATAAAAAGATAAAAATTTAAAAGGAGACAAAAATTATAACACTTTATTTAACTTGGAAATTATTTGATGGAAGAAACTCGTAAAGAAGTCTAAGACTTGAATTAGGGCTTTTGTGTCATGAATATTAATCACCCTCAAGTTTCACGTTCCCCATACCAAGCTTAAAAACGAGATCATTGTTTACCATAAGTCCTTAAGTTAAATCCCACTCATATAAGATAATTGTGTAATACTCTTTCTCCAATTCCTACTTTGTATCTCTAGATTTTATTGATTGTCATTCACCCGTAGGCTCATTTGACTTATTTGATAATTATTATTCCAAAAATGAAGGCCAAACGGTGCAAACCCGACACTCAAAACCTAACCTCGTCTCAAAAACGTTGTCACTAAAGTAAGCCCACATCAAGGATGATTTAACACGATTTGGGGAATAAATTCCCGGACCCAAAATTTGGCCATATAGTACTACTTATTAATTATTTCCTCCAAAGTCATGTTGACTTATGTGGAGTTTAGCAAGTTCACATCATATACCCTTAGGCTCTTTAAGATGTAAAAATGCTCCCCGTCTATTGTCCACACCCTAAGGCTCCTTGAAAGATAAACGAGGGAATTGATTTTTGAATCAATTTTTATTCAACACTTACCATGCCATACATCCTAAGGCTTTAAGGACAAGGTTCATGCTACATGCCCCACACCCTAAGGCTCCTTGAGGTCATGTTTTAATCTTATTCTTTCTTTATTTATGATATATATAGTAGGCCAAATTCCGCGGTCCCATGGTCTGAATACCTCCTACTTAGTGGTTATGAGGCACCTTAGTCGGAAGTCCACAACGCTGGCACCCTCAATGTGTTCATGCTTTAATTACAAGGAGAATAAAGATTTGGCTAAGAGTTAAGATATTGAATCGACACCGCAAAAATCCTCATCTATTAAGCAATTAAATATACAAGCGGGAAGAAAGAGCCACAAAAACCATATAAGCAAAAATTAACCCTTAAACTTATTATCAACTCTATCATCTCTCGTTCTCCACAATTTAAAATCTCAAGGAATGAGACTCGTGGATGCTTAGCCTAATAAACCAATTAAGGTCCATATGGTTAAGGATACTAGCTAGAGTAAACTTGGATAAGTAAACTCGGGTTGATTCAAAATATTCACGACGGGCCTAAAATATCAAAGATATCAAAACTTGTTAAAACCATTTTATTTATTTATTTATTTTGACTTTATTCTTGAAGTGAAAAATATAAATACGATGCGATGACAAAAGGAAAATAAATAAAAATACTACTAGGCCAAAATAGATCAAAAATTTGAAAAACGTTGAAATTTTTTTAAATTTTTCGGTTAAATGGGGTCAAATTCATGGAAAAGTCCACTAAAATTTCGATAGAAATCCCCCTACACTTAATATAAACATTTTCCTCAATGTTTAAGCATGTGGGAGAATAAACTCCCCTACACTTAGGACATTGAATACGTTGTTTAAAATTGAGCTAAGGAATGGACAACTAAAGTGATTACATTTATTCGTTTTAGTTATATACAAGTTGAATCACAATAGCAAAAACTTATCGAAGGAACCGGGTACACGGGAACACGGGTCGCGTCAAAAGCACCAAAAGTGGATCATTAAGCACATGTCCCTGCACACGACATCACAACACAAACAACCTACTTGGCTCCCCCCTACACTTATTGGTGAAAATGGGTAAAAAGGTGAAAAAGGTAAAAATCTAACCTAGTTATACGATGCTTGATTTTTCATAACGAGTCTCTAGCTCGACTCGATTTCCCGAATGTCATCATTCAAATGGGAAAATCATGGAAAACCCGAGATTTCCAAGGGAGGAAAATCTCACCATGATAGAGGTGAAACAAAGTCATACAAGGCATACCCCATGAAAAATCCACCCGGGTCAAACACATAATTTCCATCACAAAAGGAACTAAACCCCGAGGTGGTACGCAAGTCAAAGAAAAGTGGGGTATCCTTAGGCAAAAGTCTCTTACAAGAAAAGGTAAGGTGGTATGGCAATGAAAGCACAAAAGTCTTTATTCCAGGATCAAACACCGGTTCCTTAACGGGAAAATAGCAAGAGGTATTGACATTTAAGCTCAAAATATCATCAAAATCTATAGTGGGAAAGTCATCCTCCTCTAAACTCGATGTGAAAACATAAGTACCATCGGAGTCATAGGAAAACTCATCCTTGTGAGGAAAATAGGAGTTTATAAAGTTATCTAAATCCTCCTCAAATGGAATAACCTCAAAAGTCGGAATGATCTCTAAGAGTGGAGGATCCTCCTCAATAGTCATGACTTCTAAAATTGGAGTATAAAAGTCAAAAGGAGTCTCCATGGAAGAATCACTCATAGAGATATGAGGTGTATTAGGATCATGGGGTGGGTCATCAAAGTTAATGAGATCACTTAAAGAAGTGTCATCATCGTAGGTATCAAAGATTGGGGTATCATAAATGGGTGGGTCAAAAGTGGGTGGGTCAAAAGGTAAGTCGTCTAAACCGAAGATAGTGTGATCACTTGAAAAAGTGTCATCACTATAGGTATCATAAATGGGAGTATCAAAAATTTGAGGCTCTAAGGGAAGGGATGAGTTTATCACAAAATCATTTTGATTAGACGTTTCAATTCCAAAAGGATTAATAAAAATCTCGTCATTATCATAATTAAGAACATCAATCATATTGACCGACTCTTTTCCATTTGATTTTGTTGTGATTTTTCCCATTTTAAAAACTTGTTGTTCATCCCTAACCCTAAGAATTAACTCCCTTTCGGCCACGTCAACTAAGGCTCTTCCGGACCTTAAGAATGGTCTACCAAGTATTAACGGAATACGAGGATCCATCTCATAGTCGACGACGACAAAGTCCACGGGAAAAGTGAATGTACCAACTCGAACAAAAACATCTTCGGAAATACCAACGGGGTATGCGAGAGTTCGATTAGCTAACTCTAAAGTCATACGAGTCGGTACAAGGTCGGGTAATGACAATTGTTTCCAAACCGAAAGTGGCATATGATTGATGCTAGCGCCGAGATCCGCTAAAGCCATACAATCATCGATTTGAGGAAACGAGCAAGGTAACACGAATCGTCCGGGATCTCCTAGCTTTTCGGGAAGCTCTTTGAGAAGAATCGCGGAACAATTCTCACTTAAACGGGTGTTCATGAGCTCAACCATTTTTTCTTTCTTATTAAGCAAATCTTTAAACATTTTGACAAATTTTGGCATTTGAGCAAGTGCTTCAATAAGAATAATGTTAACATTCACATTGGAAATCATTTTCAAAAAGTTAGAGACATGAACGTCATCTTTGGTGAGTACTTTAGCCTTGTTTAACCTAGATGGATAAGGAATATTAGGCTTAGACTTTGAAGGTTGAGAAGGAGAAGGACTCGCTTCTTGAAAAACCGTAGGGATAGGCTCATTAGGTAATGGAGCACTAGTACTAGGAGTGGTAGTGGGAGGAATCACCGAAGGGGGAGTAGGATTACTCGTTATGACCTCCGGGCCTTGTCTCTCCTTTATGGGCGAAGAGATGGAAGGTCCCACTAAAGTGGCTCCACTTCGAGTATTTATAGCACTCACATTAGCACGAGGGTTAATCTCGGTATTGGATGGTAAGGCTCCTTGGGGTCTAAGGGCTTGAATCATTGTCAAAAATCTCTTATCGTTGGACTCTTGCATTTGTCTAGTAGATTCTTGCATTGCTTTCATGATTTTCTCATGTTCGGTCAATTTTTGTAGAACCAAGTCCATTTGAGGATTTTGCATGTTCTTTTGATTAAACCCTTGATTAGGAAAACCCTGGTTTTGATATTGAAAACCGTTGTTATTATAAAAACCTTGGTGATTATTTTGAAACCCTTGATTTTGACCATTAAAATTCCCTTGAAAATTACCCATTTGAGGACCTTGGTTCCTATTTTGGTATTGGGTATTTTGTGGTGCTACAAAACCCGGGGGATCCAAATAATTAGTACTCTTATAAGTCAAATGGTTAACATCAACATTAGGTTTAAATGGAACCCTTTCATTAGTATTAAAAGCACAAACTTGTTGTTGGTGATTATTGTAAACCTTGTCACAATTGAAATATGAATGTGGTCCACCACAAGTCTCACACGTTTCACAAGTTTCTTTCACGGCATTCACATGTGTAGTGGGAGTGTTATCTCTTAAAACAAGGTGTTTCACAATTGAAGTAAGCTCCTTAATTTGATTAGTCACCTCATTATCACTAGCACTAGCTATTGTAGTCCGAACACTCTTAGTTTGCACTTTTGCCTTGTTCTCAATAATGGCCCAAGCCTCGTTCATGGTTTTCACAAGAATATTGCCCCCCGCGGAAATATTAAGTGAGTCTTGGTCATTTAGAGTTAAACCAGTGTAAAACGTATTAATTTGATGCACTTTGGTGAAACCATGTTGTGGACATTTTCCCAAAAGCTCTTTAAATCGATCCCAAGACTCACTAAACATTTCCCCATATTTTTGTTCAAAGGTGATGATTTCATTCCATAAAGTCGTGGTCCGTGATGGTGGAAAAAAGTAGTTAATGAACTTGGTCTCTAAGTCGATCCATGTCGTGATACTTTGGGTTGGTTCCTTATCAAGCCAAATCCGGGCTTGTCCCTGGAGGGAAAAAGGAAAGAGTTGTAGGCGAATGGCCTCTTGTGGCACCCCATTGTATTTCACCGTATTATTCAAATGGATAAATCTCTTGATATGATCATGGGGATCATCTTGGGAACGGCCCAAAAATGGTGTAGCGGAAACCATTTTAATTAAATCCGATTTGAGTTCAAAATTTTTTGCTTCAATTGCGGGGACAACGATAGCGTCATCGTTTCCCTCAACGTGTGATTGCAAAATCTCGAGCATAGGTCGGTTATCCGTTTCCATCGTATTGTCGAAAGCTCGATTCTCGGGATCGGCTTGAATGACGGTTTTTTTGTTTTTCTTCTTCTTCTTTTTGGAAGAATTAGAAGTATTTGGTAAAACACTCGGTATGTGTGTACGCGCGCGAGTGCGCATACAATTAAAACTTTGGAATGAGGTAGGTGACCTCGGTCGACTTTGAGAGGAAAAGGATTTTCCCTCTCGAGGAGCAATATGAAAAAGCTACAAAAATATATACTTAAGTAATAATTGAGTTGGCAAACCAATAATCGGTCGTCCCTCTCAATATACGCACAAGCAAGCGGGGAAACGAGGTGGCACAAAGCACTTAAAAACCTTTTTCCTTAGACGGCCTTTTATAGCGCGTCGCCTTATACCCACCTTATAGTTTGTATATTTCGAGTTCAAACGTCTTACTAGTATTTATCTATTTTGCCCTTTTTTCTTGTTATTGATGCGACTACAATAGTTAGGTGATGAAATCCCAACTAAGGCTTATTTGAAAAGTAGGTAAATTATTGTGCTACGTAATATACTATAGTAAATGAAATTTTTTTTGTATTTTTTAAAAAAATATATATTCACAAGAAAAATCGAAAGAAATTGAAATAAGAAATAACACTAATAAGTAATATTTTTGGTGTAATACTTTTAGGAAAAAGTATTACTTTTGGATTTTTTAAATTTTTTTGTTGCAAATCTTAGGAAAGAATTTGCTTTTGTGAGTTTTTTAATTTTTTTGTCTTTTTAAGTTTTTGATTTTTTTGTATTTTTGATTTTTGTTAACAAGAAACATAACGTTCAAAATGAACGGATCCCAAAATCCAAATGTCTTCACGAAAAATCGTCAATCGTACGAGCGAAGCGGCAGCGGCGCCATTTGAAATTAGGTTTTTGCAATCCTATTTTTAACAATGAATGTTCGTTTTTCCTCGACTCACTCGAAATTGAAATCGGATAAGACGTAAGACTACTTTTTTTTGGTAAATAAAACTTTTGGAATTTTAAACTAAAATCTATTTAGTTAATAAAAACTTTTAATCTAATTTCAAAATCTAATTTAAACTAATTTTAATAAAACTATTTTAAAACTTAAACACAATTAAAGCTAATTTTATTAAAAACTAAATTAAAGTAAAAACTTTGAATTGTAAACTATTTTAAACTAAATTTAAAAACATAAGGAAAAACTATTTTTAAATAAAAAATAAAATGACAACTAATTTAAAATTAAAATATATTTTTGTCTTTTTGTATTTTTATAAAAACTGAATTGAGGAAAAATAATATAAAACTTTTAAAATTAACAAAACTAAATTCGTCTATTTAAACTACTTAAAATAAAACTGTCAGATTAAGAAACCCTATATTAATTACTGAATGCAAAGTAATACTCAAAAGTAGCACTAGATGAGTTGGTTGGGGTGATTGGTTATTATGCAGGAGGTCCAGGGTTCGATCCCTGAACAGACCAAATTATGCCTTTTATTTTTGGATTTTTTTTTGGACAATACAGACCTCAGACCAATAGAGTCTGAATCTTATAGCAGCAATAACAATGAAACAAAACCAAATAGGCTGTGAATAAGCTAAAACAGAATAAGCTAAAGGGCAAATAATCTAAATAAGCAATAAGCTAAAATTTAAACAGATAATAAGCATAAAAAGTTAAAACTGAAAATGAACAACTTAAACCATAAGCAGATCCAAACCAGGCAAGATAAACAAACAAAAGCAAATTCAACTTACTTAAAAATTAAACAGATCAAAACCTACAGCTATACAAACAGAAACATATGAAATCTTAAACAAAAATAAAACAAAAGCAAATCCAATATAACCGAAAATCAAATAAGCAAATAATAACCAAACAGTACTATTTAAATACGTAACTAAATAAGCATCTAAAAGCCAATCGAAACCAAAATCAAACAATAAGCAGATTAAAACGCAGATATAAAACTAACTTATAAACTTAAACAAGAACATTAAAAAGAGATTTAGAACCTATTGTCGATTTCCGTTGAGCCGAAGTAGCGCGCTGAGCGTACTTATGAACCGAAGCTACACACACCACCTCAAATCATCACCGAATATCATCGACATCATCGGACCAACACTCTTACCAAACAAATCTTCGATCCAAATAGTAACCGAATGAACAGAAACTTTAATATTTTCCCCGTAGGGGAAAATAATTAACACTTTCTATTTTTTTATATATTATATTAACAAACTCGAACAGTAATGAAAAAGCAGACTAAAGGTGAATGAACAGTAATAAGAACAGTAAAAATAAAAATAGATTAAAGGATTAAAAACCAACTCGACGGAAAATTAAAAATTGAGACGAAATGAATTAAACTAATTTTTCATTAATAATAATAAAGATTACAATTACTGAACTTTAAAAAATACATTAAATCTAAAACTAATTTACTGAAAATTAAAAATAAAGGAAAGTGCTAGGTTTACACAATGATTTTGGGGGCTTTTATAGGAGAAACTCTGAAACCCTCTTCATAGCTTCCTCATTAAGCACTCAATCCAGGCCGTTTAATTCATCATATTGCATTCTCTTTCTTCATCAACGGTGGAAAATCACTCTAGGGTACATGGATTGCCAGCATGGCAATTTTGTTCTTCTTGAATCCGAGGTGGAAGCATCTTATTGGAGGTTTGTGAGGAGTGATGTGTTCCCACCAATCAAAACCAAGGATTTAGCCACGTAGGTGAGAGATGAGGACCACTCCCTTGGTGGATCTTCCGATTCTTGGGGGGGATTTATTTAGATTTGTGTGAATTAAAAGATAAGGGTAAAGCCCCCAAATTTTGGTGGGTAATTTTTTATCATGGTGATTAGGGTTTTCGGTAAATGGTGGTGTGATAGGTGTGTAAACACCCATCCTTTTTATCACTTAATTATAATAATAACCAGGCCAAAACGTGTATTTTATGTCTTTTATGTCGGAATTATGCGTGGTTTGTGTTTTTGTTGTGATTTAGGACGAAATTGTGAAAAGTGGAGAAAACACGGCATTTACGGGCTTTTTATTGAAGAAAAATATGAAAGATGAAGTAAAGAAGTCAAGAGTGCTAAAAGAACGGAAGTCCAAGACCAATTCTGAAGATTTATCGAAGGAAAAGTCAAAAGACGGAAGTTTACCAAAAGCCGAAGAACTCGAGTCTTATTTATTGAAGAATTAAAAGACGAGATTAAAGAAATCCCGAGCCAAAAGTCCTTAAAGTCCAAGAATTACAAAAGACTAAGAAGGAAGGACTTAATGGTGCAATTAAGAAGAAAGGAAGGAGGGGAGGAAGCTTCCTCTAACCACTCTCCTAATCTCCTATAAATAGACCATTAGTATCTCATTTTCATTTTTGTTGGCTAAGTGTGACAATTAGCTCTTCCATTTTATTTTTCTTGCACTTTACTTTTCATGTCATTTTAAATACTTGTCTTGCACCTTAATTACCCTTTTAATTCCAAGTAAGTTTTTAATTCGTGTTATTTAAATTTTGTTGCTTTAATCTTTATTCATCTTTGATCAAGTTCTTTTTATCAATCTCATTCTACTCTTCTTCTTTTTGATTCGGTTACAATTTTGAATTAAGCAAGCTTTTGCTTAATCCATTTGCTTATTTAATTAAAAGTCTTGTCGTTTCTTTTTCCTTTTAAGTCCTCATATGAAATAAGCCACGATTTTGACAACCTTGTGTGCTTATTTGGTATTTTGCTAAAGTGTTTTCAAAGTTTTCTTAAAAGTTTTACTTTTTAAGTTTTAATTTCATTAAGTTTCGTCTTCTAAATTTTGAAAGATTTTAACTTTTTAACTTTTATCTTGTTTTGATTCCATTTCATTCAAGTTATTTGTTACTGCTTATTAGAATTAGCTTATTTGGATTTGAGCTTATTACGAATTTGCATTCCATCGGAAAGTAAGGGTTCCTACACATTGCGACGGGTGCATTCTCCACATTCCGACCGTGACAGGTTTGGACTAAGGTTTGCATTTCGATCTGGGGATTGCGATCTAGAGGATTCCGATCTGAACAACATTCTGATCTGGACCATATTCCGATAGGTTATATTTTGATATGTTGCATTTTTACTTATTCCGATAGACCTAGTTTCCTACATTCCGACAGGCACATTCCGATCTGGATTCCGATGGGTTTGGTGACGGCATTCCGATCTAACATTCCGATGGTTGTGGTTTTGGGATTTTAAATTTGCTTTGTTTAATTAATTTTCAAGTTACATTTTAATTCTCGTCACGCTTTAACTTTAAGTCATATAATTAATTTACTTTTAAAAAAAAAGTTTTAATATTGCACATTTATGTTTTAATTAAGTTTAGTTTTATTTTAACGCCTTTTACTTTAATTGTTTTTGCACTTTTAATATAGTACAACGACACATTTTTGTTTCACCAAAGACAGCTGAGTCGCACATGAAACTCCTTTTTCAATTCGAAGAGATTGGTACAACGATAATTTTTAACCTGAGTAAAATCTAGTTATCAAATGGCGCCGCTGCCGGCTCTTTTCGTAAAGATTAACGGTTTTCTGTGAGAGACGCGTTGCTTTTTGGGATCCGTTCACTTGTGAGCGTTATTTTTCTTGCATAAAAAATTAAAAAAAAACAATAAAAAATAAAAAATTCAAAAAATCATAAAATTAAAAATTTCAAAAATCCAAAAAGATTTTATTTTTATTCTGTATATATATTGTCTTTATGTTTGGTTTCTTTTTCTTTTGCATTTTCAGGTGTATGCGTACTAGATCTTCTAATTATCAAGAGCCCGAAACTCGAGAAGATTTAAGTATGGCAGGTGTTAACAACAACAATAATCCACCACACCTCAACAATAATAACAACAATGTTCTTCCACAGCCCGATCTTCGGACAATGGAGGAGCTTTGTCAACCTACCATGTTTGGACGAGGAGGACCGATTGCGCCGATGCAAATCAACGCTCCTGAGTTTTCGTTGAAGCACCACATGATTCAGCAAGTGCAAACTAACCCATTTCGTGGATTGCCTGATGATGATGCCAACAAATACCTCGAAAAGTTCATTACAATCACCCAAAGCATGAAGTTGCCTGGTGCCACAATGGATGTTCTACGCCTACAACTCTTTCCACACACTTTATCACATCATGCCGAGAAATGGTTTGATCGTCTCCCGAAGAATTCTATTCACACTTGGGAGGACATGACTCAATGCTTTTTGTCGCGCTACTTTCCACCATCCATGGTCACTAGCCTTCGCAATCAAATCAGCGGTTTCATGCAAGAACCCGATGAATCTCTTTTTGATGCTTGGGAAAGATATAATGTCTTGATTGATCGTTGTCCAAACCACAACATGCTCCCTGTGACCTTAATAGATACTTTCTACAACGGTTTGACTTTTCGAGATTGTGATACGATTAATGCAGCCGCCGGTGGCATATTCATGAAAAGGAGACCCGGGGAGTGTAGAGAGATAATTGAGAACATGACTACTCACCACAAAAACTGGGATTCCTCTGCTTCTTCAAGGAACAACCCGAGAGTCAATGTTTCTTCTACTTCAGCAAACCCTGAGATGACCGAACTCACCCGCATGATGACTGAAATGAGCAAAAGTATCACGCTTCTCGCTTCAAACCAACAACAACAACAAGTTAAAGCGGTTGCTAATCCTTGTGAAACATGCGGCGGTCCTCACTCATACACCGATTGTCCTCCAACTCAAGGAAATTTGGAAAATGTGTATGCTGCTTATGGTAATTATTCACCGGAAAATTACCAAGCTCGACCTCAAGGGGATAGAAATTTGCTGAGTTACCGGTCCAACAACTACCTTTCACCCGGTTTTTCTCCTCAAAACCAAAACCCCGCCAACAACTACAATAGAAGCAACCAAATCCCACCAAGAGCTTCTAATCCTTATCACCCAACCGCCCAACAAACCCCACCCATTAACCCCGATGTTGAAGCCATCATGAGAACCCAAGGTGAGCAAATCAAGAATCTGCAGAGCCAAATTATCAATCTTAAAGGAGATATCACCAAGCAAGGAAATGAGATAAGATCCGAGCTTCGAGATAATATTCAATCCTCCTTCAGCAATCAAACAAATGATTTGAAGAATATGCTTGCTAGTTTCTTGCCCGCAGCTCAACCTTCTACTTCGAGTTCTCTACCTTCAAACACCGTCACCAATCCGCGAGCAAATGTGAGTGCTATTACTACCCGTAGTGGAATTACCATTGTTGATCCACCTATCCCGCCCCCATCATCTACACCTCCTCCACCACCATTTATCCCTACTCCTCCTACACCTAGTATTAGTGCACCATTACCGTCTCCGCCTCGTCATGACGATGTACCTAGGAAGGACCCTTCAACATCTCAACCTTTACCTACTACACCTGCACCTTCACCACCCAAACCCAATATCCCTTATCCTTCTCGTTTAGGCAAGACCAAGATGCTAACCAAGGACGACTCTGAAGTGACACGCTATGTGAAGATGATCTCTCAGATGAACTTCAACATTAGCTTTCTTGAAGCACTTGTCCACATGCCCAAATTTGTCAAAGCATTTAAGGAATTGCTTAACAAGAAGGAGAAGCTGATTGAACTCGCCAACACTCGCTTAAATGAAAACTGCTCTGCAGTTATTCTTAGAGAACTTCCGGAAAAGCTTGGAGATCCCGGTCGTTTTGTGTTGCCTTGCGTGTTCAACAAAACTGAAGAATTTACTGCCCTTGCTAATCTCGGGGCCAGTATTAATTTGATGCCATTGAGTGTTTGGAAAACACTATCATTACCCGACCTCACACCAACGAAGATGACTCTTGAACTTGCAAATCGCACTCTCGCTTACCCCGTTGGTATAGCCGAAGATGTGTTCATCAAAGTTGGCACATTTACTTTCCCGGTCGACTTTGTGGTAGTTGATTATGAAATGGACCCTCGTATTCCTTTAATACTTGGTCGGCCATTCTTGAGAACCGGACGAGCTCTAGTTGATGTTGCCGAAGGTGAGTTAATCTTAAGATTCGGGGATGTTGCACAAGTTTTTAAAATGGGAAAGCTTATAGGCAAATCCTTTGGAGGCCGAGAATCAGTGAATATGATTAATGTGCATGATAACTTTGTCGTCTACAACAATCCTCTATTCGATTCTTCCATTGATAATCCACTTTTTGAAGATGATGTGGATGATTCTCTCTCTAATTTGGAACCTTCACCCATTTATGATTCTCCACCGATCTTTGATGCTTATGATGATGATTCTAGCTCAGATTCGGATGATTATAATGACCTTACTTCTGAGTATCCTGAGCTTCCCACATATGATGATTTCGATGAGGCTGATACTCTTTCGAGCGATTCTTCCCATGATGAAGATCCTCCGCCATCACTCGATCCTACTTTGGACGATTACTCATTTGAGGAACACTTCTCTACGTTTCTCAACACTTACTTCCCTCATGAGAGTGATGCACCTCCTTTGGATTTTGAAGATTATCGTCTTGATCCTACTTTGGATTTGAAGAACATTCTTTCTAAGGAGAAGAAACCGGTTGACACCAATATCCGCAGCACGTATGAGTTAACACCTCTTTGTCCCCCTTCTGAGGACGAGGTTGTGCTTCTTCGCGGATCTTCTTCCCACTCTACTGAGCCTGAGTGCTATTTTCCCTTAAAGGAAAAGGTGTTCGACCCCGGTATCGATATTCTACAGCCATCTCAGTATCCACCTGATGAAATAAAAGGAAATATCTTTGGAACTTATGGAAATCTGCTTTCACCACTTCACCCTTGCTTCCACCGTGCTCCATCGCTGCTTAAGGGAAGCTTGCCTACTCTTCTTTGGCTTGCCTTGTTCGCCTTAAGCTTGTGCTATTTGATGGACGAAAACTATGTCTTTGATCCTGGTGGATATGTTTCATGCTTCTTCCTATGATGATCAAGGTCGAGTCCGGCTCACGACTCGGTTAACAAAAATCAAGCGCTTCTTGGGAGGCAACCCATGTATCTATCTTTTCGTTTTCTTTATCCTAAGTGTAGGGGAGACCCGTTGGTTTGCTATTTCCTATCCTCTCTTCTAATCAGGGATTCGAGCGCTCAATGATCCACTCTTGATGATTCTTGACGACCCATGATTCCGTGTTCCACTTCTTCCCGGTTCTATCCTAAACTTTTTTCGATTCACTATTTTATATTTTCTCAATATTAAAATAGGAATCTCTTTAGTTGTCTCTTCCTTAGCGAAATTTAAACAAAGTACACAATGTCCTAAGTGTAGGGGAGTTTACTCCCACATGCTTAAACATTGAGGACATTGTTTATGTTAAGTGTAGGGGGGACTTCTATCGAAGTTAAGTGGTCTTTTCCTTGTATTTGTCCTCATTTTAACCGTAAAATCAATTTTTCGACATTTTTCAAAATTTTTGATCTATTTTGGCCTATTAGTTTTTACCTTTGTATAGTTATTTTCTTTCCTTATTAGAATAAATGTTTAATAAAGTGGTTTTATTTTTCAAACGTTGTGAATTTTTTGACTCAACCCGAGTTTACTTATCTAAGTTACTCTAGCTAGTATCCTTAATGTGTTTAAGTCAAGTTTTGCTAGGCTTTTATATAGGGAGCTATAAAACGCGAAAGTCTTAACTCTCACGGGTTAAGAACAAGAACTTTTAGCAAGTTCCTATAATTGATCCTAGAGAGTCGTTTATCAAGGGAACTTTAAAATGCGATTTCTAAACTTGAAAAAGTCTAAGAGTTTGCAAGATCCTATAGGCGACTCGAAAACCCAAAACTTTGATTTAATAGGCTAAGCATCCACGAGTCTCATTCCTTGAGATTTTAAACTATGGAGAACGAGAGATGATAGAGCCAATTATAAGTTCGGTATTATTTCGTGAATTTATGTGAGTTAATTATAAGCCTATTCTCCCATCTCTTGCTAATAAATTTATCTGCAATAAATAAGGTTGTACGATTTGAAAAGTTACTTAGCTTCTAGCCCAAGATCGTTTAAAAGTTGCTCGGTATGGATTTGAGTTCATAGCCAAGGCATAAATTATTGAAGCGGGATGCGAAGATTGGCGAGTCCGAAAAGGCCCTAACAAGGCATGAGGGCTATATTTTGTTGCTAAAGATTGAAAGTGATGTGAAGAATCATTTATCAAAAATCAATATGAAGGATCGAGACACACGACGAAAAGCAAAAACTCCCCAAAAGTCATGGAGAAGTGTACCCGAAAAGACCCATCAAGGTATGAGGATAAATAGATCCAAGTCATAAAAGGAGGCGGATCGTTGTATATCAAAGTCCAAAATAAAGATTGGAGAAAAATGAAGAAGTCGTGGTCCAAGTATGAATCTATCAAAACTTCAAGTGAATAAATTCCTATATGAAGAGAAGACCATTATTTCGTGAACGTCTCTCAAGGTTTGAAGTATGAAGTCGCTGCCAAATATCGGTCCGAGAAAGGTCTCAAATCGCGAAGCGAGTTATGCCAAGATATGAACTTTATGAGGTCCCGAGAAGCAGTTTTAAAAGATTTTGTCCTTTAGCTAACTATTGATCAAATCGTTCACTTTATTTTCGGACTAAATAACTATCGTAATAAGTCAACAATGCATCTTCGTGATCATTCAAGACAACAATAAAATATAAGAGATACCCCTAGGAATAAGGGAGTCTAAGTGAGTAATTGGCCCACATGAGTTCGTGTTAGTTTACTAACTTATAATAACAATGATCTCGTTTTTAAGCTTGGTTTGGAGAAAGTAAAAACTTGAGGATGATGATTATTCATGACATTTCCAAAACCCAAGGTATGTTTTTGATTTCTTTATCTTGAATGTTTATAATTTTCTATCTCTTTAATAAAGGCCAATGTGGATTGATTATGATGAAAAATGTAAATGTGCTTTGTAACTAATGCATTGCATGAGGACATTGCAATGGTCAAGTGTAGGGGATTTGATAGGTGTGTAAACACCCATCCTTTTTATCACTTAATTACAATAATAACCAAGCCAAAACGTGTATTTTATGTCTTTTATGTTGGAATTATGCGTGGTTTGTGTTTTTGTTGTAATTTAGGACGAAATTGTGAAAAGTGGAGAAAACACGGCATTTACGGGCTTTTTATTGAAGAAAAAGATGAAAGATGAAGTAAAGAAGTCAAGAGTGCTAAAAGAACGGAAGTCCAAGACCAATTCTGAAGATTTATTGAAGGAAAAGTCAAAAGACGGAAGTTTACCAAAAGCCGAAGAACTCGAGTCTTATTTATTGAAGAATTAAAAGACGAGTTTAAAGAAATCCCGAGCCAAAAGTCCTTAAAGTCCAAGAATTACAAAAGACTAAGAAGGAAGGACTTAATGGTGCAATTAAGAAGAAAGGAAGGAGGGGAGGAAGCTTCCTCTAACCACTCTCCTAATCTCCTATAAATAGACCATTAGTATCTCATTTTCATTTTTGTTGGCTAAGTGTGACAATTAGCTCTTCCATTTTATTTTTCTTCCACTTTACTTTTCATGTCATTTTAAATACTTGTCTTGCACCTTAATTACCCTTTTAATTCCAAGTAAGTTTTTAATTCGTGTTCTTTAAATTTTTTTGCTTTAATATTTATTCATCTTTGATCAAGTTCTTTTTATCAATCTCATTCTACTCTTCTTCTTTTTCATTCGGTTACAATTTTGGATTAAGCAAGCTTTTGCTTAATCCATTTGCTTATTTAATTAAAAGTCTTGTCGTTTCTTTTTCCTTTTAAGTCCTCATACGAAATAAGCCACGAGTTTGACAACCTTGTGTGCTTATTTGGTATTTTGCTTAAGTGTTTTCAAAGTTTTCTTAAAAGTTTTACTTTTTAAGTTTTAATTTCATTAAGTTTCGTCTTCTAAATTTTGAAAGATTTTAACTTTTTAACTTTTTATCTTGTTTTGATTCCATTTCATTCAAGTTCTTTGTTACTGCTTATTAGAATTAGCTTATTTGGATTTGAGCTTATTACGAATTTGCATTCCATCGGAATGTAAGGGTTCCTACACATTGTGACGGGTGCATTCTCCACATTCCGATCGTGACAGGTTTGGACTAAGGTTTGCATTTCGATCCGGGATTGCGATAGAGTGAATTACCCCCCTTATTCCGATCAAGGTTCCGATCGCACATTGCGATCGGGATTGCGACGGCTCTTAAGGCTTCACTAAGACGAAGTGCTGCCCAATTTTCCCCAGCAACATTCCGATCTGGGCTACATTCCGACAGGTTGCACCTTTGTATTCCGATAGCTCATTCCGATCAGGATTTCGATCTGAAACTTTGCGATCTGAACATTATTCCGATCTGGGGTTGTTTGGTTATTCCGATCTGAAAAGGTGACATATTCCGATCTGGTGTTTTCAATCAACATTCCGATAGGGGGAGTGTGTTCATTCCGATGGTGAGTCTGATCGGAATATATTCCGATTGGGTGCTTGTTTTATGTTTTTGTCTTGTTTAATTTTTAAGTTATCATTTTAATTCTTGTCTAATTTTAATTCTCGTCACGCTTTAATTTTAAGTCATTTAATTATTTTACTTTTCAAAGTTTTTAAAATTTGCACCATTTACTTTAAGTTAGAATTAGATTTACTTTTAAGTCATTTAATTTAAGTCTTGCATTTTAATTTAAAAACAACCAAAAATATTTGTTTCACCAAAAACAATAGAGTCATACATAGGACCTAGATCAATTCGATTAGACACACATCAAAGAACTTAAATTTTTATACGAGGTGTCAAAAGCCTAGTTATCATGGTGGCTGTAAAAAAAGGGAGAGAATGAAGGAGATGAAAATGGTTTCTATATTTTATCATAAAATGAGTGGGTGGGGGAAAGTAATAAATGTTTTATAAAACAAAACGTGTGGAGTGAGTATTTTCCTTGTTTTCATCGAGTAAAGAAATTGTATTTAATTCGTGTGGGGTTTTGTTTATTTATGGGGTGAGATGACTATGATGTTTATACGTGTGACAGAGTTTGACCAGGCAAAACCAAAGTGAAATGTTTATTTCACTTTTATTTTATTTGTCCCATGTTTTCTATGCACTGGGCTTGAGGCCCAATTTTCCTTTCTCCTTCCGTTTTACTTAAATAAACCCAGTGGGCTTTCATTTGGGATTTTGGTACGAAGTTTAGAAACCTTTATTCTTAAATGGGCTTTTGAGCCCATTTATCCAATGTGGGTCCCACAACGTTCAATTATCTTTGTAAATGATCAAATCCACTAAGACGAGCTCGATTTCGGCTTTCTCGATCTTTTCTTCAATCGTATCGATTTTGCCGAGTTTCGTGATCTTTGGCACACTTTTGGTCTTTTGACTTTGTCTTTGTCTCTTTTTGGACTTTTCTTCAACATTTGACCGTGAAATCCCTTGTTTTCGCTTCTTTTGATCATTTGTACCTATTTTAACACAAAAACACAAAACCACGCGTAACTCCGACTTTTATGATATAAAACACATGATTAGGTCTTGTTTTTCCCTGATTTTAGTGGCAAAAGGATAAGTGTTTACACACTTATTAATCATCCACTCCTAGATGAATGATGATTTTCGGAAAATAAATGTTTTCAAAAGAAAATAAAGCCAAGGAAGACTATCTATCAAGAACTAGTTTAGCTAACTTGTAATAGTTACTTTGTATTTCATTTCCTGTATTTCCTTTCCTTCATGAGTTTTCATGAAGATGTGTTATGGATTTAGTATTTGTGTGTTTTAACCTTTGTGCTCACACTAATCAACTTCAATTTTATTAAAACTGAACCTAAATCAATCACAACCTTGTAAACCTTGACTAATATTGGATCAAAATGTTATCTAAATATTTTGTCACCCTTTGTCAAGACACTCTTTGTGAGTGTGTTGCCTTTTGTGCAACCAAAGCATAATCTAGTGCTAAAAATGGTAAAACTCCAAGATTTGCAATTTTTTGAAAAAGTCTTAGTTTTTCTCAAAACCTTGTAAAAATTGCATTTTCACGTCCACTATATGCGGATCCCCAAAGATCGCATGGTCCCTTATATATAAGGAACCGCAGGTTCCTTTAAGGAACCACGGACAGCATGCCATTTTTTGCTGGTTTTTGGTCTTTCTTCTTTGACCACAGTCTTTTTCAAGATTCCTTGTTTACCAATTTTGGCTAAACATTCCTTGAAAACTTTTGTTTTCATTTCAAATCTTTGCCATGTCTATTTTCTTTAAATTTTCTTCTTTTAGGAGTTCTTTTTCTCATCCCTCATAATGCCTAACTCTTCTAATCTTAACCTTGACATCTCTTTGTCACAATCTTCTAAACCCAAAGCTTCTTCTTCTAAGCTTTCCAAGAAACCAAAAATCTCGGTTCGACCTATTTGGGTCAAGAAGAACAAGGATCATCATGATTCCTCTTCTTCCAAACCTTGCAAGACTTCTTTCTCTCCCATTGCGTATTCGAATGAGACTTTCTTAATTGATCCAATTACCGGAGAAAGAGAAGTTCTTCCACCACCACCTAAACCTTGCAACATACCTCCTCTAAATGACCTATCTTCTTTCCCAAATCTCACTAGGCAATGTGAAAACATCTCTTATCCATTATCTCCCTCTCCACCACCACCTTCTCATCTTGATGGTCCTCCCCCATCCAACGAATTTGTTTTGCATCATGGAGCTCGTATGATTGTTGCCGATTTCAACAAATTGAACTTGCTCATGTGTATGACAAGCTAAATTTTCTTGAATTTCTTCTCACATGACCTCATCTCAAAGTATTTGTTCCCGTGAACAAATCTTCGAATGATGCCTCGTCGTCTTATTTTTCCAATTAAAGCACACTTTGTGTTTTAGTTGTTTGAGTCAACTTAAGCAATCTTGGAGGATTATCACTACTAGAGTAGTTTATGCTTTTGTTGTTTATTTTCCTTATTTGTTGTGTTAAATATTCATATTGTGTGTATGAATATTTTTGTTGTTTGTTCTTTCATATTTGTGTACTACGAATGTTATGTGTGTTACTCCCTTTCCTATCAATTCGTTATCGCACATTGTTTAGAGTAGATCATGGTTAAAACTTACAATTGCTTTTGGGTGATTCCACCAATTCTAAGTTTCTAACCCTTTGACATATTATCACTTCAATTGGTTTGGATGTTTCTTTTCTACCTCTATTCTACCAATTGAACTTTGATTTTGTCAAAACACCCTTCTTGGATATTCTTAGCAAATACTTACTTCTAATTTGAGATTTCTTTTCTTTCTCCCTCTCAAGTTACTTAGTAGGTAGTGACTATATATATACAATGGTGTTTCTTTTCTCTCTATTAACCTTTGTGTAGCATGTCACCTTAGCTCATTCTCTTGCTGCCCCAAGCAAAGGGGAGTAAACACCAAGGGGAGCTTCTTGCAAAGTCCGATTCTTTTCTTCCTCAAAGACTTTTTCATCCTTTTTTCTTCAACAAAGGGGGAGAAATGATAGTGATAAACTCGTTAATAATTCGAACTATTTTGGATTTTACATAAATGAGTTTATAGTTTCTCGTAATCAAAAAGGGGGAGATTGTTAATGCAAAGCAATGCCTAAAAATATTATTAGTGTTAACTAATCTTTCTTAGTTTTGATCACGACAAATTAAAAAGACATTTATCGTCGAATACAATCATACGACGAATTACTTAACAAACACTATTATCAAGGTAATAATAATTTAAGTATTGCACTAACATATCTTAATCATGATTAGTGATCATAAAAGTGATTAATCCTAAACTTACATTTTGTCAAATGTGACAAAATATTTTTTAATAAACTTTCTTTTTAAGAATTTTTTTATTAAAATAGAAAATGTAAATTTGAATATGACATATTCCAAATGCCATAGGAATATCCTTTAAGGTAAAAACTTAACTCAAATATTACTCTCCCACTAAAAGACAAAAGGGAGCGGAGTCTATGAGCACGGATCCTTAAAGGCCTATGCGGATCCTTAGTGATAAGGAACCGTAGACCCAATGAAGGCACCACACTCAGAGAGCCGTTGGCCTTTATCTCCTGTAAATAGTGGATCAAATCTGCATTTTCCACAACCCTTTTTGGACATTGTTTCTGCTATCCTTTTCCTTTCTAATTCATAATCATTTGTAAATGATCACTTAAAGTGTTAAGTATGTTTACTTATGATTTTCCCCTTGATATCCTTTTTTATTTTGTCCAAAGAGAATATCACTCACACACTTGTGATGTGATTAAAGATGAAGCCTTGATTAAGATCATCCTCTCCTAATGAATAAGTCATGTTCATCATTTGTTTTATTTGAGTCTTATGTAGATCCAATGTAATTGTGAATACATGGATCTAGTCTTGTGTAAATCCATTGTATATGTGTATACTTGGATTTGTGTTGTGTAGATCCAAGTTACATGTGTATACTTGGATATGTGTGTTATTAAGTTGTAATAGTTATGAGTTGTTAGTTTTCACTAAACTATAAAGTGATGTGTTTGTGTCTTGTGAGTTCTCACTAAACTATAAAGTGATGTGGTTGTGTCTTGTAAGTTCTCACTAAACTATAAAGTGATGTGTAGTTCCTTGTGAAGTTCTCACTTAGCTTCAAAGTGAATAGTTATGAAGATTGGTTCTACCTTTCGATTAGAACTCGACATCTAGGCTTGTGTCGTTAAATGGTGAAGTAGGAAACATTGTGAAGATTGGTTCTACCTTTCGATTAGAACTCGACATCTAGCCTTGTTTTGTTGAATGGTGAAGTAGGCAATGTTGCAAAGATTGGTTCTATCTTTCGATTAAAACTCGACATCGAGCCTTGTGTCGTTAAATAGTGAAGTGTGCGCCGTTGTGTAGATTAGTCCTAGCTAAGATTAGGTCTCGACATTTAGCTTAGTGTCAGAAAATAATGTAAGCAACGTTGTAAGGTTTTCTCCGCCAAAAAGGGAGCTTGTGGATATAGTGGAAATCTTGAGTAAGGTGTACTCGAGGAGTTGAGTAGGAACGAAGATAGAGCTTCGTTGCCGAACCACTATGAATCTTGGTGTCTTCCTATTAGGTCGTTTCTTTCCCTACTCTTTACTTATTCTTACTATCATATCATTCACATCTATTACTTGTCATTGTTAATGCATGAGAATTGAACCTAATCATTATGCAACTAGCTTTCAAGTAAAAGGTAGTTTGAGACAAACCTAATTGAAATTAATTTTAATTAGGTCATAAACCGAAGAGAAACTATTCAACCCCCTTATAGTTTTTACATATTTGACTCATTTAACATTTTTCTACTCATTTCTTGAAGTGTTCTATTCTTGCGTTCAACTACCCTTTTTGATTGAGGTGTTATTGGAGCCGAGAAATTGTGAGTGATTCCTTTGGTGTCACAAAAAGCTCCGAATTGCACTTCATTTTCAAACTCCCGACCATGATCCGTTCGAATTGACACAATTCGACTATTTAATTGGTTTTCAATTTTCTTACTTAAAATTTCAAAATGATCAAATGCCTTATTTTTAATTTTCAAAAAATTTGTCCAAGCAAATCTTGAATAGTCATCCACGATAACCAACGTGTAAAATTATTTTTCTAAACTTTGTACGGTAGATGGACCGAACATGTCCATATGTAGGAGTTCTAGATATTTGGTTGTGGTGACCATATTTTTAGCCTTATGGCTTGCGTGTGTTTGTTTACCAATTTTACATGTGTAACACCTCATTTTGATAAATGGAATGTCACGCGTGATTATGGCATGTCATCAAAGCATACAAGGATAAATGTCTAAAACATTACATGACCATAAAAAGGAAATACCGGAATCAAACATCGGTAGTCCAAAAGTAAAGCTCATCACACACGAACATAAGTACTGTAAATGAAAGGACTAAACAATGTCCATGGAAAGAGTATCAAAATATAGATAATCCATAAAGTAAAGAAAGGCTAGAAAGCTTCCTGTCTATATGCACGTACGCTTAAAGTCTACGAGCGTCCCTGAGTACCTGCCGTTTTGGGAACATGAAAAGGAAAACGGCTGAGCAATACGCTCAGTTCACAAATGTACAAGTATAGCATGAATAATATAAGCATATAAGCATATAACAGCGGAAGAAACTATGTCCTGGATAACCCGGTTAAGTCTTAGTAAAACTGGTTTTATAGTTTGAAAAGCCTTATGTTTATCTTGTAAAAACTGTTTAACATATTTTACCATTAGCCAATATAGGTCATGAAAATCAACGTGCATGAATACTTAGAGGGGTGACCTCATCATGCAAAATTAGAGGGGCTGCCTCTAATTTAATATACTAGTTTTGGGTAGGAGGGATCAGCTCCTTGTGAAGGATGCAAGGCACACACCACATTCACACTGAGTAATCTGTTGAAAAATATGTAACTAGGATGCACCCATACGCCCCACATGATAAATATAATAATATGGCCAAAAGCTGAAGGGACGCCACGAGCAATCACTCCGTCGTGGGGAAGTCATAACACCAGTGCCTCTAGTGTTATGGTTATGGTACCTCCATAACTAGGTGAAACTGGTCATGCATGTATATGGCTTCAGGTATTCTAAAATAAACATAAGCAATCAAACATATAAACTTATACTATGGGAAAACAGTTGGCTGCATACGGGGAATCCTAATAAGGAAAGAATGTCCATACTGAAAGGAAGGGAATCCGTACCTTATGTCCAGTGAACGAAGAAGACGAACGGAAGAGAGTCCTACTTCGGTATCACTAATGCTACATAAATACATACGTGTATAAGTATCTGATTACTAAATACGTAACTGGTTTTATATCATGTCGTAGCTTGTTTTTTTATATGTTCATGTCATGTTCTACTGTTTTAAGCTTTATAATGTGTTTATCTTATATTCTGTCTAGTCTGACTAAGTATTACTTTCATTTCATGTGTTATTATACTTGTTGTGTAATAATAAGTAACTTTCTAAAAATAGCAGGTTTCCTAAAATAGAAAGTTTGCAAAAATAGAAAGTTACCAAAAATAGAAAGTTTCCAAAAATAGAAAGTTTCCAAAAATAGAATTACTGCTTAAAATAGATAAGTTTCTAAAAATAGAAAGTTTCCATAAATAGATTAGCTGCCTTAATTAAATAAGTTTCTAAAAATAGAAAGTTTCCATAAATAGATATAAGCTGGTTAAATAAGCTAATTATATAAGCTTAAGTGTTTTCTGATTATTATTCTAAGTCATGTAGTTATTAAGTATAGTTTTTTAATTATTACATGTAAATTAAATAAACTATAGGTTAAAAGTATTTAATTAAATATATCATGATCTTAGTTAAATAAAGGTAAAATACTTAGGTTAAAACATGTATTGTTAACTATTTATAAGATAACCTAAGTCATGTTAATTAATTAATTATAGTCTTGGTTTTAAATAATTAATTAATTATAAAGTCTAATTAAATATAAATACTTAGGTTAAAACTCATGAACTAATAATTAAATTTATAACCTAAGTCATGTACATTAAATTAATCATGTCATGTTTTTATTAATTTAATTTAAGTCTTAAAACATAAAAATCATAAACCTTAAAAAAATGATTCAAGAACCGGACTCGTGACAAAAAACATGAACCGGACCCGTATCTAACACCATAACCCGAACTACGTCGGGTTTCCCCTTGGTTTTGCTGCTGCCGTGGGACCACCACCACCATACCGAGACCATATGGTCTCGGTGGTGTTAAATAAGCCAAGCCGAGACCCCTATGGGGCTCGGTTAGGCGTCGGCTAGACCACAAACACCCCTAAAACATTTATTTGATTTACCCCATGATCATTAACATGTTTTAATAATTGTTTTTAATTAGTTAATTAAAAACATCATGATTTTATGTGATTAGTTAAATCAAAACATAAAAGAAAAGGGTTAAAAAGTTATACCGAATACGTGGATCAATTAAAGATGAACACACACGAATACTTGCACAATTTCCAAGATCAAAATCAACCCGAACACCCCTTTTGGTGTCCTTGAATCCGGCGGCCAAAGAGAGAAAGAAGAAAAGGGATTTTTAGGGTTTTAGTTATTTTCTTGTTTTGTGATAAATGAAAATACCTTTTCCATATTTTGCATGTTTAGTAAAATTATATGGGCTTGGCCCATTTCTTTGGTGTAGCCGCGGGTAGGGGCCCCACTTGGGGTAACCCGTACCTTTTTCTGAGTCTAAATATTATAGTGTGTTCTCGTTTTTAATCGTGTTCTAATTAATTATTGATCGTGACCTAATATTTTTATTCGTGTTCGTAATAAATATATACGTAAATAATATAAGCTCGTGATTAAATTACGTTCATGATTTCATGATCGCATGTTCGTGATTATAATTATTATTTGAATAATTATCGTGTGTTCATACGTAATAAATACTTATCGTGTTCTAACACGTACGTAATACTTAAAATTTTTATACGTGAAACGTAACGTGCTATAAAAGGAAAGTTCTAATCATGTACGTACGATCTTAAGGGCACTATTCATGGTAAAAGCATGCGGGTTTTACAACTCTTCCCCCTTAAAAAGAATAATTCGTCCACGAATTATAGATAAAGTAAACTGGAAAAGAAGAACATACCCGAATTCAAAATATGAAATGAGGGTAAGAAGCCCGGATAGACTCCTCTGTTTCCCAAGTGGCTTCCCGCTCGGTATGATCCCTCCAAAGAATTTTGACGAATGGAATCGTCTTCCTTCTCATGAGTCGTTCTTGTCTGTCAAGAACTCGTTCGGGTTCTTCTATGAAAGTGAGATCTTCACGTATCTGTTCCAGTGGATATTAAACCATGTGAAGGGGATGATACTAGTACCCTCTGAGTAAGGAACATGAAACACATTGTGTACATGCGAAAGCTGCGGAGGTAACGCTAAACGGTAAGATACTTCACCGACTCATTCAATGATATCAAACGGTCGGATGAAACGAGGACTGAGCTTCCCTTTAACCCCGAAGAGTCTAACACCACGTGCCGGCGAAACCTTAAGAAAGACGTGATCTCCTACGTTAAAATGTATGTCCCTACGATGCTTGTCGGCGTAACTCTTCTGACGTGACCTTGCTTCTTGAAGTTTCTTCTTAGCTATTGCGACCCTCTCATTAGTCATCTCTATGATCTCTGGTCCTTCAAGTGTTCGCTCACCAACCTGATCCCAGCAGATTGGGGCGCGACACTTCTTGCCATACAACATCTCGAAAGGAGCACACTTGATACTTGCGTGCCAACTATTGTTGTATGCAAACTCCACCAAACAGATATAATCGTCCCAATCACCCATCCATTCCAACGCACATGACCTCAACATATCTTCCAATGTCTGAATCATTCGCTCTGACTGCCCGTCTGTTTGAGGATGAAAGGCCGTGCTAAGCTTAAGTTGTGTACCCCAAGCTTTCTGCAGACTCTTCCAAAATCGCGAAGTGAAACGAGGATCTCTGTCTGAGACGATGCTGGATGGAGCACCGTGGAGTCTCATGATCTCTCTTCTATACGTATCGGCGAGTTTACTGACCGAATCTTCCTTGCGGATCGGTAAGAAATGAGCTTATTTGGTAAGTCGATCTACGATAACCCAAATTGCATCGTGCTTCCTCTTTGTTGGCGGAAGACCAGTAACAAAATCCATGGTGATTTTGTCCCACTTCCACTCTAGAATATCTAACGGTTGAAGGAGACCCCGAGATCGCTGATGCTCGATCTTAACCTGCTGGCAGGTAAGACATTTGGAGACGTAAGTGGCAACATCCTGTTTCACACCACTCCACCAAAAGTACTGCTTGATGTCAATGTACATCTTAGTCGAACCAGGATGTATAGAGAATGGGGAGCTATGAGCTTCATCTAACAAGGCTTCCCGGAGTTCTTGATCATCAGGAACACAAAGTCTCGTGCCCTGCCATACGATACCATCTGCATCTACTCTGAATTCTGTCTGCTTCTCCAAATTCTGAACTATCTCCCAGATTTCTCCATCATCTTTCTGAGCTTCCTTGATCTTAGAGGGTAACTCGGGTTCTACTCTAAGATTAGCCCAGTAACCGTGCTATCCACGTACCATGATCTCTATGTCTAGTCGCTCCAAGTCTCTTATGATTTCCTCCTCAATCTTAATGCCATTGATCATTCCGGACTTCCTACTAAGTGCATCTGCTACTACATTCGCCTTTCCGGGATGATACTGCAAATTAATGTCATAATCCTTCAATAGCTCTAACCATCTCCTCTGCCTCATATTCAATTCACGTTGAGTGAAGATATACTTCAAGATCTTGTGGTCCATGAAAATGTCACATGATTCTCCATATAAGTAGTGCCTCCATATCTTCAATGCAAACACGACTGCAGCAAGTTCCAAGTCATGCATAGGGTAATTTTCTTCATAAGGCTTAAGCTGCCGTGAAGCGTACGCGATCACTTTCCAATGTTGCATGAGAACACAGCCAAGTCCCTTCCCAGATGCATCACTGTAGATTTGAAATCCACCCGTACCAGATGGGAGAGTAAGAATAGGTGCAGATACTAGTTTCCGCTTCAGGTCTTCAAAGCTCTTTTATCGTTCTTCAGTCCAGACGAATTTCTCCCCTTTCCGCATCAGTTTGGTCAATGGTAGTGCTAGGAGGGAAAAGTTCTCCACGAACCTACGGTAATAGCCAGCTAACCCTAAGAAACTGCGGACTTCAGTCGCTGATGTCGGCCTCGGCCAGTTAGTAATAGCCTCAACCTTCACTGGATCCATAGTGATTCCTTCTGCTGATACAATGTGACCTAAGAATGCCACCTTGTCTAATCAGAACTCACACTTGGAGAATTTAGCATTCAGCTGCTTCTGGCGAAGAATCTGTAGTACTGTACGAAGGTGGTCTTCGTGTTCCTCCTTGGACTTTGAGAAAATCAGGATTTCATCGATAAAGACAATGACGAACTTGTCTAGAAATTCATAGAAGATTCTGTTCATCAAACCCTTGAACACTGCTGGAGCATTGGTCAGGCCGAATGGCATAACTACAAATTCGTAGTGGCCATAGCGGGTACGAAAAGCAGTCTTAGCGATGTCCTGCTCCTTAACCCGTAGTTGATGATAGCCTTACCTAAGATCAATCTTGGAGAAGTGTTTGGCCCCTTGGAGTTGGTCAAACAGATCGTCTATACGTGTTAGTGGATACCTATTCCTGATAGTAATCTTGTTGAGCTCGCGATAGTCTATGCAGAGACGCATACTGCCGTCCTTCTTCTTAATAAATAAGACCGGTGCGCCCCATGGAGATGCGCTCGATAGAATGAAACCTCGTTCTAGAAGTTCTTGCAGTTGATCCTTCAGCTCCTTTAACTCTATGGGAGCCATGCGATAAGGAGCCTTGGAAATCGGTTCAGCTCCTGAGATGAGCTCGATATTGAATTCCACTTCTCGTGTAGGTGGTATGCCCAAAAGTTCTTCTAGAAATAAATATTGGAATTCTGACACTATTGGCTGATCCTGAATTGATGAAGATTCAGCATCCATGTCATGAACCGTAGCTAGATAACCCTCGCAGCCATGTGACAGTAGTGCAGGTGCTTGCAGGGAAGATATGATTTATACAGACCTTCCGGGTATGAACCCGTTGTGAATGTACTCTGGTGCATTAACATCACCGAAGATGACTCGATATGAATGGCAGTCTATGGTAGCATGATGCTTGGATATCCAATCCATGCCCAAAATCATGTCAAAGTCATTTATGTCCAGCGGAAGTGCGTCAACAGGACGAACCTTGTCATCAAACTCTAGGGGAAGACTCTTGTATACATGGGTGATTAATACAGAGTCCCTCAAAGGCCTGGAAATACTGAGTCTATTATTTAGTGCCATGGGGAGCATCCTAATGTTCTTGGCATAAGCAGTAGAAATGACCGAGTGAGTAGCACCCGTATAAAATATAACACACGCAGCTTGACCATACATATACAAGATTCCAGTGATGTTACCTGTAGACTTGTTGGCCTGATCTCGAGATGTCGTGTAGACGCGACCAGTGGTAGGAGGCGGCTTGGTATCAGCATGTCCCGATGTGCCCTCCATCTCGCCCTTACGACAGTCCTTCATTCGATGGCCAGGAATACCACACTTGAAGCATGTGTCGGTGTCGCGACGACATGGCCCTGGGTGCCTACGGTGTTGGGTCAAAAAGTTGATATGGCAGAAACTCAAAAATGAAGAAAACGTGAAGTATTTGTCTAGGCGTTGACAAGAGCATTCCAAGCGTTGACAAGAGTTATTTAGGCATTGATGGAATCAAGCATTGTCAAGAGCAATCCAAGCATTGTCACATGCAATTCAAGCATTGACAAAACGTAGACAAAAGAAGCTAATGGAAGCTTCTATTTAGATAAACATGCAAAAGATATTCTGCATAAGTTTATTTAAATAGAAGATTTACTTGTTTATTCATTCTTATCTCTTGTAAACCCTAATCCTTACACTATAAAAGGAACCAAGGGTCATAGGTTTTATAATCATATCATTCATTCACAATGTAAACCTAAAGTGTGTGTCGCACTAGACGTGGGATTCAATGTATACACGTCTAGTGGATGTTTGTTATTAATATAATGAACATCCCATTTGTTTTAATTCGTGTCTTTGTGCCTAAACACCTTGTTATGATCATTGTTCTTTTCCGCTATGTTATCATATGAACTATGATCAAACCTAGATATATGGTTCCTAACCATTGAGTCGAACGATTATAGGGATCATCAATTGGTATCAGAGCCTAAGGCTCTTGATATCTAGGTCCGACGAGGTGTTCGTGTATGGTGAAGAGAAGAAAAATTCGTATTGAATTTTTCTGGACGTTTTTGTGTGCGCAGCAGTATTCAGAAGGTCATAACTTTTGATCTAACCGTTGGATCGTCACGAAATTTTAGATGTGTGTTCTACATACATAGATCTAAACATCCACCGGAGGGATTGTCGAGTTTTATCCCCAGGCAAAAGTTATTAAGCGTCGAAGTTGGCTGATGGAAGATTTTCAGTTTTCTGCTTTCACATGAAATCATGAACTAGGGTTTCTCAAACCCTAGATCTACTTAAAAAGGCAGGAAGAATTGAAATTGGTGGCTGTTAATTCAGGATCTATGGTTAATCTACAAACCCTAAGTTAGGGTTTCGATGTTTAACTTTTCAAAACCCTAGATCGATTTTCTGTGTTATTACTGGGAAGAAGGAAAATTAAGCAGATTGTGATGTTCCTGATAGAAACGAATGCGTGAGTCTTTAATTCTCATTGGTTGAAGATCGTTGCATTCACACGAAACAAAGCTTCCAATTGGTTGTTTAGTTTGCATTCACACGGTTATACCCTAATTTGTTATCCAAGTATCGTCTACATGCATGTTCATGGTATCTCCGTGAGCCTCTCAACTATCATTGGTTGAGATAGTTGTGTTCACACGGTCAATTGATTGTGATTGGATGCATGAAGTTGATTGCATGAAGATTTTGGACGCATGAAGTTGATTGCTGAAGTAGTCTTATTCCAAGACGTGTGATATATGGCTTGATTTGTGGCCATAGATGACGTCAGCAGACGAGGCACTGACAAGATATTTACAACGTTGACAAGAGTGTGGTTCAACGTTGACAGATTATGACGCTGATGTTAGCATATTAAACGCTGACACGTTTAAACCTTAGACGCTGACAAGGTTTAATATAGACGCTGACAGGTTTAAATGTGACGCTGACAGAAGGAAGTTTGACGCTGACAGAATAAGTCAACACTGATAGAGTTGACAGTGTCGTCCGATATATGAGCTTCAACGCTGATACGTATTGTCAGATATTGGACAATACATCTGACCAAGATATTGGACAGAAGAGATATTGGACAACACAAAGTTTGCTGCTGTTAGAGAAAATGGGTACGTTTTAAGCACACAAAAAGGAGGATTATACACACTAAGGTACATGGAATCTCCGTTATAATTTAGAATATCATTATGATATTTATGGCTCGGATATTTTGAAAGGGATTAATGATTTTTAAGTAAGTTAGCAACAATTCATGAAGAATTTTATTGGATTATGTAATCGGGATAGCCTTGTGAAAGATTTATTCGTTAGCAGCTTTTACATATGAAGATATTGACTTGTCATGAAGAAGTGTTAGCTTAAGAGGAAGAATTCTTATGGGAAGTTTGATGATTGAAGAAGATTTTCGCGAGTTTGTGTTTTATCATATTGTTAAAGTGGTGGACATCAGCCATTTACTTTAACAATAACTTGTTCGTGCTTTACATGGTTGGTGATGAAGACTTGTCATAAACACTTGAAGGAGTTACATTATCGTGCTCAGTGTCTCACAAAGGATGAGAATATTGACAAGGGATCGAGGTCTACTTATATTTTTTCTTCTGGTATAAGTTCTTCATCACATGGATAAACAAGACATGGAACATAGGTTTGTGGTATTCTACTTCTGCATCAAAGACTACTTTAAGTTATTTTTCTTCAGGATCATTACATAGAGCCTACTTCTGGAGAATCTTCAACATTGCAACATTGTTTACTTCCTTGTTGATGTGACAAAAAGGGGAAGAAAATACGTTCTACACTTGAGGGGAAGCAATCTGAAGATCATGTACAACTTACAAGAGATACACATAGAGTTTTGCCACTATCAACTAGGGGAAGATTGTTGGGTCAAAAAGTTGATATGGCAGAAACTCAAAAATGAAGAAAACGTGAAGTATTTGTCTAGGCGTTGACAAGAGCATTCCAAGCGTTGACAAGAGTTATTTAGGCATTGATGGAATCAAGCATTGTCAAGAGCAATCCAAGCATTGTCACATGCAATTCAAGCATTGACAAAACATAGACAAAAGAAGCTAATGGAAGCTTCTATTTAGATAAACATGCAAAAGATATTCTGCATAAGTTTATTTAAATAGAAGATTTAGTTGTTTATTCATTCTTATCTCTTGTAAACCCTAATCCTTACACTATAAAAGGAACCAAGGGTCATAGGTTTTATAATCATATCATTCATTCACAATGTAAACCTAAAGTGTGTGTCGCACTAGACGTGGGATTCAATGTATACACGTCTAGTGGATGTTTGTTATTAATATAATGAACATCCCATTTGTTTTAATTCGTGTCTTTGTGCCTAAACACCTTGTTATGATCATTGTTCTTTTCCGCTATGTTATCATATGAACGATGATCAAACCTAGATATATGGTTCCTAACCATTGAGTCGAACGATTATAGGGATCATCATACGGTGGCAAGTAGAGCAAAGAGGATGAGTATATCCTCCAGCAGGTGCTCTGGCTGGTATTTGATATGAGCAAAAACTCATATCAATTTATCAACAAATCACCCTAAAACACAAGAAAAATACCTAAACTTTGTGCTATAAAGCGGAATTATGTGGTATGTTTTGTGTTTGTGCTCAAATAGGTAAGAAGGATACAATTTCAAGCAAACAAAGGAAAATCAAGCTTAATTTGATGAAAAAGACAAAGAAGGATCAAAAGTGACAAGACTTTGAAGACAAAGGACTTATCTTGACGATCTGCCAAAGATGAAGGACCAAAAGTGTAAATATGACAAAGTCAAGATTAAAGTCAAATCTGGTCAACTTTCAGTCAACTAAGTCAAAGGGATCAAATTTGTTCAAGAATGAAGTTTGAAGGACCATTTATGCCAAAGAAATGAAGATACTAGCTCAAAACCATATTCAGCCAAGTACAAGGGCTAATTCTGCCGACTTTGGAAGTTAAATTCAAGTTCAATGCGTGTGAAATCAAATGGACCAATCAAAAGAGAGTATTGGGAGGAAGTGGATTGCCAGCTATGCTTGGTAATAAATAAGAGACATGTTAAGTGGGCGTATCACAACAGTACTCCAACCCACCAATCATATTTCACAAAACGGATAATGATCCGTGTGACACTCCCATATCCAATATAATCTTGCCACGTGTCATCTTCTTCGACAAAAATTACCAGGAACGGGTTTGAGCTAGAGGCAATTTAAGAAGATGGTATAAACATGAAAAGTGATCGGTTTTGAGAGACGAATACAATGAACACAATCAATTACACTAAAGATCAACAACAAAGAAAAGCCCAAATGTGTTCATAACCTGCAAAACTCAATTGAGCAGAATTTTACACGTGGAAGTTTCTGATTGGTTCTAACATGTCACCAACCTCAACCACTTCACATCTGCAGTCTATAAATACCTTAGTTTAGCTCTTATTTCTTTTATTGTAGAAAAGTGTGAAATCACACACACTTTTAGTTTTTCTCTCATCTCAGCTTAGTTTTAGCTTAACAACTCAAGAGTCTGACAAACTCTTGAGTCTGTTATTAGTTGTAACAAATTACCAGCATTTGTAACTACCTTCTCAATTCAATCAATAAAAATTTCATTTTTCCTCCAAATACTTCATTTCTAGTCTACTGTTCATACCTGCACTCTGTTACTCTTGTGATGCTGATTAGTTGGTTATGATCTCACTTGATCATGATTAGCTACTTGTGAAGTTCTTGAAGCTGTTGTACTTGTTCAGTTCATTCAGTTGCAGTCCTAGTAGATTTTGCAGAATTCCAGTCCATTAATGGAGATTTGGTGATTGGTAGTTGCTGAATTGTAGCTGTTGGGTGTGTTCTAGTGCTAAGGTGGTGGTTAGCACTAGCTTAGAAAGCTCAACGCTTCTCTACTCCTCAAAGGAGGCCTAAGCTAAAAGGTTTCACTTACTGAGTTCTAGTTCCCCTAAATTGTTGATTGCATGCTTCATTCCTAGTTAAATCTTGATTGATTGCATGATAAAATGTGTTCTAGCTTGTTATTGATCTGATTTCAGTGTTTTTGTAGCTTAACTGTAGCTTAAACTAGCTTATTAGCCTTAAAACTTGTCCTATTTTTCAACCTTTATCAGTCACTTTAGCTTTATAAGTCATTTTGAGTTCTTGTTTTAACTTCTTGTAACTAGTTCAATTACACTTCATTTTCGCCATAAAACTTAGAGTGATATTACTTTTGACTCAGTCTAATCATTTGCTTAAAAATCATTCATTAAAGTTTGAAAAATATCAAATAAGTGGTGTTTGGTAGTAGCTTGTAATTGCTTCTCAAGAGTTAGTTTTTGGTAAACTTTGGTTCATTTCAAGTCAACTAGTCATAGTATAAAGCTTTCAGTCATTTTTAAGTCAAGAATTTGGTCCAAAAGGCAATTGTCTATAAAAAAGGTTTGGGTCAGTTTTATTCAAGTATATTTTCAGAAAGTATTGATTTTCATTTGATTGGCATTTCTTTAATCTTTGATGAAATCTTTTGAAACTAGTTCTTAACTTTCACTCAACATATGAACTTTGAATGTGTATAAGGAAATTGTACAATATCCTGTAACACCCCCAAATTTATACAACTCAATACAGCGGAAGACTAGTTGGTGTTACGGGATAGCACATTACTCACATCATAGACAACGCATAAAAATCGCGTCGTTTAATAATAAAAGCATTTCCATTCATAAATATCAAAGTTACATCGGTCCCAAGTCATATTATTTCATACAAAGTTTTACAAGGTATTTGAATGGAAAATATTGTTTAAGTGCGGGCCATGAATTCTTGTTGTCTTCCCGAGAATTACCTTCAAGTACCTGAGATAAGACATGTTAAAAGAAAAGGTCAGCGATAACGCCGAGTGAATTCGTAGAGTTTGATAAAATCCATCAATATAATATCAGTATAAGATTATTACTGAAATCATTTTGTACAAATCATTTTAATAGGCCATAAAATAGCCAAAGTCATTTTATACAAATCCTTATCGAAAATCATAATATAGGCATTTGCCTTAAAAATCATTATACGAATCATTGTCGTTAAAAACACCATACAATACGTTTTGCAACGTTGTATAGATTAAATAAAACCGTTATATGAATATGGTTATAAAAAGCCTTAAAAATCATTATACGAATCATTATCGTTAAAAACACCATACAATACGTTTTGCAACGTTGTATAGATTAAATAAAACCGTTATATGAATATGGTTATGAAAACCAAAACACAAACATAATATCAATAGTATGACCCTGTATTGCTAGTCAGGCAATACATCGTAATTCAGAGCGTCTAGTAATATTTCGTTAGTTTTTGGATTATTATAAGCCGCATGACATTGTTACCTTACTAAAACCAAAACGGGTAGCTAACCCGATACCAATTTTGCCCATCTAAAGTAGCGTGTCGTCACAAAGGTCACGCTATGGAAAACTTCTCATACATAAATTCGCTTACCAATCAATGTGGCACGACGGGGATCAACCGTCAAGGCGCGAACTGGGTGATCGTCCCCAAATAGTACTATTAAATGCATAAGCGTCTACCAACTCCCGGTAGTTCACAATTCATGCTAATGGGACTTTTAGTGACATAACCTAACTTTAATAATCCATTTGATTTCATCTATCGGGTCCGTTAATCATTTATCGGGTCATACAATCGGGTCATTCAATCATTCGGGTCCAAAATCAATAAACACACAATCGGGACAAATGGTGTCCTAATTTTTAATAAAAACTAACATGTTATCCCCCTCGCGGGTTTATAAAACATTTATAAAAACATTTAAAAGAGTGTGAGGCTATGAACTCACGTTGATGTGGGAAGGCGATTATCGGCGATTTGGATGTACGGTACGTGCTTCAATCACGGAAACCTAGACAAATAATACTCGGTCTTAGACGTTTGTCCAATGACTTTATAAAAATAACAATTATGTATACATATGATGATTATATACATATTATGATCAAGTGGGTTTACATATTCTCGTTTACTCATTTTAGTGTTATATGTCGATAAGTTTATAAGTGTTTTAGTCCATTTTTGTTGTATTATTAGTCCAATAACGTTAATTTAGTCCGTTAACGTCCGTATGTCCTATAGCTCGGGTCTTATCGGTTTTTACTTGTTATACATGTTTATATATCAGTATATAAGTTTTATAAAGTTTACATTAGACGGGTCCAACCATCTAAGTTTTATTTAACAAAAACGTTAATTTTACGGTATTAGCCAAAAAAGTCGTAAAAATCATGTTTATAGTTTTATAACTTATAAAACATAACAAGTTACCATTTTTATAAAATGTCCACTTATTTATCATTGTACATATTTATATAAATAAAATTCAAGAGTTAGTGAGTTTTAACTTTACATTTTATACAATATAATTTTGAGTGCTTATATAATAGTATTATACTTTAATTTCCAAAATCTGATTTTTATCTTCACTTTCACCAAAACTGCCATATATTGAGTTCTATATGGAGATAGAAGCTCAAATTTTTATCACATAAACTACATAATATGTGCTCCATTTAACTCTTCTATAGCTACTGTTGAATCATCCTTTAAGTATTTTCTAAAAATCGTCCAAAACAGTAACCTCAGATTTATACCCTAAACTTGTTTTGATCATATCTCACTCATTACTTTGATTCCATTGCATGGCCAACTCTCACATGTGTACAAGACATATAGCTTACTGTAAATTTATTCTACTTCATCATTTTATCAGTCCATGACCTGTTTCTTTACTGTTTTATACAGCCAACAAATTTAACCAAGATTTTAACCTTGTTTCTTATGGTTTTTCACCTTTTTAATCATGTTTATCAACACCAAATCCCCACATAACATTTTTATCATCATATAATCATCATATACATATACAATAGGAAATAAAATACATGTTTACATAATCAAAATAACAAGAAGATGAGGAGGACAATCTTTATACCACCATGATGATGTAGGTTGTGATCAAAACATGGATTTTGATGGAGAAACTTGTGCATAGCCAACACCATCTTCAAGAACACCATTCTTCATGAATACCTTATGGAAAATCAGCCCTACTACTCCATGAAAACTCCTCCTTGGATGTTATAAGTTGCACCAATCTTCATCTTTTTGAATGGAGATTAACATATGTTGATTATAACATATGTTTATGGTTAAAATTTGTATGAAAGGGGTGTTTTGGTGGAGATGAGGGACGGCATAGATGAGTGAGAGAGAGAGAGAGAGTTGTGAGTTTTTGGTGGTTTGCATGTTGTGAAATGATCAAATGGTATTGTGTTTGTTGTTTTTGTGGTAAGCTTAGCTTACATAGTAAGCTTAGGACAAGTGTTGTGTTAATGTGTTGTAAATTGACACATCATGGATGTTGGTTGCTTATACTTGCCGTCCCATGTGGGGATGGGGAAAGATTTATCTTGTCTCATCCCCATTTAAATACGGGTACTCCTCGATTCTAGTTTCCTCGATTTGCGTGCCCTCGGGTCGTTTTACGAAAAACGTTTTTATAATTATGAATCAACGGCACAAAACTAATCCAATAAAAATTGTCTCATCAAAAACGGAGTTCGAAAACGTAAATACGTAATCCTAAGGTTTCCAGTTTAGTCGTAAAGGACGTTAAAATAAAATCGTAAGTCTTAATCTATTCTCGTAAATTTGTGAGTTTATGAACCAACACTAATTTAAAACTTCAAAATAATATTCATGGACAAATTTATTTTCTGAAATGTCGGACTGTCACCAAAGACGGTGTATGTAAACGTAAGCACGTAACGTTGAATCCTCCGATTTAAACGTAGTCGATGCTACTTCAAGACGTAAATCCAAATTGCTTCCCAGAAATAAGTGAGTTCATATTGTAGCAATAAAATAATGTTTTCAAATAAATATTGAGAATAAAATATCAACCATAAATTGACGGATTGTCACAACATTTACCCCTAAACAGGATCTTTGTCCTCAAAGATCATCTTACTACTCGCTTCTTATAGAGTTAAAGCCATGTGGGTATTTCCTCCACATTCGGTCTTTTCTCACAAGTGCAATTACAATACGCGAGTTTCATCAAACATAACTACGGGAATAAGATCAGGCTTAATGTTGACTTACTTTCTCTATCCATGATGTTCACGGGTTTTTGATGAATGCAACTTTTCACCGATCTAAGCTTTACTAAAACAATCAGATTTTCACTTGATAGATATTCCATCAAGTTCGATTTACGAAACATAATTCACGCAACCCTCGAAGTCCTAGGGTAGATCCAGCTTATATGCCTTTCAATCCCAACTTTTACATCATCTCAATGGTCCCATACAACGGGGAATTATATCTCATGATTTGTCAGATCATGAATTCATTTTTCCAACGTTAAAAATTGTGGCATAACTTCGCTACCCATTTGGCATTTCAAGATCTACATTTCATATTCACATAACCTCTTGCCCACTATCGGCAGTTATTAATCAAATCCTAATTTCAACAATCATTTCAGATCTCACGGGTCAGGCATTTTGCAAGGATAGGTTCGCCATCATAGGAAACCTTAAACCTAAAAGACATGTCCAACTCACAATGGGTGTATGTCGGGTGTCTTCATCTCAACTCCTGCTTACAGACGCTCTAATATAGATTCTAACAAGATTCGATCTCGATCCTAATACGATGATTATCAATGGTAATCCTCCAAGGGAAAACGATTATACGATCTATTACCAAAGGTCAATCATTCAAACATAAAACAGCACTTATATTACTTTGTATCGTTACTTTACCTCGTCCCTTCGATTGGGGTGGTACATAGTACTCTCATCAAGGTTCGTTCTCAATGATTTCTGAGCAAATCTCTAGAAATTCGATGCGAAGCGAGGATCTTGATATAGATGTTCGATACAGGCACACTATGTTTACATAACTCTTTTGCATTTATCATTAACGGGAATGATATTAGCAGATTTGGTCAGTATGTCGACGATGACCCAAATCGAATCAAATTCAGATGATGACCTTTGCAATAGCTAGACGTTTACTAATGTATGAGGCAATATCTGCCTTCATAATTTATCATCAGTACATCTTCTTTCAGACAAAGATACTTTTAGTCATAAATGACATAAATAGAATACTTATACTTACAAATTCCAACATAACTATATCTCACAATCTCCATATTTAGACAATCACATGTGGTCTTTAAAACATTTAACACCATCGGCTTCTCAACTCTAATGGTTCACACTAGCCGTGAAACCTTTCACTATTTATATTATTCTTCTTACAAACGTCGGCTATATTTTAAATTATTCGGCAATTTGCACATTCATTATTAAGAAATACATTCTAATTGGTTCTTTATCTTTTATACATAATGCGTCGGTATCTATATTCACTTCTCATGATGATATAATTATCATGTCCACAATTCACTCAGATATTCTTTCTATATTATGCGTCAGTAATTACGTTCACCTTTCTAGATGGAATAATTGTCATGACCGTATTTATTCAAAATCCTTTCTTCATATCTTCTATGTTTTAGTTTCATCTCAACTATTATTTTTATCAGTTTTTCTCAATCCGGCTTTTAAAGCGTCGATAACTATTACAGTTAATTAAATAATAATTATTAAATTTTTATGAAACATAAACGTTAAAAGTTTAAATTTCTTAGTTCGACCAATTATATAAAATGTTCAAAATAAATTTGGATTTAATTAACAAGATTTTTGTTGATTTATCGAAAATATTTAATAAGATTCGTAAATGTTCGAAAAATCTTTGTTTATACTTTGGTCAAAGTTTTCTTAGTTGAAAAGCAAAATTGTTGTTTCAAATTTCAAGTTATGGTTTAAATGGTTTTCCTCAATCCTTTTTAAGTTATCTGGAGGTATACACAAACATTTACCCCTAAACAGAAGTTTAGTTAAATGGTTTGTGTATAAGGGAATAATCCCTTAAAATCCTTTGTTAAAACATTTGTCAAAATATATTTGCACTTCCTTTTTAGTATAACTCAAAGTTCTAAATGACTTCTAAATTTTAAAGAGTCAATATATATTCCATTATCTATTAATCACATAGTCAAATATTGTAAAGGTTTAAGTTTTTAATCACATATCAATTATTCAAGGTTCTGGTTTTCATTGTTCGGCCAGTTCAGGGCCATCTATAAATAATTATTAACTCATTCTTATTCTTATAAACAAATAAATGGTCCTTAATGATCACGAGCATGAATTTATCAAATTACAGCCTACACACGTGATTCACCAAATTTATGAATGCTACATGTGCACTGGTTAATCCAAACGACATCACGTAAAACTCATAATGTTCATTACAAGTACTGGATGTAGTGATTGGAATAGATAATCTTCTTCGCAGATGCGAAGTTGATGATAACCACGCCATGGATCAAATCTTTAAAACATACGCTAAAACCTTGTAAATGATCAAACAAATCATCCATTTCGAGTTATGGATATCGTTTTCGATTATCAATTTACTCAGTTCACAGTAACTTATAAATATAAGGAATGATAACACCATAGCTCTTCATGATGACAGGCTTGGTAGAATAAAATCTTTCTCCGACAACTCTCTCAGTTGTACGGTAATTCCTTAAATTCAGATGGTGCTGACGTACAGTGCACAAGCCACAGGTGCAACACCGGGAATATAGTCAATATCAATTTTCAACTTGCCTAAATGGCGAAAGTCTAGGTAACTCATCAACAAATACTTACTAAAGTTTCAGATAACATAAACATCTTTTAATAATTTCATATTAGGTTCTTTCTAGATTATAATATCTATGGCTAATTCACAATTATTCACGGTATAATTTCAAGTCTAAATGCAGGATATGGCCATCCACTAAGAATTATTTAGATCACTTTTGATAATCAACATCTTATCATTTAGGGGAATTTCTACTCGAGTTCCCATCAATTAAGACGATGTCGTTATGTCATAATCAATCAATCCATTCTACTGGCATTATCAACTTTCCAGTTTTATTACCGTCGATAAGATGTGAATTTCTCAAAAGACTAATAATAACTCATAATCCTTCACAATTCCAAGGATATATGGAGACATAACTAACCTTAAAAGAGTAAGGTTAACACATAATCTACGCGAGAGAATTTTAAATCAGATACAGATGAAAACATTCAAAATATGAATATATCCCCTGTTTTCGTAATTTGAGTACGCATTCGAAAGCTCCTCGGATCATTACCCAGGTCATTCAAATGAAACCAAATCAAAAGAAATGATAGGAATGTCGATACATCCAGTCGGGTATCAACACTCGGTAATCGGATACTTTTCCTAAGAATCTCGCTACGGGATAATTGGACAAGAAAGAATTGTCAATTGTCAAATAAGACAATTTCCACAGATGATTAAATTCAACTCAGAAGAATAAATAGTACGGGTACATATGTAGGTGTCCCTAACATTATGTCCCTATTTTTCACTTCTTGCAGATCTCATAAATTTTAATCTTTCACAATCTTCAAAGAAAATGTAGTGTTTATTCATTAGTTTTATGGTGACTACTAATCAGTCTTGCATGGTCCATTCCTAATTGTATGTAGGCGCGCAACTATATACAATTTCAAGATTAACGATGCAATACTCAGTTCGTCAAAATTTATCATCCATGTTTATAATAAAAACATTTTCATGCTTGATTCTTAAATAAGAATCCAAAAAAAAATTTGCAAATATTTTCTTTGTTATGGAAATAATTAAGTTTCCAAAGCGTCTCATAAACAACTTCATTTTGATATCAATCACTTATAAATCTCACTTTGAATAATCCTTATTGTGATGAAAATTAAATTTTCTCAAAGGATACTGTTTTAACTTTATAAAAACAATGTGTGATCTGCAAAATAGTGATGAAGAGTTGTTCACCAAGAATTAACTACGATATGATAAGAAATGAGCTTAGCCAAATAATCATGAGGTTCGTGACCTCGATGGCACTCAGGAATACAAAGAGAATAATCCACAACGTAACTCAAATCGAGATGAGTACTTGTTCTATGGTTGCATCACTAATGCGAGCATTAGGAAGAAGCAAGAAAAGATAGATAACATCGATACATGTAGGATTTAGCAATCAAAGGTAGTCTTTTTCATTAATCACAAACAAGTCAAAATTGTACCGTAACACATTACGTGTCACTATGTCATACAATTTTCAGAACTCATTCTACCAACTGATGGCTCAGTTAAGTTAGGGATTTTTAAAAGATACCACAATGAATACTAATCTACAAGAGTCATTAGGTGTCCCACCTGTCCCGGAAGATCCATCGGTCCCAATTTAGAAGAAGATTTCTTCAATTTATTTCTTAGACACTGGGCATCCTCGTCAGTGGACAATGTCCTAGGAACAACCATTAACACAAACTAACAATCAATTAAAACCTTATAATTTAATTACAAAACTTAACGACTTCTATTTCCCGTATTCCATACAGGTTAAGTTTCACTTTATTCAAGTTTCAACCAATTTATATTCAATTCAATATCCTATCTCATATTCCAATACTTTCAGTCTTATTTATAAACCTTAAAAGGGCAATAAAAGCACGATATGATCAACACTTAATTCCAATCCTATTAGTTCTTACAACAACAATTATGAAATGAGTCATTAATATGAAATGACTCGATCAGTCAATTAGACTTCTCGGAAAGGTATTAGTGGCATGAGGCTTTTGGGTAATGGTTCCAATGACAGCCTCAAGTGCAACGTTCACCCTTTCGATTTCAATTTTAAGAATTGGGTGACAACGAATCAGATGACATCTTTCTAGGTGATAATGTTTTGTCAAACTCCACTCTATATGGAAAGATCGTCATGACATCGATATAAGTTTTAATCTAGCCAATTCTTATTCAATATCACAATCAACTAATATCTACATTTCTACGAATATCAACCATTTGTTGGGATCATAAATATCCACAACTTGGTTTAGATCTAGGATAGCTAGAACTCCTACGAGAATAGCTTCGATTAATTTACTAGGGGATTTAGGGTACATTGTGACAATCTACATCGTATAAATACCTCGTATAAATATCAAAATAATCATCAAACAATCATGTAATAAAATTACATCATATATATATATAATCCAAGTTATATATATATTTAAATAACACTTCTCAGTCTTGGCCTTGTCGGTAACTCGGGAATTCTTCGGCACCATTATAGTCAAAAGATTTTTAGACATTTTTAGAAAAATGTTTATAGTTAAAAGATTTTGAAATGTTTTATTCAAAACCTTGGTTTTAAAAATCTTTCGTTCTCTATAACGAGAGCTCTGGTACCAAACTGTAACACCCCCAAATTTATACAACTCAATACAGCGGAAGACTAGTTGGTGTTACGGGATAGCACATTACTCACATCATAGACAACGCATAAAAATCGCGTCGTTTAATAATAAAAGCATTTCCATTCATAAATATCAAAGTTACATCGGTCCCAAGTCATATTATTTCATACAAAGTTTTACAAGGTATTTGAATGGAAAATATTGTTTAAGTGCGGGCCATGAATTCTTGTTGTCTTCCCGATAATTACCTTCAAGTACCTGAGATAAGACATGTTAAAAGAAAAGGTCAGCGATAACGCCGAGTGAATTCATAGAGTTTGATAAAATCCATCAATATAATATCAGTATAAGATTATTACTGAAATCATTTTGTACAAATCATTTTAATAGGCCATAAAATAGCCAAAGTCATTTTATACAAATCCTTATCGAAAATCATAATATAGGCATTTGCCTTAAAAATCATTATACGAATCATTGTCGTTAAAAACACCATACAATACGTTTTGCAACGTTTTATAGATTAAATAAAACCGTTATATGAATATGGTTATAAAAAGCCTTAAAAATCATTATACGAATCATTGTCGTTAAAAACACCATACAATACGTTTTGCAACGTTGTATAGATTAAATAAAACCGTTATATGAATATGGTTATGAAAACCAAAACACAAACATAATATCAATAGTATGACCCTGTATTGCTAGTCAGGCAATACATCGTAATTCAGAGCGTCTAGTAATATTTCGTTAGTTTTTGGATTATTATAAGCCGCATGACATTATTACCTTACTAAAACCAAAACGGGTAGCTAACCCGATACCAATTTTGCCCATCTAAAGTAGCGTGTCGTCACAAAGGTCACGCTATGGAAAACTTCTCATACATAAATTCGCTTACCAATCAATGTGGCACGACGGGGATCAACCGTCAAGGCGCGAACTGGGGTGATCGTCCCCAAATAGTACTATTAAATGCATAAGCGTCTACCAACTCCCGGTAGTTCACAATTCATGCTAATGGGACTTTTAGTGACATAACCTAACTTTAATAATCCATTTGATTTCATCTATCGGGTCCTTTAATCATTTATCGGGTCATACAATCGGGTCATTCAATCATTCGGGTCCAAAATCAATAAACACACAATCGGGACAAATGGTGTCCTAATTTTTAATAAAAACTAACATGTTATCCCCCTCGCGGGTTTATAAAACATTTATAAAAACATTTAAAAGAGTGCGAGGCTATGAACTCACGTTGATGTGGGAAGGCGATTATCGGCAATTTGGATGTACGGTACGTGCTTCAATCACGGAAACCTAGACAAATAATACTCGGTCTTAGACGTTTGTCCAATGAGTTTATAAAAATAACAATTATGTATACATATGATGATTATATACATATTATGATCAAGTGGGTTTACATATTCTCGTTTACTCATTTTAGTGTTATATGTCGATAACTTTTATACTAGTTTACTAGTTTTACCTATTTTCGTGTTTTAAGTCCAATAAGCCTATTATAAGTTTATTAACTTGTATTAATCCATGTTATACTTATATTATCAGTATACATACTTTCCATGTTGGGCCCAAATGGGTTAAGCCCAATAATAAGTTTATAAGTGTTTTAGTCCATTTTTGTTGTATTATTAGTCCAATAACGTTAATTTAGTCCGTTAACGTCCGTATGTCCTATAGCTCGGGTCTTATCGGTTTTTACTTGTTATACATGTTTATATATCAGTATATAAGTTTTATAAAGTTTACATTAGACGGGTCCAACCATCTAAGTTTTATTTAACAAAAACGTTAATTTTACGGTATTAGCCGAAAAAGGCATAAAAATCGTGTTTATAGTTTTATAACTTATAAAACATAACAAGTTACCATTTTTATAAAATGTCCACTTATTTATCATTGTACATATTTATATAAATATAATTCAAGAGTTAGTGGGTTTTAACTTTACATTTTATACAATATAATTTTGAGTGCTTATATAATAGTATTATACTTTAATTTCCAAAATCTGATTTTTATCTTCACTTTCACCAAAACTGTCATATCTTGAGTTCTATATGGATATAGAAGCTCAAATATTTATCACATAAACTACATAATATGTGCTCCATTTAACTCTTATAGCTACTGTTGAATTATCCTTTAAGTATTTTCTAAAAATCGTCCAAAACAGTAACCTCAGATTTATACCCTAAACTTGTTTTGATCATATCTCACTCATTACTTTGATTCCATTGCATGGCCAACTCTCACATGTGTACAAGACATATAGATTACTGTAAATGGATTATACTTCATCATTTTATCAGTCCATGACCTGTTTCTTTACTGTTTTATACAGCCAACAAATTTAACCAAGATTTTAACCTTGTTTCTTATGGTTTTTCACCTTTTTAATCATGTTTATCAACATCAAATCCCCACATAACAATTTTATCATCATATAATCATCATACATATACAATAGGAAATAAAATACATGTTTACATAATCAAAATAACAAGAAGATGAGGAGGACAATCTTTATACCACCATGATGATGTAGGTTGTGATCAAAACATGGATTTTGATGGAGAAACTTGTGCATAGCCAACACCATCTTCAAGAACACCATTCTTCATGAATACCTTATGGAAAATCAGCCCTACTACTCCATGAAAACTCCTCCTTGGATGTTATAAGTTGCACCAATCTTCATCTTTTTGAATGGAGATTAACATGTGTTGATTATAACATATGTTTATGGTTAAAATTTGTATGAAAGGGGTGTTTTGGTGGAGATGAGGGACGGCATAGATGAGTGAGAGAGAGAGAGAGTTGTGAGTTTTTGGTGGTTTGCATGTTGTGAAATGATCAAATGGTATTGTGTTTGTTGTTTTTGTGGTAAGCTTAGCTTACATAGTAAGCTTAGGACAAGTGTTGTGTTAATGTGTTGTAAATTGACACATCATGGATGTTGGTTGCTTATACTTGTCGTCCCATGTGGGGATGGGGCAAGATTTATCTTGTCTCATCCCCATTTAAATACGGGTACTCCTTGATTCTAGTTTCCTCGATTTGCGTGCCCTCGGGTCGTTTTACGAAAAACGTTTTTATAAATTATGAATCTACGGCACAAAACGAATCCAATAAAAATTGTCTCATCAAAAACGGAGTTCGAAAACGTAAATACGTAATCCTAAGGTTTCCGGTTTAGTCGTAAAGGACGTTAAAATAAAATCGTAAGTCTTAATCTATTCTCGTAAATTTGTGAGTTTATGAACCAACACAAATTTAAAACTTCAAAATAATATTCATGGACAAATTTATTTTCTGAAATGTCGGACTGTCACCAAAGACGGTGTATGTAAACGTAAGCACGTAACGTTGAATCCTCCGGTTTAAACGTAGTCGATGCTACTTCAAGACGTAAATCCAAATTGCTTCCCAGAAATAAGTGAGTTCATATTGTATCAATAAAATAATGTTTTCAAATAAATATTGAGAATAAAATATCAACCATAAATTGACAGATTGTCACATATCCAGTACTGAGTAAGAAATAAGCAAAAGAATAAGCACTAGAGCAAATGCAATTCCCTGTAATGAAACTCAAACTGATTTCTCATATCTCACTTTCCACTTCATAAACTAGCTGATTTTCTTTCATATTTCTATTCCAATAGTGTTCCTGGATAAATTTTGTGATTTTGAACTTTTTGAAAATTCTGGTCAACGAAAGTCAACATAAGCTTAATTTTGGCTTATTTTCAGATTTAGGGCTTATTACTTGATCATTTTCTTTGAGACTTGATTTCCCGTCTTTCTTTTGAGCTGTTTAATAATAATTTTCATTAAAATCAAGTTGTGCAAGTCTAGCTTAATTGCTAGCTTATTTTGAGCTTATTAGGATTTGCTTATAGGAGTTCTAGTCATTTTCAGCTTAATTCCTTGGATAGGTCTAGGTTATTTTCAATTTTAAGTCGTTTGAAACTGGTTTGAGCTAATTTGGTGAAATAAGATCAAACGAGCTTATTGTAGTCTTGAACCCGTTTTTGTTAAAATAGTTTTTAAAATTGCATCTTGGTCCTTCTAGTATTAAGCAGTTTGTAAATCTAGCTAATCTTCCACCTTTTTAGGGTTTTCAAAAGATCAGTCCTTGTATTTTCAAAAGTTGTTAAAACTGGTTAGTTAGTTTCAAATTAGTTAAGATTTAGTTACCTTGTTTGTTAAATTTTCATATTTAGTCCATTTAGTTTTCTGATTTTGCATAGTTAGTCCTTTGACTTTTCAACTTTAGATTTTTAGCATTTATATTACATAGAATTTACAATTTCGATCCTTATAGTTTTTGGAATTTACATTTAGCATTTTCTTGATTAAAAACTTGGTATGTGCACTTTGTTTTACATATAAGTAGACGGTATTTTTCATTTTAGCAAGGCTTTGTTTGAATTAGCTATAGAATATCCAAATACTTTACTAACCAAAAACAATTAAAAACTCGATCTTATTAGGACTTTCAATTTGTTAAGAACTGAGAAAAACGAACTTCAACTATACACATTTCAGCTGGCTGAGAACCTGAAAAACATTTTACATGAGACATGATAATAGGGTACAAAGGACAATGTGAATAATCGTAAGATTGAATACCAATGATAGCTGGACGGCTAGGCTATGAACCTCTCTGGTTCTAGTCCTTACCGTTTCCATGGTTCCTGGTAGAAGATTTGCTAAAGTGTCAGAATTATGAGTTATAACATGAAATCATAAGAAAATGCGTAAGTATTAGGACCTGGTGCCGTTGGAGTGTCTCGCGTTGTTACGGTAATTATCATTACCGCCACGCCTATCCGTAGCAAAACGGTCGTTAGTCTGACCGTTTCTCTTGGGCTGATTAGGTTGCTGCTGAGTAGCCGTCTGAGACCGGTCCCCAGTCTTCTGCCTGGAAGATACAATTTAAAGAGATGAAATATTTGACATATATAGAAAGAATACGGATTGGTCACCGCTTGATTACGAATGTTTACCTCTTATCGGGTTTCTCTGCTTCCCCGAATTCATCTCTGTCATGAAACATCTCCAACTTACGTGCCGCACCAGCCACTTGTGCTACTGTGTTGAACATAGCACACACCAAGTTGTTTGCGACCGATGTGCGAAGAGCCCACCTAAAGTGGTGTGCCTGCTCTTCAGGAGTACCTGCCGCTGCACCAAGGAAACCAGCTAAGCGAAGAAAGCACTGCATGAACTCGTTGCTATTTTTCTCTCTGTCGGATCCCATGGTACTCCCTCTTAAGCTTGTCTTGCTCAGCCTTGGGAAAGAACTGCTCCATCACCCTATCTCTGAACTGAGCCCATGTCAAACCAGCCACCCAATTATCACCTCCCTCGGACTGCTTCAATGCTAACCACCAATTTAATACATCGCCTTGGAACCGGTAACATGCCAACCTCTCCTTGAACACGAGGTCACAACCCATAGCATCGAAGATCTTCTCGATGTGAGCCAACCAGCTTTCAGCTTCACTGGGGCTATCTGTTCTCTCGAAAGCTCGAGGACGGAGCTTGTTGAATCTCTCCAGCCATATTGCCAATGTCACTAGAGGAGGAGGAGGAGGAGGTGCTTGGTTTTGCTGCTGATTGTTGGCAGCCTGAACCTTAGCCCTAATGTCATTCATCAATTGAGGAAGCAAAGTTTGTATTGCAGCGTGGATTGCTGCATTGAGTTGTTCCTGCTCGCGTGTGAGAACCATCTGACAGTATAACATAAAACACATGATTAAACTGATAAAAACATAAAATATATACATGAAAAAAAAATTTATACCAATAAATCAAGAGAAAAAAATTATGAAAGAAAATTTGTACATGAATGCATGATGCAGTTTTATGAAAACTTTTTTATGCTCGAGAGTGAACGCCTATGGTTAGTTCACCCAAAATAAAAGACATGGCGAGGGGACGCCTATGGGTCGGTCCCAAATTTAAAAGTTTGGATAAAACACATGCGACTAAATAGGGCCAGTCCTGTACCAACCATTACTTAGTCATAAACCTGCGATAATGACATATATATGTATGCATGAAAATGATGAATGCATGAAAACCGACTGTCAGTTCTAGGAAGACCATAGTGACTACCCACTAATCACAGGTCATGTTTTGAGAGCCTACAGGTCAAAGCCTTGGCTCTGATACCATAATTGTAACACCCCATTTTGATAAATGGAATGTCACGCGTGATTATGGCGTGTCATCAAAGCATACAAAGATAAATGTATAAAACAATACATGACCATAAAAAGGAAATACCGGAATCAAACATCGGTAGTCCAAAAGTAAAGCTCATCACACACAAACATAAGTACTGTAAATGAAAGGAATAAACAATGTCCATGGAAAGAGTATCAGAGTATAGATAATGCATAAAGTAAAGAAAGGCTAGAAAGCTTCCAGTCCATATGCACGTACGCTTAAAGTCTACGAGCGTCCCTGAGTACCTGTCGTTTTGGGAACATGAAAAGGAAAACGGCTGAGCAATACGCTCAGTGCACGAATGTACAAGTAAAGCATGAATGATATAAGCATATAAGCATATAACAGCGGAAGAAACTAAGTCCTGGATAACCTGGTTAAGTCTTAGTAAAACTGGTTTTATAGTTTGAAAAGCCTTATGTTTATCTTGTAAAAACTGTTTAACATATTTTACCATTAGCCAATATAGGTCATGAAAATCAACATGCATGAATACTTAGAGGGGTGACTTCATCATGCAAAATTAGAGTGGCTGCCTCTAATTTAATATACTGGTTTTTGGGTAGGAAGGATCAGCTCCTTGTGAAGGATGCAAGGCACACACCACACTCACACTGAGTAATCTGCTGAAAAACATGTAACTAGGATGCACCCATACGACCCACATGATAAATATAATAATATGGCCAAAACTTGAAGGGACGCCACGAGCAACCACTCCGCCGTGGGGAAGTCATAACACCAGTGCCTCTAGTGTTATGGTTATGGTACCTCCATAACTAGGTGAAACTGGTCATACATGTATATGGCTTCAGGTATTCTAAAATAAACATAAGCAATCAAACATATAAACTTATACTATGGGAAAACAGTTGGCTATATACGGGGAATCCTAATAAGGAAAGAATGTCCATACTGAAAGGCCGGGAATCCGTACTTTATGTCCAGTGAACGAAGAAGACGAACGGAAGAGAGTCCTACTTCGGTATCACTAATGCTACATAAATACATACATGTATAAGTATCTGATTACTAAATACGTAACTGGTTTTATATCATGTCTTAGCTTGTTTTATATGTTCATGTCATGTTCTACTGTTTTAAGCTTTATACTGTGTTTATCTTATATTCTGTCGTCTGATTAAGTATTACTTATATTTCATGTATTATTATACTTGTTGTGTAATAATAAGTAACTTTCTAAAAATAGACGGTTTCCTAAAATAGAAAGTTTCCAAAAATAGAAAGTTACCAAAAATAGAAAGTTTCCAAAAACAGAAAGTTTCCAAAATTAGAAAGTTTCCAAAAATAGAAATACTGCTTAAAATAGATAAGTTTCTAAAAATAGAAAGTTTCCATAAATAGATTAGCTGCCTTAATTGAATAAGTTTCTAAAAATAGAAAGTTTCCATAAATAGATATAAGCTGGTTAAATAAGCTAATTATATAAGCTTTAAGTGTTTTCTGATTATTATTGTAAGTCATGTAGTATAAAGTATAGTTTATTAATTATTACATGTAAATTAAATAAACTATACGTTAAAAGTATTTAATTAAATATATCATGATTTTATTAAATAAAGGTAAAATACTTAGGTGAAAACATGTATTATTAACTATTAATAATATAACCTAAGTCATGTTAATTAATTAATTATAGTCTTGGTTTTAAATAATTAATTCATTATAAAGTCTAATTAAATATAAATACTTAGGTTAAAATTCATGAACTAATAATTAAATTTATAACCTAAGTCATGTACGTTAAATTAATCATGTCATGTTTTTATTAATTTAATTTAAGTCTTAAAACATAAAAATCATAAACCTTAAAAAAATGATTCAAGAACCGGACCCGTGACTAAAAACCATGAACCGGACCCGTAACTAACACCATGACCCGAACCACATCGGGTTTCCCCTTGGTTTTGCTGTTTCCGTGGGACCACCACCACCAAACTGAGACCATATGGTCTCTGTGGTGTTAAATAAGCCAAGCTGAGACCCCTATGGGGCTCGGTTAGGCGTCGGCTAGACCACAAACACCCCTAAACCATTGATTTGATTTACCCCATGATCATTAACATGTTTTAATAATTTTTTTTAATTAGTTAATTAAAAACATCATGATTTTATGTGATTAGTTAAATCAAAACATAAAAGAAAAGGGTTAAAAAGTTATACCGAATACGTGGATCAATTAAGGATGAACACACACGAATACTTGCACAACTTCCAAGATCAAAATCAACCCGAACACCCCTTTTGGTGTCCTTAAATCCGGCGGCCAAAGAGAGGAATAAGAAAAGGGATTTTTTGGGTTTTAGTTATTTTCTTGTTTTGTGATAAATGAAAATACCTTTTCCATATTTTGCATGTTTAGTAAAATTACATGCGCTTGGCCCATTTCTTTGGTGTAGCTGCGGGTAGGGGTCCCACTTGGGGTAACCCGTACCTTTTTCCGATTCTAAATATGATAGTATGTTCTCGTGTTTTATCGTGTTCGTGTTTTACGTGTTCTAATTAATTATTGATCGTGACCTAATATATTTATTCATGTTCGTAATAAATATATATACGTAAATAATATAAGCTCGTGATTAAATTACGTTCATTATTTCATGATCGCATGTTCGTGATTATAATTATTATTTGAATAATTATCGTGTGTTCATACGTAATAAATACTTATCGTGTTCTAACACGTACGTAATACTTAAAAATTTTATACGTGAAACGTAACGTGCTATAAAAGGAAAGTTCTAATTATGTACGTACGATCTTAAGGGCACTATTCATGGTAAATGCATGCGGGTTTTACAACATGCATCACAAAAGTGTTGATCATATTTAAATTTTGGTAAATTTCTCACAAGATCTTTGTTAGCCAAATTTTGTAAAAGACCTATGTTTATATGACCAAGTCGTCTATGCCAAAGTATGGAAGTGTCATCTATAGTGGCCAAACAAATAACGTCTTTAGATGAGTCAAATTTCATGACATATATGTTATTTTTCCTAACTCATTTTCCAATTGTTATTCCCTCTTTTAGTATTTTACTACCATTTTCTTCAAATAAAACTTTGCTTTTGTTATTACAAAGTTGACTAATGCTAAGTAGGTTAAATCCTAAGTTTTTGACATGAGCGACGTTATCAATGGTAATTTGGTCATTAGAAATCATAAATTTGCCTATGATTTTGCTTTTTACGTTGCCATCAAAAATAACATTACATCCGTTCGTTCGTGTGTTGGTGCTAAAGAGATTCCTATTTCTCGTCATGTGTCTTCAACATTTGATGTCCTTGATCCATTCATCAGGTTCAAGTCCAACCTTCAAGCATACCTACACATTATAGAACTCAAGCGTTTGGTCCCCATTGTCTCATGGGTACGTTTGGGTTAAACACACTTCTCATTGCAATTCCGATAGGAGTGTTGCCAAATACATCCCAAGGTACCAAATTTCCCATAGAGAATTGGTTGTGGCAATCATAGTTAAAGGGTACTTGACTATATCTTCCTAGAACACTTTGATTACTTTTCAGAAATGGGCTTTTAGGAAAAGAAGTTCTAGGTTGATTTTGAATGTTTCTAGTTCTAGCATTTGTTTCCACATTTCTAAAACTTGTGTTATATCTTTTTAGATTAAACGGTTTAGGTTTTCTAGATACAACTACAAACTCGGCGAGATTTTTCTTTTGTTCATCAGACAGTTCCACGAACCCTTTAACAAGGGCCGGACCCAAAGGGGAAAGGGTCCGACGGGGTCTGTGGCCCTCTGTGACATCAATTTTAGAAATTTCATTTTGCGGTGTCGTCTTTGAGCTAGAAGTTATCTTTTGCTTATCAAATCTCAACCCCGTTCTGTCTTTGCTATCTCTTTGATAGTTGAGCATTTCATCTATTGCTAAGTTTTGTGAATTTTAGTTTTAGCGCTTCATGACTAATTTTTAATTTGTCTATTTCACTATTTAATTATTCACATTTTTCACATTTTTCACATTTAGATGATTTACCTTTTTCCATTCTAAGTAATTTATAAACTTCATTTTGTAGACTTTTATTTTTGGCTTTTAGAGTTTTATTTTTGTTTATAATTTTGAGACTAAGTTCACACATTTTGTTATATTCCGTTTATAGTGTATCATCATCGTGATGAAGAATAATAGGATGAGTCGAGATGTACCTCATTTGTTTCATGTGCCATGAGAGCTATCTCCTCCTTCTTGGATTCATCGCCTTCATCGTCACTTGCACTCCATGCTCCACTAATGAAGGCTCTTTGCGTCTTTGGTTTTGCCTTTAGACAATTACCAATGAAGTTATTTGGATCACCACATTGGAAACATTTTCTTTCATCCTTAGGTTTCTTGATATCGAATGGCCTTCGAGATACCTTCTTGGTTTCAAGTGGTTGCCTTACAAGTCTTCCATGCCTTTTAAAAAATTTCTTAAAGTCACGTACGGCCATAGCATATTCTTCATCATCACTATCGGAATCTTCATCATCTCTTGATTCCGCGCGGGCTTTCAAAGCTAATGATTTTTGTTTTTCTTTCTTTCCATTTGTGATTTCGGAATCCTTCTCCATTACCATCTCATGCACTTTGAGATTGTCAATAAGTTCGTCTAGTGATAGACTTAAAAGATCTTTTGATTCTTCTATTGCTGTGACTTTTGCTCGCCACTTTGGATGAAGAGCTCTAAGAAATTTCCTAACAAAGTTCTTGTTGGAGAAAGATTCGTCAAGTGCTTTGAGTGATGTTATGATAGTATTAAAACGAGCAAATCGTACATCAATAGACTCTTATTCAAGGATAGAAAATTGTTCATATTGTTGAACCAGTAGATCAATTTATTATCCTTAACTTGTGAGTTTCCTTGATGTGTGACTATTAGTGAGTGCCAAATTTATTTGGCGGTTTGACACATGAATATTCTTTCATATTCTTTTTTAGGTAGAGCATTATAGAGCATCATTTTGGCTTCATTATTTTTAGCCAACATTTTCTTTTGATCCTCGGATTGTCTATCGCGAGGAACCGACTCAAACTAGTTAGTGGTAACATTCATCACTGTTGGAGCATAATCACCTTCACTGATTAGATACCAAAGATCTATATCTTTAGACTTCACGTAACTTTCAATTCGATTTTCACAATAAATAAAACCATCGGTTTCAAAGAGTGGTGGTCTTTTCATAGATTGCTCTTCTTTGTGATTTTCAGAATCCATGGATCGATTCAAGTTTTAAAGTACAATATACTTTAAAGATCTTGAGTACATAGATCTTGATGCCAATTGTAGAAAACCAGAAGGGTGGTTGAATAGTATTTACTGATTAGTTTTAATTATCTTTATAAACTTTTTCCTGATTACCAAAGGATATAGACGACTTGTTGATTAGTTATGTTAATGACTTGAAACAATAAGTAAACAAACCACAATGCACGATTATTTATAGTGGTTCGGCCTAGCAAGATCTCACTTATCTTGCCCCCTACTTCCACTCCTCGAGTATCCACTCGAGAGTTCTACTTCACTAGAAAACGTGTCTCCTTTACACCGGTGGAGAAACCTTCACTTTACAAACATACAATCTTAACCAACACCGAGTTTAAGATGTCTTGATCTAAAGGCACAACAACACCTTATATACTTCTTACACTTTATGGTTATTACACCAACCATACTTTATACATGTAGATAGATGAATGGGTACAACAATGGTGATAGTGTAGGTAACGCTTAACACTTTCATGAAATGTGAAGCCTTGAAGGATCAAAGCTTATACTAGAGGTTTTCTCGTGACCGATCTTTAGATTGTTGGAAATACGTTTTTACGTATTAAGAAAGGATCAGTCACTCCAACGAGATACATCTAGTATGGGCTCGTGATCTAGTAATATAACAATATAACCCACAAAGCCCACATGTAGGGTGGGCTATATATACCCCCTCCTAGCAGGTTAGGAGGGGTTGGTTCTCACTTTTCATTATTCAATCTAATATTTCTTTCTTTCTCTCCAACCTCTGTTTACTTCCTCTCTCTAGAATTTCATCTATCTCTCCTTATTTTAATCTTTCCATACTTAGGATAATCTAAGGATTACATAGACCTACAAATGGTATTAAGAGCCATGGGATGATTGATTTGTTTTTGTGTTTGTTCATCAAATTCGTGTGATTTTGATCCAAAATCATTCGATTCAAATTTTTTTTGTGTTTTTTGTGGTTTAATCTTTCTAGAAATCATCTACATAGTTGTGGTACCGATTTAGAGTATTTGTTTTGGTCAAAAACACAAAAAGTTTGGATCTTTTGGCTTGATTTTGGGATAAAAATTTGTCATGATTAGATTTTGAAAGTTTCATCTCATTCCGAAGTTAAGTTTGCGCATTCCGAATCCTTGAAAGTTTCATCACATTCCGAATCTCATTTTTCTTTTAATATTCCGAATCCCACTTTTCTTTTTTGATATTCCGAATTCTCGATTGTTTAACATTCCGAATCTCTTTTTTCTTTTAATATTTCGAATCCCACTTTTCTTTTTTTCAAATTCCGAATTCTCGATGGTTTAACATTCCGAATCTCAATTTTTATTTTAATATTCAGAATCCCACTTTTCTTTTTTCCATATTCCGAATCCTCATTTGTTTAACATTCCGAATCTCATTTTATTTTATTTTATTCCGAATCTCATTTTTTTTATATATTCCGAATTTTCAATTTTTTAACATTTCGAATCCTATATTATCCGGAATCCAACAATTCATATTCCAACTGATCACTTTCCTAATCCAAAGGTTTATTCATTTATTCAGAATTGAAGAATTTTAAAACCAGACTCAAGAACACAAAAAAAGACTCGAACACAAACACGCCTAAACCTCTCACAAGACACGAACAATACAAACAAATCTAAATCATAATCAACTCCACTCGAACACACCAAACCTATCAATAAAGATCTCAGATTCATATTTCTCGTGTTATACAAGCCAAGATCGAAAAAGAAGACTCATCACAGATCGTTGAAGAGCTTGACTAGTTTTTATAAATATCAGAAATCTCTTCTTTCGTTTGACACACAGAAAACATAAACAACACCTACCCGAGACCTTTTGATTAAGATCTTGAAGCAAGTTTTTTTGGCTCCTTCGATTGATTCGTTTGTTGCTAGAAAACACAGTGCGTCGATCACCCTTAATTTGGGCTGGGACTGATCTGGTATTGATAAAAATTAAAAGGGGCGGCGGTATTATCTGTGTTGATATAAAGAAGCAGGTTTATTATTTATGGGGGTAAGAATAGTATGGTGGATTCATGTTAGTATCATTTTTATACTCTAGATCTCAAACGTATTTAACCCCACATCTCATAATCAGGCCATGTTTGGATATTCTAATTAGTGGGTTATACACGTATCATATTTTTTTTATTTGGGCGGAGGAAACAAGAATACATAGAGGATTTGTTTTCTTTGCTAGGATATAGATTAAGTTCATGTGGTTGACAAAGCCACATGGGTTTGATTAAGGCCACGTGGGTTTGATAAGGTTAAGTGGAGGAAACAATATTTACATATTGGTTTTCATATTAGTGATATCAAAAGGTGGCAACATATTGTTGTTGTGATAAAATTGGGATTCTAACCTTATATCTCCTTAATCTATTTTTAGTGAACTGGGTATACATGTTAGTATTTTGGATTTTTTTATTGAGTCCATGTTATTGAAGCCAAGTTAATGAAGTTAAAGACTACTTCTTTAATCTTAAAAGGTGGCTGAATATTGAGGCCACGTTATTGGACTTATTTATTTGGAAATTTATTTGGACTTTTATTGGGCATATTGAGGATTTATATAATGGATGATGGACCGATCAATACATTAAACGATGATATATAGTGCGTCGATTATTTTTGCAATCGAAGATTAAAACAAACATAGAGGATTTCAAGCATCGTTTTATATCACCAAACAAGGATTCAAGAACTTTTATCGTTTTTTCGTTGGTTTGTAAAAATCAGGAATTAAACTTTTCGATCTCTCCACGAATTGTAAAATCCAGTATTGTTCTTTCGACATCAAACACAATTACTTTCTTTCATTGCTCGATCGATAAGTAATCCTTACTTTTATTTTTCATCGAATTTCAATGGAATCGTTGAATTCGATATCTCAAGAGGGAGAATTGCATCTAATGGAAGACACAAGTAGAGAAAGTGGTATAAATTTATTTCAACTACTTTAGTCTCATCTAGTGACCCTTTCATGGCTTCACGGAGGAAGCGAATTTGTGACACTCTTCGATCAAGATCGTTACATATTTATCGACTCAACATTCCTCAACTTGAACCAACTAGCTGAGCAACTTCACAAAGAAGACTTTAATCACTCTGCATCACAATCTGCATATAAAGCTCTCGTGACACAACTTACACACTTCTTCGAATTCAACATCGTTAAGTCTGAAAATTCAGGGATATGCCAGTCATTTCTTCAATACACACATACCAAGGTTCAAGATTTTCGTGGTAAACTGTTGAAATTAATTACATCGGTCTCGTCTTCGATTATGAAAGATCCTGACTTCAGCAAGCATATGATAGTGGAGTGCAAGAATCTACGAAGCAGATACAAGATGAGAATGGTCTTGAAAAATTGGAGGCTGATAAAGATTGCACGGGCATGGAATCCACAGTAAAGCATGATCTCAGTAGGACGTCAGGGAATGTTACTGGTATCTCTTATGATGACACCACACCCGTTTATGACGAAGAGCCTATAGATACGATACAATCTAATGTTGCATATGATGTATATGCCGATGAAATACCACATGCTGAGCATTCTGAACTTATTTATGACACACATGGGATGGAAAAGGGTGATAGCAATATTAATTCTAATTCATCTGATGTGAGTCATAAAGGGGGATAGATTGAACAGAATGCTGTAAGTAATCATGATAAATGCCATATGACTGCTTTGTTAACTAATTCTGATTCTAAGATTAAAGAGCTCGAAAAATCTAAAGACCTTGAGGATGCCAAACTTGAATTCTCGAAGAAAACGAACAAATTTGAAACATATTTTGAAAAACTTGAAAAGTCAAACGTTGTTCTTGAACGAAAATTGGATCAAAAAGTTCTAGATTCTAAAGCTGAAAAGGATAATCTTTTGAAATAAATTATGTTGTTAGAATCTAAGTTGGCATCCCAAGATAGATTGTAGAAAGAGAATGAGACTTTAAAGGCTCAGGTTCAGGAAAAGGTTTTTGCTATAGTTGTGTTGAAAAATGAATTGAGGAAAACTAAAGGAACTAGTGTGGACACTAATCTTGAAAAAACATCAATCTTGGGGAAACCGCCTCAAACTCAGTCTGTTAGACAACTACCTGCATTTAGATCCGAGCGACCAATATCCTCGAGACCGCAGTTTACCTCCCAAGTTGATATGGTTCATGTTTCTAAACCAGTCACTCCACCAACTAGGCCTAATGTGACTAAAACAGCTTTTGCAAGACCTAAGCACATGATTGCATCTATCCTCCCTAGTCATAGTCGAAAGAACACGTCTCGAACAATTTCAAATGACGTTCACCATAAATTTGGTCTTTCGGAAGCTAAGAAAAAGACACTAGTAAGAGATAGGAAATTCAAACCTAGTCAGATGCCTTCTAGATTACCCAACACTGCTAACCGTAGCATGTCATATCATAGGAGCATCAATCAATCACCTAAGAATTCTAGATCTTATTCGGACTTGAAACATGCTACTTGTGAAATATGTAGGAAATACGTCTTTAATGCAAATCATGACTCTTGTGTCAAAAAATTCCTTAATGAGGTAAACTCTCGTGCTAGAGTTAAATCCCTGTGGTTAGCTAATATCAAACCTATTGGTAAAGTTTGGCGCCCCACTGGTAGAACTTTCACTCTTGTAGGAAACGAGTGTCCTTTAACTAGGATAGTTGATATGAGTGAAATCTCATATCAATTATAACATATCAAACCCTAAAACACAAAGAAAAATACCAGATTTTATGTGTAAAAGCAATATTATGGGGTATTCTTTGTTGTTTGTGATTTTGTAGGTAAAAAGATACAATTTGTTGCAAACACGGATTCCAAGGCATTATTATTGAAGAAAAGACAAAAGAAGGACTCAAGATGACAAGTCTACAAAGTCAAAGGACCTTTCTTGCCAAACTGTCCAAAGTTGAAGGACTTTAATTGAAAATTTAACAAAGTCAAGATCAAAGTCAAAGAAAGTCAAAGGACCTCAAGTGAAAGTCAACTCAAGTCAAAGGGTCAACATCGTTCAAGATACAAGTCCAAGGATTGAAGACGACAAGTTATAAAGTGCTTTGATCAAAACAGAAATTTGCCATAAACTAAGGGGTTAAAACTGACATTATGAAACTTAAATATGGTTTGATCCATGTGACAAGCAAATTGACCAATGGGAAGCCTAAAAAAGGATTACTTGGATTACCAGATACGAGCCTCATTTATGAGGAGTGAGAAAATCATAACAGTAATACCACCACAACTTTCCACCAATTATAAATCATTTTTTGGATAATGATCCGAGTGAACCTTCAACAACCAATACTATCAAGACACGTCGCACCTCTCATTCCCAGATTGAAGAGACGATTTAGACACTTTCAAGAAAAGCGTTCAACATGAAAAGTAATCGAATTGAAGAGACGAACACAACCCCAAGTTTCCAATTAACAAATCATTGAAGGAATCAAAATCCCCCAAATTGATGAAGAACGCATGATGAACTCAATTCTAGAATTTGACACCTGGCAACCTCCCATTGGCTAGAACACGTAAACTACCTCTCCTACATCTCATTGCTAGTCTATAAATACCTTGTTATCATCTCATTTCTTGTAATGTAGCTTAAGTGTGAATTTCTCACACACTTAGCATAATTCAGATTTCTCTCTCTCTTTTCTTAGTTAAAACTACTTAGGGTTATTGACAACCACCCTAAGTCAGTTAGTTAGTTACTTGTAACAACTTTCCCCCCATTAATAACAGATTCAGTTCACCAAATTCTCCATTCTTCTTTATCTTACGGAATTCATACTATTCATACCTTCATGTTCTTGATTATGTTATTCTACCATGGATAACTGAATCAAGCTAGTGTTTGGAAGCTTTTGATGATATCAAAATAGTTGCAGTTTAAGTTCTTTCCAGTTTCTAGCCAGAATCCATTGATCAGACTCTTGTAGTAGGGCAGTGATGATGGTTGATGATGGTTAATGTTGATTTAGTTGCTGAATAGTGGTGATAAGGTGTTGTTGAGTTCAAAAGTGAGCTCAGCGCTCCACTTCTCCATCAATGGTGGCTACACTAGCTAAAAAGTGCTCATCCTAGTTTACTTTTCCTCTCAGTAGTTACGTGCATGCTACTTTTCTAGTTGTAGAGTAAATTGCTTGTGATTTCCTGCTAATTGCTTCTTATGATTTGATGTTATGATTTAGTAGTTGTTAGCAATAATCTCTTAGCTTTAATATGTTACTATAGCTTGAAATTTGTTGATAACTAGTAACTAGTGTTTGGATAATTAGCATATCTTTGATTCAGTCATTGAAAGTGGATAAAAAGTGTTTGCATATACTCTATAACTGGTCTAAACAGGATTTACAAAGTTTCAAAGTCAAACATCTAGTCAAAAGGCAAATGGCATGAAAAATCTTTTGGTCAGACTTTTTAGTCCAAAACAAGCCAACTTCAAACCAATATAACTAATTCATTACTTAGATTTAGAACTTGAATTTTGGTTCTAGAGATAGCTTAACATCCTATCTTTCAGAATCTATAAGACACATTATACAGTTCTCAGTTTTGAAAGAGAAATAAGCCATAGAAACTCTCTATGATAAGTACATGTTTCTGTTAGAGATTATTTCATTTCTGGCTTATTCACTTCATAAAAGTCCTCATTTTCTTCCACAAAACAGCTTAATAAATCATCAAAATAAGTTTTGACCTTGGTCAACCTAGGTCAACTTTTGGTCAACGCAGGTCAAAATAAGCACTTTGAGCTTATTGGCTTTTCTGGCTTATTCATTTGGTGATTTTCTGGCTTATTCATTTGGTGATTTTCAGATTTTCTTGGATATTTGTCATTTATTTGGGCTCTTAATCATATTTTGACAAAACCAGACCTTGTGCTTATTCTAATAAGCACAATTCTTAAAAGTCGCTTATTTAAAAAAGTGCTTATTGGAGATTCAGATCATTTTAGCTGTTTTCTTTGACCCTGACTAACTTAAATTGAATTTGCAATCTTTTGAAACAAGTCTCAGCTTATTTGGTTGAGTAAAACTCAAGTTATAGCTTAAAAACTATTAAGCCCGTTTTCATATCAAAAACTTTGGTTAACTGCTTTTTGGTCCCTAGTTTTTAGGAAGTTGCTAAGTTTTTTGGTAACTGGTTAAAGTTTGTTAGGGTTTGTATTTAGGTCCCTGATCTTGTTAGTTTGTTTCATTTCAGTTATCAAGTTTGTTACAATTTGGTTATTTAGCTTATCAATTTTACATTTTCAGTCCCTTAGCTTTACAAATTTCCAATTTCAGTCCTTACACTTTCATTTGCTTTACATTTTGGCCATTGTTTACTTGTTGTGCATTACTTTATTGTACTTTGATCTTTGTAATTGGTATGTGCACTATGCTTTTAGCGTAGTACGATTACGTAGACGATTATATTTTACACTTTTGACGGGTTTGTGATAATTAGACCTAGATACCATACCTTTTACATCCAAATACCAAAAATAATAAGTTGACTTGATTTATATTGTAGGTCTACGGTTTCTTAGGATTAAGCCATGTTTAGATTTATCTATTGAATGGAAGGGAAATGGAAGAACTAGAGAGAGAAAGGTAGAGAGAGAAAGGAAAGAATGAGAGAATAAGAAGGTTGATTGAATGAGAAGTGAAAACACATATGAACAACCCCTCATAATATGCTAGGAGGGGGTATATATAGCCCACCCTACATGTGGGCTATATGGACTATATGTTTACATAATGGATCACGAGCCCAATACTTGAATATATCATTGGAGTGACCGATCCTTTCTAAATACGTATAAACGTATTTCCAACAGTCTCCCCCTAAGGGAGGTCACTCCAAGTTACAATGTCCTAAATAGTCTATAGCTCGTGATTTATGCTAATAATGATGTGACCGAGACTTTCCTTGGAAAAAACGTATTTCCAACAATCTCCCCCTAAGGGAGGTCACACCATTTTACAAAATCTTAAACCTAGCATATGCTTGAGTCTTCGATCTTGTTCTTGTGAATTTGCTGATGAGATCTTTGACTTTAGTCTTGAGCATGTTCTCTTGCCTTGACCTTGTGCATTCATTACTTGTGATATTTACCTCTTCGTGACTTCATGTTCCACATACTTATACTTTTATAAATTCTTGTAAGCTTCAGAGTTTGATACAGCGGAAGACTTGACTTTTAGACTTTCTTGAATTTGTTGAAGTATTAAGTGCAGAAAGCATAAGCATGTGTTGACAACTTCTTCTGGATTGTACACCGTAATGCCACCTTCTTGTTACACTGCATAAGACAGTTAGCAACAAAACATATACACGGATGAAATGGCCTTGAACATTTCATTCTAATTCGGTAGCATTTTACCGCCGATCGGTGAAGACCGTTGGACAATATTAAATATCGTACTTGTGGCAGGTAGTTTCAATTAAGAACCTCCTAGACAAGATTTCGCGAGTAAACCCGTTCTCTTTATTCGATCGTCCAAAGCTGACTGCGAACATAAAGAGTGAATCATTTGGATAATAATATCCGCATGATTTGAAGCCGTCAATTCATGTTCCTGGAACAAGTGAAATTCAAATAAGAACCGAACCATCGTTGCTTTCCAGTTGTCACGAGCTTGATTCGTATAGAATCTTTCAAGTTACCTACCAAGTGCTGTTTGAGGTTAACACTAGAAGATTTCCACTCATCACTCTGAGTGTTCTGGCAAAATCACTAAGATATTGCGTAGAGGTCTGGAACGTGTTTAAATTCATCTAAGAATTAAATCACTGTTGCTTTCCAGTTATCACAAGTTTGATTCATAAAGAATCGCACAAGTCACCTACCATGAGCTTTTTGATATTCGCTCAAGAAGGATTTCCATCTTCATTGAAAATACTTTCGTATTACTCGGATGTTCAGGCAAGATCATGAAGATTTTGCGTAGGACTCTTAAGATATTTCTTACTTTTCACAATGTATGAAGAAGCAAGGAAATATGAAAGTGTGTCCTAATGAGATATTTGATGATCTCAGATGGCTCTAGACTCAATCGTGCATTTTAGATTTAAGTGATCGGAGGCTGGAGAGGAGTGCCACCATTTCAATACCAATTTATCCGGAGTGAATAAATCAATAGATAATGCGTTGTCTCTGTGTGATTAAAACAAATATCTTTTGAGAGATATCTGAGTTAGCTGGGATGGGTTGTGCATTGCATCACTGGGTCCATGATGTCTAACTTCAATATAAAGCATCATTAAAAATGATCTCAATAGCTAATGAGTTGACCCGGTTTCTGCCTAAGTTGTAAGGAGGGATTCTTTCTTTACACCCTTTATCATTACAATTCTTTTTCATTCTTCAACCCCTTCAATGCTTACCAATACGTCATAACTAGAACCTTGTTGTGATTGTTCCAGTGCTAACTTAAGTACTTGATCGGCATTCAGCTACGTTCACAATCTTTCTCCATCTTTCCTAAGGACTACTATTTCTAGCTATGGAATGTCCTTGGGAAGATTCCTCCGGTTTTAGAAGAATCATTGGACTTAACCTATCCTACCATCCTTATGACACCACAATCTTCATCGTCGTGAAATAAATGGGTTTTGGGTAAGTATATGTCACCATGAAATCCAGTTTGATATCCAAATCCATTTTGCTCCCTCTTAACATATGCCACGATATTCGAAAACCTTTCGCACATGTCGGGATGAGCCAACACATTAAGTCAAACCATTAAATTGATTAATCATTTCCCATATTAAATCACATTTTCTCCCCCATATTAAAAATATTAACCCAGTCGATGTTTTTTAATATCAATTGATTTAATAGCATTTTAAGAAAATTTGGGAAGAAAGATGCAAATCTAATTATCTTCATGAATTACACAAGCTCCCCCTCAAATTAATGAGGGTGTACTTGAAACGTAAATTAAATACCTTTTAAACACAAGTGTAAGGTATTTATCACGTGCAAAGATAATATATGATAATGTATTCACAAGATTAACAATGTACGAGGTTGGACCTGAATGATGGAGAACATCATATGATAGTCACATGGTTCTAGTTCACGAATGTTGGTCGCCTCGTCACGTCTGAAGTTATCTCTTGACTCCATGGGGTACGATTGATATCGTTGTCTTGACACCAATATGTGACCTTGGAACTTTCGACGTCAAAGATTTTGAATGCTGGACAATTGATCCCCCTTAATTGTTGACCCGTGTTCTATTGAAAGAGCTGTAGTCGCCGGTTGAGTAGTCGCATCGTCGAGTATGTAGATATCAATTGTAAATTTCTACGGTTGGTGGAGATGATAACTTCATAAAAACAAGATTTCTCTTGTTTTAACAAATAAATGCACTGACACGTACATCAATTCGTGCTAGATTGTGTTATTACGTAAACACAATCCCTTACATGGTTATAAAGTAAACCATGCCCGAGAAAATTAATTCCCGTAGTTGAGTCAAAGCTTCTCGGTGAAATGCTTGACTTGAGTATGATAATCGGGTTACTGTCTGAAATAATAGCAAGCCATAATTGAGCATGTTTTAAAAGACATTTAAACTTCTGCTCGAACTTTATTTACAACCCCGTGTCATTATTGAATGACACTTCTAGGTTCGTAAATATTATCGATTCCAGAAGACATGCTCTTGTTATCAAAACACTTTTAAACACACAATTTTGAAAGATTTAGAAAAACCTTTTGAGAAATTCTCGAAAATTTATGTTCAAAGTTTTGAAAACCAATTACTTGAGCTTAAGATGTTGAATATCTTACAAAACGAGCTCAAGTCCGAGAAGTTGTAAACTTCCCGTTATGAGGATAAGTTCATCATCGGCAATAAACTTTCCTTTTAACTGAAGAACGAGTCCTAAGTTGACATTTACTTAGAAGTCGTTTTCATGAGCTTGAAAAGCTTTTGAATGTTTTAACGTAAAGCTCATGACCGAGAAATATGAATTTCCCGTTAAGAAGAAAAGTTCTCTTATTTAAAAGATACACTTTACTTTATGAGCTTAAAACTTGGAATGTTTTAATACAAGCTCATGACCGAGAAAAATTAATTTCTCATTACGAGGAAAAGTTATCATGAAAGATAAGCTTTCCTAAAAAATTAAGGTGCGAGTTATAGTCTGATATTTAACTGTAAGTCTTTGTGCATGAGCTTAAAAACTTCGAATGTTTTTAATATTAGCTCATGCCCAAGAAAAATTAATTTCTCGTTGTAAGGATAAATTTATCATCGGTGATAAAATTTCCTTTCTTTCAAGTCCGGGGCATAATCTGAAATATAATTATACGCCATAGTGCATGAGCTTAAAAACTTCGAATGTTTTTTATATAAGCTCATGCCCGAGAAAAATTAATTTCTCGTTGTGAGGATAAGTTTATCATCGACGATAAACTTTCCTTTATTTGAAGAACGGGTCATTGTCTGACATTTAACAATGAACCATTTTACACGAGCTTAAAACCGTCGAATAGTTTTAAAGTAAGCTCGTGTTCGAGAAAATTTAATTTCTCGTTTTTGAGGATAAGTTTATCATCGGCGATAAACTTTCCTTTATTTGAAGATCGGGTCATCATCTGATATTTAATGAAGAGCCTTATACACGAGCTTAAAACTTTTGAATAGTTTTAAATTTAGCTCGTGTCCAAGAAAACTTTATTTCTCGTTAAGAGGGTAAGTTAACGTTGCGTAGATAAACTTCCCTGTCTCTGAAGTCTGGGTCATCGTCTGTCATTTAACGAGGAGCCATATACACGAGCTTAAAACCTTTGAATAGTTTTAAATTTAGCTCGTGTCCGAGAAAAATTAATTTCTCGTTTTGAGGGTAAGTTATCGTTGACGAGATAAACTTCCCTTTCTTTGAAGTTCGGGTCACAAACTGTTATTTGACTATGAGCCATAAGTGCATGAGCTTAAAAACTTGGAATGTTTTTTATAAAAGCTCATGCCCGGGAAAAAATTAATTTCTCGTTGTAAGGATAAGTTTATCATCGGCGATAAACTTTCCTTTCTTTGATGAACGAGTTACAGTCTGTGATGTGACTATAAGTCCTATACACGAGCTTAAAACCTTGGAATAGTTTTAATGTAAGCTCGTGTCCGAGAAAATTTAATTTCTCGTTTTGAGGATAAGTCATCATCGGGATGAACTTTCTTGTCTTTGAGATCGAGTTACAGACTGTAATGTGACTGTAAGTCCTCTAGTAAGCTTAACCATGAATCCCCTGAGACAGTTGTTTTTCCGATATCTGCTTCTTCAGCAACCAAACTCTAAGAGTGTCCTTAGTTTAACGGTATACAACGATTGGACCGCTTCGTTCTTTTGGAACATCAACTTTGGTACCTGCATTCTCATTATGAATTTGCATGCTTTTACATGGGTTAGCGATATCAATTTTAGGAGCACGTGGGGGTTCACAGTTGGCTTTACTTGTGTCAGAAGCGACCTGAGTAGATGATTCACTTGTCATAGCTGGCAAACGTTTCCTTTTATAGAAAACCTTAAGTTTAGGCTTAAGTGATGTGTCATATTCTACAATTTCCTCCCTAGTAGTCTTAGTAGAATCGGAGACTATCCTAGTTAAAGGGCACTCGTTTCCTACAAGATTGAAAGTTCTACCAGTGGGGCGCCAAACTTTACCAATGGGTTTGATTTTAGCTATCAACTGGGATTTAAGTCTAGCACGGGAGTTCACCTCATTAAGTAATTTTTTGACACAAGAGTCATGATTTGCCGTAAAGACACATTTTCAACATGTTTTACAAGTAGCATATTTAATGTCCGAGTAATTCCTAGATGATTGATCGATGCTTCTAGGAGATGACATGCTACGGTTAGCAGTGTTGGGTAATCTAGAAGGCATCTGACTAGGTTTGACATTGCTATCTCTTACATGTGTCTTTTGCTTAGCTTCCCTTAGACCAGATTTATGGCAAACGTCACTTGAACTAGTTCTAGACGTGGTCCTTGTATTTTTAGAGAAACTAGAGGCAATCATGTGATTAGGTCTTGCTAAAGCTGTTTTGGTCACTGTAGAATATTGATAACCTATGAATCTATGAAGTGGGTTGATGTTTTCTAGTGAGAGAAACTAGAGAGAGAAAGTGAGAGAAAATGTGTATGATTTTATTAATATGAATTGCAAAATGAAACAACAACCAACCCCTTTCCATGGTGGAAAGGGGTATTTATACTCCAAGCCTAACATTGGGCTTGGGCCGGTCCATGACAAGCCCATGGACCGGTTCTTACTTAAGTTAATAAGTAACTAATGACTATTTTCTAACTACGAGCTATTACAACATAAATATTATTGTGGAGTGACCGATACTTCTAATATACGTAAAAACGTATTTCTAACAATCTCCCCCTAAGGGAGGTCACTCCACATTTACAAAGTTCTAAACCTAGCATACTATACTAAGTCTTCGTTCTTTAGCTCGTAGTCTTTTCTTCTTTTCTTTCTTTTGTTGTGAATATGTTGATTTGATCTTTTTGGCTTTGACTTGAGAGCATTGTTCTTTGGCCTTTCACGTGCGATCTTTGCCTTTCTTGTGAACTTTGCCTCCTCGTGACTTCATGTTCCACACACTTACGTCTTTTTGTTGAATTCTCGAAAGCTTCAGAGTTTGGTACAGCGGAAGACTTCATCTTGTACTTTCTTGAATTTTTGCTGAACTTTGTTGCAAAAGACATAAGCATGTGGGAACGACTTTTACAGGTACACCGCAACACCACCGTCTTCACTGGTACACAGCAACGCCACCGTCTTCAACAGGTACACAGCAACGCCACCGTCTTTAACAGGTACACAGCAACGACACGAATAAAATGGCTTTGAACATTTTATTCTAATTCGGTAGCATTTTACCTCCGGTCGGTGAAGACCGTTGGACGATATTAGATATCGTACCCGTGACGGATAGTTTCAATTAAGTAACTTCCTGACAGGATTTCGCGGGTAAACCCGTTATCTTTATTCGACCGTCCAAAGCTGACTGCGAACATAAAGAGTGAATCACTTGGATAAATTATCCTTGTGATTTGAAGCCGTCAATTCATGAAACCTGGAACAAGTGAATTTCAATTAAGATTTTCACCATCGTTGCTTTCCAGTTGTCACGAGCTCAATTCATAAAGAATCTTGCACGTCACCTACCAAGTGCTGTTTGATGTTAACACTAGAAGGATTTCCACTCGTCACTGTGGTCAATAAAGAGTCACTCTGAGTGTTCTGGCAAGATCATATGATAATGCGAAGAGGCCTGGAACGAGTTTAAGTTCAATTAAGAATTAAACCACTGTTACCTTCCAGTTTTTCACAAGATTGGTTCTAAAAGAACCGCACGTGTAACCTACCATGAGCTTGTTTGATGTTGGCTCAAGCAGGATTTCCATCTTCATTGTAATACTTGCGTATTACTCGGATGTTCTGGCAATATTACAGGAATACTGCGTAGGACTCATGAAAATCTCTTACTTTTCACAGTGTGTGAGAAAGCAAGGAATAAATGGAAAGTGTCCTAATGAGACTTTTGATGATCTCTTGGCTCTAGACTCGATTGTGCGTTTTGATTTAGTGAGCGATGGCTGGAGAGGAGTGCCACCTTTTCAATACCAGTCTATTCGGAGTGAATAAACCAATAGATAACGTGTTGATCTCCGTGTGATTAAAACAAATACCTTTTGAGAGATATTTGAGTTAGCTGGGAAGGGTTGTGCATTGCATCACTGGGTCCATGATGTCTTTCTTCAATACCGAGAATCATTAGCAAAAATGACCTCAATAGCATATGTATTGACCCGGTTTCTGCCTAAAGTTGTAAGGAGGGCTTCTTTCTTTACACCCTTTATCTTTACATTTCTTTTTCATTCTTCAACCCCTTTAATGCTTACCAATACGTCATCACTAGCACCTTGTTGTGATTGTTCCAGTGCTAGCTTATGTACTTGGTCGGCATTCAGCTACGTTCACATTCTTTCTCCATCTTTCCTAGGACTTCTAATTCTATCTAGGGAATTGTCCTTGGGAAGATTCCATCGGCTCTGATGAATCATTGGACTAAACCTATTCCTACCACCCTTTTGTCACCACATCCGTCGTGAATTAAGCGTGTTTTGGGAAGGAATTGCCACCATAAAAAATCATTGAAAATCACATAAGGTACTTGTGATATTAAAATCAAAAGTTTTGTACCTTAGGTGTTTTGTTCATCAAAAACTCTCCCCCTTAACACGTGCTTTACACATATTAAGTTGGATAATCGTTAAGTCTTTTTCATCTTTTAGCCAAGTATCATTTAAATCTCCTTAATCCCATTTTCTCCCCTTATCCAAAATGTTAACCATTAATATTTGGGATATTGAATGGATTAACCGGTCTTTGGGTAAAAATGAAATCGATGTTTGGCCATAGAACAAGTTATTGCTCCCCCTTAAGTTAATAAGGGATAGTTGTAGTGCTTTAGTATGATATATTTTGAAAGATTTAGAATCTCGTGAGAAATTCTTGAAAAATTATCATACCTTAACACTACAACAAGCCATTAAAGCACATTATTCACAAATATACATATTCACAAATAATACCAATATAGAGTGACCTGAAATGTACGACCCATTAGATGGATCGTTGCAGTGTCCTGTAGTGCACTCCATATGGTCTACCACCCACGAATCTTTCCAAGCTCCTCATCAATCTACGTTCACGGAGCTTTTGATCGATCTTCTTGATCACGTACTTCGCCATCTGCCGGTAACCCGGATGCCAATCCTCTGTCATTTCTGGCAAAGTCCCACCCGAGTTCAGATGCTCCAACTTTCCTCTGACTTGTAGAAGAGTCCCATCACTGTACTTATGGAGCTCACCCACCCTCATAAACTTCATTAAACCTCGACTGTTCAAGTAGAAGATGCCGTAATTCGGGACAGAAATACCGGTATAGGGACATCTTTCTACATGTTGAGGTAGCACTTTATTCACTGGACGGGTTAGGTTAAGCTTCCTTTGATAGCTTTCGACTCCCAACTGAAGATCTTCAACTCGTGTCTTGATGACAACGCTTCGTGTGAACATACGAAGTGCTGTATTCAAAGCAATGAGGTCTTCACGAGGAATATGTGTGAGTTGATCTCTGGTCATCACAGCAGCATATCTTCGATATCCTCAAGGCGAATGATGGAAAAATCTCCCTGCTGGATTTTGTATTCCCTGTCATCCTCCCTTTTCAAACGAATCTCCGTCACATGATAATAGCCATTCTTGGCTTCAGTTTTCATTCCTAAGATGCTGGAGATGCGGATGTCGGATCTAACATTGCTTCTAGAATTGACCAAGCAGCAACCCCTGTACGCCCTTCGGACTCGTTCGTCCCAATGAGATGCACCTATGACAACATACATATCATAATTACGATTTATCTTAGGGACCCAGAGTCGGTTTACCTTTTCCTCAATAAAGGGTATTGTCCCCCAGTTGGCAGCTTTCAGCAAGGTCAGGGAGGTTGCGTACTTTGATGACCCCTTCAGTAGATACACAAGATCATTGGTGACGAAGAAGTCAAGAGCAATCTGATTATCTTGAGTAGGATCCATTGGAGGTGGAGCTCTGTCTGACGCATGAAGACCTGGCCGTTGAACGGTATTTAGAGCCTTCAGGATCTCATCGGCATAATATTCGAACTCCATTTGGGTCAACCGGGTTTTGGCGCGAAGTCTTTTATCCTTCAGTACTTTCCTCACCAAAGATGGAGTAACCGAAGTCTTATACTCATGAGCAATAAATGCACATAAGTCAATCGGACTGCGGATACGAAGATACAAGACATCTTTGTCGGCGTCGGTGATCGGATCATACTGCGCTGCTGCCGTGATCCAAGCCTGTGGTGGTGCAGTCTCGTCGATCTCCAACGTGTCCGCCCAGTCCCTTGTGCTTGGTTCAGGAATAGGAGATTGTGGGTTTTGTTGCAGAGGAGTGGAGACGTGAACATCTGCTTGTTCTGATTCAGGCATTTCAGCAGTGTCATGGACGGGTGAGTGTTGTGCAGCTTCAGGTTCGGTTACTGATTCTGCAATCACAGGAGCAACAACAATAGAACTAACAGGGTTAGTGGTAACAGGTATGGATGCAGCAATAAATGTACCAGGAATAGATCGTGGCGCCACTTCGATCGTCTGGATTCCGTGGATGTAGATTTTTCCTTTGGTGCTGCATCTTTCTTGGATTTGGTGCCAGACTTAACAGGTTTCTTTGAGCTGGCACCCTTATCCCCTTTCTCAGGCTGTTCACCTTTATCCGCATTGCTCCCCTTAACACTCTCCTGGTGACCATCACCACCATCATTACCATCATTATCATCATCATCTGCATCCTCATCATCATCATCCTCATCCTCATCCTCATCATGAGCATCATCTTCATCATCATTATCATCATCCTTATCATTATCATCATCCTCATCATTCTGATCCTCATCATCCTCATCATCATCGTCATTCTTATCTTCTTCTTCTTCTTCTTCTTCTTCCTCTTCTCCACCGGTACCCTCTTCTTCTTCACTCTCTTCCCTTTCTTCCTCAGGGAGAATGTGGTAGGGTACCACACTTCCAAATGTCTTGAACAACTTATCATCCTCCATGATCGCGTCATTCAAGGATTTGAAGAGAGCCCGTTGAATCCTCGATTTATCAAACGATCCAAGTTCCCTCATTCGAGCTTTGAGGATCTTCTTAAGTTCAAAATCCGTCAAGTCATAAGCAATCTTGTAGGCGGCTTGTGAAGGATTGGATGATTTGATCATTAAGTTGTCAGCAGCAAGTGTCTTCAAATCATCACGCAGTTTAGGCATTAGGGATTCAACGGAGTCTTTCACTCTTTGCTCAATAGTAGCTTCAAGAGCTGCTTTTTGCTCTTTAAGGTCATCCTTAATAGCTTTAAGTCTTGTAATTCGTGCTTGATGCCTATCAGCTTCAGCCTTTTTAACCCTAGCAAGTTCTTCTGCATGAGCTTTACGTGTAAATTCCATGTCTGCAGCGAACTTGGCAATCAACTCTTCTTGCGCCTTCCTTGATGCTTCTTCACTTTGAGCTCTTCTATTTAGCTCTTGGCGAAGTTCATCCATTTCTCTCTTGTGATTATCCACATGTTTATCCAACATCTCGGTCATCACTATTGCTGCCATTGCAGACGTTGCAGAGCTGCTCTGGGTTGATGGAATGGGCTCGGTTGTGACTGCGGTGCTGAGGATGGGCTTTATTGGTGGTGGAGGAAATGGTGTAGAAACCGGTCTGGTTGGTAAGGGTTGAGTTGGTTGAAGTTGAGTTACCAACGGTTGAGTAGACTCTTTGTCAATACCAGCTGAAATAGGGATTGATGGCTCCTTCGAAGTGGAATAATGTTCAGGTGACCCAAACTCATCAACATCATCTGGTTCCACGTACTCATCCTCAACATCTACCCTTGCACCTGAACCACTACCGCCAGTATCTTTCCTACTCCTTTGAATGGCTATCTTCATCATTTGTTTCTCAGTTTTATCAAGAGTAGGATCAACAATGCCTTCTTCGTCACGTAAACGCATCTCATCAGCCTTACCCTTTCCCTTCTTACCCTCTGTCTTCTTCTTTTTGGCTTTGGATTCAGGTAAATTTGCTTGCTTCCGTTTACCTTTGCTCTTAACCGTGGTGGAAGAGTCTTCACCTGCTAGAATACTTGCGCGTTGATTCTCAATTTCTGTTAGCAAGTTCTTGTAATCATCAGATGCAATAAGCTCATCGGTCAGAAGGTGATTGGGAATGGGACCAGGAATAACCGTATTCGAATGAGTCTCCTGCCTTAAGTCTACCAAATCATCATCATCGATCGTGTGTCGACGTCTGCCTGCACGCTTATCAATGGATGCATCGTTTTCCATAAAGTAATGTATGATCAGCTTAATAAACCTAGGATACTGGTAACATTTAACCTTACCCTTCGTGTTTGTGAAGAGTTGAAAAGTAAACTCCTCCCATAGCAATGATGCATAATCAATACCCATACCTTTGAACATACCATAAAACATCTTGATGATTGGTGGACGAACAGCATCAAACCCAGTTGTTTTGGGTGTTAAACATCGGCTTAGAATCCCAAAAATAGCTTTCCATGGTTGACCAACTTTGGCAGTAGTAAACTCAGACGGGGTTCGTATGTCAAGACATCCAATGGCGGTGAACATCTCCATGATCTGGTCCTTAGTTGGGTTGGCTGAGTATGATGGTAGACCTTTGAGTATCGGTCGAAAGCCAAAGATCTTCCTGAAGTCTGACACAGTAAGCGTCTGCTGCTTGTTGTCTAAGGAAAAAGTGATTTTGTTCGACGTCCTCTCTTTGGTAGCCCAGAACTCGTAAAGGTAGTCATAAGGCACTGATGCACTTCTCCTTAGCGCATGCTTGAGATGAGATTTATCAAGCAAGGCTGTACCTACCTTAAATCCATTATGGGTAGAGTGAGATACTTCCTTCAAACGGAAGTTATTTGGAATAAACTTTAGAGATTTGGCTTCTGCAATGGCGGCGGCTTTGGTGTCTTGTATATGTTGTACTGTAGGGTTAGTCATCGTCTCTGCTTAAGATAAAACACAAAGGTTGAAACATACAAACATGAATATCAATATGACTTTAACCCTAAGCATTGTACATATGACATAATCCCTTAAGCTTGTAAACCATTCAAACATCTTCTATACAGAATAATCACTCAATTCGGAATAATAGGTCTATGCTGAATATTAATCCTATGCGGAACATAAGTCTATGCGGAACATATAGCCTATGCGGAAAAAGAATCCCTATTCGAAACATATAGCCTATGCGGAAAAAATCCCTATTCGGAACCTTGGGCCTATGCGGAATAAATCTCTATTCGGAACATTGGATCTATGCGGAATAAATCTCTATTCGGAACATTGGGCCTATGCGGAAAAAATCCCTATTCGGAACCTTGGGCCTATGCGGAATAAATCTCTATTCGGAACATTGGATCTATGCGGAATAAATCTCTATTCGGAAAAAGTTTCTCTATGCGGAAAGATTTGGCCTATGCGGAAAACTTTTGTCTATGCGGAAAAACTTTTCTATTCGGAAAAACAGCTTCTATGCGGAAAGTTCTTTCTATTCGGAATGAAACCGTTATTCGGAAAGTCCTTCTTACGCGGAAAGTTTTCAACACTTATATTTTCAAATTAGGCATGAAATCGTTTGAAGCAAGTGTTCTAAAGGCCAAATCAGGTCATTAGATCTAATCCGAATACAACCCAAGCAAAACCCCCAAATTAATTAACCCTAATTAAGCAGTAATTTGATTTCGATTGTTTTCAATTTAAACAGTTAATTAACTTGTTGTGCATGAAAGTTTAATCCGATTTAATACCTTGTTGATGATCTTGATCTAGAAGATTACTGATTGTTTCGTGTTTGTTTGATTTCCGTGAGTGTGTGTGTGTTTGATTATCAATGGCGGCAAAGATAGATAGGGGAACAGTGAAAGAAGAAAGGGAACGGGGGTGTGTGATTTTGACTAGGTCAAATTTTTACAAGTTTGACCTATTGTCAACTTTACCCCCTCAATTTTTCTACTTTCAACAAACAAAGTTCTTTTGTATTCCCAAGTTTTAAATCTTGTCATTTTGACCTATCTTATGTTAATTACCCTAGCCTTTGTGATTATCCTATCTTAACACAAGCACAAAACTATTCATGACAAGCTTATAAGCAACAACAAGACAAATGCCAAAGCAATCCAACCATTAACCATTAAGCTTTGTGTGTTTCCTTGAAAACTTTTGAAGATCTTTTTGATGTGAAAGATGATGAAACATTTTCTCCCCCTTAAACGATGACCCGTTTTCTATTTAAAGAGCTGTAGTCATTGTTTAACGAGGCACATGATGATGAAAAACATTTCCCAATTGATATCTTGAAAAAGTTTGATTCGTTGTGGCAATAAGATTTCTCTTATTTTAACAAATTAATGCACTGAGACGTACATTAATTCGTGTTAGACCATGTTGTAAAGTAAACTTGATCCCTTTGCATGATTTAGCTTGTAAATCACGCCCGAGAAAATTAATTCCCGTTCTGAGCCAACGTTTTCCAAAGAAATACGTGACTTTAATATGAAAACCGGGTTGCAGTCTGAAATAACTATAAGCCATGATGGGCATGTTTTAAAACATTACAACTTTTATACGGACTCTATTTATGGCACCGTGTCAATATTAATCGACATTTCTAAGGCCGTAAATATTACCGTACTAAAAGACATGCCCGTTTTAAACGAAAAATATTTTTGGTTTTTCTTGATTTTATAATTTTTATGGTTTTTCTAGGTTTTATATTTTTTATGGTTTTTCTTGGTTTTATATTTTTGTATTTTTCTTTTTGTGGTTTATATATTTACTATAATATACATGATCACGAACAAAGGATACTCTGAATAGTTTACCACGACTATTCAGCTGATTCTTCTGCCAACTCTTTGAGAGTCGCTGGAGTGAATGATTTCATACCAAGCTTGTCGATCAAAAATTCGATTCGTCCTCGATCTAAGGCTTTGGTGAACATATCCGCCAGCTGATACTCAGTAGTGACAAAATACAGCTCGATCACTCCGTTCTCCACCTGCTCCTTAATGAAATGGTAGCGAATGTCTATGTGCTTGGCCCGGGAGTGTTGAACATAGTTGCAGCAAAGGGCAATGGCGCTCTTGTTGTCACAATACATCGGGATTTTGTTAAATCCAAGACCGTAGTCAGTTAATTGTGATCTCATCCAAAGGACTTGAGCACAGCAACCGGACATGGCGATGTATTCAGCCTCCGTGCTTGATATTGCAGCGCTTTTCTACCTTTTTGAAGACCAACTGATCAATCTATCTCCAAGGAGTTGCACAGATCCAGAAGTGCTACGCCTCGTGTCTTGACATCCAGCATGATCGGCATCTGCGTATGATATTAAAGCAATCGAGGAATCTTTCGGATACCATAGACCACGATGAAGTGTTCCTTTTAGATACCGAAAGATCCTTTTCACAACATGTAGGTGCTTTTCGGTAGGCCGAGCCTGATACCGGGCACACATGCATACAGCAAATTGCAAATCAGGCCTGCTAGCAGTCAGATATAGAAGGGTGCCGATCATCCCACGGTAAAGTTTTGGATCGACAATAATCCCATTCCTATCTTCATCTAACTTGGATTTCTCCACCATTGGAGTGTCTACGGGGTCACAATTTTCAAAGTTATATTTCTTAAGAGATTCTAGAGCATATTTGGATTGATTAATAAAGATGCCTCTGGGATTCTGAGAAATCAGTAATCCTAAGAAAAATGAAATTTTTCCCATCATCGACATCTGAAAGCGTGTGGACATTATCTTCTCAAATCGATTTGACAATTCTATGTTAGTGGCAGCAAATATTATATCATCAACATAAATTTGTACCAGAAGCATGTCGTTGTCTTCCTTGAGAGTGAATAGAGTGGGGTCCACTTTGCCTTTGGAGAAGCCTTCCGACATGAGATATGTTGACAGGAGATCATACCACGCGCGTGGAGCTTGTTTCAACCCATAGAGATCCTTCTTAAGCTTGTACACATGATTAGGAGACTCCGTACTGACGAACCCATCCGGTTGACTAACATAAACCTCTTCCCTTAGTTCACCGTTCAAAAATGCCGTCTTCACATCCATTTGATAGACGATCATGTTCATATGAGCAGCAAACGCAAGGAATAGTCTAATCGCCTCCAATCTAGCCACAGGAGCAAAAGATTCCTCAAAGTCTATACCCAAGGCTTGTTTATATCCTCTAGCGACCAATCTAGCTTTATTCTTCAATACCGCACCCATCTCATCAAGTTTAACCTTATAAACCCATAACAAAGTAAGGATGTTAACCTTGTCAGGGCGAGGAACCAATTCCCATACTTCAAGTCGTTGGAATTCGTTTAGTTCCTCCTGCATAGCTTCAATCCAAGATGATTGGGTCATAGCCTGCTGCCAATTTTTGGGTTCAACTTCAGAGAGAAATGCATAAAAGTAACAATATAGTGCACTCTCTTGTAATTGATGGCGTGTAGAGACTGGTCGATCTAGATCTCCAATAACATTCCTAATTGGGTGATCTTTTGTCCATTTAGTGCTATGGTTTTCAATCCTAGGTGGTCTGGAGTGAACAATAGAAGGAGCTTATTCTGAGGTAGACGCGGCTGAAGGGTTTTCAGGGATCGCTACACCAAAGAAAGGAAGCTCTTGCAAGTGAGCATATTCCAAGTCGTGATCAGTAGAATCCTCTTCCACATCATTAGGCACAAGTAGGGGTGATGATTCAGGTGTAGTTTGAGAATCACTTGGTGAAGGTGCATCCGGTTCAATGTGAATTATAGATGCATTAGATAAAGGTTCATTAACTTGAGCAACCACTTCAGGTATTGGAGCAATTACTACAGGTGCTAGAACTTCATCAGTCGGGGGATCGAAGAATTCATCAAACAACGGTTGAAACAGTGTATCCCACTCGGGCCTTGATGGTGGTAAAAATGATGTAGAAGTAGGATTATTGGGAACTAATCCGGAACTAATAGCACCGGTTCCCATCTCATGAAGCGCGGGTTCAGAGCTGTGTTGCTCAGAAGCCATCGCTGTCAGCTCGTCGAAATCTGCGTCCATAGTTTCTACAATCTTGCCAAGACGACGGTTATAGATTCGGTATTCTCTTTTGGACGGTGAGTAACCAATGAAAATACCTATATCGGCTTTCGGTTGAAGCTTACCCAAGTTCTCACTATTGATGTTTGGATAACAAAGAGCACCAAACACATGGAAAAATGAAACATCGGGTTTACGGTCATGTAAAAGCTCATAAGGTGTTTTTCCATGGCGTTTCCGAAGGATAGAACGGTTTTGGGTGAAACATGCAGTCGAAATAGCCTCTGCCCACAAGAACAATGGAGCGTTCGCATAAATAAGCATGGTCCTAGCAGCTTCCATAAGTGTACGATTCCGTCTTTCAACGACACCGTTTTGTTGTGGAGTGCGTGCAGCGGATGTTTCATGTGATATACCAACTCCTTCATAATAATCACGAAGAGTCTGGTTGACGAACTCTGTACCATTGTCTGTACGAATACGGCGGACAGTGGTATTCAAACGTACCTGAATGAACTTCAGAAAAGTGATGATAGCCTTCGGTGCTTCATCCTTTGTACGTAGAAATCTAACCCATGTAAACCTGGAAAAATCATCCACAATGACGAGAATGAATTTCTTACCGCTCACACTTTCAGTTCTCATCGGCCCACAAAGATCCATATGCAAAAGATGAAGTTTTTCTTGATTGGTGTCTTCAGCTTTGGGCTTGTAAGATTTCTTGGTGCTTTTCCCCCTTGAACACGTGGAACATAAATGGTCCTTGTGAAATTTAAGCTTTAGAAGACCACGAACTAATTCGTTTTTAGCCAGATGATTAATAGCATCAAAATTAAGATGAGATAATCTGCGATGCCATAACCATGACTTGGTCTTAGAAGCTTTAGAGAGAAGACATACTGGAGAAGCGGCCATCATGTCTTGTAAGGACAAAGTATAAAGATTTGCACCACGAGATCCCTTCAACAAATCTTTTCCTTCCAAGTTGCGGATGAAACAAGTGTGTTGTCGAAAAGCAACCTCAAGGTTGGAATCACAAAACTGTCCTACTGAGAATAAGTTATGACCAAGACCTTCCACATAGTATACCCTAGAAATCGTCACGTTTCCAATCTGATATTCACCATACCCCATAATCTTTGCTATATGATCATTCCCAAATTTAACCGTACCAAGAAACTTGCTGACGAAATTTCGGAGCATCGAGCGATTTCCGGTCATATGTTTTGAACAACCGGAGTCCAAATACCACAGGATGATTTGGACCACCTGAAAATATCACCACACAAAGACAATGTAGAGGTATCGGAATCTGAGTGTTCCTTGTTATTAGCAGGTACAGATTTAATAATCTTAGATTTGCTAACTCTAGGTTTCTTAGATTTCCTAGCCTTCTTTTTCTTAATAGGTGGTGTAGATTCTAGTTGGCTCAAATCCTGAGGTATTTCTTCACTGATAGGCACTATAGTGGGGGCTGACCTAATTAAAGGGCGCTGTTTCCATACTTGAGTGCGAGTGTTCCAAACTAAAGGACGCTCAGACCTAACCTCAATGGATGCATTCCTAGTTAAAGGGCACATTTTTCCATCTAATGTAAAGGTCCTACCAGTGGGACGCCATTACCAGCCAACTTGGGCACGAGTTCTACCCGTTGGCTTCCATTCAAGACCATTCTTAATAGCATTCATTTCATTAACGTGATCAATCAGACACAAATCATGGTGCTGGGAAAACATACATTCATTACAATTCCAACAATTTAAATCAGAATTCACGAATGGTTTAGGCTGCTGCACAGGCGCAGAGCTTTTAGTCTTAACATGATTCTTTTTATTTAAAACTGAACTAGCATTCCTATTGTGAACTTCTACTTTCTTCTTTGTGGCACTACTAGTGGAGGGCTTGATCTTAGCTTTCTTGAGTGGCGATCCTTTAGCCTTAGTAGTCTCTTTTAATCCTGTAGAAGGCAAAGTGGGAATATTAGCAACAGATTTTAAAAGTGCCTTACTTGATTGTGCCAATGACGGTTTCGCTCCTGGAGTCTTATTAAATGGAGTGACAGCAATGGGCCTATTATTAAGTAGTGCAGAACCTGGTGTACCTATGTATTGCAAATATGCCAAGCAATATTGAACTCGCTTAACATATTCATGAGCCGAATAATAGTCGCTACTTGAGGGATCTAAGGCATAAAGATTGTCTAAAATTTCCCTAAGAAGATCGACATGCTTAATGGCATTCCTCATATAATCATCGTAGGTAACCGGGTTTCTCTTATGAAGCGGATTCTTATAAAGCACTACTGATTTGGTTGTTGGAGCACTAGTGGACGGTGCAGAGTCGGTAGCTAAGTTATCAACAACTTCTTGTCGGGTGAGAAGAAGTGTCTCCTTTAACTCAGCAAAAACCATATTTTTGTCTATGAGCAGGATGTTCAAATCAGAGATTTCCTCGCACTTTTGGTTCAGTTGTTCAACATAAGATTGTTGCTGTGCCGCATTAAAAGCGAAGCGTTCTTCTAGTGAACCATAAAGAGCGGATAGTCCCTGTATTGTCCGATCCATCTCCCCTAGAACAGACGAAAGTCTAATTTCTAAGACTTGGTTTTTAGACTCTGCAGCCTCTAGTTCCATTTTGAGTGTTTCATTTGATGACACATCTCTCTTCAATCTCATTATCTCTTCCTCTAATGTCTTAACAATTGCAATCATCTTGTCACTATTCTCAACACCGTTTTCACAAACATTTGATATCAAAAGATTCTCATTTTGAGTTTGTTGTTTTAATTCTAAAGATATACAATGTTGTTCTAGTTGATTAAAGCGTTTTGAAAGTAAATTGTAAGAATCTTGTAGCTTTAAAAACTCAGCGTTAGATTCGTGACAAGAATGATTATCTACCTCATTTACAGTATCAGCAACATTTACAGAGAGATCACAAACATCATCACAATTATCATTACAAATATTCACAGCATCACAATTAATCATAGCGGATGTAAGCTCATTCGAATAATTAACATTTACAGTAGTAAGCACATCACACGAGATTACTGCAGACAAGAATCGGTCATATTCGGTTAAAATCTTTTCTTTTTCAACTAGTTGTAGTTCGTAAGCGGTGTCCATTTCATAAAACACTTTTTGAACTTCACCAATTTCAAAAACAAGATTTTCCTTAAGAGATGCAAAAATTCCTTTTAGACTTTCGACAAACGGATTGATCTCAGTTTTAAACACCTAGTTCATATGTTCGAAAGCCCATTCTCCGGCGTTTAAGCCATTTGAAGTCGTACGTTCCAAAATGACCTTGTCAAAATTAGTAAAGTATTGATTAATCTCTTGCAAGTTTAACCATACAGTGCTAACAGGTGGAAGATCCTTTGGAATTTCCTTAGGACCTTCCATATTGACAAGTGTAGGAAAAGTACTAGGGTTTTCTTCATCTAATATGTAGGTTGGTGCTGTTATGAGATCTTTGTCCATATGGAATCGAATTCTAAAATCCGTTTTTGCAAGCTCCTTATTCAATTTAAAATAATCACACTCGGGATATTTTGCAGAATTGTAGGACCGATCCTCATCAACTAGATCCTTACTTGTTTGATCATTGGGAAAAACAATCGGGTCTAAAGCCAATCCTAATTGAGTTGCATTATAAAGTCTAGGACTATGTCTTAAAGCTTGTTTTGCATACCGTGGATTAGGGGGAAGGCCTTTTTGACGTGATAAGTTAAATTCTCTAAATGAAGCATCAAATAAGTGAACTAGTTGAGAAGCAGCGTATTGTCTTAAAAGCAAATAATCTAGGCTTCTAATCTTATTAGTAGCATTAATCTCCATTTCATTCTTCTTAGATTCGAGTGATTCAAAATCTGTTTGAAGTTTTTGAAAATTAGTGACCACTAACTCCTTTTCTTTAAGTTCATTAGACAAATTTGCTCTTAAGTTTTCGATTTCTTGCAAGTGACCCATTTGTTTGTTTCTAAAATGATCATATTCGAGATTAGTTAGAACACTAGACGAGGGCACTAATTCCAATGTGTGAACTTTCTCGTTGCTTAAGGTAAGCTCATCAGACAAATTCTTATTCTTAGCTAAGGTTTCTAAGAGTGCAGCATTCATTTGGCTAAGTAATGTAGCAGGAACCATGACCAAATCTTGTTGAGCAGGAGTAGGCGTTTGCGAAATGGGTCCCGGTTGTGATTCACTCAAAGTCTGGGGACTCACATTGATATTTCTATCATTGTTTGTCTCCTCATTTGAAAGACTCACCACCGGAGATTCATTCGAGTCAGCACTCTCTTGCACAACTTGATGTGGTTGAATACTAGCATCAGTGGTATTATCGGTGGTATTAATAAGTACCTCAGATCTCTTTTCTGGCCCTAAACTGGAGATAGTTGCCATGAGAGCAGCCTTTGCAGATTGAAAGTCATCACAGTCGGAGTCATACGCATCAAGATCATCGGCTTGGTAAGCTGCATCTGCGTAGTGACAACGTCTTGTTCAGCAATCCCTGGATCAGCAAGAAATGCAAGCTCCTCTTCATCAAGTTCCCTTCCTTGCGCCTGAGCATTTACCAGATAGATCTTTTCTGCAAACCACTGTCCGTCCCTTCTCCTCTTGGGTTTCTTACAATCCCTGGACATATGACCCTCTTCCTTGCAGTTGTAGCATGTAATCATTCTCAACTTGCCTGTATTAGCCCGTGGAGGATTGTTGACCATTGGAGCAGGAGCAGGATTGACCGTGCGAGCATTGGTTGATGTGGAAGGTCTCCCCTGATATGGTTGAATTGGCTGAACCATTACCCTGCCATTCTCAATTGTAGCTTGTTGGCGAGAATTGGATGAATTCCTCAACTGATTGTTGGTAGGAGCTGATCCTCTGTATCCTCGTTTGCTTAAAGTTCGTGTGAGATAAGCAGACATGGTAGTTAGCACTTCAACTGGGTCAGCTCCTTGTTGGAATACGGGAACGGGGACTTCCTCATCATCACAATACAGTGCTTGATCTGGATGAGCTGCATAATCAGTAGAAGGAATACTCATTTGATCAGGGTAGCTTGTTGGAAATGCTGCATTCTCTAGATAAGAAGAATATGAAGGCTGAGCATAAGGTGCAACATTTGCTGGATGAAGTTGTGAAGCATACTGTGGTGAAGGTGCATTGAACCGATATTGTTGCTGATGTGAGGTGGGTGGTTGCGGTAGAATCGAGTATTGTGGGAAGGTTGGTGTCATATAAGGTGATGGATGATAGGCTTGATGTCCCAAGATATAAGGTGTGTTGTTGTGTGACAAGCTTGGTTGATTCGCCATCAAAGCTAAGGAATCTGGGTACATACCGCGAGGAGAACGGTGCATAATCACATGCTTCTCATGCTGCTGAAGAAAAGCATAGATTTGATCTAAGTTGCACTTATGCAAATCCCGGGTTAACTTCACATCGGTAATATACTCACCCCATTCAGCTTGAGGTAAAGTATTCAAGAACTTGGTGTTAACCTGGAATGGAGCAATCACGAGATTGTATACATTCAGATCATTCATTAGAGTAGTGAATCTGAAGTAATAATCGTATAGTGTTTCCCCTGGGCTGTACGTGAATCTATCAAACAGATCATACAGCTGACACTCCCTTTCCTGTTTGGTGAGAGACGTGCCTTGTAACAACACCTTTAGACGTTCCCACAAATCTTTGGCAACAGTATATTGACTAACCATACGATAAATATCATGCGGAAGAGCTTGGAGAAGTGTCTGTAGAGCCTTTTCATCAGCATCAGCAATGAGTTGTTGTGCCGGTGTGAGTTCTTCATATTCTCTTGGTCGAGACACATTATTTGCCACAATGGTACCATAGTCGAGTGGACCATTCAAAATCGATTTGACCATAAGCCTTCCGTATGTTGGTTTGCCCTTCAAGTATTGCATCATACGGCCCTGCCATGCCTCAAACACCTCTTTAATAAGCATCGGTGGACGACTATCAGTCCCCGTTATGATCGAGATATCCGTAAGAGATCTCATCTGAGGCATTAATGAACTTGGATTCATTGTGATCACTTAACAGACTCAAAGATTATCGGTTGATCGAGCAGTGAAGAAAGGTTGAGAGTTTGTGTTGTGTTGGTTGAACTCAAGATTAAATCCACTAAAGATCGTCGAAAAAACTCAAATACCCCTTGAACTTGCTTATACGGAATAACCCAAACTCAGAATAAACCCTATTCGGAATAATGCCTATTCGGAATAATCCTATGCTGAAAATACCCTATTCGGAATAAACTCTATGCTGAATAACCCTTATTCGGAAAAACCCTTATGCGGAATATTTCTTTAATTCGGAATATCTGGCAAATTTGGCTTATTCGGAAAAAACCTCCTATTCGGAATGATGGGCAATTCGGAAAGATATTCGGAATATTTCTCCTATTCGGAAAAATTTTGGATATTCGGAAAAATATAGGCTATTCGGAAAGTTTTTGGCTATTCGGAAAGATTTCTGCTATTCGGAAAGTATATGCTATTCGAAAAAACTGCTATTCGGAAAAATCCTTCTATTCGGAAAGTCTATTCGGAAACTTCTGCTATTCTGAATATTTCTCCTATTCGGAATCCCTATTCGGAATAAACCTTCTATACTGAAAATCTCCCTATTCGGAATCCCTATTCGGAAAGTTCTGGAAAAAATTGTTTCCGAGACTTAAAAAGCAGCTTTTAACTCCGATTTTTGATCCAAAACCACAAAAAGTTTTATGATTTTTACCAAAATAAGCTAAACCCAATCCTTATCAATCAATCCCAATAACAAAAACACCAAAAACAACAAGATTCAAGATTGATTTTTTCTAAAGATCACTAATTGATTCAAAAACTAAAAAAGCAACACAATCCTTACCTTAAATCACCCCATAGCTCTGATACCAAATGTAGAATATTGATAACCTATGAATCTATGAAGTGGGTTGATGTTTTCTAGTGAGAGAAACTAGAGAGAGAAAGTGAGAGAAAATGTGTATGATTTTATTAATATGAATTGCAAAATGAAACAACAACCAACCCCTTTCCATGGTGGAAAGGGGTATTTATACTCCAAGCCTAACATTGGGCTTGGGCCGGTCCATGACAAGCCCATGGACCGGTTCTTACTTAAGTTAATAAGTAACTAATGACTATTTTCTAACTACGAGCTATTACAACATAAATATTATTGTGGAGTGACCGATACTTCTAATATACGTAAAAACGTATTTCTAACAGTCACATTGGGCCTAGTTGTTTGAGTGACTGATCTAGAAAGATGAACCAAATCAACTTGGGAGGCAAACCGCGGTCTCGAGGATTGAGGTCACTCGGATCTAAATGCAGTAGGTTGTCTGACGGACGGTTGTCTGACGAACTGATTTGTAGGCGATTTCCCCAAGATTGATGGTTTTTCAAACTTAGTGTCCACACTAGTGCCTCTATTTTTCCTTAATTCGTTTTTCAACGCAGCTATAGCAAAAACCTTTTCCTGAACTTGAGCTTTTAAAGTCTCATTCTCTTTGAGCAATCTATCTTGGGATGCCAACTTAGATTCTAGCAGTTGAATTTGTTTCAAAAGATTATCCTTTTCAGCTTTAGAATCTAAAATTTTTTATCCAATTTTCTTTCAAGAACAACGTTTGACTTTTCAAGTTTTTCAAAATATGTTTCAAATTTGTCCGTTTTCTTGGAAAATTCTAATTTTGCATCCTCAAGATCTTTTGATTGTTGAGCTGCAATCGTTTCGAGCTCTCTAATCTTGGAATCAAAAGCAGTCAATGAAGCAGTTATAAGAGAATTATCATGATGTTTAGCATTTTGAACACTTTCTCCCCCATTATGACTCACATCGGATGAATCAGAAGTGGTATTTCTATCACTCTTTTCCATCCTATGTTTGTCATAATTAGGTTCACAATGCTCAATATGCGGCATTTCATCAGCATATACATCATAAACAACATTACATTGTACCATGTTCGCAGGCTCTTCGTCATAAACGGGTAAGGTGTCATCAAAAGAAATCTCGTGAACATTCCCTGACGTGCCACTGGTATCATGTTGTCCTCCTGATTCCATGATCTTGCCAACGGTAGGCTCCAAGTTGTCAACCATATGACCATTCTCCTCTTGCATCGGCATCATAGATTCTTGCACTCCATTATCATACGCTTTCTGAAGTCTGGATCTGTCATAAATCGAAGACGAAACCGATGTCATAAATTTCAACAGTTTATCACGGAAGTCTTTAACCTCGTTATGTGTGTATTGAAGAAATGACCGGCATATCCCTAAATTGTCAGACTTGATGATATTGAATTGGAGGAAAGGCGTGAGTTGTGTCACGAGAGATTTATATGCAGATGCTGATGCAGAGTGAATAAAGTCTTCTTTGTGAAGTTGCTCAGCTAGTTGATTCAAGTTGAGGAATATTGAATCGATGAATATATGACGATCTTGACCGAAGAGTGTCACAAATTCGTTTCCTCCTTGAACCCAAGAAATGGTCACAAGATGAGACTGAAGTAGTCGAAATGAAGTTATACCACTTTCTCTTGCTTTGTCTTGCATTTGATGCAAGTCTCCATCTAGAAACGTTAAATTCAATGATTCCATTGAATTTCGATGAAAATTTCTTGGATCCTTATTTGGTAATATATCCTTTTCTCGTCTCAAAAATTTCTTGGTCGGTTCAAACGTTGATAAAACAAACCCAATACTAAGAATATGAACTACACGTGACTTAGCCAAATATATTAATAACCGAACGCCAAGTCAACACATTTATGTTTTAATGAAAAAATATCAATTAGTGGCTTTTGTAAATAGCAAAGAAAATCACGTTTATCTTGTATGAAAATCTAATTACGTTTGAAAGGAAACAAGTGATACTCCGTATGTACCTTTGAGTGGACTTTGTATTTATGTATTAAAACCAGATTAATTGGTATGTCTGAAAACAATTTAAATCCGTGATGTTAGGGTCAATCTTGAAACCAAAAGGAATCTTGAATTTCCTAAAAGTAAAGTAAAGAAAGTTGGTACGATAACTAACACATATTCGCAAATTGCCAAAATAGTACTACCTCTCACAGTTTCTTGTTTACTCCGTCTTTATCTTTCCTCCCATGTGCCACTCCCAAAAACGTGGTTGAATATACCTCCACAAAACAGTTCACTGAACTTAAATATCACCACACACGTGGCCTTAATGAAGCCCACTTGGCTTTGCTCTGAAACTAGATCCCACTACTTGGAGTTATATAAACTCTCCCGGTTAACCCTGGTCATAAACTTACCTACACCTAATCTCTTTTTCACCAGTCGCTACTTAACTCATCCAAAAACAAACCCACCTAAAACACCATCTAACCCAGATCTTCATCTCCTAATTCGGCTTCAAGGTCATTCCATGATCCCGGGTAGGTTTTTAATGAATTGCATGTCGGTTTTTGTTGAAAGAATCGAAAATAATAAAGATAATAACAAGATTGTTATTATACTTTATTTGATTTCGTATATAGAACTTGGTTTAAGAAAACCAAAAACACGAATCTGTGAAGATGATTGTTTAAACTCTTAAGATCTATAAAGATCTGTCAATTGTTTAACAAATCTGAGATCTGTCATATAATTTTGTGTTAGGTTTGAGTCTACAGATGATATGAGACAGGGAAAGTGAGTGATTGAGTCGGATTTACTGTGGACGAGGGAAATAGATAGAACGAGTCGAGGCAGTGTGTCGAGACTTTGTCTACTCGAGTGTTTGAGTCTGAATTTGAGTCGAGAGTCTAGTGTATGAGTCGAGTGTGTCGAGTCTTTGTTGTTCCAGTTGTGAGTGATTCAAATTGTAGAGAGAAGGTTAAATTGGAGTCTGGTCGAGAGAATGAGTTCGAGTGAGAGTAGGTGTTGGTTGAGGTTGTGGGTGATACGAGAGGGTGTGTTGGGTCGAGACTTGAATGTTTTCGGAGTCGAGTGTGAAAGAGTCATCTGGTTTGAGTCTTTGATTTAGTCTGTTCGTTAGTGTCGAGTGTAGGTGTCGATTCGAAATGGTTGTTTTGAGAAAGAGTTGAGAAGTCTTTTGGTCAGACAAGTGTCTTATCCGGAATAATGTTTCTACTGCTTATCCGGAATGCATCTTCTATTTCTTATTCGGAATGCGCTTCTACTGCATATCCGGGAAAAATTACTTCCTCTTCTTATCCGGGATATTGCTTCGTCTTCTAATCCGGAATATGCCTTGTGCTTATCCGGAATATGGCGAGTCTTCTTATCCGGAATAATTCTTTCAGACCTCTTATCCGGAATACTTCTTATCCGGAATAACTTGCAGACCACTTATCCAGAAAAATTCTTTCAGACTTCTTATCCGGAAAATTTCTTATCCGGAATAACTTGCAGACCACTTATCCGGAAAAAATTCTTTCAGACTTCTTATCCGGAAAATTTCTTATCCGGAATAACTTGCAGACCACTTATCCAAAAAGAATGATAAGGACCATAAAACTGAAACTGATGTACAAAACGTGATAAGGACAATGCCAAAAGTTGACAATAATTTATCTTGATATGACCAAAGTTTGAGACAGACTGATAAAGAGCACCAAAAGTTTGTTTTGATTCAGACCAAAGTTTGATGTTGACAAAAGTTTATAAAATTGATAGAAAAAAATTGATAAAAAACAAACAAAAAATTGATAAAAAACATTCAACACCAAAAATTATAGTAGATACAGAACTAAAGCAAAAGAAAAAGAAAGAGAACAATTTGAGCACCAAATCAATAGATATAAACACGCCAATCCGAAGAATCAACCAAAGCTCTTGATACCAATTGTAGGTCTACGGTTTCTTAGGATTAAGCCATGTTTAGATTTATCTATTGAATGGAAGGGAAATGGAAGAACTAGAGAGAGAAAGGTAGAGAGAGAAAGGAGAGAATGGGAGAATAAGAAGGTTGATTGAATGAGAAGTGAAAACACAAATGACCAACCCCTCCTAACATGCTAGGAGGGGGTATATATAGTCCACCCTACATGTGGGCTATATGGACTATATGTTTACATAATGGATAACGAGCCAATTACTTGAATATATCATTGGAGTGACCGATCCTTTCTAAATACGTAAAAACGTATTTCCAACATCTATCGATCACACAATTCGTAAAGATATTGAGACAATAACGAACTACAAAAAGACAAATATTAAATGGCGCCGCTACTGGTTCTTTACGTGGAGATTGACGATTGATTGACGGTTACATATTGGATTTTGGGATCCGTTCACTTGTAGACGTTCTGTTGTCCCAAATAATATGATGATAGATAAACATATGAGATGGAAACGATATGAATTTTAGAGAGAGAAAGTAGTGAGAGAAACTAGAGAGAGAGATGATTAACTTGGTGAATATTAGATTAGAATAATAAGAGTTACTAATGATCATCCACCCTTCCTAACATGCTAGGAAGGGCCTTATATAGCCAGGCTTACATGTAACCATAATAGGCTATATTGTTTGGACCGGGCTTGTCTTTTGGGCTTTAAGTAGCTTAAATCCAAGTCCGTGAACCACGACTATTTAACTAACTATTACAACGTTCTAATAAATGTTACAATATTAAAATATGACCGAGCATTCTTGTTTGACTCAATATTTTGAGGCTAACAATCTCCCCCAATGTGAGGTCATTCCTCTTTGATATTTGGAGTCCAATGGAGATTTATGAATTTTGTCATAAATGAGTCTTGAACGTGTAATAGTAGTGTTGTTCCTTCATGCTCTGATCTTTGAGCCTTTGTCGTTGTCTTTTGACTTTGTCTTTTATCCTGAGATCTTCAAATTATCCTTGACTTGTCTTTGCCATCTTACGATCTTGTGTCTTTATCCACATGCTTATACTTTGCATAATCTCGAAAGCTTGCTAACAATCTCCTTTAAAGAGAGGTCATTCCTCTACATTAATTGATAAGGAAGATTTTTGATCATCAAAGTTACGGAAGTCTTTAGCTTTCTTTATTGTTGAATGTCTTTGAGTATGAGAATGTGGTTTTGAATCTTCGACTTTGCTGAGTACATTGTAACGTCACCTTCTTGAGACAAAACATAGACACGGACTGAATGGCTTTGACATTCGTCCTAAATCGGTAGCGTTTTACCTCCGTTCGGTGAAGACCGTTACACAATATTAAATATCGTACATGTGATTAGGTAGATTTAATTAAAAATCTCCTTGACAGGGTTTCGCGGCTGTACTAGCCGTTCTCTTTACTCGACCATCTCAAAGTAAGACTGCGAACGTAAGGAGTGAATCAATTGGATAAATATCCGCTTGATTAAAGTCGTCAATTCAAATTCCTGGAAAAAGTTTGATTCATTAAGAATCTTACCATTGTTGCTTTCCAGTTGACACAAGCTTGATTCATAAGAATCTCGCAAGTTACCTACCGTAGCGCTGTTTGATGTTGACGCTAGAAGGATTTCCATGCATCACTGTGAATGTTAATAAATATCACTTTGAATGTTCTGGCAAGACCATAAATATATTACGTAGAAACCTGAAACGAGTTTGAATCAATTTAGAATTAAACCGCTGTTGCTTTTCAGTTTTACATATGTTCAATTCATAAAGAATCTTACACATGACCTACCGCAGTGTTGTTTTTTGTTAACACTAGAAGGATTTCCACTCATCATTGTGAATAATAAGATGTATCACTCTGAGTGTTCTAGCAATATCACAAGGATATAGCGTAGGACTCTCTTGATCTTCATCCGTGTGTCCTAACAAGATTTGATTGATCTCTTGGCTCTAGAATCGATTTGTGCACTTTTGGTAGTCGAAGGCTGGAGCAAATGCCACCTATTCAATATCAACTATCTCGTAGTGAGAAAGTCAATAGAAATCATGTTGATCTCCGTGACAATAAAACAAACTTCTTTTAAGAGAAGCCTGAGTAGCTAGGAAACGGTTGTGCTTCACATCACTGGGTCCATGATGAGTTGTCTTCATGATGTGTTGACCCGGTTTCTGCCTAAGTTGTATGGAGGGCTTCTTTCTTTACACCCTTTATCCTTACATTTCTTTTTCATTCTTCAACCCCTTCAATTCTTACCAAGACATCATTACTAGCACCTTGTTGTGATTGTTCCAGTGCTAGCATCAGTACTTAGTCGGCATTCAGCTACATTCGCATTCTACTCCATCTTTCCTAAGGACTTCTAATAATCTATTGGATTGTCCCTGGGAAGATCCCTTCAGTTCTGGTTGGATCATAGGACTTAAACCTAACCACCCTTTTGACACCAATGATGTCGTGTATTAAAGATGTTGTGGGTTTTTGATCATAACCATGAATGCTTGAGTCTTTAGATCACATTTTAATCACATTTTCTCCCATATCTCTAATATATAAAATCTTTTGATATTAGAGATACCAAATTTGATTAAAATATATTTTGAAAAGTAGTCTTGAAAACCTTTCGGGTGAAAAATGTGTTAATCTTAGCATGAATTTGGAACGCTCCCCCTCAAAAATTGATCCAATGGAATTGTCATTACGAGGATATGATCCATATTAAAATTTTGAGGATAGGAGTTGTTAAACACACAATTTTTGAAAGAGTTTGAATATCATTGAGAAATTCTTGAAAAAATTGTGTTCAACGCTTTTTAAAAACTCAATTCTTTTTTGCGAAAAGGTTTTTCTAAAGCATAAACTTGAGTTCATAGACTTTGAATGTCTTGACGAATTAACACTAGGTTTTGCCTCGTATGAAAGTTCGTTGTTCCAATATTTTCGAATTGATTACCGTTAATTAGTGCGACTCAGTCGTTCTTGGTGGATAAAAGAAAATGGTTTGGTTGTCTATTTTAAACTAAAAGCAAATAAATTTCGTTGAGTAAAATTAATGTTTTAAAAATTAAACTAAAAATTACTAGGAAAACACTTGGTAAAAACGGAGATTTCGGGAAGCGTGCAATTTTTGGAAATTAAAACGTAATAAAACTAAAACTTGAAAAATTTGTAAAACTTAAAACTTAAACCATCGGAATGTACAAAGTCAATTCTGTCGAATGTAATGCAAGCTGTCGGAATGTAATGCAATCAAATCCATCGGAACATCAAAGTAAAATCGGAATACACTACCTATCGGAATGTTCAAAGCTATCGGAATGTTTCAGATCAGAATCCATGTTTTCTATCGGAATGTCACTAACAAAAATTTGGTAGAGTTTCGACTTAAGATAACCTTAAGACCCGTCGGAATATGCGATCGCAATGAGCGATCGCAATCCCGATCGGAATAAGGGGGAAAAACCTTAGATCGCAAAGTAGAACCACAAGGGTTATTGCGATACAAACAAGCTGCCGTCGGAATGTGTAAACCATCAATATTGTGATGAACACCAAATAATCCGAATATGGAGATAAGCCAAAGTCTCAATAAGCAGTTCCAATAAGCACTCTTAACCGAATCTTAAACAACTCAATAAGCATAAATTTGACAACTTTCAAAACTCCAAATAAGCAAACTTTATAAATCGAACCTTTTAAAAACACTAAACTTTTTAAGAAATCCTAAAATGCAATAAGCTATATATATGAAACAAGCCAATAAGCACAACAAACTTATAGCTTATACCGTACAAAAGCTTAGGAAGGAATGAAAAGATTAACTTCTGAATCACTAAAACGTCAAAATCAAACACGAATTAAGAACAATTCGGATCAAAAATGAAAATTCGGATCAAGGACAAAGCAAAATCAAGAAAGGAAGAAAAAGATTGAATATTAAAAGCTTAAACTTGAACTTTTTGATTAATAAAACTAAAATACAAAGATTAACTAAAGCTTAACTTGAAAGAAAAGATGAAGTTTTAGTGAGAGAAAGTTAAACACTTTCTCTCTCTAAAATGAAAACTAAAACAAAGAAAATTAAACTAGCTAACCACTAACACCCTCCTAATGTGTCATTAGGAGGGTATATATAAGGAGTGGGGAATGCATGTGTGCTTCCTACTTTCTTTCTTTTCTTCTCGACTCGATCTAAGTTCTTTGTCTTTCTTGACGTTCTCTCGGGATTTGTCGATGTAAATTGAACTTGTCTAGTATTTTTCTTCTTCTATTAGACTTGAGTTCTTCGACTTCATTAAACTTCCGTCTTTAGACTTTTTCTTCGATAAATCTTTAAAATAAGCCTTGGACTTCCGTTCTTTTTGCACTCTTTATCTTTTGACTTCGTCTTTTCTCGTTTTCTTTGATAAAAGCCCCTAAAAGCCCGTGTTTTCTTCCTTTTTCATATTTTGGTCCTAAAACACAATAAAAACACAAACCACGCATAATTCCTACTTTTACGACATAAATTACACGTTTTGGTCTTGTTATTATTGGAAATAAGTGGTAAAAGGATAAGTGTTTTCACACTTATTAAATCCCCTACACTTGACCATTGCAATGCCCTCATGCAATGCATTAATTTTAAAGCACGGTTTACATTTTCCATCATAAATAACTCACCTTGGCCTTTATTAAAAAGATAGAAATATATACGAAACAAGTAAAGAAATCAAAGACTTACATTGGGGTTTTGGCTGCCGTGAACGTTTATCATCCTCAAGTTTCACGTTCCCCATACCAAGCTTAAAAACGAGATCGTTGTTATTATAAGTTAGCAAACTAACACGAATTCATGTGGGTCCATTTTTTACTTAGACTCCCTTATTTCTAGGTGTATCTCTTATATTTTAATTTTGTCTTGAATGATCACGAGGATACATTGTTTGACTTATTTCGATAGTTATTTAGGCTGAAAATAAAGTGGAACGATTTAATCAATAGTTAGCTAAAGGACAAAATCTTTTAAAACTGCTTCTCGGGACCTCTTAGAGTTCATATCTTGGCATAACTCGCTCACGATTTCAGACCTTTCTCGGACCGATATTTGGCAGTGACTTCATACTTCAAATCTTGAGAGACGTTCTCGAAATTATGGTCTTCTCTTCATAATAGGAATTTCTTCACTTGAAGTTTTTGAGAGATTCTTCATATTTGGACCACGACTTCTTCATTTTTCTCAAATCTTTATTTTGGACTTTGATATACAACGATCCGCCTCCTTTTAGGACTTGGATCTATTTATCCTCATACCTTGTTAGGGCCTTTTTGGATCGACTTCTCCATGATCTTTTGGGGAGTTTTTTCTTTTCGTCGTGTGTCTCGATCCTTCATATTGATTTTCGATAAATGTTTCTTCACATCACTTTTGGATCTTTAGCAACAAAATGTAGCCCTCATGCCTTGTTAGGGCCTTTTCGGACTCGCCAATCTTCGCATCCCGCTTCGATAAGTTATGCCTTGGCTATGAACTCTAATTAATACCGAGCAACTTTTAAACGATCTTGTTCTAGAAGCTAAGTAACTTTTCAAATCGTACAACCTTATTTATTGCAGATAAATTTATTAGCAGGCGATGGGAGAAAAAGCTTATAATCAACTCACATAAATTCATGAAAGAATACCAAACTTATAATTGATTTTATCATCTCTCGTTCTCCACAGTTTAAAATCTCAAGGAATGAGACTCGTGGATGCTTAGCCAATTAAATCAATGTTTTGGGTTTTCGAGTCGTCTATAGGATCTTGCATCTCCTTAGACTCTTTCAAGTTTAGAATTTGCGTTTTAAAGTTCCCTTGATAAACGACTCTCTAGGATCAATTATAGGAACTTGTGAAAAGTTCTTGTTCTTAACCCGTGAGAGTTAAGACTTTCGCGTTTTAAAGCTCCATATATAAAAGCCTAGCAAAACTTGACTTAAACACGTTAAGGATACTAGCTAGAGTAAACTTAGATAAGTAAACTCGGGTTGAGTCAAAATATTCACGACTTTGAAAAATTTAAACCATTTTATTAAAAGATTATTCTAACATAGAAAGTAAATAACGATAACAAAAGAGAATACTACTATACTACTAGGCCAAAATAGATTAAAAAATTTGAAAAATGTCGAAAAATTAGATTTTCTGGTTAAAATAAGGACAAATTCATGGAAAAGACCACTTACTTCTATAGAAGTCCCCCTACACTTGATATAAACATTATCCTTAATGTTTATGTATGTGGGAGTAGACTCCCCTACACTTAGGACATTGTGCACTTTGTTTAAATCTTGCTAAGGAAAGAACAACTATAGTGATTTCAATGTGAACATGAAATATTGAATCATGATAGTTTAGGATATAACCAGGAAGACGGGTACACGGGATCACGGTTCGTCAAATGTCATCAAGAGTGGATCTTTGAATATTTTAATCCCTGCAAATCAAAAGAAACAAGACAACAAACACATACGGTGCTCCCCCTACACTTATTATAAAAACGGTAAAGGATAGATCACGGGTTGCCTCCCAAGAAGCGCTTGTTTTTGTTAACCGAGTCACGAGCCTGACTCGACCCAGAACTAATTCAAGGGAAACATGGTGAGGGATGGAATCATCTCATGAGAGATGTCCTCACCAAAGTACAACTTCACGTGCTAGCCATTCACCTTAAAATTGGGCCCATTTGGCTGAGAAAGCTCAATGGTGCCATATGGGAAGACTTTGGCGACGGTGAATGAACCAGACCAGCGGCTCTTCAGCTTTCCCAAGAAGATCTTCAACCGAGAGTTAAAGAGTAAAACTTGATCACCAACGTGGAACTCTCGGTTCTTAATCCTTGAATCATGGATGATCTTGGTCTTCTCCTTGTAGATCAATGAGTTCTCATAAGCCTCATTCCTTAGTTCGTTGAGCTCGTTGAGTTGAATCTTCCGAAGATTGCCGCCTTTGTTGATGTCGAAATTAGCCCACTTCAAGGCCTAGTATGCCTTATGTTCCAGCTCGATAGGGAGGTGGCATGCTTTCCCGTACATAAGACGATAAGGTGTACAACCAATCGGGGTCTTATAAGCGGTACGGAAATCCCACAAAGCATCATCTAACTTATCGGTCCACGAGGCACGATGCTCTCCCACAATACTCTCAAGAATTCGCTTCAATCCACGGTTAGATATCTCGGCTTGACCATTAGTTTGAGGATGATAAGCGGCGGAAAGACGGTGATTGACACCGTACTTAGCCATGACTCTAGAAAATTGATCATTGCAAAAATGAGTCCCGCGATCACTGATAATAGCACGAGGAACACCGAATCGAGCAAAAAGCTGCTTCAAAAAGTTCACAACCACCCTCGCATCGTTCGTAGGGAGAGCCTTAGCTTCAACCCATTTTGATACGTAGTCAACGGCTGCGAGGATGTACTTGTTCCCTTTAGATGATGGAAATGGCCCCATAAAGTCGATGCCCCATACATCAAAGATTTCACATTCTTGTATGAAATTTTGAGGCATCTCGTCTTTATGTGTGATCTTGCCTTGGCGTTGGCAAGCATCACAATTTGAACCATCTCGTGAGCGTCACGGTAAATGGTGGGCCAATAGAATCCCGAGTCAAACACTTTCTTCGCAGTGTAATTAGGACCAAAGTGACCACCGGTGGGTCCTTTATGGCAAGCTTCGAGAATGTCTAAAGTTGCGGGTCCACACCGACGAATAATCAGATCAGCACATTGTTTGAAGAGATAAGGGTCATCCCAAAAGTAAGTCTTAACATCTTTAAAGAACTTCTTCTTTTGTTGGGATGTTAACCCTTCGATGAGAATACCACCCGCTAAGTAGTTTGCAATGTCCGCAAACCACGGGGTGTCATCGAGATTGGAATTGATAGACATTAAGGCCTCAAGGGGAAAAGAGTCATTGATCTCTTGATTCGGATGATCCTCTTGATAAGGATCCTCAAGTCTACTTAGGTGATTCGCGGCTAGGTTTTCGGCTCCCTTTTTGTCACGAATTTCAATTTTAAATTCTTGAAGGAGCAAAACCCAACGAAGAAGTCTTGGCTTAGAATCTTGCTTAGTCAACAAGTACTTCAACACGGAATGATCGGTGTACACGATGGTGGTAGAAAGGACAAGATAGGGGCGGAACTTCTCAAAAGCATACACTACAGCTAAAAGCTCTTTTTTGGTAGTGGTATAATGCAATTGAGCCCCCGTCATTATCTTGCTATCATAATGGATTGGTTGGAAGTGTTTGTTCACTCTTTGGGCCAAAACTGCTCAAATAGCAAAGTCGCTAGCATCACACATCAATTCAAAAGGTAGCTCCCAATTAGGGGTAGCCAAGACCGGTGCCTTAGTTAGCTTGTCCTTAAGAAGATTGAAGGATTCAAGACACTCTTTAGAAAAGATAAAAGGAGTATCTTTTTCCAAGAGGTGGGTCATCGGGCGAGCGATTTTAGAAAAATCTTGAATGAATCGACGATAGAAGCCCGTATGACCAAGGAAACTTCTCACAACCTTCACGGTTGAAGGTGGAGGTAATTTGGCTATGACATCCACTTTAGCACGGTCCACTTCAAGACCGGCTTTTGAGATTTTATGTCCAAGCACAATGCCTTCTTTTACCATGAAATGGCATTTTTCCCAATTTAGAACAAGGCGAGTGTCTTCACACTGCTTAAGCATGCGTTCCAAATTGGAAAGGCAACGAGAGAAAGAATCACCATAGACCGAGAAATCATCCATGAAGACTTCCATAGTTTCTTCAACCATGTCATGGAAGATAGCCATCATACACCTTTGGAACATCCCAGGAGCATTGCATAAGCCGAAAGGCATTCGTTTGTAAGCAAATGTTCCATAAGGACAAGTGAATGTGGTTTTCTCTTGGTCTTTAGGATCGATGGGAATTTGAAAATACCCGGAGAAACCATCTAAGAAGCAGTAATAGTCATTACCCGCTAGACGTTCTAGCATTTGGTCCATGAAAGGAAGGGGAAAATGATCCTTTCTCGTAGCATCATTGAGTTTACGATAGTCTATACAAACTCTCCACCCTGTAACGAGACGAGTAGGAATCAACTTGTTGTTTTCATTGGGCACAACGGTGATTCCGCCTTTCTTAGGAACACAATGGACGGGACTAACCGATGGTGAATCCGAGATAGGATAGATCATGCCCGCATCAAGAAGTTTGATAACCTCTTTTTTGATAACGTCATGGATCTTGGGATTCACCCTTCTTTGGCTTTGAATAGTGGGTTTAAATTTGTCCTCCATGAGAATTTTATGTGTGCAAAAGTGAGGATCAATTCCACGAATATCAGAGATTTTCCATGCAATCGCTTTCTTATGATTCTTTAGCACGGCAATAAGTCGGGATTTTTCTTCTTCTTTCAAGTCCTTTGCGATGATGACGGGTGATTTCTTGTTTTCTTCAAGGAACACATATTCAAGATGAGACGACAGATCCTTAAGTTCTAAATCCAGAGGATTTTCGATGGAAGACGTTTTCAAATTTAGATCATCGATAGAGATATCCTTTGGAGATGGTGGAGAAATATGGTCTTCATTGAGAAGTTTCTCAATGGTACGAATGTCTTCATCCCAATTAGAGGGAGAATCGTTATATTTTAAGTCCACATCTCCCAAAGTTTCTTCAAAGTCTTTGAAAATGAAATCACTTTCTCCAAATGGAGTTGGTGATGGAGCAATAGAGGCAACGGTCTCAATAGTGGGTAGAGAAGAAGAACCACTTTTACAAGCGTCTTTGAAATGTTCTTCACAATCCTCATCAAGAACGTCAATGAAATTAACACTCTCGTTGTCAGAAGGTTGCGTAGAAAGTTTACCCATGTTGAAGACGATTTTATCGTCACCAACTCTCATTATTAATTCGCCCGTGGCTACATCAATGAGAGTGCGAACGGTCCTCAGGAATGGACGTCCAACGATTAATGGAACACGGGGGTCCATCTCGTAGTCAACGACAACAAAATCCGCCGAAAAGGTGAATTTGTCGACACTGACGAAGACGTCTTCGGCTATCCTCACCGGATAAGCAACCGTGCGGTTGGCTAATTCCAAAGTCATTCGTGTGGGGACTAGCTCGGGTAGAGATAATTGTATCCAAATGCTTAAAGGCATTAAGTTTATACTAGCACCTAGATCGGCTAGGGCCATACAATTCTCTACCCCATGGAAGTTGCAAGGAATCAAGAAACGACCCGGATCACCAAGTTTGGTTTGTAATTTCCTTAAGAGCACTGCAGAGCAATTCTCATTAAGTTGGGTCTGAGCGATATCGAGGAGTTTCTCCTTATCACTGAGAAGATCTTTAAACATTTTGGCATACTTTGGCATGTGAGCGAGAGCCTCAGCAAAGGAGATATTTAAATTCAGTTGTTTAAACATTTTAAGAAAGTTAGAAACCTAAATATCATCCTTGTTCTTCAATTTCTCTTTCCTCAACCTTGAAGGATAAGGTATATTAGGTTGAGATGAAGGCTTTGGAATGGAATTCTCACTCACATCCTTGGGTGGTGGAGGGGTGGAAGTAGAAGGCGAAGGAATTGGAGAAGTAGAAGTTGGAGGTGTTGGAGAAATAGAAGGTGGAGGAATCGGAGAAGGAGACTTGTTTTCCTTTGTCGCAATCACCGGTGTAGATGTATAAAGCTTGGGTTCCTTTAAACCTTTTCCACTGCGAGTGCTGATTGGTTTCATCTCCCCTCTTGGGTTAGCAACGGTGTTACTCGGAAGAGAACCCGAACCAGAGGCTTGATTACTTGGGAAGAAACTAGCCATCATGTTCCTTAAGTCATTCGTTTGACTTGCCAAAGAGTTTTCCATATCGGCTTGAAGATCATTCCCTTGTTTCACCATATCTGCTTTCATGTTGGCCATTTCCCGCTGAAGATTCTGCACTATCGCATCATTAGTCCTCATGTAAGTTTCAACCTCGTGATTAAATACGGGAGGAGGAGTATGGAAGGCAGGTGGTTGATAAGCGGGTTTTTGGTAAACTTGGTTGTTTCTTTGAGGTGAATATGGGTTTCTTTGGGTTTGATATTGATTTAGAGCACGAGGTTAGTTTTGATTGTTGCGATTGAGGTTGTTTGGGTTTTGTGGGGGAAAACCGGGTGGTGAAAGAAAGTTGTTTGAGCGATAGCTGAGCAAATTGCGGTCACCTTGAGGACGTGCTTGATAGCCTCCTGTAGAAAAGTTACCGTAGGCGGCATACACATTTTTCGGATTGTCATCAGTTGAAGGACAATCGGTGTATGAATGAGAACCCCCGCATATTTCACATGATTGACTCAAAGCATTAGCTTGGGCAATGATTTGTTTGGCATTGTTGGCGGTTTGTACAGCAAGCGATTCCATAAGCGAAGTAAGCTTATCAATTCTCTTGTCAGCGTCACTAGTACTAGCACTAGCCACATTAGTCCGAACACTCTTGGTTTGCACTCTAGACTTATTCTCAGTAATGTCCCATGCAGCATTAGAAGACTTAACCAAAATGTTACCCCCCCCCCCCGAGGCACTATTTAGTGAATCTTGGTCATTCATGCTTAACCCATTGTAAAAAGTATTTATTTGATGTACTTTTGTGAAACCATGTGTGGACACTTTCTTAAAAGTTCCTTAAAACGGTCCCAAGATTCACTAAATGTCTCACCGTACTTTTGTTCAAAGGTAATGATTTCATTCCACAAAGCGGTAGCACGTGAGGGTGGGAAAAAGTAGTTGATGAACTTGGTCTCTAAATCCGTCCACGTAAGAATACTTTGTGGCGGTTCCTTATCAAGCCAATTCCGGGCTTGTCCCTCTAAGGAGAAAGGAAAAAGTTGCAAGCGAATCACTTCTTGTGAAACCCCATTATACTTAACCGTATTGGTGAGTTGAAAAAACCTTTTTATATGGTCATGAGGATCATCAACTAAACGCCCCAAGAATGGTTGAGCAGAGACGATTTGAATGAAACCGGATTTGAGCTCAAAGTTTTCGGCTCCAATCTCGGGTATGACAATAGCATCGGTGTTGCCCTCTACGTGCGATTGCAAAAGCTCGATCATTGGTTGATTTTCCATGGTGACAATAGGTGGAGTAATGACTTTGGCTTGAAATATTTTTTGTTTTTTTATGTTTTTCTATTTTTTTGGATTTTTGAAATTTTTTAAGCAAGAAAAATAACATTCAAAAGTGAACGGATCCCAAAATACAACGCGTCTCTCACTAAAATCTTAACGAAAAGAGCCGGCAGCGGCGCCATTTAATACTAGGTTTTGCCTCGTATGAAAGTTCGTTGTTTCGATCTTTTCGAATTGATTACCGTTAATTAGTGCGAATCAGTCGTTCTTGGTGGATAAAAGAAAATGGTTTGGTTGTCTATTTTAAACTAAAAGCAAATAAATGTCGTTGAGTAAAATTAAAGCTTTAAAAATTAAACTAAAAATTACTAGGAAAACACTTGGTAAAAACGGAGATTTCGGGAAGCGTGCAATTTTTGGAAATTAAAACGTAATAAAATTAAAACTTGAAAACTTTGTAAAACTTAAAACTTAAACCATCGGAATGAAAGTCAATTCTGTCGGAATGTAATGCAAGCTGTCGGAATGTAATGTAATCAAATCCATCAGAATATCAAAGTAAAATCCATCGGAATGTAGATCTATCGGAATACACTACCTATCGGAATGTTCAAAGCTATCGGAATGTTTTAGATCGGAATCCAGGTTTTCTATCAGAATGTCACTAACAAAAATTTGGCAGAGTTTCGACTTAAGATAACCTTAAGACCCGTCGGAATATGCGATCGCAATGAGCGATCGCAATCCCTATCGGAATAAGGGGAAAACCCTTAGATCGCAAAGTAGAACCACAAGGGTTATTGCGATACAAACAAGCTGCCGTCGGAATGTGTAAACCCTCAATATTGCGATGAACACCAAATAATCCGAAAATGGATATAAGCCAAAGTCTCAATAAGCAGTTCCAATAAGCACTCTTAACCGAATCTTAAACAACTCAATAAGCATAAATTTGACAACTTTCAAAACTCCAAATAAGCAAACTTTATAAATCGAACCTCTTAAAAACACTAAACTTTTTAAGAAATCCGAAAATGCAATAAGCTATATATATGAAACAAGCCAATAAGCACAACAAGCTTATAACTTATACCGTACAAAAGCTTAGGAAGGAATGAAAAGATTAACTTTTTAATCACTAAAACATCATAATCAAACACGAATTAAGAACAATTCGGATCAAAAATGATATTTCGGATCAAGGACAAAGCAAAATCAAGAAAGGAAGAAAAAGATTGAATATTAAAAGCTTAAACTTGAACTTTTTGATTAATAAAACTCAAATACAAAGATTAACTAAAGCTTAACTTGAAAGAAAAGATGATGTTTTAGTGAGAGAAAGTTAAACACTTTCTCTCTCTAAAATGAAAACTAAAACGAAGAAAATTCAACTAGCTAACCACTAACACCCTCCTAATGTGTCATTAGGAGGTTATATATAGGGAGTGGGGAATGCATGTGTGCTTCCTTCTTTCTTTCATTTCTTCTCGACTCGATCTAAATTCTTTGTCTTTCTCGACTTCGTCTCGGGATTTGTCGATGTAAATTGAACTTGTCTAGTAATTTTCTTCTTCTATTAGACTTGAGTTCTTCGACTTCATTAAACTTCCGTCTTTAGATTTTTTCTTCGATAAATCTTCAGAATAAGCCTTGGACTTCCGTTCTTTTTGCACTCTTGATCTTTTGACTTCGTCTTTTCTCGTTTTCTTTGATAAAAGCCCGTGAAAGCCCGTGTTTTCTTCCTTTTTCATCTTTTGGTCCTAAAACACAATAAAAACACAAACCACGCATAATTCTGACTTTTACGACATAAAATACACGTTTTGGTCTTGTTATTATTGGAAATAAGTGGTAAAAGGATAAGTGTTTTCACACTTATTACGAATCTACTCAAGTGTAAGAAGATTTAACTTCTTTTGCTGAGGGTAAGGGCAGAAAGCGTACACTCCCCCGTGAATATAGATTCGGGTTGCAATCTGAAAGTTATTACAAGCCATTGTGTTGAGCTCAAAACGTTGAATGTTTTGTGACAAGCTCAACCCGAGATAGATTGCTCTACCCGTTGTTGGAAATATTGTCCAAAAGAGACAATTTCCTTTATAAAAGATAGAAATGACATGTTTTGAAATATATTTACAACTTTCTTTTGAGCTTTATGTACACACCCGTGTCGTTATTGAGCGACATTTCTAGGTACGTCCATATTATCGATACTAAAAGACATGTCGAGAAGAATATTTTTGGATTATTAAAGATTTTTTTAATTTTGTATTTTTCTTTTTCATTAATATTTACAAGTAGATGTTTGATAGATGAATCAAGCAGGCTTCTTTGCCAGAATCTCCAGTTCTGCTGGAGTCAAACATCTCATACCAATTTGCCTAACAAGATACGCAAACCTCTCTTTCGAAAGAGCTTTTGTAAACAAGTCAGCTAATTGGTAATCAGTTCCAACAAAGTATAATTCAACAATACCCTTTTCAACTTGTTCTTTAATGAAGTGATATCTGACATCAATGTACTTCGTGCTGGAACGTTGTACCGGATTGCAGGAGATGGCTATGGCAGACTTTGAGTCACAGTACATAGGTACTTTATCAAAGTGGAAGCCATAATCCGTGAGTTGTGTTCTCATCCAAAGAACTTGAGCATAACACGCAGATAGAGACACATACTCCGCTTCGGCTGATGACAATTATGTGCAATCCTGCTTTTTGGAAGACCATCCCACAAGCTTATCTTGACCTAGAAATTGTGCACCACCAGAAGTACTTTTACGTGTATCAAGACACCCTGCATGATCAGAATCTGAATAGGCCGTTAGAAAGAAACCGGTTTCCCTCGGATACCAGAGTCCCATGTGAATGGTATTCTTAAGGTACCAAAAGATCCATTTAACCTCCTTGAGGTGCTTTCAGTGGGTCATGCTTGATGTCGTGCACAATAACACATAGCATGTGAAATATCTGTTCAGCTTGCTGTTAAGTACATTATGGAGCCGATCATGGAACGATATCTCGTTTGATCTAGGGCATCTCCTTCCAAATCAGCATCTAGGGATGTGGTTGACAATGGTGTCCCAACGGGGTCACGTGAAGTCATACCATGCTTTTTGATTATCACTTGACAATACTTAGCTTGGTTAATAAAGATACCACTTGGGGATTGGTGAACTTGAATTCCTAGAAAGAATTTTAGTTCGCCCATCATAGACATTTCAAATTTGTTGTGCATTACTTTTTTAAACCATTTTGAAAGTTTTGGGTTTGTAGACCCGAAAATAATGTCATCAACATAAATATGTGCAAGCAAAATGTCATCCCCATATTTATAAGTGAACAAAGTTAAATCAGTGGAACCTTTTGAGAAACCTTTGGAGACCAGAAATTTCGAGAGCTCGTCGTACCACGCCCTTGGAGCTTGTTTGAGTCCATAAAGTGCTTTGTGGAGACGATACACCTTGTCAGGATAATGGGGATTGACGAATCCTTCCGGCTGTGTGACGTAGACTTCTTCCTTCAAAGGACCATTAAGAAACTCTGTCTTTACGTCCATTTGATAGACAATGAATCCTTTATGTGCATCATAAGCAAGAAAAATCCTGACCGCTTACATTCGAGCTACTGGTGCAAATGATTCTTCAAAATCAATACCCTCTTTCTATCCATACACATTAGCCACTAGCCTAGATTTATTCTTGATGATCGTGTTCTCTTCATCCATCTTGTTTTTCTAGATCCATCGAAGATTTAATGGTATTACATCGTATGGTCTGTCAACAAGTTCCCAGACTATAAGTCTTTCAAATTGCTGAAGTTCATCCGTCATCGATTCAATCCAAGCATGATCAGCCATGGCTTCTTTGATGTTTTTCGGTTCAGCTGAACTCATGGCGAGTGCGAACATACAAACATCGCCATCGGTGTTAAGCTGTCGTCTTGTGCGAACAGGCTCTGAAGTGTTTCCAATTACTTGAACCAAAGGATGATCTCGGGTCCAATGATGTGTTGAAGGATGTCGTTGGTAGAATATATGCATATTTGACGGATCAACATGGCGAATAGAAGACTCTCCAGTTTCGTGTACCGGTGTACCGAATAGGTTGATAAATTCGTCTTCGTCAGATAATGCATTGTCTACTTGATTTGTGTTCTCTGGAGAAATGACAGTAGTTGTGGATGTGGAGGATCGATTGTTGAAGTGATATTTTGAGGAAGTAACTCTGCAGCAACCGGTGTTGAAGTTGATGAAGTTGTATCCTGTTGTTGACGATGATCGGTATCATCATTCTTATCATGAGTGACAGCGGAAGACTTCGATACAACTTATTTATCCCCCGTAAAATATTCATCATAAATTGGTCCATATAACATTTCCAACTCTTCAAGTGTCGTGTTGACTGTCATATCTACTCTTGGAACATTTCCTTGAACCAGCGTTGAACTTGACGGTTCATTGTTGTTGTCTTGAGTTTCGAGTTCCGTGCGGTTGTGAACAAAAGTCGTTTGTCGTTGTGGATCGGGACATAAACTGTTTTGTTCAAGTGTCATTTTATGTAATTCATGAAATCGAATGTGAATGGTCTCGACAATCAATTTTGTTCTCTTGTTGTATACTCTATATCCCTTAGACTGAGTTGCATATCCCACAAGAATACATGCATCACCTTTCTCTTTCATCTTATCCAAATTTTCACCATCTCGTATAATGTAACAAGTACATCCAAAAATATGAAGGTGTTTGAGTGAAGGTTTTCGATCATGAATTATGTTATATGGTGTCTTTTCGTGTCTTGGGATAATTAAGGATCGGTTTTGTGTGTAGCATGCAGTGGACAAGGCTTCGGCCCAAAAGTATAGTGGAAGTTTTGAAGCGGATAATAATGTTCGAGCAGCCTCAACTAAAGTACGGTTTCGTCTTTCAACAACGCTGTTTTGTTCGGGTGTTCGAGAAATAGATGTTTCATGTTCAATTCCTTCGGCTTCAAAATATTTTCTCAGATTTGAATTCAAAAATTTTGTACCTCAATCAGTACGAACCACTTTAACTTGAGCTTGAAGACCACGTTGTATCAGTTTAAGAAAGGTGATGAGAACTTCGGGTGTTTCATCCTTGGATCTCAAGAAGTGAGTCCATGTGTACCTTGAGTAATCATCGGCAATTACCAAAATATATTTCTTTCCATTGATATTATGAACACGTATGGGACCATACAGATCCATATGAAGAAGATCTAACCGTCCTTTAGAGCTTGGTGTGGTCTTTGTTTTGAAGCTACTTCATTTAGCTTTACAAAGTTCACAAGAAGAACAAAGATGATCTTTGATGAATTTCAAACTTGGAAGGCCTCTCACAATATCTTTCTGGGAAAGAGAGTTGATGGTATCAAAGTTGAGATGAGAAAGACGTTGATGCCATAACCATGCCTGAGTCGTTGAAGCTTTAGCCATGAAGCAAATTGGAGTTGATGAAGTTGTGTCTTGTAGTGAAATTGTGTAAAGATCAGTACCCCGTGTACCGGTAAGTAAGTCATTCCCATCATAATCACGAACAAAACATGTCTTCTTTCTGAAAGCAACCTCCAAATCTGCATCACAGAATTGACCAACCGAGAAAAGATTGTGATTGAGCCCTTCGACGTAGTATACCCTTTTGATCGTAATATTCCCCTGAACCAAATCTCCATATCCTAGGATCGGTGCAAATTAATCATTTCCGAATCGGACCGTACCCAGGAACTTCTCCACGAAGTTAATTAGAAGCTTGAGATTCCCCGTCATGTGCTTCCTGCATCCGGAGTCCTGTATGAAAAGAATTATTTGTATCACCTGCAGAAGAGTTAGAACACGATTGAGCATTTGCTAAATTGGATACCACATTAGTTGTGATAGTAGAATCATTAGTGTCCTTATCAACATTTAAAGGCATACTAACACTTGTTTTCACATTTTCTGTCCTAGCTTTAGGCATCCATTTATATCCTGGAGGACATTGATTAGCAAACCACCATTTCCAAGACTTGCTAGCAGACTCATATAATTCCTTAATTCTGCTTCAAGGGTTCTTAGTGGTGGAGTCTGATGCAATAATTTTCTTAGTGGGGTTGCACCAGAATGGTTCAATTTGCGTTTGGGTTTACTAGCACTAATAGGCATCACAACTTGCGTCTTAGTTCTAGTATCTACGCCTTTCACAGTGTTCATAGCACACATAGAATGATTAGCATTAGCACATTTTCCACATTTAACACAAACGAATTTGACATTCATAGTATTCAAATCATTCAAAACATTCAAATCGTCATTACACGCGATTACAGACTTCTTATTCTTAAAAACATTCAAATTCCTAGGGTGTTCTTCTACTTCCTTCATCTTCTCTTGACTCTGTTGTTTCCAGACCTTATCATTAACTTGAGTGAGCTTAAGCTGAGGCCGGCTAACACTAGTAGTGGAGACTATTCCTGTAGTAGAATACACACGAATATTAGTGTTTCTAGAAGTCTGAGGCGAGTGAGTAACTTTGTTTGTGGGCTTAGTGGGCATTCTATACATCCATGGTTTAATCACATTATTGTTCTTAACGCTTGGTGCTATAGTATTCCTTATGGGTTGATTCCGTGGTGACCTTTCCTTTCCATCCATCTTGGGGGAAAACACAGGTTTTGCAAATGAGGAATTTGATAAAGCAGATGGTTTTCCCAAGATAGAGGATCTATTCACTTTAGAGGCATTGGGTTGTCTAACAACAGGTTTCTTAATGCTAGGTTCCACAACTTTCCCACCCATTTTAGCAACGAGTTTCTGCAACTCTGTTATCGCTCTTTCCCTGTCTTGTAACTGAGCTTTCAACCCTTTAATTCCAAATTCTGTTCATTTATTTCTCGAAACGTTTTGGAAAGTTTTTCTTGCAAGTTATTATCATGTGGAAAACTACCAACGTCTTTTTGCAAAGCAAGTTCAAGAGAATGACAATGTTTTTGAAGGAAATCAGTTTTGTTTTGAAGTAACTCAAAAGCCTTTTTATCAACATTTTCTTCACGTTTCGAAAGCTTAATTTCAAGACGCTCACATTCTTTGATCTTATCAAGATATTTGCATGCAACATCAGAATATTCATCAATATCAGCACAAGATGTAAAATAAGCACACATAACATCTTTAGAAACGCATTCTTGCAAGAATAATCATATTCATCTGAAAAATCAAACTTCTCCATTTGAAGATCATCAATGTTTTTCTCAATAGACTCCACATATTTTAAATCATCAAACATTTCAGTCTGAATGAACTCCTCAAATTGAAGAACAGTTTCTTTAATCAACGCCGTATTTGGAATTAAGAGTTCTTTCACAAGCAAGGTAATATCTTGAGGAATCGGGCGTTGCAACTCAGCATTTTCACGTTTTGCCCAATCTCTTTCAACAATAGATTTAACATTATCTATGTGGTGTTTAAGAATACCTAATGTTTTCCTACTCTTGCTTTTGGACTCATCTAGAGGAAGGTAGTTCATATATTTGTAAACATTAGATTTCTTAGGGGAAAATGCTTTCTTCCATTGTATTCTCTTTTGTTTGCATTCTAAAAACACTTCCTCACGAGTTTTCTGAGTTTGTTTGTTGAAAAGACCATAAGGACTATTCTCATAAGCATAATTAAATGGTTTCACAAACTCCTTACTGACAAGTGGTCGACTATCATCATCCCAAAGGGCAGTCTCTTCACTATCGGCACTAACAGACATGCAATCAAGATCGGTCCTTTCAGACTCATCAAGATAAAGACGCGGGTTCGCAGCTTGAGCTTTGGTAAGGTACTCAGGACTTGCAAAGCTAGCTTGACCCTTAAACATCGACGGAGGTGCTATCGTTCTTACGGTTTGAATATAATCATGCGTTTTATAAACAACTTTCTTCAAAAATTCGACTTGTTCTTCTAGTTTCGTTACTTTTTCGGTTTCTTTATCATATCTACTTTTGAAGTCTTGTTTTAACGCATCTTCCTCTTGTTTCTTAACCTCTAGAATTTTAGCAGAATTGGTAGTGGTCATAGAGAGCTTTTGTTCTAGTTCATTAACTTTGGTATTGGCAAGGTACGTTTTTTGACGTTCATCCATTAAGAAAACATTATATTGACGCTTCTCTTTGGCTAATAATACAAGAGTTGTATTATATTTGTTTTCAAAATCGTCCTTTTGACTTTTTAACGCACTACCCTTGTACCCCTCAAGCTCTTTGGTTTTCTGAAGGAGCTCATCTCTATAGCTTTCAGTTATCTCACTCGATTTGATAAGAGCAGCTTTGCATTCTTCAAAATTTTGAGTGAGCGTAGCGTTTTCCTTCTTTAATTGCTTTTGACTCTTTTTATTTTCAGTGACATCTTTTTGTAAAGTGGCAATTAAATTAGCAAGCGCAATACGTTCCTCTTCATCATACTCATTTGCATGTTGATCATCCTCAGACTCATTATTGCACATGTTTGATGAAGTAGGTGTGGTATTACTATCAACCGTTTCCATCATACATGTGTCATTAATGGCATTGGGTAGATCACTATGCTCATGAATATCACCAAACACATTATATTCATCAGTAGTATGTACCTTATCGATTGGCTCAGTGTTAAAGATAAGACCATTGTCATCTTCAGTGACTTTGAGAACTTCTTCAACCTTTGCCATGTACGAGTAATGTGCATCGAGTTCTTGATCGGAGTCTTCATCATCAGTGTCATCAAGCATTGCTCCTTCCTCAACTGATAATTTAACCCCAACTTCCATCTTCTTGCATAGCAGCATCTTTTCCTTATGATAACCAGAGTCTAACCCTTTTTGGCTTCCTGCATTCCTTTGCCATATGCCCATAACCTTGGTAGTTAAAACATTGAATCCCACTTTGTTGAACCATTTGACTTCCAACAGTTTCCCTATTCCCAGTAGCAGCAGCAATCCTCTGAGTATCATACTTGGCAGTTTGTCGATCATACCTTGCAGAACCCTCAACATGCGTTGGATTATGTCGATCATACCTAGAAAGACTTTCACCACGTCGACGTGTGTCATACCTTGGAGGACTCTTAACATTTAGGTTCTTTGTGTTAGATGATGTTCGAAGATTGTTGTTGGTGGGTTTGTAGATTTTCTTGTAAGTCTTCATTATGAAAGCAATTTGTTGTTTCATCTCTCGATTCTTTTGAGCTTGGTCTTCATCACTATCTTCTTCAGAAGAGGACTCATATGGTGGTGATGTTGCTCTTGGCACTTTGCCTCGTGATCTTGTGGATGATGAAGACTTAGATGATGTGGAATATCGTGGTGAGGATGATATAGTGGAGTATGGCATAGGAGCACGTGAGCGATGATCTTGAACATGTTGAGTGGTAGTCACTAAAGCAAGTGTATTAGACGTCTTTGCAACACGTTCAGCTCGAATCTCATTTGTTTCATTCTGAAATTGCTTCAAGATATCAAAGAGTCGATGATATGAGACCTCGTCTAACTTTTCTTGTTGTTTTACTAAAGTGACGAACCGTGTCCACTCGGGTTGAAGTTGTTGAAGAAATTGAACATTGACTTGCATGGTGGAGACTTGCAGATTATTTATTGTCATGTCATTCATCATTTTATAAAACCTGGAGTAGTATGAGTCAATTGATTCTCCATCCCTTGAAGTAAACTTGCCAAAATTCCAAAACAAGTTTGTTTTGACATCTTGTTTGTTGAGTGATTCTCCTTGTTGCAAGCGTTCAATAGCAGTCCACATTTCATGTGTTTTAGGGCATGCATCAACCGTGGAGTAAATATCATCTCCAATCCCACTTAGAACCATATAGATGGCTTCCTTCTCCACATCATGCCAAGCACAATTATCAGGTGTAAGATCGGATCTTGTTTCAACACGTTCACTTGCGGGTATTGGATCAGTAGTATCTGTGGCTGGTCTTGGAGGAATTGAGATCTTCTTGAATACATATGGTCCATGAGTAATACATTTCCTTAAAGCATCACCATTAGGTCTTGTATCAAGGTATCGTACGAAACGTGATTTCCATTGAGCATACCGACCAGGCACAAGCATTAGTGGTCTCTCTTTATTACCCGCCACCATGATGTTGTGATTAGTAACACGATATTCAGCAGTAGAATCCATCTCAAAAATAAAGTGAAATGAATAGGATCTTAAGTAGATGTTGTTGTGAATAGATTGTGGTTGAATACTTCAAAAAAAATGGTGTGAAAACCCCAAACAATGTCTTCGTATGAAACCCAAAAATTCTTAAGCAAAAAAAATCATACAAACTCAACCTAATTCGGAATAAATCTTCAAGACGAAATTCGAAATCCACGAACCTATATATAATTCGGAATGAGAAAGCTTGACCTAATTCGTAATAGTTGATGTAATTCGGAATGTGAAACAAATACTTAGTTCGGAATCTATTAAAGCATGACTTAATTCGGAATGAGTCTAGTTCTGACTTAATTCGGAAAAGTCTTGTTCTGTCCTAATTCGGAATAAACGAAATGCTGACCTAATTCAGAATCAACGAAATGCTGACCTAGTTCGGAATAATCGAAATGCTAACCTAATTCGGAATAGGCGAAATTCAGACCTAGTTCAGAATGTGAAGGCAACACGTAGTTCGGAATCTGAATGCAACACGTAGTTCGGAATCTGAATGCAACACGTAATTCGGAATCTGAATGCAACACGTAGTTCGGAACCTCAGATCCACACGTTGTTTGGAATCGAGTTGCTCACCTAGTTCGGAATCCCCACGATCCTACCTAGTTCGGAATGAATCGTATCTCACCTAGTTCGGGAAACACGATCTGACCTAGTTCGGAATGAATCGTATCTCACCTAGTTCGGAATCCCCACGATCTGACCTAGTTCGGAATACTTTCCTTTCCCACCTAGTTCGGAATCTCTATATCTCACGTAGTTCGGAATCTCCAAAACCCTGGTAATCCGAATTACAGAACCAAAGATCCCGAATAACAAAAATTTTTTACCAATTGATTTTACCCAAAAATCAAGTCAAAACTTCCAAATTTTTCGTGGAAATCACCAAAAAGAAGAACATAAATTCCTACCAAAACTTTGTAGGCAATTTGTATGAAGATTTTGAGCTCAAAAACACAATTTTTTTTTGATACGGGATGATTTTAAGATGAAAATCACATGAAATCAAAAATGATAACCACAAACTAAACACAAATCTACCCCATGGCGATTGATACCAATTGTTGTCCCAAATAATATGATGATAGATAAAGATATGAGATGGAAAAGATATGAATTTTAGAGATAGAAAGTAGTGAGAGAAAGTAGAGAGAGAGATGATTAACATGGTGAATATTAGATTAGAATAATGAGAGTTACTAATGATCATCCACCCTTCCTAACATGCTAGAAAGGGACTTATATAGCCGGGCTTACATGTAACCATAATGGGCTATATTATTTTGACCGAGCTTGTCTTTTGGGCTTTAAGTAGCTTAAATCCAAGCCCATGAACCACGACTATTTAACTAACTATTACAACGTTCTAATAAATGTTACAATAATAAACTATGACCGAGCATTCTTGTTTGACTCGATATTTTGAGGCTAACACGTTCCTTTTACGTATTATAAATCAAAAACATAAAAAAAACAAAAAGATAAAAAAAATAATAAACCACAAAAATCAATTATTTCCTAAGAATTGAAACAAAAAAAAATAAAAAATAAATAAAGTAATCTTTCTCCTAAAAGATTACACCAAAATTATATTGTATATATTGGATTCATTCGTTTTTACGTACATATTATACTTACATAAAAGTCAAATAAATACAAAAATACTTTCTCTATATTATTATATGTAAATACATATACGTAGATACGAACAACCAATTTACCTACTTCCATAAGTATTGCCTTGGCAATACACCGTAGTTAGGGGTGTTTCGGTCCCATTTACGTGTATCAATCAAACAAAATAAAGGCAAAAATAGATAAACACTTTCGATAAGCAAGAATTCGATAAAAATACGAACTATTAAGTGAAGAGAAAGGCGGATTTGCTATAAAATGCAAGCCTAAGGGAAACAGGTACTTAAGAGCTTAGCGCCACCTCATTCCCCCCGTTCACTAGTAAGTATTTCGAGAAGGAAGACTTGTTGGGGGTTTTGTCGCCCAATTAGTACTACATATATATTATACTTTCTTGTGGTTTCCACTATTGAACCTCAGAAGAGATAATCTATTCTCTTCCAAAGTCGACCGAGAGCTCATCTCTCATTCATCGTGTTGAGTTGCATGCGCACTCGAGCGCGTGCACATATACCTATTGGTGTACCACTTCCTCACAAAAGGAAGAGAAACAAGAACAAAGCCGTCCATCAAGCCGATTACGAGCATCGTGCTTTCGACAACTTAAACGAAGCCATGGATAATAGACCATTGATTGAGATTCTCCAATCCAACGTGGATGGGAATGCGGATGCCATAGTCATTCCCGTGATAGCCGCTAACAATTTTGAGCTTAAGACATGCATGATACAAATCGTTTCTTCTATAACTTTACTAGGGAGACCTATGGATGACCCTCATGACCACATCAAGAGATTCATGTCCCTTTGTAATACCATCAAGTATAATGGGGTGCCTCCCGAGGAGGTTAAGTTGATCTTATTCCCTTTCTCTTTGGAGGGAAATGCTAGGAGTTGGCCAGATAAGCAACCCTCTAATAGCATTCTCACTTGGGAGGACTTGAAAAAGAAATTTGTGAACAAGTTCTTTCCACCTTCAAGAACCACCGCATTAAGGAACCAAATCATAGGCGCTTAACCAAAGAGAGACCAAACTTTTAGTGAAGGCTTGGGAAGAGTTCAAAGAGTTGCTAAGAAAGTTCCCTAACCACAATTTTGACCAAGTTCACTAAATTAACACCTTCTATAATGGTTTGAGGCCACACCATCAAGATTCCCTTAACTCGGCTGCGGGTGGAAACATTCTTGCTAAGTCTATTCAAGATGCATGGGATATCATTAAGACAATGCAAAGCAATAGAGATAGAGAAGAGGTGGTACATGTTGTGCAAGGGAGTGCTACTAAATCAATTGATGAACAAGTACTTGAAAAGTTTAACCAATCTCATGACATGTTCCAAGAGTTTATGAAACTTCAATTGATCAACTCTTCTACCAACAATGTCAATGCCATCACCCTATCTTGTGAGACATGTGGAGGTCCTCACTCATACTTGAATTGTGATAAAGTTCAAGGCTATCAAGGAGAATGTTATGCTTATAATGATGATGGAAGAGCACACTTTAAACCAAACATCAATCCTAATCACCTTTCATACAAGTCCAACAATTATCTTGCTCCACCGGGTTTCCCTCCCTAACAACCCAACTAAAACCAACCTAACAATCCACAAATGCTCAATATAAACAAAGGTCTAAGGGGAAATTATCAAGGGAACAACAACAATAGAGGGCCAAATAACTTTCAAAACCAACGGAACAACTTTCATGGCAATAACCAAGGGTTTTACAATCAACCACCACCTTTCCAACACCAAGGATTTAAAGGGAATGGGCCAAATGCTTTTAACACCATTGAGCTTCTTCACAAGATGAATCAAGATAATGAAAGGAGGTTTTAAGCCAATGAGAAGAGATTGAGGGATATGTAAGAGTAGACAAACAAGAAATTCATGTTGCTCTTAAATGAAAGACCTCAAGGTGCTTTACCCTCTAGTACACAAACCAATCCAAGGGCAAATGTCAATGCAATCACTACAAGAAGTGGGAAAACAACCAAGGAACCTTCCACACATCCTTTGGTCACTCCTACCATGGTTCCTCCTTGTGACAAACCTACACCTTCCAATCCTACACCTACTAATCCTTAACCTTCTACACATATCATTGAAGAAACCCAAGAAGAGAGTCCTTCATCACCCTCTACTCAACCTTTACCAAAACCAAATCTACCATATCCTTCTAGGTTGAGAAAGGAGAAAATTAAGAACAAAGATGATATACAAGTTTCCAACTTCTTGAGGATGTTTAAGCAATTAAATATCAACATATCTTTTGTGGAGGCTTTAGCTCATATGCATAAATTTGCCAAGATGTTTAAGGACCTTCTTTCGAACAAAGAGAAATTGGTTGATGTGCCTAATGCTTCATTGAACAAGAATTGTTCCGTGGTGATGTTAAAGAAGTTACCTACTAAACTTGGTGATCCGAGCCGGTTCTTAATTCCATGTAATTTCCTGGGAGTAGAGAATTTTATGGCTCTTACGGACCTTGGTGCTAGCATAAATTTGATTCCTTTATCGGTTTGGAAACGACTCTCCCTTCCCGCGCTTACCCCCACCAAAATGACACTTGAATTAGCAAATCGATCAATTGCTTATCCGGTGGGGATAGTGGAAGATGTCTTTGTAGGGGTTTATAAGTTTACATTCCCCGTGGATTTTGTTGTTGTGGATTATAATGTAGATCCTCGAGTTCCCCTTATTGTAGGAAGGCCTTTCTTGAGAACCGGTCCTACTCTTATTGATGTTGCGGAGGGGGAACTCATTATGAGGGTGGAAGATCAAAAGGTTGTGTCTAATATGGGGAAGTTATAAAAGAAATCTAATGAGCCCGAGATGCTTAATCATGTTGATGTTCTTGATAAAGAGGTGAATAACGTTGATATTCTTGATTGAGTGTGTGATGAATATTTTCATCAAGCTTGTAAGAGTGGTGAATAGGATCTTCCCTATATTGAGACTATAGCTTCCATTACTTCCTCATTCCCTCCCTTTGAAGAGAGTGATTCCCTTATAGATAAATTTGAGGCAAGTTTAGTGAAAGTGGATTATGGAGCTTATTCTTCTACTTCAAATGGGGCAGAGGAAGTTCTTGAGATTGAGAGATTGCTTAGTGAAGCAGAGTTAATAAATGAAGATATTGAAGCTTACCTTAAGAGAGATGATCTTGTGATTGACACATCACCTTCTAATTGGGAGGAAGACATTCTTGAGATAGAGAGATTGCTTTATGTAGATTCCATTTCCACTTAACCTTCACAAGAACTTTCACATATTACTCTTTCTTACCCACCTTGTGAAACACCTCATACCCACAATTCTTCACCTATTCCTTCTATCACTCTTTCACCACTTTCTTAGAAACCAATTCAAACCATCTCTTTGAACCTTTAATTGATGAACCAGTTTTTGAGAAGTTTCAAGATGATAGTGACTTATATCATTTGGATGTTGAATTAGAGAGATTCTTTATGTCACCTTATGAAGATACTTTTGATGAGGAGTTCTATAAGAACAAGAAAGACATTGTGGTTTCTCCTAAGAGCTTATTGACACTTTCTACTCCACAACCTTTCTCTCAAGATGTGAAGTATAAGGGGAATTTTCTAAGGCTATCACCACTTGTTGTTTTACCATAAAGGAAAAGATTTTTGATCCTGGTATAGAGATTGTTGAGCCAACTCAGTATCCACCTGATGCAATAACATGAAAACTTATGGGAAATTTTAGAGTATCACCTCATCATCTTATGAGAAAATTATGGGGAAGAATCATGGACAAGGAAACCTCACTTACCTCGCCGTTGATTGAGATGTCCACTTTTGGATTGTGATACTCTTTGGAGGGCAATCATGTATTTGATCCGGGTGGACTTTTATGAGGTTTTGTGTACTTGATAACTTGTTTTACCTTATCATGGAGAGTTTTTTCTATATGGGTAAATCTTTTACTCTCCATGATAGGTTTTCCAAGGGCACTCTAAGTGTGGGAAGAGTCGAGCTAAAGACTCATTAAATCAAGCTTGAATAACTAGGATTAGATCATTTAGACTAGAGTGTGGTAGGATAAGAATAAAAGGTTAATATAGTCGAAATGAAGTGTAGGGGGTGCATATCTTTTGTCTTCTTTGTCACACCCCTAATTTATCAGAGTAATACAACACAATGGGGTGCGACGGTCATGACTATCAAAAGACATAGATACGAAGAACGACTATTTAAAAGTCGTTTTAATTTAATTAAAAGCATAAGACTTGTTTCGGAAGCGAATTACACCAGATCATAATAAAACATTGTTTTAATAGACTTTAACATTGATCCAAATATCCATATACTAGTCACGACCATTTTCATTTAAAAATCTCCCATGCATAACCACGTCACTCCTCCGTCTTGATACCTGAGAAAAACATTACTAAAGTGTCAACACAAAGGTTGGTGAGTTCATAGGTTTAAGTTTAAATAGTGTGATGAACCATAAGATTTTCCAAGGCAACCGGCATATAATCTTATAACAAATACAAGATTATAATCAAAAGTATACGTTTTAATCACCTACGCCTAAGCTCGTGATACCGAAGCGTTAACCTCAACCAACAAGAAATAATAAGAGCCCGAGCAAATGCCTATCCCGAAGCATTTGTAAATCCTCAAATGTAAGTGTATCTAACTTTGGCCACACAACCAAATTAGATAGGGAGGTTAGTCCCGATAGATCTATCCATAACATTCGCGCTTACACAAAGTAATTAACGGTTCACGATAGTGGGCTAAAGCATCTAGGGATATCGCTACTTAGACATCATGTAGGCAAACGTATCAAGTTTTAGCACTTATGTTCATCCGTAAAAATAAGCAATGTTCTCACCCCAAAAATATATCAAAACATGTAAAAAGTGGGGCTATGAAACTCACCTCGATGAAGCAGTAAATATGATCAACAAAGATAGCACGAAATATCAAGGCACGCAAAACAATGCGCAAACGATCTACTCGTAACCTAAGTAAAATATTCGTACTTAGGCTAAATGCAAGAAATAATAATGTATAATGCACTTGGTTGATAATTTATACTTGCTATAGATTTATAAAATGTTTTTATACATTTTTCATGTTCCATCATTTTAGTCACGGGTCAAGTTTGGGTCTCGATATCTCGTTAAATAATAGTCCGAAAAATAAACGGATTCTCATTATAAAACTAGACAGCGAGGTCGTCGATATTTGATAAATATCATAATTTTATGAAGTCTCTAAGTCTAGCAATTAATTATGTAAAGTAGAGCACTCACACATAAAAGATAACAAGTAAAGTTCAATTATATACACGTGTAAATCGACCATCTTTGGAAATTTATTGTGGGTTCGTTACTTAACTTAAATTCAAACCGAAAGTTGTTTTGAAAACTAGGCCGCATCAAGATCGTCCAGGTATTTTTAGATGGCCGGGGCACGATCATTTAGTTGGTCAAAACTAAGCGCAAAGTAGTATGTTCGGTCAACTCTTGTATCTACTATATTACTAGTATTTATACAACCATAAAATGAGTAGCAAGGTTTTAGCTTATATTTTATGTCCTACGCTCCATCATACGTACCCAATGATGATTTTTCTTATATGGACTTCGAAGAAATTGTTTCTAGTTTAATTTGGTATTCACATTACTATCATTAATCTTACATAACATGGCAATTTCACAACCACATGCATGCATACATCAACATACATACAAAAGGGAAAATTTATGTTGTTGCTTTGTTGTTCTCTGCCCACACAGGCTTCCCAAAAAGGGGAGTGTGGTCCTTACTTGCTTTTCAAATTTTATTATACCTCCATATACATTAAACCATTTCTTTGATCATCATGCAATACACATACACACACAACTCGTTTTACTACAGTGGAGCTAGTGCTAGGGATGCCTCCTTTGTACAGATTTACACGAAACAGGAAGTCAGAAAAAGGCCTCCATTTGTTATCAATATATATTTATATATATGATGTACTTGTTTTGTGTTTTTGGTTTTCTTGACCCACATACACGCAGCACTACTACCCCTAGTATATCAGATAAAGCTAATACATTTATACATTTGTTTCAAGTTGATTTCTGTTGATGGAGTATGTTCGCAGCACGTCCGCATAACTCAACTAATCACACACTCATACACATATTTAACATACACACCACACATAGCTTTATTATTTTTTTGGAGCCACTGTTTTACGCATGCATACAAGGGTAGAATGGGTTTCTATTTGTTTTATTTTACATTGCACATACAACATGGCATTACATAGCATACATAGTTTCTCCTTACTTGTCACAGTGAGCCTAGTACTAGCTTTACCCTATTTGTGTAATCATATAAAACATAAAGGAAAGGGAGGGGGACCATTTACATGCTTTTACTTGTCATTTTTATATCTTGGTAATCCCTTGTTCCTGGTTTCTTTATACACAAACTCAGAGCATAACTTAAGACCTCATATACACGCCTCACTTACTAGCTTTAGCTTTTCCTTGTTTGTTATTTACCCACACACGCAGCAACACATATGCATACACTCTTGCTGATGTCTTTACATTCTTGCATACAATGTCAATTTCACATATACATATTACAGGTTGAAGTATTTCCTTATTATCATTTCATGCACACTCACAAACCTCAGCATAGACAATGTCCTTTTGTGATTTTATAAAGAAAACCAAACATTTGTTTTCTATGGTTTACATGCATGCGTTCAACCCACATATACACGCAACATTCATGCTTGATATAACAAATCTCCACATAAAATCACCTAGCCATATTTGAACTTATTCTTTGTAAATGTTACTGATCATGTCTTCTTTCATACTAACCAACTAGCATATACTTACATTCTCACGATCTTATGTTTCATGGTTTAGGTGTACTAGGTTACACAAGTATTAAAGAGCATAGTTATACGACTACAAACGAATCCTACGCATAACATGGCACACGAGGGGTTCTTTTCTTAAGCCCTTCACGTACTAAGTTTATACTCATAGCACACCACTCATGTTTTCATATCATGCGGGTTTCTTAGCATGCATACATAATGGCCATCACTGCATGACGCTTCAAGTATTCATACAATATCACACAATCGTCGAATAAGTATTCATGGCACACATGCAAGCGTCTAGCTGTTGATATACTTAGGATTTTCATGTACTTGGTTTATTACGAGGTCATTGATCTAGTTGATTAAGAGCCACACGAAATTCAAGTAGTTTCTATGTGATGAGGGTTTCCCACCACGACCCAAAACCATAACTATGATCCTTAGGTTTAACATCCCAAGCTTATTTGGTTGTTCAAAGGGCCAATTCATCAAACTCGGTTTATATAAGACCTTAGTCATGGCATTTGCTCAAGTTGTTCATTTGATCACAAACCGTAGCCTCTTGATGACATATTTGCTTCAAAACGTGGCTTAGTTCATTTATAACAATACTCATCGACCCCAACCCGTGACTAGTTTGTTTTAGTATGCAAAAATGTTTTAGCAAGCATGATTATCAACCAAAACGAGATGAATAAGGGTTAGGAAAGACTTACAAAAGGTCCTATGTTACAAGGAATAAGATGACAAGGGCTAGTATTTCCTTAACCCGAACAAGTACCCAAGATCAAACCAATTTCCTTAAGCTTTTATCCTAAATCCAAACGACTAAAAGACCAAGCCGAGGCCTCTTCTTCTTGGCATTGGCTAGAGGAGTTTTTATCAGTGGGTAGTGAGTTTTGTGTTTTATGTGTGTGTTTTTACTTTGCCAATATGCTGCTATTTATAGGCAGTGGTCATCTTTAGGGTTAAATAAACTTGTTTAGGATTTCTAGTTAGTTTGTAACTAGGGTTTTCCAAGGGGAACTAGACATGGGAAATTGCACGAATATGGGGAAGAGTAATATCCTTGGGTTTCTGGCGATGGCAGCATAAAAAGCAAGGAGGATGGTACTTCCCTTGACTATTTTTAAATAAGTGTGTTTGTACAACAAGAAGTCAAGAGAAATTATGGAAGGAAAATGGTTTTTCGGTGGTTAAGGGTTTTGTAGGAGGAGACAACAAGTACTAGTATTAAATGGTTTGGTGTAGTACATTGACATTCCAACTTGAGCAGGTGAAACAAAGAAAACGTGGGTGCAATGTGAAGGGAGGGGGGAAACCGGTTTTCTTTGTGACAAATGGGAGAAAGTTTAGCTTTCTTTTTATTTTGGTAAGGTTGATAAAATGTTGGTTTATATCCTTTATAAAATGTTGTAGAAACTTGAGTTTAGGTAAAATCTTTTGTAGTAGTAGTTTAACGAATTTGGTTTGAAACGAGAATAGAAAACTGCCAAGGGTGTCGTAAGTATATTGGGCGTAATACCTAATTTCATATTGAAACTAATTAATCTAAGTCACGTCGACATAAATAGGTGCCGACCTAGGAGGTGACGTAAACGAATAATAGTCAGTCAAGTACTAATTTTCTTAATATTATTAAGTCATTTCAAGTAAATATTTCATGAGCGTCATTCATAAAAATTTAAATTTGTACACAAAATACGCGTAATCGATCGGGACATTCAAGAGACACACAAGTCTAACCCGAACCATCGCGTTTAACGTAATTCAAATAGATTCAAAATTCACGTGTGTGACATTCGTAATCCCTTAAATTGAGTTTTGTCCTTAAAACTAGCACGTCGTTGTCGTTGTCAAAACAAGAGGTCAATTAAATTTTTACCTCCCTTTCATGGTGTTCAATGCGTTCGTTTTTCTTTAGTTTGTTGCTAAGATTAAAATTACTATAATCTTGTTAGGATTAAAACAAACGAAAATTTCTTCCGACTTGTACATGGTTCTATAGCGTTCTCTAAGTGTTTCCTTGTATGTCAAATTTTTCTTGACGTCGGTTTTGTTGGGTGAGTTTTCTCATTATTAACGTTCATGTCGTCCCACGTATTACTTCCACATTAAAGTGCCGCGTATCGTCATTTTTTGCCTAGATGACTATATATTGCAAATTTGAAAATCGTTCCACGTAGTTTGATTACCCGTTCACATTAGCCGTCTACTTGGTAGTGATAAGTAGCGTATGCGTCGAGGTTTCTTGAATAGTTTTCCCAAAAATTCTAGGACAATTGATCGTCCTAACACATGGTGGTTAAGACGTTTCTTTCTTTTATGTGACATTCAATATTAGATAATTTCGTTAATTAATCAATTTAGCTTGCGTTCCTCCTCGTTTATCTCCTTTTTCATGGAGAGGAAAACGGGTGCACAATTTATAATATATTCAAATCATAGTTCGTCCGAATTTCCTTCTATGAAGAAAATATTTAATATTTCTTAAGCCTATGAGTATGGTGTGATGCTCAAACATCATTAGGTAAAATAGATTTTTGTTCGAGTGGTTTCGGTATTCCAATTATATACAAAAGCGTGCTCATTTTGACACAATTGTTCTTTAACATGGGTTATGTTATGACGAGTTCTGGATATCCGTTAAATTTGGATTTTACTCACACGACGTTTCGTTCTTCTCATTATTATTTGAAAGTTGTTTCCGATTTTCCAACTCTAATCTATTTGAGTTTAATTGTCGTCAAAACAAGTGGTGCTCTTAGTATTCGCGTGTCATAAACGCTTTTGTGTGTAATAGTGGCGAAGAAAATAATTATACTAGGACGGTATAAAAATGTTCGACGTTCGTAGCATATGATAAATCTTCCTTTGATAAATAGGGCAACTTGAAAATATTCTACTAATATACTTCATTTTTAAGATGACTACTATGAGCATACTCGCGTTCGACCACGATCATACGTAGTTGATCAGGCTACGTACGTCTCGGGACAAACGGTTGCATCCTCCTTTTCATCACAATTTGACTCTTTGAGGTTGTAATTATATATTGGTAGTCCACGGTGCATTTCGTTCGTTACCGTTGCTCACTTTTCACAATTAACAAAATAATTTCCAAAAATTCATTCGTACTAGTTCTCGTCAAGTTTATCAATAGTTCTTGTTCTCCACATCGAGTTGGTAGTCAAACCAAGTCCCACAACATTACATGGTAGTTCTTACCAAAAATATTTCGCTATTAGTTGCGGAGTTTGATTAATAATACCTTTACTAATCTTTCCGCCTACATTATCACGATTGTTATTATTTCCACTAATAAGTGTTTCCGGTGGTGATTTCCTTATAGTAATTTTTTTTTTTTTTTTTGACATCTTCTAAAGATTATTTTTACAAAAACTTTTAGTGAAAATTTACTTTATTTATTTCCCCTCGATAGGTAAAGAAATATTGTAGAAGAAAGCTCTTTCTTAAGTAAATTTTTGGTGGATGAGTTTTTCTACGAAACATGAAAAATAAATATAAAGTTTTCTCGTTGTTTAAACAAAATAGGCTTTAAAAATAAAACGACACAATTTAATTGAAAACCTGGAGTACGGTTACATAGTTATGCTTTGTTGGTGGTAACATCGACGGACGTCGAGTCACTTGATTTGCATAAAAGTAAACTAGTTCATAATACATAAACTTCCACGCTCTATCCATGACGAGGGTAGAAACCCTTGGGTTGATACTTGAAGATCGTCGGCGCATCGTTCTTGAAAGACAAACGGTGTAAAACGTTAGTGGGGTATTGGACGCACTTTGCCCTCGAGCTTCCTTCTTGGGCGATTTCAAGTATTTCTTGTCTTAAACGACATTCCTCCATGTAGCGTTCCTTCATATTCTTCTCATGGGACTTTATCACTCGGCAATCACCCTCCAAGTGCCCAAAGTCATCACAAAGCATGCAATGGTTTGCGCAACTACCTTTGTGGTGGTAGTCACACTTGCGGCAATATGGAAGGTTACCGATATATTTCTTGTTCAAGATCGGAGTTGGTTTGGGAACATCCTCCGGGAAATTTGTTCTTGCACAAAAAGTAGAGGGTGGTAAGGTTTTTCCTTGGTGAACTCGTGGTGCTTTCCACTAGCGATTCTTTGGTTTAGTCATAGGATGAGGGTTAAACCTTTCAGCACCTTGCTTCATGGTGTTAAACCTTGAGTGGTTCTTCAACATATAGCATCTCCTCTCATATGGACCTTTTCTTCCACTAACGGTATGACTTACCTTAGTTTTTGAAAGGGTCTTTCGAGGTCCAAAAGTGTTAACCGGAGTAGCACTTGTTTCCTTAGCTTTTTCGTAAACACTAGGATCCATGGTTCGGTCAACCGTGCGGATACTAGCTTCAAACGCATCAACGGCCCTAATGGCATTTTGGTATTGACGAGTGATGACCTCTTTGAGGTCCTTGCAACCTTGTTCTGTCATTTCAATTTTTCTGTATACATTATCGCACAAACGATGTATTTTTTTGTTAGTTCTTTCATTGTTATCAATTCTTACGATTGTTCAAACTTGACCAAACTTTTCTCACAATTATTGTAATACAATTTTCAAGGGATCGTATCATAAAATTTGTACATTTCATTCTTGAACTACGTTCCATACATAGTTTTGGAGCTTAGAGTACAAAATTCCATTCAACTAAAGAATGGCTTCTTTTAGTCTTGACAACACGTCATACGTTTATTACAAAACATCATACTTTTATTGGAAAGGCGAGAAAATCCTAAAGACCTAGATGGTGTAGGATTTCTTGAATTTGAGCATGATCCGCAGCTTGCCTAGCCTCGGCATCATTGTTCCTCATTTGTAGAATTGCAATCTCGGACTCAGCAGCCTCAAGAGACTCTCGTAACTCGGCTATCACTAAGTCCTTGTCCTCATCTTGCTCGATAAGGTGATCCACATCACCCTCTAGATCCTCCAGACGGCCCATCAGGTGTTCTGCATCGAATCCGAGTGCTTCTGAAGTAGGCTCCTCTTCTGGGGATTGAGCAACATTAGGTGGTGGTGATGGAGCACGGCTTCTTTTTCTAGAAGTTTCAGGCACTGCTGAAGGCATAGGAGTGGAGATCGGCATAGTAATAGTAGTAGAAATATTTGAGACGATGGAATGAAATCCCGTAGTGACATTTGGCATCATGACTGGCGAATCTTGCTCGTCATCCGAATTTATTGTGATTACGCTCCGGATGGGGGTAATTTCCTTGTCGGATTCGGATTGCAAAATGACAAACGGAATGAGAGGAATTTTTCCTTTTCGCCTGTCACCAAATGTAAAACGACGGTTATTTGATATGTAGAAACGAAGTATTGTTCTAAAGTTCTAAAAATAGAAATGAGTTGTATGATGTCTTGTAAATTTTCTTTTATTTAGATTAAGTTCTCGTACATCGATCCATAAGTCTACTTAAATGTCAAAGTAGTCCTTACATGAAAAAGAATAAGTGAATCGTGGAATGTCAAAGTCCTCTAACATGCTATCCCACATACTTATTATTTGTACTTTCTCTTAGTAGTGATTATGCATGAATGGATAAATACAATTATCCTTAACTAATTCTTTCATCAATTTAGGTCTATTCCGACGTTGATTTTTGTGCAATTTCCTCTTGTTAAACGTCTACTGTTTGCAACTCGGATGAGTAAGTATGTTTTTGAGGTTTAGTCGGCTTATGGCTATTACGCAGCCCGTACTAGTTCTTGTTCATTCAAAAGTCTTTCTTTAACTTAGTATTGCTAGTTCGTACACTTTCGACAATTTTTACACCTTGAAAAATTGTTTATTTATTTAAACGAGTCGAGTACTGAAATTTTATCACAAAAATTTCATCAAAAGAATTTGTCCCATATGTTTATATTCCGTAATCGTTCAACATGTTCAATTTGATAAGTTACTAAATTTTATTACAAGAATTCTCTGATTTTGGATTATGTTCCGTTATACCTTATAGGTTTCGTTTATCTTGCTCTCGTCTAGCGTTTTGCTCGCAATCTTAAATAAACTTTACAGTCATTGTTGTATATTTATACTTTGTGTTTAAGATCTCAATATACGTCCACATTTCGCATCTAGGGTTCTCAAATATCGCGTAAAGCGATAATCCCTTTGATGTAGAAATTGGCATAATTGTTTAACCACGGGTAAACCCTTTAATTTATATCCATCTCGTAAATTCGAGTTTTATAATTTAGTCGCAACCAATGGACTAATAAAAACAAAAATTTGATTTGTCCTTGCGAAATTTTATTTCCAATAAGAATTTCTTTGTTAACCACTTGACTTATGCGTCAGCGCATTTAAGGATAGTTCATATATCGCGAAATTTATTCGTTCTTTAAATTGTAGTATTCTTTGGAGCATTACAAGAGTAATACTTGTACTAAGTGTTTTATCGTCGTATGCCATTTTAAATGGTGACGTCATCGTCGTTCCTCGGTCGCTTTTAATTTCAATTTCAAAACCGTTAATTAACGTAGGTCACCTTTCCTCAACCGAGTCTATTTTAAATGTTTAGTGGAGTAACGATTTATCGAACCCAATAAATAGTTGCTCCTCTCGACATTTATAATAGTATCGCTTGATTCAAGTATTACTACAAATTAACATACTACCAAACACATGGTAAATAAATATATTCATATAGTTTTCGTTCTAAGAATCATGGCGATATCTTTAATTCGGCGTACAGTGATATGAAACACAAAACGTTTCGATAGTCGATAATAGTCCCGCAGACTATCTAAAATATAAATATGCGTACGTTTAATCTCAAAGGAAAATATATATATGGCACAAACCATTCAAATAAATATGGCACAAACCATTTAAACAAAGATGGCACAAACCATTAAATTGAATATGGCACAAACCATTTGCGTATCGTAACGATCCATACAAGCATGTTTTAAAAATCGTTTTATTACATGTCCCTATGGTTATCACTCAAACATGGGAAGGGAATACCTAATGCTAATAATACTTAGCAATCAAATTCAAAACTTAGCATTGCAAAAATCATAAACTATCTCAAGTCACAACTTACTTGTATCGAAGACGTGGAGTGAAGTGGTTCTTGGAGATATTTGAGAGACAGTTATAGTCTAGAATTATTTTTCCGATAAATAAATTTTTGACTCACGATTATAAAAATCATTTTGTAAAATAACCTAGTTCTCTATAACTACAGCTCTGATACCAATCTGTCACACCCCCAATTTATCAGAGTAATACAACACAATGGGGTGCGACGGTCATGACTATCAAAAGACATAGATACGAAGAACGACTATTTAAAAGTCGTTTTAATTTAATTAAAAGCATAAGACTTGTTTCGGAAGCGAATTACACCAGATCATAATAAAACATTGTTTCAATAGACTTTAACATTGATCCAAATATCCATATACTTGTCACGACCATTTTCATTTAAAAATCTCCCATGCATAACCACGTCACTCCTCCGTCTTGATACCTGAGAAAAACATTGCTAAAGTGTCAACACAAAGGTTGGTGAGTTCATAGGTTTAAGTTTAAATAGTGTGATGAACCATAAGATTTTCCAAGGCAACCGGCATATAATCTTATAACAAATACAAGATTATAATCAAAAGTATACGTTTTAATCACCTACGCCTAAGCTCGTGACACCGAAGCGTTAACCTCAACCAACAAGAAATAATAAGAGCCCGAGCAAATGCCTATCCCGAAGCATTTGTAAATCCTCAAATGTAAGTGTATCTAACTTTGGCCACACAACCAAATTAGATAGGGAGGTTAGTCCCGATAGATCTATCCATAACATTCGCGCTTACACAAAGTAATTAACGGTTCACGATAGTGGGCTAAAGCATCTAGGGATATCGCTACTTAGACATCATGTAGGCAAACGTATCAAGTTTTAGCACTTATGTTCATCCGTAAAAATAAGCAATGTTCTCACCCCAAAAATATATCAAAACATGTAAAAAGTGGGGCTATGAAACTCACCTCGATGAAGCAGTAAATATGATCAACAAAGATAGCACGAAATATCAAGGCACGCAAAACAATGCGCAAAGGATCTACTCGTAACCTAAGTAAAATATTCGTACTTAGGCTAAATGCAAGAAATAATAATGTATAATGCACTTGGTTGATAATTTATACTTGCTATAGATTTATAAAATGTTTTTATACATTTTTCATGTTCCATCATTTTAGTCACGGGTCAAGTTTGGGTCTCGATATCTCGTTAAATAATAGTCCGAAAAATAAACGGGTTCTCATTATAAAAACTAGACAGCGAGGTCGTCGATATTTGATAAATATCATATTTTTATGAAGTCTCTAAGTCTAGCAATTAATTATGTAAAGTAGAGCACTCACACATAAAAGATAACAAGTAAAGTTCAATTATATACACGTGTAAATCGACCATCTTTGGAAATTTATTGTGGGTTCGTTACTTAACTTAAATTCAAACCGAAAGTTGTTTTGAAAACTAGGCCGCATCAAGATCGTCCAGGTATTTTTAGATGGCCGGGGCACGATCATTTAGTTGGTTAAAACTAAGCGCAAAGTAGTATGTTCGGTCAACTCTTGTATCTACTATATTACTAGTATTTATACAACCATAAAATGAGTAGCAAGGTTTTAGCTTATATTTTATGTCCTACGCTCCATCATACGTACCCAATGATGATTTTTCTTATATGGACTTCGAAGAAATTGTTTCTAGTTTAATTTGGTATTCACATTACTATCATTAATCTTACATAACATGGCAATTTCACAACCACATGCATGCATACATCAACATACATACAAAAGGGAAAATTTATGTTGTTGCTTTGTTGTTCTCTGCCCACACAGGCTTCCCAAAAAGGGGAGTGTGGTCCTTACTTGCTTTTCAAATTTTATTATACCTCCATATACATTAAACCATTTCTTTGATCATCATGCAATACACATACACACACAACTCGTTTTACTACAGTGGAGCTAGTGCTAGGGATGCCTCCTTTGTACAGATTTACACGAAACAGGAAGTCAGAAAAAGGCCTCCATTTGTTATCAATATATATTTATATATATGATGTACTTGTTTTGTGTTTTTGGTTTTCTTGACCCACATACACGCAGCACTACTACCCCTAGTATATCAGATAAAGCTAATACATTTATACATTTGTTTCAAGTTGATTTCTGTTGATGGAGTATGTTCGCAGCACGTCCGCATAACTCAACTAATCACACACTCATACACATATTTAACATACACACCACACATAGCTTTATTATTTTTTTGGAGCCACTGTTTTACGCATGCATACAAGGGTAGAATGGGTTTCTATTTGTTTTATTTTACATTGCACATACAACATGGCATTACATAGCATACATAGTTTCTCCTTACTTGTCACAGTGAGCCTAGTACTAGCTTTACCCTATTTGTGTAATCATATAAAACATAAAGGAAAGGGAGGGGGACCATTTACATGCTTTTACTTGTCATTTTTATATCTTGGTAATCCCTTGTTCCTGGTTTCTTTATACACAAACTCAGAGCATAACTTAAGACCTCATATACACGCCTCACTTACTAGCTTTAGCTTTTCCTTGTTTGTTATTTACCCACACACGCAGCAACACATATGCATACACTCTTGCTGATGTCTTTACATTCTTGCATACAATGTCAATTTCACATATACATATTACAGGTTGAAGTATTTCCTTATTATCATTTCATGCACACTCACAAACCTCAGCATAGACAATGTCCTTTTGTGATTTTATAAAGAAAACCAAACATTTGTTTTCTATGGTTTACATGCATGCGTTCAACCCACATATACACGCAACATTCATGCTTGATATAACAAATCTCCACATAAAATCACCTAGCCATATTTGAACTTATTCTTTGTAAATGTTACTGATCATGTCTTCTTTCATACTAACCAACTAGCATATACTTACATTCTCACGATCTTATGTTTCATGGTTTAGGTGTACTAGGTTACACAAGTATTAAAGAGCATAGTTATACGAATATAAACGAATCCTACGCATAACATGGCACACGAGGGGTTCTTTTCTTAAGCCCTTCACGTACTAAGTTTATACTCATAGCACACCACTCATGTTTTCATATCATGCGGGTTTCTTCGCATGCATACATAATGGCCATCACTGCATGACGCTTCAAGTATTCATACAATATCACACAATCGTCGAATAAGTATTCATGGCACACATGCAAGCGTCTAGCTGTTGATATACTTAGGATTTTCATGTACTTGGTTTATTACGAGGTCATTGATCTAGTTGATTAAGAGCCACACGAAATTCAAGTAGTTTCTATGTGATGAGGGTTTCCCACCACGACCCAAAACCATAACTGTGATCCTTAGGTTTAACATCCCAAGCTTATTTGGTTGTTCAAAGGGCCAATTCATCAAACTCGGTTTATATAAGACCTTAGTCATGGCATTTGCTCAAGTTGTTCATTTGATCACAAACCATAGCCTCTTGATGACATATTTGCTTCAAAACGTGGCTTAGTTCATTTATAACAATACTCATCGACCCCAACCCGTGACTAGTTTGTTTTAGTATGCAAAAATGTTTTAGCAAGCATGATTATCAACCAAAACGAGATGAATAAGGGTTAGGAAAGACTTACAAAAGGTCCTATGTTACAAGGAATGAGATGACAAGGGCTAGTATTTCCTTAACCCGAACAAGTACCCAAGATCAAACCAATTTCCTTAAGCTTTTATCCTAAATCCAAACGACTAAAAGACCAAGCCGAGGCCTCTTATTCTTGGCATTGGCTAGAGGAGTTTTTATCAGTGGGTAGTGAGTTTTGTGTTTTATGTGTGTGTTTTTACTTTGCCAATATGCTGCTATTTATAGGCAGTGGTCATCTTTAGGGTTAAATAAACTTGTTTAGGATTTCTAGTTAGTTTGTAACTAGGGTTTTCCAAGGGGAACTAGACATGGGAAATTGCACGAATATGGGGAAGAGTAATATCCTTGGGTTTCTGGCGATGGCAGCATAAAAAGCAAGGAGGATGGTACTTCCCTTGACTATTTTTAAATAAGTGTATTTGTACAACAAGAAGTCAAGAGAAATTATGGAAGGAAAATGGTTTTTCGGTGGTTAAGGGTTTTGTAGGAGGAGACAACAAGTACTAGTATTAAATGGTTTGGTGTAGTACATTGACATTCCAACTTGAGCAGGTGAAACAAAGAAAACGTGGGTGCAATGTGAAGGGAGGGGGGAAACCGGTTTTCTTTGTGACAAATGGGAGAAAGTTTAGCTTTCTTTTTATTTTGGTAAGGTTGATAAAATGTTGGTTTATATCCTTTATAAAATGTTGTAGAAACTTGAGTTTAGGTAAAATCTTTTGTAGTAGTAGTTTAACGAATTTGGTTTGAAACGAGAATGGAAAACTGCCAAGGGTGTCGTAAGTATATTGGGCGTAATACCTAATTTCATATTGAAACTAATTAATCTAAGTCACGTCGACATAAATAGGTGCCGACCTAGGAGGTGACGTAAACGAATAATAGTCAGTCAAGTACTAATTTTCTTAATATTATTAAGTCATTTCAAGTAAATATTTCATGAGCGTCATTCATAAAAATTTAAATTTGTACACAAAATACGCGTAATCGATCGGGACATTCAATAGACACACAAGTCTAACCCGAACCATCGCGTTTAACGTAATTCAAATAGATTCAAAATTCACGTGTGTGACATTCTTGGTGTTTGTAGGGTTGCTCTCTCTCATTTTATGCATTGGAGCTTATGGAGGAGGCCCTTGTATCGGGTTCACTTTGATACTTTTGTGATTCAAAATTGACTCTTAATAATGTCTAACATGAATTCACTTTAGTAGACCTTTTCATAGCTTGAGTTAAGCAAAGTTATCATTGTCATAAGTGTAGGGAGTTTACTCCAATACTCTTAAACATTGAGGACTATGTCTATTTTAAGTGTATGGGGTCGTCTATCGAAATTTTTGCATTCACTAAAAGTTTGGTCTCTCTTTTGTTGAACGCCTATGATTTGGTTCCTTAATGTTGTGGTTCTTGAAGGCCTATGATTTTTGCATTCATAATTTTTGCATTAATCATTTTTCATTTTCATAACACATTTGCATTGTATAAATTTCTTTTATTTTTCATCAAAAATATATAAGAAGAAACATATAATAAAGGATATGGTTTAACAAATTTAGACTTATTTGACATATTAGGCTCGCCATGAATATTTTGACTCAACCCGAGTTTGCTTATGCAAGCTTACTCTATCTAGTAACTTTAACCATGTAGACCTTTATTGGTTTATTAGGCTAAGCATCCACGAGTCTCATTATTTGAGATTTTAAATTGTGGAGAACGAGAAATGATAGAGTTTGAAGTAAGTGTAAAGGGGGTTAGATAAACCTCATATTAATTACTTGCAGCTTTTATATCCCCTTTCGTAACCTTTAATTTCTTGTCAACGGATGTATATATTGTTTATAAATAAGCAAGAACGATTTTAATCGGTTTGTTGTCTAATGCATTTTTGACTAATCGTTCGTGGTTGGTATAAGTACGTCTTAAGATTCTCAGTTAGAACGTTTTATGTGTACTAGACTTATGTCATGCTTAATACTTAGCGGGTATTTTTCCTTTTATTATTTTCATTTTATATTTTGAGGAATAAAGAAAAATAAGAGCGGATTATAAAAAAATGAGTAGCTAGAAAAAAAAAGGAAAAAAGAGAAAAAGAAAAAAAAGGAAAAAAATAATAATTATACAAGACTCCCAAGAGGGTTGCGGGAATTGAACAGTTGCTCCAATCCAATATTACCTTGACGAGATGCGGGATTGAAGATCCAAGGTCTCAAAAAGGCGGCGGATGTAAATTATTGCGTGAGTTTTATTTTTCTTTTCTTAGCGAGTGAGTAGCTACTTATTAATGCATGACATAAGGATCTCACACATAAGGCAAATGAGTTATTATTTTGGGTCAGACTTATATCAATTGTGAGCGATTTTTCAAGTAATGGATAAGATGGTTACTTATGATTAAAATCGTGCTTCCTTATTTTTAGATTTTACACTTCTTATATTTCACGCTTTAAATAATGACAAATTTTCTCTCAAGCAATTTGATCAAATAATAACCGGTCTTAGAGGCATAATAAGTGGGGGTATGATAGTAACACAATTAATTTGTATAAATAAGTCGATGCACTTTCACTTATGAATAACAATGATCTCGTTTTTATGCTTGGTATGGGGGAAAGTAAAACTTGAGGATGATAAGTATTCATCGTACAAAATCCCTAATCCAAGTCACTGGTTTCTTTATGAGTTATTTCCATTAAAACCATTTCAAGAAAAATACAACATATATTAATAGAATTGTTTTCCTTGCATTGCATTGTAAAAATCAAAATCATGCATCATATAGTGTAATATAGTGTAAAAGCATTTCATCTTGGCCAAGGTGGATTAATTATGAGAAAAATGTAATCTAGAGCTTTTAAATATGGCATTGCATGAGGCCATGGCAATGATCAAGTGTAGGGGATTTGATATTAGTGAAATCTCATATCAATTATAACATATCAAACCCTAAAACACAAAGAAAAATACCAGATTTTAAGTGTAAAAGCAGTATTATAGGGTATTCTTTGTTGTTTGTGATTTTGTAGGTAAAAAGATACAATTTGGTGCAAACACGGATCCCAAGGCATTTTTATTGAACAAAAGACAAAATAAGGACTCAAGATGACAAGTCTACAAAGTCAAAGGACCTTTCTTGCCAAACTACCAAAGTTGAAGGACTTAAAGTGCAAATTTAACAAAGTTAAGATCAAAGTCAAAGAAAGTCAAAGGACCTCAAGTGAAAGTCAACTCAAGTCAAAGGGTCAACATTGTTCAAGATACAAGTCCAAGGATTGAAGATGACAAGTTATAAAGTGCTTTGATCAAAACAAAAATCTACCATAAACCAAGGGGTTAAAACTGCCATTATGGAACTTAAATATGGTTTGATCCGTGTGACAAGCAAACTGACCAATGGGAAGCCTAAAAAAGGATTACTTGGATTGCCAAATATAAGCCTCATTTATGAGGAGTGAGAAAATCATAACAGTAACACCACTACGGCTTTCCACCAATCATAAATCATTTTTTGGATAATGATCCGAGTGAACCTTCAACACCCAATACTATCAAGACACGTGGCACCTCTCATTCCCAGATCGAAGAGCAGGATTTAGACACTTTCAAGAAAACGTTTAACATGAAAAAGTACTCGGATTGAAGAGACGAACACAACCCAAGTGTCCAATTAACAAATTATTGAAGGAATCAAAATCCCCCATATTGATGAAGAACGCATGATGAACTCAATTCAAGAATTTGACACCTGGCAACCTCCCATTGGCTAGGACACATCACCTACCTCTCCTACGTCTCATTGCTAGTTTATAAATACCATGTCTCATCTCATTTCTTGCAATGTAGCTTAAGTGTGAATTTCTCACACACTTAGCATAATTCATATTTCTCTCTCGCTTTTCTTAGTTAAAACTACTTAGGGTGATTGACAACCACCCTAAGTCAGTTAGTTAGTTACTTGTAACAACTTTTCCCCCATTAAGAACAGATTCAGTTCACCAAATTCTCCATTCTTCCTCATCTTACCGAATTCATACTAATCATACCTTCATGTTCTTGATTATGTTATTCTACCATGGATAACTGAATCAAGGTAGTGTTTGGAAGCTTTTGATGATATTAGAATAGTTGCAGTTCAAGTTCTTTCTAGTTTCTAGCCAAAATCCATTGATTAGACTCTTGTAGAAGCGCAGTGATGATGGTTGATGATGTTTAATGTTGATTTAGTTGTTGAATAGTGGTGATAAGGTGTTGTTAAGTTCAAAAGTGAGCTCAGCGCTCCACTTCTCCATCACTGGTGGCTACACTAGCTAAAAAGTGCTCATCCTAGTTTACTTTTCCTCTCAATAGTTGCATGCATGCTACTTTTCTAGTTTTAGAGTAAAATTGCTTGTGATTGCCTGCTAATTGCTTCTTATGATCTTGATGTTATGATTTAGTAGTTGTTAGCAATAATCTGTTAGCTTTAATATGTTTCCATAGCTTGAAATCTGTTGATAACTAGTAACTAGTGTTTGGATAATTAGCTTATCTTTGATTCAGTCATTGAAAGTGGATAAAAACTGTTTGCATATACTCTATAACTGGTCTAAACAGGATTTGCAAAGTTTCAGAGTCAAACCTTTAGTCAAAAGGCAAATGGCATGAAAAATCTTTGGGTCAGACTTTTTAGTCCAAAACAAGCCAACTTCAAACCAGCATAACTAATTCATAACTTGGATTTAGAACTTGAATTTTATTTCTAGAGATAGCTTAAATCCTAGCTTTCAGAATCTATAAGCCACATTATACAGTTCTCTGTTTTGAAAGAGAAATAAGCCATAGAAAGTCTCTGTGATAAGTACATGTTTCTAGTAGAGCTTATTTTCATTTCTGGCTTATTCACTTCATAAAAGTCCTCATTTTCTTCCACAAAACAGCTTAATAAGTCATCAAAATAAGTTTTGACTTTGGTCAACCTTGGTCAACTTTTGGTCAACGATGGTCAGAATAAGCACTTTGAGCTTATTGGCTTTTCTGGCTTATTCAGTTGGTGATTTTCATATTTTCTTGGATAGGTGTCGTTTATTTGGGCTCTTAATCATATTTTGACAAAACCAGCCCTTGTGCTTATTCCAATAAGCACAACTCTTAAAAGTGGCTTATTAAAAAGTGCTTATTGGAGATTTAGATCAATTTAGTTGTTTTCTTTGAACCTGACTAGCTTAAATTGAATTTGCAATCTTTTGAAACAAGTCTCAGCTTATTTGGTTGAGTTAAACTCAAGTTACATCTTAAAAACTATTAAGCCCGTTTTCTTATCAAAAACATTGGTTAATTTCTTTTTGGTCCCTGGTTTTTAGGAAGTTGCTAAGTTTGTTGGTAATTGGTTAAAGTTTGTTAGGGTTTGCATTTAGGTCCCTGATCTTGTTAGTTTGTTTCATTTCAGTTATCAAGTTTGTTACAATTAGTTATTAACTTATCAATTTTACATTTTCAGTCCCTTAGCTTTACAAATTTACAAATTCAGTCCTTACACTTTCATTTACTTTACATTTTGGCCATTTTTTACTTGTTGTGCATTACTTGATTGTACTTTGAGCTTTGTAATTGGTATGTGCACTATGTTTTTAGCGTAGTACCGTTACGTAGACGATTATATTTTACACTTTTGACGGGTTTGTGATAATTAGACCTAGATACCATAACTTTTATATCCAAATACCAAAAACAATAAGTTGACTGATTTGTATCGATCACTCAATTCGTAAAGATATCCAGACAATAACGAACTAAAAAAAGACAAATATTAGTAGTCTCCAATCCTACCAAGACTACTAGGGAGGAAACTCAAAAGGATGATCAATCACTTAACCCTAGTGATCCATATCCTCAGGTCGCCTCTGGCACAAGAAAAGACAATTGTGAACGCCTACATGGTTCTAAAATAGGTAACGCTAACCCATATGATAGCATACAAACTCCAAATGAGAATGTAGGTACCAAAATTATCGTGCAACAAGAACAAAGCGGTCCAATTGTTGTAGATTGTTCAACTAAGGACACTCTCAGAGTTTGGTTGCTGACGAAGCAGATATCAGAGAAACAAGTCTCTCAGGGGATTTGCAGTTAAGCTTACAACGGATGGTTCAATGTTAAATGACAGAGGTTGACCCGGACTTCAAAGAAAGGAAAGTTTATCGCCGATGATAAACTTATCTTCACAAACGAGAAATTAATTTTTTTCGGACATGAGCTTACATTAAAACTATTCAAAGGTTTTAAGCTCGTCTAAATGGCTCACCGTCATATTACAGATTGTGACCCGAACTTCAAAGAAAGGGAAGTTTATCTCGTCAACGATAACTTACCCTCATAACGAGAAATTAAATTTTCTCGGACACGAGCTTACATTAAAACTATTCAAAGGTTTTAAGCTCGTGTAAATGGCGTATAATTATATCTCAGATTATACCCCGGTATTTAAAGAAAGGAAAGTTTATCGCCGATGATAAACTTATCTTCACAACGAGAAATTAGTTTTCTCGGGCATGAGCTTATATTAAAAACATTCGAAGTTTTTTAAGCTCATGCACAATGACTTACAGTTAAATATCAGACTGTAACTCGGACTTTAATTTTTGGAAAGCTTATCTTTAATGATAAATTATCCTCGCAACGAGAAATTAATTTTTCTCGATCGTGAGCTTGTATTAAAACATTACAAGTTTTAAGCTCAGAAAGGAAAGTGTATCTTCTAAATAAGAGAAGTTTTTCTCATAACGAGAAATTCTTCTTTCTCGGTCATGAGCTTTACGTTAAAACATTCAAAAGTTTTTCAAGCTCATGAAAACGACTTCTAAGTAAATGTCAGCTTAGAACTCGTTCTTCAGTTAAAAGGAAATTTTATCGCTGATGGTAACTTATCCTTAACAACGGGAAGTTAACAACTTCTCGGACTTGAGCTCGTTTTGTAAGATATTCAAAGTCTTAAGCTCAAGTAATTGGTTTTTAAAAGGGGCATGTCTTCTGAAATCGATAATATTTACGATCCTAGAAATGTCGTTTAATAATGACACGGGGTTGTAAATAAAGTTCGAGTAGAAGTTTAAAAGATTTAAAACATGCTCCATATGGCTTACTATTATTTCAGATAGTAACCCGCTTTTTATATTCAAGTCAAGCCTTTCACTGGAAAGCTTTGACTCAACAAGGGGAATTAATTTTCTCGGGCATGGTTTACTTAATAACCATGTAAGGGATTGTGTTTACGTAATAACACAATCTAACACGAATATATGTACGCGTCAGTGCATTTATTTGTCAAAAAAAGAGAAATCTTGTTTTTATGAAGTTATCATCTCCATAAACCGTAGCAATTTACAATTGATATATGCATACTCGATGATGCGACTACTCAAACAATGACTACAACTCTTTAAATAGAATACGGGTCAACAATTGAGGGGGAGCAATTGTCAAGCGTTCAGAATCTTCGATGCCGAAAGTGCCAAGTTCACAAATTGGTGTCAAGACAACGATATCAATCGTACATGTGGTGTCTTGAACGATTACCGATTTTCAAAATGGAAGAGATAATTTCAGACGTTACGGGGAGACCAACACTCGTGAACAAGAACAACGTGATTCTATCATATGTTGTTCTAATCATTCAGGTCCAACCTCGTAAATTATTAATCTTGTGAATACATTATCATATATGATCTTTGCACGTGATAAGTACCTTACACTTGTGTTTAAAAGGTATTTCATTTACGTATCAAGTATACCCTCATTAATTTGAGGGGGATCTTGTGTAATTCATGAAGATAATTGGATTTGCATTTTTCTTCCCAAATTTTTCTTAAAATTTCATTAAATCAATTGATATTAAAAACATCGATTGGGTTAATATTTTTAATATGGAGGAGAAAATATGATTTAATATTGAGATCAATAATAGTTTGACTTAATGTGCTGTCTCATCCCAACATATACAAAATGTTTTTGAATATCGCGGCATATGATAAGGGGAGCAAAATGGATTTGTATTTCAAAACGGATTTCATGGTGAGGTATACTTACTCATACCCTATCTATTTCACGACGGTAACGATTGTGGTGACATAAGGATGGTAGGATAGGTTATGTCCAATGATTCTTCTAGAACCGGAGGAATCCTCCCAAGGACATTCCATATCTAGAAATAGTAGTCCTTAGGAAAGATGGAGAAAGATTGTGAACGTAGCTGAATGCCAACCAAGTACTTAAGTTAGCACTGGAACAATCACAACAAGGTGCTACTTATGACGTATTGGTAAGCATTGAAGGGGTTGAAGAATGAAAAAGAATTGTAAAGATAAAGGGTCTAAAGAAAGAAGCCCTCCTTACAATTTTGGCAGAAACCGGGTCAACACATATGCTATTGGGATCATTTAAATGATGCTCGATATTGAAGGTAGACATCATGGACCCAGTGATACAATGCGCAACCCATCCCAGCTAACTCATATATATCTCAAAAGGTATTTGTTTTAATCACACGAAGATCAACATGTTATCTATCAATGATTCACTCCGAATAATTTGGTATTGAAATGGTGGCACTCCTCTCCAACCTCCAATAACTAAATTCCAAAGTGCATGATCGAGTCTAGAGCCATTTGAGATCATCAAATATCTCATTAGGACACATTTCCATATTTACTTGCTTCTTCACACACTATGAAAAGTAAGAAAGATCTTAAGATTCCTACGCAAAATCTTCATGATCTTGCCTGAACATCTGAGTAATACGAAAGTATTTACAATGAAGATGGAAATCCTTCTTGAGCAAAAATTAAAAAGCTCATGGTAGGTGACTTGTGTGATTCTTTATGAATCAAGCTTGTGATAACTGGAAACAAACAATGGTTTAATTCTTAACTAAACTTAAACACGTTTCAGGCCTCTACGCAATATCTTAGTGATCTTGCCAGAACACTCAGAGTGACACTCTATAGTGTTCACAGTGATGAGTGGAAATCCTTCTAGTGTTAACATCAAACAGCACTTGGTAGGTAACTTGCAAGATTCTATATAAATCAAGCTCGTGAAAACTGGAAAGCAACGATGGTGTGGTTCTTAATTAAATTTCACTTGTTCCACGTATATGAATTGACGGCTTCAATCATAAGGATAATTTTATCCAAATGATTCACTCTTTACATTCGTAGTCAGCTTTGAACGGTCGAGTAAAGAGAACGGGTTTACCCACGAAATCTTGTAAAGGAGGTTCTTAAGTGAAACTACCTGCCACAAGTACGATATTTAATATCGTCCAACGGTCTTCATCGACCGGAGGTAAAATGCTACCTAATTAGGTTGAATTGTTTAAAGCCATTTCATCCGTGTCTATGTTTTGTTGCTAATTGTCTTAGGCAGCATAACAAGACGGTGGCATTTCGGTGTCCAAGAAGAAGTCGTCCCCGTATGCTTATACTTTCTACACTTAATACTTCAACAAATTCAAGAAAGTTTAAAAGTCAAGTCTTCCTCTGTATCAAACTCTGAAGCTTTCAAGAATTTATAAAGGTATAAGTATGTGGAACATGAAGTCACAAGGAGGCGAATATCACAAGTGATGAATTCAAAAGGTCAAGGCAAGGAAACATGCTCAAGACTAAAGTCAAAGATCACTGATTTTTTGATTTTACGTGTGTTGTTCGTACTCGATTCAATTCGAACCGATCACGGTTTAGGGTGGAATAGTTGTTTTTGGTAACTAAGAAGGGAGGTTTAAGATTATCTATTTTAAACTAAGACAAACGAAAAATGTAAAGAAAATAAGCACGTTTAAAACTCAATAATAAGTAAACTTAAAAATGAAATGAAAGAAAACGAGGCAGAAAATGGCGGGAAAGGAATAAACTCGAAAAAGAAAATAACTAAGTAAAGTAAACAAATTATTATGATGGAATGTATCGTAATGTGTAATCTATCGGAATGTTAAACTGTCGGAATGTTGCCTATCACAATATGAAGTTGTCGCAATGTAAAGTTGTCGCAATGTAGAAACCCTAATGATAGTGAGATGGAAAACACAATATATTCGGATGGAGTAAAAATAAGCATAAACCCGAATAATCACTTATAAAAAACTTAACCAAATCAATACTAGGAAGAACACAATAAGCTACGTATTAAAAACTTTCAAAACACTAAATAAGCAAAATTTATAAAATAAACTTTTAAAAGATTACACTTTTGAAAACACTTAAAAGAAAATAAGCTAAACACTAAATAAGCTAAAAGCTAAAAAAAGGTGATCACGAATACTAGACTAATGAAAACACTTGCAAAACTTTAACTCACGATTCAAGAACAACAAAAGTGTTAATCTTTATGTGGCGTTTAGAAAAATAAAGTGAAAAAGATGATGAACACGAAATCGTAACTAACAAGAAATATTAAAAAGATGAAGATTAAACCAAGATTAAACTTAAAAAGGTAAGATTAGATTAAAGCAAGAAAGAGAGATAATAAAAGATGAAGTTTTCCTAGTGATAGAAAGGAAAACACTTTCTCTCTCTAAAAGTTAAAAACTACTAAAGAAAAAATGAAGACTAACTCATAAAATGAAGACTAACTCATAAAATGAAGAAAATAAAGACAATTTATAGTAGGAAGGGATGTGGTGTGTTGCTTCCTTCTTTCTCTTGTCTTCTCGTTTTTTAGTTTCTCGTCTTTCTTGACTTTGTCTCGGGATTAGTCGAGTGAAAACATGAACTCGTCTTCTAATTTTCTTCTTTTAGTAGACTTGGCTCTTCGACTTCGTCAAACTACCGTCTTTAGACTATTTCTTCGATAAATCTTCAGAATATGCCTTTGACTTCCGTTCTTCTTGCACTTTTGATCTTTTGACTTCGTCTTTTGTCTTTTCTTCGATAAAAGCCCGTGAAAGCCCGTGTTTTTTTTTCCTTTTTCATATTTTTATCCAGAAACACAATAAAAACACAAACCACGCATAATTCCGACCTTTACGACATAAAATACACGTTTTGGTCTTGTTATTGTGGAAACCTTGGTTTTCGGATCTTTAAAGCTACTAGGAATGATCATTGTTCATATGATTAACATAATCAAAGCGAAATTAGAACAACAACCATTAACAAGGTGTTTAGGGCACAAGAACATGAATTAAAACAATTGGATTGCTCATTATATTAATAACGAACAATCACTAGACGTGTATACATTGAATCCCACGTCTAGTCGACACACGCTTTAGGTTTACATTGTATATGAAAGTTATGAATAAAACCTAAGACCCTTGGTTCCTTTTATAGTGTAAGGATTAGGGTTTACAAGAGATAAAATCAAATAAACAAGTAAATCTTCTATTTAAATAAACTTATGCAGAATATATCTTGCATGTTTATCTAAATAGAAGCTTCCACAAGCTTCTTTGTCTACGTTTCTAACAATGCTTACATTGTACATGACAATGCTTGGATTGTACATGACAATGCTTGCTTTGTCAACCTTGGATTTGCTCTTTTCAACGCTTAGATTGCTCTTGACAACGCTTAGACAAAATCTTCATGTTTTCTTCGTTTTTGAGCATCTGCCACATCAACTTTTTGACCCAACAATCTTCCCCTAGTTGATGTTGGCTAAACTCTATGTGTATCTCTTGTAAGTTGTACATGATCTTTGAATTGCTTCCCCTCAAGTGTAGCATGTATTTCTTCCCCTTTTTGTCACATCAACAGGGAAGTAAACAATGTATGCAATCTTGAAGATTCTCCAAATGTAGCTCTATGTAATGATCTTGAAGAAAAATAAATAAAGTATTCTTGATGTAGAAGTAGAATAACCCAACCTTGTGTTCCATGTCTTGTACTATCCATGTGACAAAGAACTTATACTCATGGTACAAAGTATAAGTAGACCTCGATCCGTTTGTCAAAAATCCTCATCTTATGTGAGACACTGAGCACGATAATGTAACTCCTTCAAGTGATAGCATCTACTACTTCTATATTTTGACAAGTCTTCATCACCAACCATGTAAAGCACGAACAAGTTACCTTTAAAGTCAGTGGCTGGAAGTGCATGACTTTAAGATATGATAGAACACAAACTCGCGAAAATCGTCTTCAATCATCAAACTTACCATAAGAATTCTTCCCCTTAAGCTAACACTTCTTCATGACGACTCTCAATCTTCATATCATATGTAAAAGTTACAAGACGGATAACTCTTTTACAAGGCTACCCCGATTACATAATCAAATCCAATAAATTACCTCACGAATTGTTGCTAACTCGCTTTAAAATCATTAATCCCTTTAAAAATATCTGAGCCATAAATATCAACTTGATATTCTAAATAAGAACGGAGATCCGATGTACCTTCGTGTGTAATTTCCTCCTTTTTGTGTGCTAAAAGCGTACCAATTTTCTCAACAGCAGCAATCCTTGTGTTATCCGAGATCCTCCTTTATCCAACATATCTGGAATGTGTATTGTCCAATATCGGACAATACTTGTCAACGTTCAGATTAACCATTTCTCGGACAACACTGTTAACGTTGTCAGCGATTGACTTATTCTGTCAGCGTCAAAATAAAACATGTCAGCGTCTCTTTCTTGTCAACGTTGCACCTAAGACTTTGTCAGCGTCAAACTAACAAACAGCAACGTCATGAACATTTAAACAAATAAACTGTTTTCCATGTCCATATATCACGTTATAAAGGTGACATATATTTTCCAAAAGCAGCTCCACATTTCTCGTAACAATTCAAGATATCTTTTAACCGTGTGAACACAGGTCTACTTTAACCATGTGAACACACAATAAAAAAATCGTGTGAACACATAATATTCTCCACCAATAAGAATTATCTTGACCGTACATAATATATCTTGATTTGTAGCACGTCATGTGAATATACCCAATAAGTAATACTTCGTCAAACAGCAGACATAGTATTAACGTGATGTACCTGCTGCTATTTATCGTGTGTTCTTTATCTTAGTAGGCACAATCCTTTCCACAAACGTGCAGCCATAATACAAACTACACATGCTGCTCGAACAACACCAGATCTAGTGTTTCACACAAACCCTAATAACTTAACAGACTTGAACCCTTAAATCTGTCATAATACCGAAACCCTAACTAGGGTTTTGAGAACAAACAGATTCAAATCATACACCATTCTGCATTATAACAGCCTCTAAACCTCAAACGTTTCAGCCTTAAGTCGATCTAGGGTTTATAGAAACCCTAGTTCATGATTTTATGTAAAAGAGCAAAAACGTTTATACCATAATCAGCTAACTTCGACCTTGAATAACTTCTTCATTAGGGCTCAGATCGAAAATCCCTTTAGTGAGACTCTAGACACAAGTGCCAAGAATATACAGTTCAAAAATCACGAAGATCCAACGGTTAACGAAGGAGAGATCGTGTTTTGAATATGGCTGTTCACAGAAAACTGCATTCATCCTGCTGCTGACTTTGACGCTTAATAACTTTTTCTTGGGGATAAACCTTGACAATCCCTCCAGTGGATGTGTAGATATATGTGTATAGAACACACACAAGAAATTTCGTGACGATCCAACGGTCCAATAAAAAGTTATGACCTTCTGAATACTGCTGCGCACACAAAAACGTCCAGAAAAACCCTAGACGGATTTTTCTTCTTTTCACCATACACGAACACCTTGTTGGTCCTATCATCACGAGCTACGAGGCTCTGATACCAATTGTGGAAACCTTGGTTTCCGGATCTTTAAAGCTACTAGGAATGATCATTGTTCATATGATTAACATAATCAAAGCGGAATTAGAACAACAAACATTAACAAGGTGTTTAGGGCACAAGAACATGAATTAAAACAATTGGATTGCTCATTATATTAATAACGAGCAATCACTAGACGTGTATACATTGAATCCCACGTCTAATCGACACACGCTTTAGGTTTACATTTTATATGAAAGTTATGAATAAAACCTAAGACCCTTGGTTCCTTTTATAGTGTAATGATTAGGGTTTACAAGAGATAAAATCAAATAAACAAGTAAATATTCTATTTAAATAAACTTATGCAGAATATATCTTGCATGTTTATCTAAATAGAAGCTTCCATAAGCTTCTTTGTCTATGTTTCTAACAATGCTTACATTATACATGACAATGCTTGGATTGTACATGACAATGCTTGCTTTGTCAACCTTGGATTTGCTCTTGTCAACGCTTAGATTGCTCTTGACAACGCTTAGACAAAATCTTCATGTTTTCTTCGTTTTTGAGTTTCTTCCACATCAACTTTTTGACACAACAGTTATTATTGGAAATAATTGGTAAAAGGATAAGTGTTTTCACACTTATTAAATCCCCTACACTTGACCATTGCAATGCCCTCATGCAATGCATTAATTTCAAAGCACGATTTACATTTATCATCATAAATAACCCACCTTGGCCTTTATTAAATACTGAACACTAGGGAAACTAAAAAGATAGAAATATATACAAAACAAGTAAAGAAATCAAAGACTTACATTCGGTCTTTGGCATGTCATATGAATGTTTATCACCCTCAAGTTTCACGTTCCCCACACCAAGCTTATAAAGGAGATCATTGTTATTATAAGTTAGTAAACTAACACGAACTCATGTGGCCCAATTATTCACTTAGACTCCCTTATTCCTAGGTGTATCTCTTATATTTTATGATTGTCTTGAATGATCACGAGGATGCATTGTTTGACTTATTTCGATAGTTTGTTTAGGCCGAAAATAAAGTGGGACGATTTAATCAATAGTTAGCTAAAGGATAAAATCTTTTAAAACTGCTTCTCGGGACCTCTTAAAGTTCATATCTTGGCATAACTCGCTTCACGATTTGAGACCTTTCTCAGACCGATATTTGGCAGCGACTCATACTTCGAATCTTGAGAGACGTTCTTGAAATTATGGTCTTCTCTTTATAATAGGAATTTCTTCACTTGAAGTTTTTGAGAGATTCTTCATACTTGGACCACGATTTCTTCATTTTTCTCCAATCTTTATTTTGGATTTTGATATATAACTATCCTCCTCCTTTTAGGACTTGGATCTATTTATCCTCATACCTTGCTAGGGTCTTTTCAGATAGACTTCTCCATGATCTTTAGGGGAGTATTTACTTTTCGTCGTGTGTCCCGATCCTTCATATTGATTTTTGATAAATGATTCTTCACATCACTTGGGATCTTTAGCAACAAAATGTAGCCCTCATGCCTTGTTAGGGCCTTTTCGGACTCGCTAATCTTCGCATCCCGCTTCAATAAGTTATGCCTTGGCTAATTAATATCGGGCAACTTATAAACGATCTTGGGCTAGAAGCTAAGTAACTTATCAAATCGTACGACCTTATTTATTGCAATTAAATTTATTAACAAGCGATGGGAGAAAAAGCTCATAATCAACTCACATAAATTCATGAAAGAATACCAAACTTATAATTGACTCTATCATCTCTCGTTCTCTACAATTTAAAATCTCAAAGAATGAGACACGTGGATGCTTAGCCAATTAAATCAAAGTTTTGTGTTTTCAAGTCATCTATAGGATCTTGCAACTTCTTAGACTTTTTGAAATTTAGAATTCGCGTTTTAAAGTTCCCTTGATAAACGACTTTCTAGGATCAATTATAGGAACTTGCGAAAAGCTCTTGTTCTTAACCCGTAAGAGTTAAGAATTTCGCGTTTTAAAGTTCCCTATATAAAAGCCTAGCAAAACTTGACTTAAACACGTTAAGGATACTAGCTAGAGTAAATTAGATAAGTAAACTCGGGTTGAGTCAAAAGATTCATGACATTTTAAAAATTAAAACCACTTTATTAAACTTTATTTTAGCAAAGAAAGTAAATAACGATAACAAAGGAAAAACTACTAGGCCAAAATAGATTAAAAATTTTGAAAAATGTTGAAAAAATCAAATTTTCCGGTTAAAATGAGGACAAATTCATGGAAAAGCCCACTTACTTCGATAGAAGTCCCCCCTACACTTGATATAAACATTATCCTCAATGTTTAAGCATGTGGGATTAAACTCTCCTACACTTAGGACATTGTGCACTTTGTTTAAATCTTGCTAAGGGAAGGATAACTACAGTGATTTCAATGTGAACATATAAGATATGGAATATTGAATCACAACAGTTTAGGATAGAACCGGGAAGACGGGTACACGGGATCACGGGTCGTCAAATGTCATCAAAAGTGCTCTTTAAAGCTTTTAATCCCTGCACATCATAAGAAACAAGACAACAAACCCTATGTAGCTCCCCCTGCACTTATTATGAAAACGGGTAAATGATAGATCATCGGGTTGCCTCCCGAGAAGCGCTTGTTTTTGTTAACCGAGTCACGAGCCTGACTCGACCCATAACTAATTCAAGGGAAACATGGTGAGGGATGGAATCATCTCATGAGAGATGTCCTCACCAAAGTACAACTTAAAACGCTGGCCATTCACTTTAAAATTTGACCCATTTGGTTGCGATAACTCAATGGTGCCATAAGGGAAGACTTTGGTGACGGTGAACGGACCAGACCAACGGCTCTTAAGCTTGCCCAAAAAAAATTCAACCGAGAGTTAAAGAGTAAAACTTGATCACCTATGTGAAACTCTAGGTTCTTAATCCTAGAATCATGAAAGAGCTTGGTTTTCTCCTTATAGATCAATGAATTCTCATAAGCTTCATTCCTTAGTTCATTAAGCTCGGTGAGTTGAATCTTCCTAAGAGCACCGGCTTTGTTGATGTCAAAATTAGCCCACTTCAAGGCCCAATACGCCTTATGCTCCAACTCAATAGGGAGGTGGCATGCCTTCCCGTACACAAGACGATATAGAGTGCAACCAATAGGTGTCTTATATGCGGTACGGAAAGCCCACAAAGCATCATCTAACTTATCGGCCCAAGAGGCACGATGCTCTCCCACAGTTCGCTCTAAGCGGTGGAAAGCGGTGGAAAGACAGTGATTGACACCATACTTAGCCATGACTCGAGCAAATTTATCATTGCAAAAATGAGTCCCGCGGTCACTGATGATAGCACGAGGAACACCGAATCGAGCAAATAGTTGCTTCAGAAAGTTCACAACCACCCTCACATCGTTCGTAGGTAAAGCCTTTGCTTAAACCCATTTAGATACTTAGTCAATGGATATGAGGATGTACTTGTTCCCTTTAGATGATGGAAATGGCCCCATAAAGTCGATGCCCCATACGTCAAAGATTTCACATTCTTGGATGAAATTTTGAGGCATCTCATCTTTATGTGTGATCTTGCCTTGTCTTTGGCAAGCATCACAATGCTTAACCATTTCGTGTGCATCACGATAAATGGTGGGTCAATAAAATCCAGAGTCGAAAACTTTCTTCGCGGTGTAATTGGGACCAAAGTGACCACCGGTGGGTCCTTTATAGCAAGCTTCTAGGATTAATAAAGCTGTCGGCCCATCAACACACTGACGAATGACAAGATCCGCACATTGTTTGAAAAGGTAAGGGTCTTCCCAAAAATAGTGCTTAATGTATTTAAAGAACTTTTTCTTTTGTTGGGACGTTAACCCTTCCATGAGAACACCACCCACTAAATAGTTTGCAATGTCCGTAAACCATGGGGTATCATCAAGATTGGAGTTAATAGACATCAAGGCTTCAACGGGAAAAGAGTCATTAATCTCTTGATTTGGGAGCTCCTCTTGATAAGGATCCTCGAGTCTACTAAGATGATCCGCGGCTAGGTTTTCCACTCCCTTTTTATCACGAATTTCAATTTTAAATTCTTGTAGGAGCAAAACCCAACGAAGAAGTCTTGGTTTGGAATCTTGTTTTGTTACCAAGTACTTCAACTCGGAATGGTCGGTATAGACAATGATGGTGGAAAGGACAAGATAGGGGCGGAATTTTTCAAAAGCATACACTACAGCTAAAAGCTCTTTTTCGGTAGTGGTATAATGCAATTGATCCCCCTTCATTGTCTTGCTAGCATAATCGATTGGTTGAAAGTGTTTGTTCACTCTTTGTCCCAAAACCGCTCTAATAGCAAAGTCGCTAGCATCACACATCAATTCAAAAGGTGACTCCCAATTAGGGGTAACTAAGACCGGTGCCTTAGTTAATTTATCCTTAAGAAGATTGCAAGATTCGATACACTCTTTAGAAAAGATAAACGGAGTATCTTTTTCCAAGAGATGGGTCATCGGGCGAGCGATTTTAGAAAAATCTTGAATGAATCGACGATAGAATCCCGCATGACCAAGAAAACTTCTCATACCCTTCACGGTTGAAGGAGGAGGTAATTTAGCAATTACATCGACTTTAGCACGGTCGACTTCAAGACCGGATTTGGAGAGTTTATGACCAAGAACAATGCCTTCTTTGACCATGAAATGGCATTTTTCCCAATTAAGAACGAGACGAGTGTCTTTACACCGTTTAAGCATACAATCTAAATTGGCAAGGCACGTAGAGAAAGAATCACCATAGACCGAGAAATCATCCATAAAGACTTCCATAGTTTCTTCAACCATGTCATGGAATATAGCCATCGTACACCTTTGGAAAGTCCTAGGAGCATTGCATAAGCCGAAAGGCATTCTTTTGTAAGAAAATGTTCCATAAGGGCAAGTGAATGTGGTTTTCTCTTGGTCTTTTGGATCGATAGGAATTTGAAAATACCTGGAGAAACCGTCTAAGAAGCAATAATAATCATTACCTGCTAAACGCTCGAGCATTTGATCTATGAAAGGAAGAGGAAAATGATCCTTACGAGTGGCATCATTGAACTTGCGATAGTTTATGCAAACTCGCCAACCCGTGACAAGTCGAGTTGGAATCAACTCGTTGTTTTCATTGGGAGCAACGGTTATTCCGCCTTTCTTAGGCACACAATGGATGGGACTAACCCATGGCGAATCCGAAATAGGGTAAATCATTCCGGCATCTAGAAGTTTGATAACTTCTTTCTTGATGACGTCATGAATTTTTGGATTAACCCTTCTTTGGCTTTGGTTTGCGGGTTTAAAGTCGTCTTCCATGAGAATTTTATGAGTACAAAAGTTAAGATCAATTCCGCGGATATCAGAAATTTTCCAAGCAATTGCTTTCTTATGATTCTTCAGCACGTTGATAAGTCGAGACTTTTCGTCCTCTTTCAAGTCCTTTGCAATGATGACGGGTAACTTCTTTTTGTCTTCAAGGAAAACGTATTTGAGATGAGACGGTAAATCCTTAAGCTCTAAATCCGGTGGATTTTTGATGGAAGGTTTAGTCAAATTCGGATCATCGATTGTAACATCCTTAGGAGAAGGTGGAGAAATATGGTCCTCATTAAGAAGTTTCTCAATGGTACGAATGTCTTCATCCCAATCGGAGGGAGAATCGTCATATTTTAAATCCACATCCCCTGAAGTTGCTTCAAATTCTTTCAAAAGGAAATCACTTTCTCCAAATGGAGTTAGTGAGGGAGCAATAGAGGCAAAGGTCTCAACAGTGGGTATAGAAGAAAAACCACTTTCACAAGCGTCTTTGAAGTGTTCTTCACAAGTCTCATCAAGTACGTCAATGAAATTAACGCTCTCTTGTTCAGAAGGTTGCTTAGAAAGTTTACCCATGTTGAAGACGATTTTGTCGTCACCAACTCTCATGATTAATTCGCCCGCGGCTACATCAATGAGAGTGTGACCGGTCCTCAAGAATGGACGTCCAACGATTAATGGAACACGGGATCTATCTCGTAGTCAACGATGACAAAATCCGCGGAAAGATGAATTTGTCGACACCGACGAAGACATCTTCGGTTATCCCCACCGGATAAGCAACCGTACGGTTAGCTAATTCCAATGTCATTCGTGTGGGGACTAGCTCGGGTAGAGATAATTGTTTCCAAACGCTTAAAGGCGTTAAGTTGATACTATCACCTAGATCGGCTAGGGCCATACAATTCTCTACCCCGGGGAAGTTGCAAGGAATGAGAAAGCGACCCGGATCACCAAGTTTGGTTGGTAATTTCCTTAAGAGAACCGTGGAGAAATTCTCATTAAGTTGGGTCTGAGCAATATCAAGAAGCTTTTCTTTGTCACTGAGAAGATCTTTAAACATTATAGCATATTTCGGCATGTGAGCGAGAGCCTCGGCAAAGGAGATGTTGAAATTCAATTGTTTAAACATTTTAAGAAAGTTCGAAACTTGAATATCATCCTTATTCTTCAACTTCTCTTTCCTCAACCTTGAAGGGTAAGGTATATCGGGTTGAGAGGAAGGATTTGGAACGGAATTCTCACTCACATCCTTGGGTGGTGTAGGGGTAGAAGTAGAAGGTAGAGGAATTGGTGAAGGGGACTCGTTCTCCTTTGTCACAATCACCGGTGTAGGTGTAGGAATCTCGGTTCCTTTAAACCTTTTCCACTTCGAGTGGTGATTGCTTTCATCTCCCCTCTTGGATTAGCAACGGTGTGACTCGGAAGAGAACCCGAAGCAGAGAGTTGGCTACTTGGGAAGAAACTAGCCATCATATCCCTTAAGTCATTTGTTTGACTACTTAAAGAGTTTCTCATATCGGCTCGAAGATCATTCCCTTGTTTCGCCGTATCTCCTTTCAATTAGATGATTTGACTCTGAAGATTCTTCACCAGCGCGTCATTAGTCCTCATGTAAGTTTCAACCTCGTGATTAAATGTGGTGGGTTGGTTAGAAGGAGGAGCATGGTAAGCAGGTGGTTGATAAGCGGGTTGTTGGTAATCTTGATTATTTCCTTGAGGTAGATATGGGTTTCTTTGGGTTTGATATTGAGTAGGAGCTCGAGTTTGGTTTTGATTGTTGCGATTGAAATTGTTTTGGTTTTGAGGAGGAAAACCGGGTGGTGAAAGGAAGTTGTTTGAACGATAACTGAGCAAATTACGGTCACCTTGAGGACGAGCTTGATAGCCTCCCGTAGAAAAGTTGCCGTCAGCCGCCTACACATTTTCCGGATTGTCATGAGTAGAAGGACAATCGTTGTATGAATGAGAACCCCCGCAAATCTCGCAAGAAGTTGCTATAGCTTTAGCTTCTTGAAATTGGTTCGTAGCCATGGTTAAGAAGTTTTTGTTCATCTCGGCTATTTGGTGGGTAAGTTCGGTTATTTCTGGGTTTGATGAAGTAGAAGAAACATTGGCCCTCGGGTTATTCCTTGAAGATGCGGATGAATCCCAATTTTTATGGTGAGTGGTCATGTTCTCTATAAGCTCTCTACACTCCTCAGGTCTTCTCTTCATGAATGTACCACCGGCGGCAGCATTAATCGTATCACGATCACGAAAAGTTAAACCATTGTAGAAAGTATCAATCAAAGTAACGGGGAGCATATTATGGTTCAGATAACGGTCGATCAAGACAATATAACGTTCCCAAGCATCGAAAAGCGACTCATCAGGTTCTTGAGTGAATCCACTGATTTGTTTGCGAAGACTAGTGACCATGGATGGTGGAAAGTAGCGCGACAAAATTTTTTGAGTCATGTCATTCCATGTATGAATTGAGTTTTTGGGAAGACGATCAAACCATTTTCGACATGGTGGGATAAAGTGTGTGGAAAAAGATGAAGGCAAATAAAATCCATGGAAACACCGGGCAATTTCATGCTTTGAGTGACGGTAATGAATTTGTTGAGATGTTTGTTGGCATCATCATCCGGTAATCGGCGAAATAGACAAGCTTTGAACTTGTTGGATCATGTGATGCTTCAATGAAAATTCAGGAGCCGTGATTTGCATCGGCGCAATCGGTCCTCCACGTTCGTTCATGGTTGGTTGACAAAGCTCCTCCATCGTACGAAGGTCGGGTGGAGGGACATTGTTGTTGTTGTTGTTGTTGTTATTATTCAAACTGGGGTGAGGTGGGTTGTTATTATTATTATGCACACTAGTCATATCTAAGTCTCTAAGAGTCTCGGGCTCAGAATAAGACGTAGATCGAGTACGCATAAACTAAAAGTAAATAAAAAAATTTTGGTTTTTTATCTTTTCTTTTTTTTTGGATTTTTGAAAATTTTATATATTTTTTTAGGATTTTTAGAAATTTGTATGCTTGAAATGAACGTTTCCAAAAGAACGGATCCCAAAATCCAACTTTTCACACTAAAAACCGTTAATCTTTACGAAAAGAGCCGGCAGCGGCGCCATTTGATTTTTCGATTTTACGTGTGTTGTTCGTACTCGATTCAATTCGAATTGATCACGGTTTAGGGTGGAATAGTCGTTTTTGTAACTAAAAGGGGAGGTTTAAGATTATCTATTTTAAACTAAGACAAACGAAAAATGTAAAGAAAATAAGCACGTTTAAAACTCAATAAAAACTAAACTTAAAAATGAAATGAAATAAAACGAGGCAGAAAATGGCGGGAAAGGAATAAACTCGAAAAAGAAAATAACCAAGTAAAGTAAACAAATTATTGTGATGGAATGTATCGCAATGTGTAATCTATCGGAATGTTAAACTGTCGGAATGTTGCCTATCGCAATATGAAGTTGTCGCAATGTAAAGCTGTCGCAATGTAGAAACCCTAATGATATTGCGATGGAAAACACAATATATTCGGAAGGAGTAAAAATAAGCATAAACCCGAATAAGCACTTATCAAAAACTTAACCAAATCAATACTAGGAAGAACACAATAAGCTACGTATGAAAAACTTTCAAAACACTAAATAAGCAAAATTTATAAAATAAACTTTTAAAAGATTACACTTTTGAAAACACTTAAAAGGAAATAAGCTAAACACTAAATAAGCTAAAAGCTCAAAAAGGTGATCACGAATACTAGACTAATGAAAACAATTGCAAAACTTTAACTCACGATTCAAGAAAAACAAAAGTGTTAATCTTTATGTGGCGTTTAAAAAAATAAAGTGAAAAAGATGATGAACACGAAATCGTAACTAACAAGAAAGATTAAAAAGATGAAGATTAAAAACATTATTTTAATGTTATATTATGAACTCACTTATTTTTGGGAAGAAATTTGGGTTTACATCTTGAAGTAGCATCGACTACGTCTAAACCGGAGGATTCTACGTTACGTGCTTACGTTTACATACACCTTTTTGGTGACAGTCCGACACTTCAGGAAATAAATTTATTCGTGAATATTATTTTAGAATTTTTAAATTGTGTTGGTTCATAAACTCACTAATTTACGAGAAGAGATTAGGACATACGTGAATAATCTAACGTCCTTTACGACTAAACCGGAAACCTTAGGATTACGTATTTACATTTTTGAACTCCGTTTTTGTTGAGACAATTTTTATTAGATTCGTTTTGTGTCGTTGATTCATAATTTATAAAAACGTTTTTCGTAAAACGATCTGAGGGCACGCAAATCGAGGAAAATAGAATCGAGGAGTACCCGTAAATTAGTGGGATGGGACAAGTTTTACACTTGCCCACCCCACTATATGGGACGGCAACACATAAGCAACAACACCCTTAGGTGTCAAAACTTCACAAGGAAGCTAATACACTTGTTACTTAGAGCTTAACAAGTAAGCTACTCCACATCAAAACCATCTAACCAAACCATTCCTCACTTTTCAACACATGCAAAACCACTCATCCTCCCTTCCTCTCTCTCTCATTTCCGTCCCACCATCATCAACAATAACCCTCATTTGATCTATTTTAGCCATAAAATCATGTGTTACTCATACATATTATGATGCCCCTTTGAAGCCTTAAAGATTGGAGGTGATTCTAACATCCAAGGAGGTAATTTGATGATGTCATAGGGCTGATTTCTACAATAAGTTTACAAATATTGGTGGTCTTCAAAGTTGGTGTGGATCTATCACAAGTTTTTCCATCAAAATCCAAGCCTTGATCATAAACTACTCAATCTTAGTGGTATAGAGATTGTTCTTCCTATCCTCTTGTTATTTTTATTATGTAATCTTGTGTTTTCTTTATTTAAGTATATGTATATGATGATGAATGATGATAAAAATATTGTGTGGGGATCTTGTGTTGATAAATATGATTAAAATGATTAATAGTTGTATAAAAGAATGATGAAATCTAGTTCAAACAAGTAGGCTGTATAAAACAGAAGATAACCATTTGATAACTTGTAAAAATGGAATATATTACTTAATATGCAGTAAGTTATAAGTCTTATACACATGTGAGAGTCGGCCATACAATGGAATCCTAAAAATGAATGACATATGATCAAAACAAGATTGGAGCGCAAATCTGCCTACACTGTTTTGGACGAATTTATTAAAATATTTAGAGGTTGATTCATCAGTAGCTAAATAAAATGAAGCACATATCATGTCGTTTATGTCATAAAAATTTGAGGTCCTATCTCATTATATAACTCTATATATGGATATTTTAGAGGACTTAAAATTTAGGACTGATTTTGTAAATAAATAGTATATAATATAAGCACTCAAAAATTTATATAAAATATACATATATAAAACCCACTAGTTGATAATAATCATAAATAAAGATATATATATATATATATATATATATATATATATATATATATATATATATATATATATATATATATATATATATATATATATATATATATATATATATATATATATATATATATATATATATATATATATATATATATATATATATATATATATATATATATATATATATATATATATATATATATATATATATATATATATATATATATATATATATATATATATATATATATATATATATATATATATATATATATATTCATATTAAAAAGGGACATGTTATATAAATTACAAGTATAAATGTTTTTCCAAGTTATAAAACTATATACCTAAGTTTTACGTCTTTTCGGCTAAAACCAAAAGATTAACGTTTTTGTCAAATAAAACTTAGACGGTCGGAACCGTCTAATGTAAACTTTTATAAACTCACATACTGATGTATAAACTTATATAACAAGTAAAAACCGATAAAACCCGAGCTTTACAACATATAGACATTAACGGGCCAAAGTAGCCTTATTGGACTATTAATCCGACTAGTCTGGTAAAACACTTATAAACTTACTTATTGGGCTTAACCCACTTGGGCCCAACATGTAAAGTATAATACTGATAATAAAAGTGTAAAATGGACTAATATAAGGTATTGGGCTTATAATAGGCTTATTGGGTCTAAAACATGTAAATAAGTAAAACTAGTAAACTAGTATAAAAGTTACCAATACATAACACTAAAATGAGTAAATGAGAATGTATAAACCCACTTGATCATCATCATATATATAAAATCATCATATGTATACATAATTGTTATTTTTATAAAGTCATTGGACAAGAGTCTAAGACAAGTATTATTTGTCTAGGTTTCCGTGATTGAAGCAAGTACCGTACATCCGAATTGCCGATAACCCGCTTTCCCACATCAACGTGAGTTCATAGCCTCGCACTCTTTTAAATGTTTTTATGAAATGTTTTATAAACCCGCGAGGGAGATGACATGTTAGTTTTGATAAAATAAGACACCATTTGTCCCGATTATTTGTTTATTGATTTGGACTCGAATGATTGTATGACCCGATGAATGATTATATGACCCGATGTATGAAATAAAATGGATTATTAAAGTTAGGTTATGTCACTAAAAGTCCCATTAGCATGAATTGTGAACTACCGGGATTTGGTAGACGCTTATGCATATAATAGTACTATTTGGGGATGATCACCCCAGTTCGCGCCTTGACGCTTGATACCCGTCGTGCCACATTGATTGGTAAGCGAATTTATGTATGAGAAGATTTCCATAGCGTGATTTTTGTGACGACACGCTAATTTAGATGGGCAAATTGAGTTTCGGGTTAGCTACCCGTTGTTTGTTGTAGTAAGGTAACAATGTCATGCGGCTTATAATAATCCAAATAACGAAAATACTGTTATACGCATTGAATTACAATATATTGCCTGACTAGCAATACGGGGTCTTATTATTGATATTATGTTCGTGTTTTGGTTTTACATAACCATATTCATATAACAGTTTTAATTTAACTCTATACAACGTTATAAAACGTATTGTATGATGTTTTTACGACAATGGTTCGTATAATGATTTTGAAGGCAAAAGCTTATATTATAATTTTTGATAAGGATTTGTATAAAATGACTTTGGCTATTTTATGGCCTATTATAAAGATTTGTACAAAATGATTTTTGGTAATAATTATATACCAATGATATATTGGTGGTTTTATTAAACTCTATGAATTCACTCGGCGTTATCGCTGACCTTTTCTTTTAACATGTTTTGTCTCAGGTACTTGAAGGTAATTCTCGGGAAGACGACAAGAATTTATGGCCCGCACTTAAATAACAATTTCCATTCAAATGTTTTGTATAAATTGTATGAAATACTATGACTTGGGACCTATGTAAATTTGATATTTATGAATGGGGATGCTTTATTATTAAACGACGCGATTTTTAAGCGTTGTCTATGATGTGAGTAATCTGCTATCCCGTAACACCAACGAGTCTTCCGCTGTATTGAGTTGAGTAAACTTGGGGGTGTTACAGTTTGGTACCAGAGCTCTCGTTATAGAGAACGAAAGATTTTTAAAACCAAGGTTTTGAATAAAACATTTCAAAATATTTTAGCTATAAATATTTTTCTCAAAATGTCTAAAAATATTTTGACTATAACGGTGCCGAAGAATTCTCGAGTTACCGACAAGGCCAGACTGAGAAGTGTTATTCTAATATATATATATATATATATATATATATATATATATATATATATATATATATATATATATATATATATATATATATATATATATATATATATATATATATATATATATATATATATATATATATATATATATATATATATATATATATATATATATATATATATATATATATATATATATATATATATATATATATATATATATATATATATATATATATATATATATATATATATATATATATATATATATATATATATATATATATATATATATATATATATATATATATATATATATATAGAATTTAGATAAAATGGTTTAGGTGCTTAAAGTTATTAAAATGAGAAGTAATAGAAAATTGACAAATATCACATTTATTTATTAGTTTTGGTTCGTTTATGATTTTTTAGTTCGTGTACGAGTGTTTTAGAAGTTTTAGTTCGTGTACGAGTAGCTAGTTTACAATTTTTAATATTACTAGTTTTCGTGTATCAGTTGTGTATCATAGTTTATCAATTATTTTGTTATATCGAATGCAACATGTAATAAGGTATCACTGAATTTACGAATAAATGATTATTTATACTAATAATATTTTTTGAAGTAAAACTATGTATCATATGCATCAGCTATAAATTTTTACGTATAAAACTTTTTAGTGTTTTTATACTAATTTTTATGTAAAAGATTTATTATTTTGTGTTTAATATTAAATAAATCACATGTTAATTGATTAAATCAATAGTTAAGATGACTTTTCATTTTAACAACTTTAAGCTACTACACTACAATAACCTAACTCTCTCTATATATATATATATATATATATATATATATATATATATATATATATATATATATATATATATATATATATATATATATATATATATATATATATATATATATATATATATATATATATATATATATATATATATATATATATATATATATATATATATATATATATATATATATATATTTGATTACATGATTGTTTGATGATTATTTTAATACTTATACGAGGTATTTATATGATGTAAATTGTCACAAGAGACCCTAAATCCCCTAGTAAATTAATCTAAGCTATTTCTGTAGGAAATTCTAGCTATTCCAGATCTAAACCAAGTTGTGGATATTTATGATCCCAACAAATGGTTGATGTTCGTAGAAATATTGATATTAGTTGATTGTGATATTAAAGAATAATTGGTAAGATTAAATCTAATATCGATGTCATGACGATCTTTCCTTATCGAGTGGAGTTTGACAAAACGTTACCACCTGGAAAGGTATCATCTGATTCGTTGTCACCCAATTCTTAAATTTGAAATTGAAAGGGTGAATGTTGCACTTGAGGCTGTCATTGGAACCATTACCCAAAAGCCTCATGCCACTAGTACCTTTCCGAGAAGTCTAATTGAATGTGTGAGTCATTTCATACTAGTGACTCATTTGATAACTATTGATGAAGGAGCTATAGGATTGGAAATTAAGTATTGTTCGTATTGAGCTTTTATTGCCTTATTAAGTTCTAAGAATAAGGTTAAAAGTATTGGAGAATGAGGTAGGATGTTGCATTGAGTATAAGTTGGTTGAAACTTGAATGAAGTAAAATTTAACCCGTATGGAATATGAGATTGTTAAGAGGAAGTAGTTAAGAACTGTGATTTAATTATAAGGTTCTAAATGATTGTTGGTTCGTGTTAAGGGTTGTTCCTAGGCCATTGTCCAATAACGAGGATGCCCAGTGTCCAAGAAATAAATTGAAGAAATCTTCTTCTGAATTGGGACAGGTGGAACACCTAATGACTCTTGTAGATTAGTATTCATTGTGGTATCTTTTAAAAATCCCTAACTTAACTGAGATATCAGTTGGTAGGATGAGTTCTTGGAATTGTATGACATAGTGACACGCAATATGTTACGGTACAATTTTGACTTGTTTGTGATTAATGAAAAGACTACCTTTGATTGCTAAATTCTACATGTATCGATGTTATCTATCTTTTCTTGCTTGTTTCTAATGCTCGCATTAGTGATGCAACCATTGAACAAGTACCCATCTCGATTTGAGTTATGTTGTGAATTATTCTTTTTGAGCGCCATCGAGGTCCTGAACCTCATGATTAATTGGATAAGCTCATTTCCTAGCATAATGTAGTTAGTTCTTGGTGAACAACTTTTCATCACTCTTTTGTAGATCACTCATTGCTTTTATAAGATAAAACAGTATCCCTTGAGAAAAATTAAATTTTCATCACTATAAGGATTATTCAAAGTGAGATTTATAAGTGATCGTTATCGAAATGAAGTTGTTTATAAAACACCTTGGAAAACTTAATTTTTTTCATAACAAAGAAAATCTTTGTAAAATTATTTTTGATTCCTATTTAAGAATTAAGCATGAAAATGTTTTTATTATAAACATGATGATAAAATTTTGACGAACTGAGTATTGCATCGTTAATCTTGAAATTGTATATAGTTGCGCGTCTACATACAATTTGGAATGGACCATGCAAGGCTGATTAGTAGTCCCCATGAAATTATTAATAAACACTAAATTTTCTTTGAAGATTGTGAAAGATTAAATTTTATGAGATCTACAAGAAGTGAAAAAATAGGGACATATTGTTAATGACACCTACATATGTGCCCGTACCATTTATTTTTCTAAATCGAATTTAATCATCTGTGGAAATTGTCTTATTTGACAATTGATATCACTTTCTTGTCCAATTCTCTCGTGGTGAGATTCTTTGAAATGTATCTGATTACCGAGTGTTGATACCCGACTGGATGTATAGACGTTCTTATCATTTCTTTTGATTTGATTTCATTTGAATGACTTGGGTAACGATCTGAGGAGCTTTCGAATACGTACTCAAATCATGAAAACATGGGATAGACTCATATTCGTTAATGTTTTCGTCTGTATCTTATTTGAAATTTTCTCGCGTAGATTATGCATTGACCTTACTCTTTTAATGTTAGCTATGTCTTCAGATATCCTTGAACTTGTGAAGGATTATGAGTTATTATTAGTCTTTTGAGAAGTTCACATCTTATCGACGACAATAAAACTGAAAAGTTGATAGTGCCAGTAGAATGGATTGATTTTTTATGACATGACGACATTGTCTAAATTTATGGGAACTCGAGTAGAATTCCCCTAAATGATAAGATGTTGATTATCAAAAGTGATCTAATTAATTCTTGATGGATGACCATATCCTGCATTTAGACTTGAAATTATACCGTGAATGGTTGTGAATTAGTCATAGATATTATAATCTAGAAAGAACTTAAAGAAAATTTATTAAAAGATGTTTCCGTTATTTGAAACTTTAGGAGGTATTTGTTGGTGAATTATCTAGACTTTTGCCACTAAGGCAAGTTGAATTTGGTATTGATTATATTCCCGGTGTTGCACCTGTGGCATGTGCACTGTACGTCAGCACCATCTGAATTAAAAGAATTACCCTACAACTGAGAGAGTTGTAGGAGAAGACTTTTATTCTACCAAGCTCGTCATCATGAAGAGCTATGGTGTTATTATTCATTATATTTGTTGAATTACCATGAACTAGGTAAATTGATGATAAAAATCTATATCCACTACCCAAGATGATAGATTTGTTCGATCATTTACAAGGTTCTAGCATTTGATCCTCGGCATGGTTATCATCAACTTCGCGTCCGCGAAAAAGATTATCTATTACAATCACTACATCCAGAACTTGTAATGAACATTATGAGTTTCACGTGATGTCATATGGATTGACTAATACACATGCAGCATCCATAAATTTGTTGAATCACGCGTGTAGGCTGTAATTTGATAAATTCATGCTGGTGATCATTAAGTACCATCTGTTTGTTTATAAGAATAAGAAGGAGTTAATAATCATGTATAGACTTCCCTGAGTTGGCTGAGTAGTGAAAACCTGTATCTTGAATATTTAACATGAGGTTTAAAGACTTAATCCTTTACAAGATTAAAGCCATTAAGGCTTAGGGTTATACAAAAAAAAGAAAAAAAAGTGCAAAAATGTTTTGACAAATGTTTTATCAAAGGATTTTTAAGGGATTATCCCCTCATACCCAAATCATTTAACTAAACTCCTCTTTAGGGGTAAATGTTTGTGTATACCTCAAGACAACCTAAGAGGGATTGAGGAAAACTTTTAAACCATGACTTGAAATTTGAAACGATAATTTATGCTTTTTAACTAAGAAAATTTTGACCAAAGTATAAACAAAGAACTTTTCGAACATTTACGAATCTTATTAATTATTTTCAATAAATCAACAAAAATCGTGTTAACTAAATTCAAATTTATTTTGAACATTTTTCTATAATTAGACGAACTGAGAAAATTTAAGACTTTTACGTTTACGTTTCATAAAATTAAATATTTATTATTTAATTACTAGTAATACTTATCGACGCTTTAAACGTCGGATTGAGCAAAACTGATAAAAATAATAGTTGAGACGAAACTAAAACTTAGAAAATATGAAGAAAGAATTTTCGAATAAATACGGTCATGATATTTTACTCCATCAAGGAAGGTGAACATAACTACTGACACATTATGTAAAAATAAAGAATCAATTAGGATGTGTTCCTTAGTAATGATTATGCAAAATAAATTGCCTGAGCAATTTAAAAATAGCCGATGCTTGAAAAGAAGGATAATATAAATAATAAAAGGGGGTTCGCGGCTAATGGGAACCACTAGTAATAAGAGCCGATAGCGTTAAATATATAAAAGGCCGCTTATGGTTGCCTACATATTGAGGATTTCGAGATTTAGTCATGTTGGAATCTCATAAGATTAAGTATTCTATTCATGTCATTTCTGACTAAATGTATCTTTATCTGAAGAAGTTGCACTGATGGCAAATTATGAAGGCAGACATCCCTCATATATTAGTAAACGTCTAAATATTGCAAAGGTCATCATCTGAATTTGATTCGATTTGGGTCATCGTCGACAGACTGACCAAATCTATTAATATCATTTCCGTTAATGATAGATTCTCGATGAAGAAATTGACTCTTTTGTATTTAAAGGAGTTGTATAAATATAGTGTGCTTGTATCGATCACCTCTATCAAGATCCTCGCTTCGCATCGTATTTCTAGAGATTTGCTCAGAAGTCATTGAGAACGAATCTTGATTAGAGTACTGTTTACCACCCCAATCAAAGGGACTAGGTAAAGTAATGATACAAAACACTAGAAGTCTTGTTTTATGTTTGAATGATTGACCTTTGGTAATAAACCGTATAATCGCTTTCCTTTGGAGAGATTATCATTGATAATTATCGTATTAGGATCGAGATTGAATCTTGTTAAGATCTAAACATGAGAGCATCTATAAGCAGGAGTAGGGATGAAGACACCCGACATACACCCATTGTGAGTTGGACATGTCTTTTAGGTTTAAGGTTGCCTATGATGACAAGCCTAACCTTACAGAATACCCGACCCATGAAACCTGAAATGATTGTTAAAATTAGGACCTGATTATTGACTGCCAGTAGTGGGCAGGAGTTTATGTGAATATGAAATGTAGATCTTGAAGTGCAGGATGGGTAGCGAAGTTATGCCAAAACATTTCACCTTGAGATGATGTAAAAGATGGTTTGAAAGGCATATAAGTTGGATCTACCCTATGACTTCAAGGGCTGCGTGAATTATGTTTCGTATATCGAACTTGATAAAATGTCTATCAAGCGAAAATCTGATTACTCCTTGATAAAGTTTAGATCGGCGAAAAGTTGCATTCATCAAAAAACCCATGAACATCATGGATAGAGAAAGTAAGCCAACATTAAGCCTGATCTTATTCCCATAGTTATGTTTGATGAAACTCGCATATTGTAATGGATTACACTTGTGAGAAAAGACCGAATGTGGAGGAAATACCCACGTGGCTTTAACTCTATAAGAAGCGAGTAGTAAGATAAATCGATCTTTGAAGACAAAGATCCTATTTAGGGGTAAATGCTGTGACAATCCATCAATTTATGGTTGATATTTTATTCTCAAGTATAATTTAAAAACATTATTTTAATGTTATATTATGAACTCACTTATTTTTGGGAAGAAATTTGGGTTTACATCTTGAAGTAGCATCGACTACGTCAAAACCGGAGGATTCTACGTTACGTGCTTACGTTTACATACACCGTTTTGGTGACAGTCCGACACTTCAGGAAATAAATTTATTCGTGAATATTATTTTAGAATTTTTAAATTGTGTTGGTTCATAAACTCAGTAATTTAGGAGAAGAGATTAGGACTTACGTGAATAATCTAACGTCCTTTACGACTAAACCGGAAACCTTAGGATTACGTATTTACGTTTTTTAACTCCGTTTTTGTTGAGACAATTTTTATTAGATTCGTTTTGTGCCGTTGATTCATAATTTATAAAAACATTTTTCGTAAAACGACCAGAGGGCACGAAAATCGAGGAAACTAGAATCGAGGAATACCCGTAAATTAGTGGGATGGGACAAGTTTTACACTTGCCCACCCCACTATATGGGACGGCAACACATAAGCAACAACACCCTTATGTGTCAAAACTTCACAAGGAAGCTAATACACTTGTTACTTAGAGCTTAACAAGTAAGCTACTCCACATAAAAACCATCTAACCAAACCATTCCTCACTTTTCAACACATGCAAAACCACTCATCCTCCCTTCCTCTCTCTCTCTCATTTCCGTCCCACCATCATCAACAACAACCCTCATTTGATCTATTTTAGCCATAAAATCATGTGTTACTCATACACATGATGATGCCCCTTTGAAGCCTTGAAGATTGGAGGTGATTCTAACATCCAAGGAGGTGATTTGATGGTGTCATAGTGCTGATTTCTACAAGAAGTTTACAAATATTGGTTGTCTTCAAAGTTGGTGTGGATCTATCACAAGTTTTTCCATCAAAATCCAAGCCTTGATCATAAACTACTCAATCTTGGTGGTATATAAATTGTTCTTTTCCTCTTGTTATTTTGATTATGTAATCTTGTATTTTCTTTATTTATGTATATGTATATGATGAATGATGATAAAAATATTGTGTGGGGATCTTGTGTTGATAAATATGATTAAAATGATTAATAGTTATATAAAAGAATGATGAAATCTAGTTCAAACAAGTAGGCTGTATAAAACATAAGATGACCATATGATAACTTGTAAAAATGGCATATATTACTTAATATACAGTAATTTATAAGTCTTATACACATGTGAGAGTTGGCCATACAATGGAATTCTAAAAATGAATGAGATATGATCAAAACAAGATTGGAGTGCAAATCTGCCTACACTGTTTTGGACGAATTTATTAAAATATTTAGATGTTGATTCATCAGTAGCTATAAAAGAATAAAATGAAGTACATATCATGTAGTTTATGTCATAAATATTTGAGGTCCTATCTCATTATAGAACTCTAGATATGGACATTTTAGTGGACTTAAAATTTAGGACTGATTTTGTAAATAAATAGTATATAATATAAGCACTCAAATTTTTTTATAAAATATACATATATAAAACCCACTAGTTGATAATAATCATAAATAAGAAGATATATATATATATATATATATATATATATATATATATATATATATATATATATATATATATATATATATATTGATATTAAAATGGGACATGTTATATAACTTACAAGTATAAATGTTTTTCCAAGTTATAAAACTATATACCTAAGTTTTACGTCTTTTCGGCTAAAACCGAAAGATAAACGTTTTTGTCAAATAAAACTTAGACGGTCGGAACCGTCTAATGTAAACTTTTATAAACTCACATACTGATGTATTAACTTATATAACAAGTAAAAACCAATAAAACCCGAGCTTTACAACATATAGACATTAACGGGCCAAAGTAGCCTTATTGGACTATTAACCCGACTAGTTTGGTAAAACACTTATAAACTTACTTATTGGGCTTAACCCATTTGGGCCCAACATGTAAAGTATAATACTGATAATAAAAGTATAAAATGGACTAATATAAGTTATTGGGCTTATAATAGGCTTATTGGGCCTAAAACATGTAAATAAGTAAAACTAGTAAACTAGTATAAGAGTTACCAATACATAACACTAAAATGAGTAAATGAGAATGTATAAACCCACTTGATCATCATCATATATATAAACTCATCATATGTATACATAATTGTTATTTTTATAAAGTCATTGGACAAGAGTCTAAGACAAGTATTATTTGTCTAGGTTTCCGTGATTGAGGCACGTACCGTACATCCGAATTGCCGATAACCCGCTTTCCCATATCAACGTGAGTTCATATCCTCGCACTTTTTTAAATGTTTTTATGAAATGTTTTATAAACCCGCGAGGGAGATGACATGTTAGTTTTGATAAAATAGGACACCATTTGTCCCGATTATTTTCATATTGATTTGGACCCGAATGATTGTATGACCCGATGAATGATTATATGACCCGATGAATGAAATAAAATGGATTATTAAAGTTAGGTTATGTCACTAAAAGTCCCATTAGCATGATTGTGAACTACCGGGATTTGGTAGACACTTATGCATATAATAGTACTATTTGGGGACGATCACCCCAGTTCGCGCCTTGACGCTTGATCCCCGTCGTGTCACATTGATCGGTAAGCGAATTTATGTATGAGAAGATTTCCATAGCGTGATTTTTGTGACGACACGCTAATTTAGATGGGCAAATTGAGTTTCGGGTTAGCTACCCATTGTTTGTTGTAGTAAGGTAACAATGTCATGCGGCTTATAATAATCCAAATAACGAAAATACTTTTATACGCATTGAATTACAATATATTACCTGACTAGCAATACGGGGTCTTATTATTGATATTATGTTCGTGTTTTGGTTTTACATAACCATATTCATATAACGGTTTTATTTAACTCTATACAACGTTATAAAACGTATTGTATGATGTTTTTACGACAATGGTTCGTATAATGATTTTGAAGGCAAAAGCCTATATTATAATTTTTGATAAGGATTTTTATAAAATGACTTTGGCTATTTTATGGCCTATTATAAAGATTTGTACAAAATGATTTTTGGTAATAATTATACATCGATGATATATTGGTGGTTTGATTAAACTCTATGAATTCACTCGGCGTTATCGCTGACATTTTCTTTTAACATGTTTTGTCTCAGGTACTTGAAGGTAATTCTCGGGAAGACGACAAGAATTCATGGCACGCACTTAAATAACAATTTCCATTCAAATGTTTTGTATAAATCGTATGAAATACTATGACTTGGGACCTATGTAAATTTGATATTTATGAATGGAAATGCTTTATTATTAAACGATGCGATTTTTAAGCGTTGTCTATGATGTGAGTAATGTGCTATCCTGTAACACCAACGAGTCTTCCGTTGTATTTAATTGAGTAAATTTGGGGGTGTTACAATGGGTCTTGATAGGCACTTGGATGTTTTATTCGTTAAGACAATAAGGAAATTGGCATTCAATATTTCTAGATTCTAGGATGTTGGTTAAGTCCTCACTAGATGAGTAAGTTGATGAATGAGTAGATGAATCACTATATGAAACATCATACGAATCATCAGATGAGTGAAGGGATTTTTCATCTTCAGATTTAACTTTCTCCACTGCAAAATGTACAAATATAGTGATTAAAGAATCGTTAAGTCTAGTTAAAATAATTAAGATTTGATTAAAAGCTAGCTAACCTTTGACAATTGGCTTGACATCTTCCTTGTTATCTAAAAATATAGCAACTAGTCAATAATTAACAGAGTTGATAATTTGGATCATTAAACTATAAACTGCATAACCAAAACGCTTGACACATCACAAACCTACATTTTTTAATTTATCAGATGTGATATTCGAAAGTATCATATTTGATAATGCAATCTAATTTTTTTTAGAATCATGTGTTTATAACCTGAGCTATTTTATATTTTTCAAGTATCATATTTGATTCTACAATCGTATGTGATACTTGAAAGTATCATATTTGATACTTGAAAGTATCATGTATGATAACCTGATTTAATTTATAATTTTTCTACTATCAATTTTGATGTTCTACTCAAATATTATAAAGCTTAATCTGCCTGGTTTTAGCTAAGGCCTCGGGGATTTGTGGCTCATTTTATTATATATGAGGTACCTCTTTGTCCATGTCTATCATTTCTTCTCGAATATCATCTACTCATCATCATATCTATTTGTGAATACTGATTTCGTAATCCCTAACCACATTTTTTTCTTAAGAACCTAATATCATCATTATACTCATCATACTCAATTTACTTAGACTAAAAACTGAGTAATTTAACAATAACTACATTCAGTTCATAAAAACGCTATGTAATTTAATATAACAATAGTAAAAAGCAGTAAATGTGTGATTTATACTTGTTGCGTCTTTTTAATCGTCTTTCTCCTGGGTTTTTTGCATAAGCTTCGATTTTTACTTCAGTTTTCATTATAGATGTTTTTCTTATCGTGGTTTTTGATTTTGTTATATGATTTTACCAGACGGTTTTGATGATGTTGTGTGTGTGTGTGTGTGTGTGTTTTAGTGTGTGTGTGTGCTACGATGGATAAAATGATGGTTGTGGAAAAGAAGGTATCTGATGTAGGGCTGGGGCGGGGGTGTAAAATTACGAAAATACCCTTCCGCCCTTTTTTTATTATTAATCTTGGCCTTTGATCAAAATTAGATGGAAATCTGGGATTAGTCTCCTTGTATCCAAAGAATACAAGGTATCCAATATAACCCTTCTCAATAACTACTAGAAAAGTAAATGGCGACATCTCAAAAAGCATACTTTGACAATAAAAATAGGACGGAAGGAGTATCGTTGTTCTCAGTGTATGAGAAAGTTTAAGATGCAAATGGGTTTACATTTATCTAAAGTAGAGAATTTTTGTTGGTTTTATCAAGGGTAGAAAATAACCTTTGACTTCAAGGGGTAATGATCAAACCCTTGATCTCGGTCTCAAAAGGAAAAAGTGTTAACCACTCGATCCAAACTCGAATGGCTGACGTTGTTCCAGGGATTGCGGTTCATTGAGGTCGCGTGCCGTAAACGTTTCAAGTATGAGGCTAAATACGCATATATATATTGGATAGAGTCGTATATGAGGATGTTTGGGGTGTGCAATCACACAGGGCATTAAAATTTTTAACCCCTCAAGATATATCTTCGTGTATACTTGCGGTCTCAAACTTTACTTACGAAGAAAAATGTTAATCACATGCTTTTATGTTGTGTTTATTTGTTAAAAGTAAAGTTGGGTTGTTAAAATTTACACTTCTTTTCAATACTTAGTCATTATATTTTGTTACGAATGTAGAATTTTGCACAGAGCCTCCAAAAGGTACAACGATACAGTATTTTCCTTTTCTCATTCTTTTTTTTCTTTTAAGAAACTTAAAAAAACTACAGTTACTCTAATAAAGAGAATCCAAAATCTTTTCCAAGCCCAAGATATTAGGTGCGTAGTGCTATGTTTTACGATCTTAAACTACAAAATTATTGAGTTTTCAAATTAAAAAGAAAAAATTGAATAAGCTGATATAAACACCTCGTGTTGCGCTGCTTTTCTTACGCGGGTGGTCAAAACATGTTTTTTCCTAAGCCCTTACAATGTTAAAATCAAATTGTTCGTTAAAATTGTATATTTGTATTCATCTTGTGGAGTAGTACGTAAGTATGTTGCACACTACATTCGTCAGCATGGCAACAATGCGTAAATATTCTCAACCATGGTCGACGGCTATAAAATCGTTTAGAAACACTGTAAAAATATATTTTCGTTTGATTGTGATGAAAATATGCGTAATATGTTTTGTCCAATCACTTTTTGTTCGTAAGCACATAGATATCATTGTTTGAAGATACAAAATCACTTTTTGTTTGTAAAAATCACTTTTTGATGATGAATCAGTTTCTTTTAGTGAGGGGCATAAGTTTGAGGATACTGAATTTGAAAAACTAAAATATGATAGCGATGCTGATGAAGTATCATAATCGATTTGTATGTAGAGGAATGATTTTGTTCACGAATTTGTTCATAATACTCACTCAGAGGAGTCTCTTCACTCCACTGATGCCTTTAATATATATGACCTTTTTCTTCAGAAGAAGAAGATTCTAAAGAAAAAGAAAGAAATATCGCCTCCTTCAAATTACTCGAATCCCACCTATCATCTACGTTTCACGCCAGTTACTACGGATTTAATAACTCAGAAGGAACACATTCCTCCATTGTTCATGATAAATCTATTCCAAGTAAGAAACAACATTCTTTTCATAACATGGAGGCTTCATCGCAACAAACCACTAATATTCATGTCTAATACAAGGGATTTCCAAGTATCAAAATTCGTAGTTCCAAGTCTTTTCGAATTGATTATTGGTAGAAAGTGCGACTCAATTGTTCTTGGTGGAAGATAATTTTGGATTGTTTATCTATTTTAAACTAATAGCAAATATGTAAATGTCGTTGAGTAAAATAAGAGCTTTTAAAGATTAAACTAAAAGGACGAGTTAAAAATAAATGCTTGAAAACTTAAAGACAAGATTAGAAAAATACTTGAACACTTAATAAATCTAAAACTTGAAAACTTTGTAAAAACAAGAAACTCATCCAATCGGAATGTGCCAAAAGGGAGTGATCGGAATGTGTAAAAGGAGGCTAATCGGAATAACAAACAAGACTCGTCGGAATACTGTCGTCGGAATAAGGCCAAATCGGAATAAGGGAAAACAAGGCTAATCGGAATATGGGAAAAATCACTCCAGTCGGAATGTCAAATAAGTAAAGCAGTCGGAATGTACGAAAGGAATCCAGATTGGAATACTTAGCAAGATACTTACGTCGGAATGTCAACAAATCCCCACAGTCGGAATATTAAAACCCCAATCCGATCAACAGATCGGAATACGAGGTGCAAATCGGAAAGCTGAAACCCTAATCCGATTAGGGTGATCGGAATACAAGGTGCTAATCAGAATGTTAAATCGGAAAAGGGTTTACCCTTTTCCAATTACCTTATGTGATTCGAAAATAAGCTAGTGATAAGCTATATTGTTAAGCTCACACCAAAACTTAACCAAATCAGTAATGAAACAAACTAAATAAGCATAAGTAACAACTTCTCCAAACTTAAAATAAGCAATCTTTTAAATCAAACTATAAAAAGATGAAACTTTTTAAGAAAACTTTTAAAAAGTAAATAAGCTAAACATACAAATAAGCCAATAAGCACAAAGATCTTAAAGCTTAACCGTTTGAAAGCTTATGTATGAATAAAAAGATTAACTTTTTAAGCACGAAAACATCAAGATCAACACGGATCAAATATATTACGCACCAAAAGTAAACTAAAATCAAGAAAGGTAGAAAGAGATTAATAAACAAAAAGCTTAACTTGAACTTGATTAATGGAATCCAAATACAAAAAGTTTAAAACTTGAAAGAAAGAAAAGATGAAAACTTAGTGAGAGAAAGTTGAGAACTTTCTCTCTCTAAAAACTAGAAAGGAAAAGTGAAAATGAAACTAGCTAACTAAAAACTAACCAACCCTCCTAATGTGTATTAGGAGGGTATTTATAGGAAAAATGGGAAGGTGTGCATGTGTTGCCTCTTCTTTCTTTCTTCTCGACTAGATTTAAATCCTTTGTCTTTCTCGACGTCGTCTCGGGATTTGTCGATGTATATTCAACTTGTCTTGTAATTTTCTTCTTCTATTAGACTTGAGTTCTTCGACTTCATTAAACTTCCGTCTTTAGACTTTTTCTTCGATAAATCTTCAGAATAGGCCTTGGACTTGCGTTCTTTTTGCACTCTTGATCTTTTGACTTCGTCTTTTCTCGTTTTCTTCGATAAAAGCCTATGAAAGCCCGTGTTTTCTTCCTTTTTCATCTTTTGGTCCTAAAACACAATAAAAACACAAACCACGCATAATTCCGACTTTTACGACATAAATTACACGTTTTGGTCTTGTTATTATTGGAAATAAGTGGTAAAAGGATAAGTGTTTTCACACTTATAAAATCCCCTACACTTGACCATTGCAATGCCCTCATGCAATGCATTAATTTTAAAGCACGGTTTACATTTTCCATCATAAATAACCCACCTTGGCCTTTATTAAATACTAAACATAAAAAGATAGAAACAAGTAAAGAAATCAAAGACTTACACTGGGTTTTGGCTGCCATGAACGTTTATCATCCTCAAGTTTCACGTTCCCCATACCAAGCTTAAAAACGAGATCATTGTTATTATAAGTTAGCAAACTAACACGAATTCATGTGGGCCAATTATTCACTTAGACTCCCTTATTCCTAGGTGTATCTCTTATATTTTATTGTTGTCTTGAATGATCACGAGGACGCATTGTTTGACTTATTTCGATAGTTATTTAGGCCGAAAATAAAGTGAACGATTTAATCAATAGTTAGCTAAAGGACAAAATCTTTTAAAACTGCTTCTCGGGACCTTATAAAGTTCATATCTTGGCATAACTCGCTTCACGATTTGAGACCTTTCTCGGACCGATATTTGGCAGCGACTTCATACTTCGAATCTTTGAGAGACGTTCTTGAAATTATGGTCTTCTCTTCATAATAGGAATTTCTTCACTTGAAGTTTTTGAGAGATTCTTCATACTTGGACCACGACTTCTTCATTTTTCTCCAATCTTTATTTTGGACTTTGATATACAACGATCCGCCTCCTTTTAGGACTTGGATCTATTTATCCTCATACCTTGCTAGGGTCTTTTCGGATAGACTTCTCCATGATCTTTTGGGGAGTACTTGCTTTTCGTCGTGTGTCTCGATCCTTCATATTGATTTTAGATAAATGATTCTTCACATCACTTTTTGGATCTTTAGCAACAAAATGTAGCCCTCATGCCTTGTTAGGTCCTTTTCGGACTCGCCAATCTTCGCATCCCGCTTCAATAAGTTATGCCTTGGCTATGAACTCTAATTAATACCGAGCAACTTTTAAACGATCTTGGGCTAGAAGCTAAGTAACTTTTCAAATCGTACAACCTTATTTATTGCAGATAAATTTATTAACAAGCGATGGGAGAATAGGCTCATAATTAACTCACATAAATTCACGAAAGAATACCAAACTTATAATTGACTCTATCATCTCTCGTCCTCCACAGTTTAAAATCTCAAGGAATGAGACTCGTGGATGCTTAGCCTATTAAATCAAAGTTTTGGGTTTTCGATTCATCTATAGGATCTTTCAAATTTTTAGACTTTTTCAAGTTTAGAAATCGCATTTTAAAGTTCCCTTGATAAACAACTCTCTAGGATCAATTATAGGAACTTGCGAAAAGTTCTTGTTCTTAACCCGTGAGATTTAAGACTTTCGCGTTTTAAAGCTCCCTATATAAAAGCCTAGCAAAACATGACTTAAACACGTTAAGGATACTAGATAGAGTAAACTTAGATAAGTAAACCCGGGTTGAGTCAAAATATTCACGACTGTGAAAAATTTAAAACCACTTTATTTTAACAAGGAAAGAAAATAACCATAACAAAGGAAAATACAACTATACAACTAGGCCAAAATAGATTAAAAATTTTGAAAAATGTCGAAAAATCAAATTTTCTGGTTAAAATGAGGGCAAATTCATGGAAAAGACCACTTACTTCCTTCGATAGAAGTCCCCCCTACACTTGATATAAACATTGTCCTCAATGTTTAAGCATGTGGGAGTAAACTCCCCTACACTTATGACATTGTGCACTTTGTTTAAATCTTTCTAAGGAAAGGACAACTATAGTGAATTCAATGTGACATATAAGATATGAAATATTGAATGACAAGAGTTTAAGATAGAACCGGGAAGATGGGAACACGGGATCACGGTTCGTCAAATGTCATCAAGAGTGGATCTTTGAAGCTTGAATCCCTACACAAGATAAGAAACAAGACAACAAACACATACGGGGCTCCCCCTACACTTATTATGAAAGCAGTAAAGGATAGATCACGGGTTGCCTCCCGAGAAGCTCTTGTTTTTTATAACCGAGTCACGAGCCTGACTCGACCCAAATTTAGTTCATGGGAAACGTGGTGAGGGATGGAATCATCTCATGAGAGATGTCCTCACCAAAGTACAGCTTCAAACGCTGGCCATTCACCTTGAAATTTGGCCCATTTGCCTGAGAAAGCTCAATGGTCCCATATGGAAAGACTTTGGCGACGGTGAATGGACAAGACCAGCGGTTCTTCAACTTGCCTGAGAAGATCTTCAACCGAGAGTTAAAGAGTAAAACTTGATCACCAACGTGGAACTCTCGGTTCTTAATGCTTGCATCATGGATGATCTTGGTCTTCTCTTTGTAGATCAGTGAGTTCTCGTAAGCTTCATTCCTCGGTTCATTTAGCTCGTTGAGTTGAATCTTGCGATGATCACCGGCTTTGTTGATGTCGAAGTTAGCCCAATTCAAGGCCCAGTATGCCTTATGTTCCAGCTCAATAGGGAGGTGGCATGCTTTCCCGTACACAAGACGATAAGGTGTGCAACCAATCGGGGTCTTATATGCGGTACGGAAAGCCCACAAAGCATCATCTAACTTATCGGCCCACGCGGCACGATGCTCTCCCACAGTACGCTCCAGAATTCTCTTTAGTCCGCGGTTGGAAATCTCGGCTTGACCATTGGTTTGGGGAAGATAAGCGGTGGAAAGACAGTGATTGACACCATACTTAGCCATGACTCTTGCAAATTGATCATTGCAAAAATGAGTCCCGCGGTCACTTATGATAGCACGAGGAACACCGAATCGAGCAAAGATCTGCTACAAAAAGTTCACAACCACCCTCGCATCGTTCGTAGGGAGAGCCTTAGCTTCAACCCATTTAGAAACGTAGTCAACGGCTACGAGGATGTACTTGTTCCCTTTAGATGATGGAAATGGCCCCATAAAGTCGATGCCCCATACATCAAAGATTTCACATTCTTGTATGAAATTTTGAGGCATCTCATCTTTATGTGTGATCTTGCCTTGTCTTTGGCATGCATCACAATGTTTAACCATGTCGTGAGCGTCACGATAGATGGTGGGCCAATAAAATCCAGAGTCAAACACTTTCTTAGCGGTGTAGTTGGGACCAAAGTGACCACAGGTGGGTCCTTTATGGCAAGCATCAAGGATTTGTACCGCTACGGGCCCATCAACACATCGACGAATAATTAGATCAGCACATTGTTTGAAAAGGTAAGGGTCGTCCCAGAAATAATGTTCAATATCTTTAAAGAACTTTTTCTTTTGTTGGGACGTGAGCCATTCCTTGAGAATCCCACCCGCTAAGTAGTTTGCAATGTCCGCAAACCACGGGGTGTCATCGAGATTTGGATTGATAGACATTAAGGCCTCAAGGGGAAAAGAGTCATTGATCTCTTGATTCGGATGATCCCCTTGATAAGGATCCTCAAGTCTACTGAGATGATCCGCGGCTAGGTTTTCAGCTCCCTTTTTGTCACGAATTTCAATGTTGAATTCTTGAAGGAGCAAAACCCAACGAAGAAGTCTTGGCTTAGAATCTTGCTTAGTCATCAAGTACTTCAACACGGAATGATCGGTATACACGATGGTGGTAGAAAGGACAAGATAGGGGCGGAACTTTTCAAAAGCATACACTACAGCTAAAAGCTCTTTTTCGGTAGTGGTATAATGCAATTGAGCCCCCGTCATTGTCTTGCTAGCGTAATGGATTGGTTGGAAGTGTTTGTTCACTCTTTGGCCCAAAACCGCTCGAATAGCAAAGTCGCTAGCATCACACATCAACTCAAAAGGTAGCTCCCAATTAGGGGTAACCAAGACCGGTGCCTTAGTTAGCTTATGCTTAAGAAGATTGAAGGATTCAAGACACTATTTGGAAAAGATAAAAGGAGTATCTTTTTCCAAGAGGTAGGTCATCGGGCGGGCGATTTTAGAAAAATCTTAGATGAATCGACGATAGAAGCCCGCATGACCGAGGAAACTTCTCACACCCTTCACGGTTGAAGGTGGAGGCAATTTTGCAATAACATCAACTTTAGCACGGTCCACTTCAAGACCGGCTTTGGAGATTTTGTGTCCTAGCACGATGCCCTCTTTTACCATGAAATGGTATTTTTCCCAATTAAGAACAAGGCGAGTGTCTTCACACCGCTTAAGCATACGTTCTAAATTGGCAAGGCAAGCAGAGAAAGAATCGCCATAAACCGAGAAATCATCCATGAAGAATTCCATGGTTTCTTCAACCATGTCATGGAAGATAGCCATCATACACCTTTGGAAAGTCCCAGGAGCATTGCATAAGCCGAAAGGAATTCTTTTATAAGCAAATGTTCCGTAAGGACAATTGAATGTGGTTTTCTCTTGGTCTTTTGGATCGATGGGAATTTGAAAATACCCGGAGAAACCGTCTAAAAAGCAGTAATAGTCATTACCCGCTAGACGTTCAAGCATTTGGTCCATGAAAGGAAGGGGAAAATGATCCTTTCTCGTATCATTGAGTTTGCGGTAGTCTATACAAACTCTCCACCCTGTAACGAGACGAGTAGGAATCAACTCGTTGTTTTCATTGGGAAAAACGGTGATTCCGCCTTTCTTAGGCACACAATGGATGGGACTAACCTACGGTGAATCCGAGATAGGATAGATCATTCCCGCATCAAGAAGTTTGATAACCTCTTTTTTGATTACGTCATGGATCTTAGGATTCACCCTTCTTTGGCTTTGAATAGTGGGTTTAAAGTCGTCCTCCATGAGAATTTTATGTGTGAAAAAGTGAAGATCAATTCCATGAATATCCGAGATCTTCCAAGCAATAGCTTTCTTGTGATTCTTCAACACGGCGATAAGTGGGGATTTTTCTTCCTCTTTCAAGTCCTTAGCGATGATGACGGGTGACTTCTTGTTGTCTTCAAGGAAAACATACTCGAGATGAGACGGTAGGTCCTTAAGCTCTAAATCCGAAGGATTTTCGATGGAAGGCGTAGTCAAATTCGGTTCATCGATAGAGATATCCTTAGGAGATGGTGGAGAAGTATGGTCCTCATTGAGAAGTTTCTCAATGGTACGAATGTCTTCATCCTAATTGGAGGGAGAATCTTCATATTTTAAGTCCACATCTCCCAAGGTTGCTTCAAATTCTTTCAAGATGAAATCACTTTCTCCAAATGGAGTCAGTGATGGAGCAATAGAGGTAACGGTCTCAACAGTGGGTAGAGAAGAAGAACCACTTTTACAAGCGTCTTTGAAATGTTCTTCACAAGCCTCATCAAGAACATCAATGAAATTAACACTCTCGTTTTCCGAAGGCTGCTTAGAAAGTTTACCCATGTTGAAAACAATTTTATCGTCACCAACTCTCATGATTAATTCGCCTGCGGCTACATCGATGAGAGTGCGACCGGTCCTCAAGAACGGACGTCCAACGATTAATGGAACACGGGGATCCATCTCGTAGTCAACGACAACAAAATCCGCCGGGAAGGTGAATTTGTCGACACCAACGAAGACGTCTTCGGCTATACCCACTGGATAAGCAACCGTACGGTTAGCTAATTCCAAAGTCATTCATGTGGGGACTAGCTTGGGGAGAGATAATTGCTTCCAAACACTTAATGGCATTAAGTTAATACTAGCACCTAGATCGGCTAGGGCCATGCAACTCTCTACTCCCGGGAAGTTGCAAGGATTTAAGAAACGACCCAGATCACCAAGTTTGGTGGGCAATTTCCTTAAGAGCATTGCGGAGCAATTCTCATTAAGTTGGGTCTGAGCAATATCGAGAAGTTTCTCCTTATCACTGAGAAGATCTTTAAACATTTTAGCGTATTTCGGCATGTAAGCGAGAGCCTCAACAAAGGAGATATTGAAATTCAGTTGTTTGAACATTTTATGAAAGTTCGAAACCTGAATATCATCCTTGTTCTTCAATTTCTCTTTCCTCAACCTCGAAGGATAAGGTATATTGGGTTGAGATGAAGGCTTTGGGATAGAATTCGCACTCAAATCCGTGGGTGGTGGAGGGGTAGAAGTAGAAGGTGGTGGAATAGAAGGTGGAATAGAAGATGGGGGATTTGGAGAAGGAGACTCGTTTTCCTTTGTCACAATCACTGGTGTAGGTGTAGGAAGCTCGGGTTCCTTTAAACCTTTTCCACTGCGAGTGGTGATTGCTTTCATCTCCCCTCTTGGATTAGCAACGGTGTTACTCGGAAGAGAACCCGATCCAGAGGCTTGATTACTAGGGAAGAAACTAGCCATCATATTTCTCAAGTCATTCGTTTGACTTGCCAAAGTGTTTCGCATATCAGCTCGAAGATCATTCCCTTGCTTCACCATATCTGCTTTCATGTTGGCCATTTCCCGCTGAAGATTTTGCACGATCACATCGTTAGTCCTCATGTAGGTTTCAACATCTTGGTGTAAGGCTGTGGGTTGGTTGAGAGGAGGAGCATGGTAGGCGGGTGGTTGATAAGCAGGTTGTTGGTAAACTTGGTTGTTTCTTTGAGGTGGATATGGGTTTCTTTGGTTTTGATATGGAGTTGGAGCACGTGGTTGGTTTTGATTGTTGCGATTGAGGTTGTTCGGGTTTTGTGGGGAGAAACCGGGTGGTGAAAGAAAGTTGTTTGAGCGATAGCTGAGCAAGTTGCGGTCACCTTGAGGACGTGCTTGATAGCCTCCCGTAGAATAGGTACCGTTGGCGGCATACACATTTTCCGGATTGTCGTGAGTCGAAGGACAATCGGTGTATGAGTGAGATCCCCCGCATATATCACATGATTGAGTCATAGCATTGGCTTGGGCAGTGATAGCTTTGGTATTGTTGGCGGCTTGGAGAGCAAGTGATTCAACAAGCGAAGTAAGCTTATCAAGTCTCTTGTCGCTCTCATTAGTGCTAGCACTAGCCACATTGGTCCGAACACTCTTGGTTTGCACACTAGATTTGTTCTCAATAATATCCCAAGCGGCATTAGAAGACTTAACCACAAGATTACCCCCCGAGGCACTATTTAGTGAATCTTGGTCATTCATGCTTAAGCCATTGTAAAAAGTATTAATTTGGTGCACTTTGGTAAAACCATGTTGTGGGCACTTTCTTAAAAGTTCTTTAAAACGGTCCCAAGATTCACTAAAACTCTCATCGTACTTTTGTTCAAAAGTAATGATTTCATTCCGCAAAGCGGTAGTACGAGAGGGTGGGAAAAAGTAGTTTATGAATTTGGTTTCTATGTCCGTCCACGTAAGAATACTTTGTGGCGGTTCCTTATCAAGCCAATGCCGGGCTTGTCCCTCTAAGGAGAAAGGAAAAAGTTGCAAGCGAATTACCTCTTGCGAAACCCCATTGAATTTGACCGTATTTGTGAGTTGAAGAAACCTTTTGATGTGGTCATGAGGATCATCAATGGTACGCCCCAAGAATGGTTTAGCAGAGACCATTTGAATAAAGCCGGATTTAAGCTCAAAGTTGTTGGCTCCAATCGCGGGTATGACAATAGCATCGTGGTTGCCCTCTACATGTGCTTGCAAAAGTTCGATCATAGGGCGATTATCCGGTAGAGGTTCATTGTTGTTATTATTCATGTTGTTTTGAGGTGGATTATTGTTGTTGTGTACACCGGCCATGTCTAAGTTATCGAGAGTCTCGGGATCTTGATAAGACGTTGATCGAGTGCGCATACACCTGCAAAAGAACTAACAAAGCAAGAAATATTTTTGGTTTTTTATGTTTTTAAATTTTTTGTATTTTTGAAAATTTTATATTTTTTAGGATTTTTGAAAATTTTAAAGCAAGGAAAATAACGTTCAAAGATGAACGGATCCCAAAATCCAATGCGTCTCTCACTTAAAACCTTTAATCTTAACGAAAAGAGCCGGCAGCGGCGCCATTTAATACAAGGGATTTCCAGGTATCAAAATTCGTAGTTCCAAGTCTTTTCGAATTGATTATTGGTAGAAAGTGCGACTCAATTGTTCTTGGTGGAAGATAATTTTGGATTGTTTATCTATTTTAAACTAATAAAAAATATGTAAATGTCGTTGAGTAAAATAAGAGCTTTTAAAGATTAAACTAAAAGGACGAGTTAAAAATAAATGCTTGAAAACTTAAAGACAAGATTAGAAAAATACTTGAACACTTAATAAATCTAAAACTTGAAAACTTTGTAAAAACAAGAAACTCATCCAATCGGAATGTGCCAAAAGGGAGTGATCGGAATCTGTAAAAGGAGTCTAATCGGAATAAAAACAAGACTCGTCGGAATACTGTCGTCGGAATAAGGCCAAATCGGAATAAGGGAAAACAAGGCTAATCGGAATATGGGAAAAATCACTCCAGTCGGAATGTCAAATAAGTAAAGCAGTCGGAATGTACGAAAGGAATCCAGATCGGAATACTTAGCAAGATACTTACGTCGGAATGTCAACAAATCCCCACAGTCGGAATATTAAAACCCCAATCCGATCAACAGATCGGAATACGAGGTGCAAATCGGAAAGCTGAAAACCTAATCCGATCAGGGTGATCGGAATACAAGTTGCTAATCGGAATGTTAAATCGGAAAAGGGTTTACCCTTTTCCGAGTACCTTATGTGATTCGAAAATAAGCTAGTGATAAGCTATATTGATAAGCTCACACCAAAACTTAACCAAATCGGTAATGAAACAAACTAAATAAGCATAAGTAACAACTTCTCCAAACTTAAAATAAGCAATCTTTTAAATCAAACTATAAAAAGATGAAACTTTTTAAGAAAACTTTTAAAAAGTAAATAAGCTAAACATGCAAATAAGCTAATAAGCACAAAGATCTTAAAGCTTAACCGTTTGAAAGCTTATGTATGAATAAAAAGATTAACTTTTTAAGCACAAAAACATCAAGATCAACACGGATCAAATATATTACGCACCAAAAGTAAACTAAAATCAAGAAAGGTAGAAAGAGATTAATGAACAAAAAGCTTAACTTGAACTTGATTAATGGAATCTAAATA